>CM052885.1:23099857-23209256 GCA_028534135.1 Potos flavus
ATTCGTTGATTGCCTACTAGGTTCTAAGCATTGTTCTAGTTGCTGGGTATATAGCAGTCAACCAAAGAGACAAAAGCCATTGCCTTTATGGACCTTATGGGTTACTGGTGGAGACAGAGTAAGTAAGAAAACTAAGTAAGAGATATATGTTAGAATGTGATAAGTGCAGTGGAGTAAAATAAAGCAGGGAATGGGGATAGGAAATGTTGGGGTGTGGAGGGGCAATTTTTTAGGTGATGTGGTAACATGGAAGGGCATTCTGGGCAGAGGTAGCAAGTGTAAAGGAACATGAGATGTCAGCATTCCTAGGAAGTTTAAGGAAGAGTAAGGAGGTAAGTGTGGTTTCATAGAGTGATGAAAGGAAGCATAGTAGAAGACAAGGTCGGGGTGTTTATGGGGGGTGGGTGCAGAACATTTAGGACCTTGTAGATCACCATAAGAGCTTTTGCATTTTGCACCGAGTGAGATGGAAAGCCATCATCCTGGCCTCTGAATACCTTATCTTCCTCACTTCTAAGGATCTTTTTCTCCACTCCTTTACTGTTATCTTCAAAATCTCCATTTTAAGTATCCCACTCTCTGACCTTCTGCGTCCTGTTTGTCCTGTTTTATTCTAAAATCCCAAATCTAACTATTTGTGACCACATTAGGACCTTCTATCCATTGACTGCAGAATTTTTGACTATTTGTTGCCTTCACCTTGTCTTCTTTTCTCTCTGTTTTTATTTTACAGGCAAGATTTCAAGCACATTTTATTTTATTATTTTTTGAGTAGAGCTGATGCACAATGTTACATTAGTTTAAGTTTTTTTTTTTTTTTTTTTTTTTTAAGATTTTATTTATTTATTTGACAGAGAGAGAGATCACAAGTAGGTAGAGAGGCAGGCAGAGAGAGGGGGGGGAAGCAGGCTCCCTGCTGAGCAGAGAGCCCAATGCGGGGCTCGATCCCAGGACCCCGGGATCATGACCTGAGCCGAAGGCAGAGGCCTAACCCTCTGAGCCACCCAGGTGCCCCCAGTTTAAGGTTTATAACATAGTGAGTCAGCAACTCTGTATGTTATGCTGTGCTCCTTGGAATGTCCTCTCTTCTCTTATCCAGCCTAGATCCCCTATGTGTCACTGTGGTCACTCTTGGTTTGTAACCCTTGACTCCTGGGCCTCTTTCCTCACTACTGTACCCGAAGAGGCCCAACCCTGATTTAACCCAATTTACCTATTCTGCATCTGTCCCCTGGGCTGAATACACCTCTGAGACAGAACACCCACCCATGGTGACAGGCCCTAAACTTAGAATTTATGACCTTGAACCCCAAGTGAGTCCTGAACACAGCCCAGCAATCTTAATTATTTCCTTCTTCCCTTTATCATTTTTCCATGATCCCAGAAGACTATTTTCATCTTACCTACTCCCCTCAAATCTTTAACATCCTTCACTGTTTTTCATTCTCAAGGATGATTCTGATTCTTACTTCATAGAAAATAATGAACATAGAATGTCTGCTCCTTTGCACCATCAAATCTTCTGACCTATCTGCATATGTACTTTTATGCTCTTCCCTTGCTTGTTTTTACAGAGGAAATATCCTTGCTCTTTCCTAAGGCCAGCTACCTGTTGCTACCCAGATACTGCTCTTGGAACTGTTTCTGCTGTCTCTGGCAAGACGAGTTTTTTTCTCATTTCTATGGAGTCACCATGCGTATTAGAATGTATCCCATCTTGAAGCAAGCAAGCCCTTCCTTGACCCCATACCCTTTTTGTTCTCTTTCTTTTTATTGTGAAACTCTTCCAAAGATTGTCCATGCTTGCTCTCTCTACTTTTCCCTTTCAGTCTTGCTTAAACACTTCAATAAAAATTTTATCCTCACCATGATAAGAAGACAGCTTTTACCAGGGTGTCACCAATGATCCTTCTTCATTTTTTGTTTTATGTGAATCTCAGCAATGTTCACCAGTGGCTCACTCCCTTCCTGAAACAGTTTCTTCACTTGGATTCTGGAACACCTTACGTTCCTGATTTCCCTCCATCTTTATTAGTTTGAAAAGTTATATATCTCTTATTAGGGTATTATTTGTTAATATTTGGAATAAATTATGCATTTTATAAAATTTTTTTTATATCTAACAAGAAAATTTTATGATTTAATTTTTTTTAAACTTACCATGATAAGTATATTAATACATATTGACTATTTGTCATTGGAATGAACTATTTGGTTGTGACATATTATTCTTTTATTGTACTCACACTATTTGTTTATATTTTAATTGGGATTTTGTTCAAATATTCATAAATTAAATTTGTATGTATGACATTTTGGTGCATTTTTTGGTCGAGTTTTATATGTGTTATGCTGGTTTTTAAAAATTAAATGTTATTTCCTCCTTTCTCCATGTTCTGTGATAATTGGTTGCTTTTATAAAAATGATTCCCATTCCTTATAAATAATTCAAGTTTGAAAGGAAAAACAAAACAAAATGGAGACTCACTTTAAGTTCTATCATTTGAAAATAACTATCAATAATACTAGACATGATACCAGGTATCTCTTGATGCATATATATATTATGTTTATGGATATAAAGAACAAAGTACCTGGAACTTGGTAGGTGCTCAATTAATGATACCTGTTTTTTGAATAAATAGAATGTTATATGGAATAAATTATGCAAACACAGGTTATACTAAATTATAGATTTATTAAATTTTATTAATATTTATTTTTAATAAAAATTAACAAGATTAAAAAATCAACAAGATTAATTTTACTTGATATTAACAGAAAACAAATAGTTGAAATAAGTGAAACTGGAGATAGTTCAGAAATTTAGATAAACTTTTTATCACAAAATATTAATTTTTTAAAGATGCCTCTATGGTTTCAGGAAAATAATTCAGTAAAAAAAGGAGGATGTAGTTTATTTATTTTTACTTTTCATTTACTTTTACCTAATTTTTAGATAATGATGATTCATAGTAATTTAACAGTTTTTATCTTCACCTCATTATTTTTTATTAATGTTGTGTTATTTTAAGTCCTCATACTTATTTTGCTTACTTTCTGCTCTTTATTCATCATGTCGTAGTTTGTCTTAGCTTTATTACCATAATTTAATATTTTCAGTACTCACCACTGATCCTTTTCGCAAGCATTCTTCATTCATCTCAGTTGCCTTGTTTCCATTGTTCAGTGGAATTTGCAAGACAGTTTTGTGAGTTTTAGCTACACTTCATTATCATTAATCAAGCTCTTGGTTGACTAGGTTCTTGATATTTCACATCCCCTCAGAACTTTGCATATATTGTTAATATCATTTTCTGGTAGTATATGCTTCCATGGAAATATCTAAGACCAGCCTTTTTTAAATTTTATTTCATTTTATTTTATTATTTTTTAATGATACCATGTGGTTTCTCTTGGAGGGGACGAACTCCTGGATTCACTTCTTCTTCACTCACCCATCTTTTCTCCAGAGCTGTTTCCATTCTATCTGGTAACAAAAAGGAAACAATAGGGCATCTCTCTGATTTTGGTTCTATTAGAGTAGACAGACATGATCTGTGACTCCCAGTTAAATTTTCATTTCAGATAAACAATGAACACCTTTTTAGTATAAGTATATCCAAGTGAAACTGAGTGTGCTGTAATTTTATTTGTTAAATCTGGCAACCTTAGGTACCCTTGGTAATAGGTTGATTTTCTTGCCTTTGTTGGGTTTTGAGTGGGTGATGAGAGCCTAAGTAGGGCATTTCAGTATTTCTTCTGTCCCCTGGCTTACTGTTTCCTCAGAAGATCTTATGTCATTAATATTCTCATTTGTTTTCAATTATCCTTTGGGGATAAGGGAATAATTAGGTCTCAATAGAACTTCACCAGTTCACCAGATGATAGCTTCCCTGTTCTGTAGAGACAGTAGTAGCCATTCTTCCCACCTCACTGGCAACTTGTAGAAAAGTGACAAGGGCTTCTGTCTTCAGAACTGGTTTGTCCATGTCTTTCCAGGGAACATCATTGTCTCTCAGTTTGCTTCTCTGTGAATTGGGGCTATTAGTGAAAATTCTCAGTATATTTTAACTTATCTTTCCCTTGTTGTGATATGGCTCAAAGCCACACTCTGCCATGTTATATCATAACAGAATCTTTGCCTTTTTTCTTTTAGACATTTACGGCAGAGATTTGGATTCTAGCTTATTTGACTTGCTTTGTGTGTGTTTCTGTTGCATGTTTATTAGTTTTCCCTTCATTTTGGGGAAAATGTATCTGTGACTGGCTCCAATCTACCATTTTTACTCAAAACCAGTATAAATAACACAATAACTATCCCAGCCTTAAAGTTTGAAATATTTCACTCATAAACTTGCCTGAATTTAATGTTTTGTTTTTTAAATTTTTTTAAAGATTTTATTTATTTGACAGGGAGACAGAGAGAGAGAGAGAGCATAAGTAGGGGGAGTAGGCAGAGGGAGAAACAGGCACCCCGCTGAGCAGAGAGCCTGATGTGGGGCTTGATCCCAGAACCCTGGGATCATGACCTGAGCTGAAGACAGCCGCTTAATGGCTGAGCCACCCAGGTGCCCCTGAATTTAATGTTTTTATGAGAATTAGAAATCTCTGGAAATGTTTCCTTGAAAACTTAGGAATTTTTTCCATGTTTTGGTTTTAAGTTTTCTGTTTTTTGAGGGTTTTAACATTTTTAGAAAAAAATGTACACACTATTCTTTTAAAATTATTTTAGCTTATATTTATTATATTTCCATTTTCATGTTCTTAAATTTGCATTTCTGTGTTTTCTCCCTTTTCAAAATTTTTGGTAGTGTAGTGGTTTTGCCTAGTGTATTTATTTATCAACCTTCCTAAGAGACTAGCTTTTATATTTATCAATCAATTCTTTTTATTCTAATTTATTAATTGCTATTTTTTAATTATTATTTTTCTTAAGTTGATGATATTACTTATCAATGTAGCATGCACGTTATCTTGAATCTAATGAAACTTTACCTTTGCATACAGCCATATAACCACTCCACAGGCCAATTTATAGAATTTTTCATTACCCCAGAAAGTTTCTTGTGCCTTTTTCTTATGAACACTACCCCTATCACCCTGCAAGGGGTAATTATTCTGCTGATTTCTAATGCCATAAATGAGGATGGACTATTATTGAACTTCTGATAAATCAGTATTACACTGGGGCTTTGGCTTCTTTTGTTCAACATAAAGTTTTCAAAATTCATTTATGTTACTGAGTATATTTATTTAAAATTTATTTTTATGCTGACCTTATGTAGGTTTTGATATTTTCTAATTCAAGTGTCATGGTTAAGTTTGTTTTTTTGTTTTTTGTTTCTTTTTGTTTGGTAACATGATTCAGGTCATAGATTTTCCCTGTGGGGCAGTGTTATTTTCCACCTTGGTTTTGGTAAGTATTGTCAGTGCCTTAATCAGTGATTGTACGTTAACCAATTTATTTGGCCACTCACTGTCTCTGATTGTCTGTTTATGGAGTTGGAAACTTTAAATATCATGATTTTTGTCACCCAGTAGAGGTCATGATGATTGATGAGATACTGTAAGTTCACTAGATGTCCTCATCCATAAAGAAAGCCCAGCACTCTGCATACTTGGCTAAAATTTCTAATTGTTTTCATTTCAGAAGTAGGATTTCTGTATCCTGCTGGTAGTCAGTCCAAAGGGAAGTTACAGCTTTTTTCTTTTTTTCGAAAAAATGTGAAGATTGATAAAATGGTGAGGAAGTGAGCAGTTTAAAGTTTAAGGTATGATTTCCTTTTGAAGATAACATATTTTGGCCAAACTAGATTACTTTGACCAAACAAACAATAAGATTGTTTATACTTTTTTGGTCTTAAGACTTCTGTTTCAGAATTTATTTATTTATTTATATATTTTTCAGTTTAAGTTTTCATGTCACTTAGTGGTGAGAGTATTATTCTAGTCTTCAAACTGAAGTCTGAATTCATAGTCATCAGAAGTTCAAGCAACTTTTATGTGTTTCTCTGCGGGTATGTCTTGTTGTTAAATTATGTTTTTAATTTTCATTTTAGGAATTACAATCTTATACTAGATACTCTCTCTGCCTGGAATGCTTTCATCCCATGATCATAGCCGACTGGCTCCCTATTGCTAGTTAGACTTTAGAGAGACCTTACTTGATGATCCGTCTAAAATAGCTACTGATCTCGCCTTTCCCCCTTTTCTGTTTTAAATCTCTTCGTAGCACTATGTTCATTGCGTATTTTCCTTTCCTTTCTTCCCTCCTTCTCTCTAGTTTTAGATGTTCGTCCTAGTTTAGATGTTTGTCTCCCATCTGCTCATTAGATGGTGTAAATGCCAAGGAGTAGGAAACTTGTCTGTGAGAGTCACCTCTATTTCCAGTGTTTAGAGGAGGACCCAGAATAGATCATTTTCAGACATTAAATGAGTTAATGAAGGAATGAATTAGAAGTCCCCGATTATTCCATTGAATACAGTATTGAAGGAATTATAATTAGTGAACATTCTATAAAGCATCATTTAATGTTTGAACGAGGGTCTGAATGAGTGAACTTCTGCATCCTTAGGAAGATGTTTCTTTGATCCCTTATGTAAATGTTTAATAATTCCTTCTCATTGAAACGGTTTGCTTTTTCCCAACATACAGCCTTTGTCTTGATGCCGTTCTTGAGTTTATCCTGAGCTCAGTCCCTGGCCTCCTTTTTCTTATTTTAACTGGGAACATCTAAAATATGATTATTAAAAAATATGGCTATAAAGAAAAAAATAAAAATAAAAAAATGGCTGTGGTTCTTCTCATATAACAAGAGTAACCTAAAACAGTGATTGATTAATGAGTTATTATTGCATTTTAGATTGCCTTATATTTTAGCAATTAACATATTCAGGTGATAAATTCATGCTTATGATGTGCTGGGCACTGGGGATACACAGATGAGAAACGCGAAGTTCTTGCCTTTGAGGAGCTCACATACTGTTGTGGAACATAAACTTAAACACATAATGTGATGAGTTCAAAAAGGTGTCATAGGACATATACACTGTTCTTGAAAATTGCATAGGCATTCACAAGGAAGGTAAGGATGAGAAGAACATTCTTAAATATGTGCCTGGGATCTCTAAAGCAGCAGGTTCTAATCAATAACAAGTCATTTTCCGACAGATGCCTACCCTGTGCCAGCACTTCTAGGCAAGGGGGATGCTGCTTAGCAATGTCTGGCATATGGTTCACACTCAAAAAATATTCAGTGAATAAATAATAACTTTGTTCACTGGATGACAAAGATCCATCAAGAGTTTCCTACCGGGATATACATGAGTAATGTTTTTTTTTTCTTTTTTTTAAATGCTTACACTGATATCAGGGTGGAACGACCTAAAATTGGCAGGAGCTTGGTACTTGTGGGACCTGCTGGGATAATCCAGGGAATCAATGACTCTGGCTTTCCTTGGTGGATCTGAGCAAGAGCTATTGCAGCACATATGTAAAGCAGGGGGGTGGTGCTGGACTCAGGAAAAAGAAATGCAGAGTAGAGGAAGGGGCAATCACTATTTTGTTCAAGAACCAATTGTGCAGTGCAAATAATCTTTCTAAGTTCCTCAGAAGCATTCAGAAGCAGATGCCTTTTGCATTAGAATCATTGGATTGTTACTGTTACTCTCAAGTTAACAGCTTCCGAAATGAAATCTTTTGCAGTTCTCCTGTAAGACCTGATATTTGTCTCTTGGCTCCTGCTCTAGGGCAATTTGGCTTCTTAATTGTTTTTTGTTTTTGTTTCCTAAGAAAGAAAAGTGCTGCTATCCTCTTTCAGTAAGGACTTGTCTGCGATGGAAAATTGTCTCCCCTAGAATTTTTCCCACATTGACAGAGATTGAACTAAGGGCAGACTCCATTTGTCAGGGCAAGTTTGGTAAAAGGACTCTTGCTCTCCAGGCTGCCACTGCAGTCTCTCCATTTAAGATTCTGTGGTGGTGCCTGTCTGTAAGGTAGTGGTGCTTCCTGAATCTCAGTCAGGTGAAACCTCTCGCATATATGAGAGGTCCCCCGATATGATTAGTGATGTTTTTAAAATTAAACTTTAGATTCAGCAAAATGTATTAAAAAATTAGGCTCATTCTAAGCAAGTGCAGTCATGGAATCACAGATTTTGTGTGCTATTTTTTTCCTTCCCGATGCTCATTAGCGTAAATTCATAACCCATAAAAGATGTTTGTTCTCATATCACATAAAATGATCTTGTGTTTCCCTGATGGTATAGGACTTCTCCCTCAGGAAACTCTGGCATAGTGTTTTGAACCTGACACAAACTTTGTGAGCCACAGCTCCACCTAAAATCTAGAGATGAGTGAAGAATAGTGGAGGGGCCCCATACTTCTGCCCTGACAGGTGTTACAGTCTGTTGATCTATTTGAGGGGAAGTAATAGGGTCCCTGTGGATGAGGAGCCAAGAGTACACATTTTTCTTCCAAGAAAGAGGAAGGTAAGCCCTGGTTTTGGTGTGATCAATGAAGACATGGTACCAGAGGCTGAGAGATAAGCTACAAAGAATGCCACAGGAGGAGGGGCTGCACAATGCTGCAGGTGGTGCAGGATTCTGGGAGGAACTCATGATACATGAGAGGCCCGTGCTTTCTCTGAAACCCTGGCCCTCAATGTGATCTTAGCTACTGGGAATTACCAGGTCTCCAGGTAACTGGGGTTTACCCACTCATGTTGGCCAAAAGTCAAGGACATACAGCTTTTATAGCTCCTGTTCCAGTGAAGAATCAGGATTCTCAGGGACCAAGCCATGACTCTGTTATATGTGGTTTGAAAATTGAGGAGCCAAGTGGAGAAAGACTACAGCTTTTAGCTGCAAGTACAGGAAGAATTCAGAATGACAGAAATGTAGTTACAATGGCACTTCAATTAATAAAGCCCATGGGAAACATGACCTTTTACAAGGAAATCATCATGTTTGAGAAAATACAAAAGAAAACAACTATAAATCACAAAGTTGCTGTACGTGCTTTTACTTGTCTAAAGAAAACCAACCCAATACACCTACAAGTAAAAAATCCAAGCAATCAGCCCGAAACCTCTCTTTCACAGCTTGTGTTATTTCCTCATAGTTTAAAGTGAAGAAAGAATTCTTTGAGCAAAAATTCCTTTGAGTATCCAGTCTCATCTTTCTGGACCTGCCCCAGCAAAGGCCCACCGGCTTAAGCATCCCCCCTGCCTGAATTCACAGGTTATTCCCTCCTCTTTCCCCCAATGTACAAGACCTCCTTTCATTTCTTCTTCCTCATCCAAATTGAGAAGAACCCTGAAATCCAAGCCATTTATCCTCACTGATTATCAATTTATTATATTTTAACTCAACGTATCTGTGAGTATGCCCCATGGACCATAGTTTTTTAGAGATCAGTGAGTGATTTATAACCCAAAAGGAGAAGATCGCAGGTCAAATTAATTTGGAAAATGTGTGATTGAACAACTTGAATGGACTTCTCAGAAACTTAATTGGCTATATGTAAATTTATAAACCATAAAAAGGGTATATAGCATCCTGTGCTTCCCAAACTTATTTGATTGTGGTAGAAATTTATTTTGGAGCATCTCCAGGAACTTAAATTTGTCTGACATACTCTGGAGAATTAGCTGTTTTAGCTAAGCGTCCTAAGCAGAGTGTATCTAAACAATGTTTACATTTTACTCCTATAGTAGGTTGACTAGTGGCCCTAAAAAGATGTGTGTAAGTCCTAACCCCTGGAACTTGTGAATGTGATATGATTTGGAAATAAGGTTTTTATACATAATAAAGGATCTCAAAGTGAGATCGTCTGAGTTTTAGAGTGGGCCCTGAACCTAATGACAGTGTCCTTATAAGGAATACAAAAGGAGAGGACACAGAGATACAAAGGGAGAAGGAGGTCACTTGAAGAAGGAAACAGAGACTGGAGTTATGGTATCATAGCCAAGGAATACCAGGAACCAAAAGAGCTTGGAAGTCTCAAGGAGGTATTCTTCCCAAGAGCCTTTGGTGGAAGCATGGCCCTAATGACACTGATTTTGGACTTCTAGTCTTCGGAACTGAGAGGGAATAATATTGTCTTGTTTTAAGCCTCTTGGTTTCTGGTAATTTGTTGTGCTAGCCCTAGGAAAGTAGTATAATGCCATTTATTTCTAATTGTGGAATGTGGTAACTGAGGCTTACTTTTTATTTTTTAAAAAAAGATTGGGCATCAGTGAGCAATGGATAGATATTTTTGAAGGCAGAGACAGATTCTTTGTTTTGATCACTGAAAGTAAAGTTGATTTAATCTTTTGAGTTGGTTGATTGGTGGGCAGGAGGGTAGGTATATTAGAAGAAATAACCATGATTTCTATTCAAAAGACAGTTTCCTTCCTTTTGGATCCCTTTCCGTTGTTTTCCTGTCTTGGTGATGGGCTCCTGCATCCATTTGTCTTCTTCAGTTTCCACACCTGATCAATCACAAACCCTGATGATAACTTACAAATCTTGCTCCAGTCCATCCTCTTATTCATCTGTTTAATGCAGCACCTGAGTCCAAGCTTCATCAGTTCTTGTCTGGGCTCCTGAAACTCCTAAGTGTCCTCCATGTATTTGTTTTAGCTTTACTCCAAAACATTTTTATTACCCAAGCATGTTATGTATCCTCTTCTCTCCCATCACTTGAAATACTACCCACTTTAAGTGGCCTCCCACTTCATTTAGATGAAGACCAAGATCCTTAATATGTGCAGCAAGGCTTGCTTTCATATGATCTCTAAGCCCCAAACTCCTCTCACGCCCCATTTCCCTTGCTCTCTTCTCCCTATCCTAGAGGATGGAAGGAGTCTATATTGTTGAACCTATGCATACCTTCCATTCCTGCCTCCACAGCCACCTTGTTCATGAACTCAGTGAGTAAGCATGGATTGGTGGAGGATGGAGGCTAACACATAACTGTTTATAGAAAGCCTCCTTGCTCGTGGTGGTTCTTTGGTCATTATTCATATGGGACAAAAATATCCTTGCACTGTGGGTCCATTCTGATAGTTTCTACACATAGATAGCTCTTTCCTGAATTCCTGAATTTCCCAAGGAACGTCATCCTTCCAAGTTCCTGACAGTCTGGATCAACCACTAAACACTGTCCACGACCTGATATAAATTCTGACCTTAGGTCTTATCTACTTCTAGGCAAAGTAACCCGCAGGAAGAACTGCTCAGAGACCTACTCCATGCTGTAGTCCATTTCTGGTGCCAGCAGTATGGATAGAAGTCTCTCTAGGTCAGGCTTAAATGCCTTCTTGGTCAAGTGGTCCTCGAGAATGTCTTCCTGGACTTTAAAAGTAGGCTGATGAAAAGGTGGTTATACAGTCTTCAGGAGCAGCCACAGCAGCAGGGTGAGCCGCCTACTTATGCCTTCAGAACGTGCTAAGCCTGATCTCATAAATACCATGTCCACTCGATAACTGGGTGCCACTGGACATATTTATATTTATGGGTTGTTAAAAATCAAAGAACACTTAGTTTGCATGTCTCCTGGTTTTTGATTATAAGATATTCAGTCTCTACTAGGGCTCCATTGCAAGCCAAGAGCAGTTTCTCAAAATGTGAATAGATAATTTAACAGAGTGCATGATTTTACTGTAAAATTCTTGAGGCATTTCCCCCAGTGGAGAGAGCTGTAGGCTCCTTACAATATACTATTCTGCTATAGACAATCTAATCATCTTTGGATGTTCTAGGTCACAGCACCAGGGGGCCCCCTGGGTCCCACTCACTGCACTCACTGTAGGAGCTCCCAGTTAGTAACATAAAGAGAATCCTGGTATGGGTCTTTTTTTCTTCCCTCCCTCCATCCCTGTTTCCTTCCTTCCTACCCCTTTGCCTTTCTACCTTCCCTGCTACTTATTGAGCTCTCTCTATTGCAGTCGGCCCTGCCTAAGCATGGAAAGCCCTGCCTAACTACGGAAAGAAACTGTCTCTTTCTTCTTTTTCAAACTTAATGCTGTCCTTGCCCTTTTCTCCCTATACCCCAAGACTCCCAGATATAACTCTTATAATTCTGTCACTTTTGACATTATAATAGTTAGCACTTAATTCATTTTTTTAGTACTGTAACTCTTCCTTATTCTGGAGTTCTGGAACACATCATTGACTCTGCTACATCGTTTGACCTTTGTCAGAAACTTTCTAAGTAGAAAAAGTGTGTCGAAGCCACATGTTCTCTTTGCTAATGGAAGTGTCACAAATTAAGTTGAATTTGCCTTGGGATTTGGGTCACTGCTGAAACCGGGTCTTGGGACATGTAATAACTGTAGGGAGCCAGGAGTTTTGCTTTATTCTTATTTGAGAGATGTTCCCTCTGAGAGCAGGACATATGTTTCTTCCTATCATAAACCTTTTCTCAGGAAGGGCTTGATAGGTCGTTTGGTCCATTGCACCAGCAAGACCATATCTCAGGAGGACGGATGCTCTCTAGCATCTGAGCCCAGCTGGTTTAAAAGCCTGGAGACATGGCCTTGCCCTTGTTTCCTGGGCAGCATTAGATTCATGGCTTCACTCTTCATAGGTTTACCAGGTTACTACACTTCATTTCTCTTTGGAAAATTCCTCCTCTTTCTTAATTTCTCTTCTGACAAAATGCCACCTCCCATTACACTTCGTTCTCACATATTTATGGACTAATTTCATGTGTTTCTCATTTTTTATGAACCACTCAACTGTCCTTGTTTATCTTCCTGGGAACTATCATTTCCTTTATTATAGCATTTTTATTCCTTGTCACTCATTTCCCTCACTTTACACATAATTCTGTGACCTTCCGAATCCCCAAACTTGGTACCTCATGCTTAGAGCAATCTCAACAGATTCATGCTGTTGTTTTTTTTTCCTTCCTCAGTGGAAAAATAGAATTTTGTACTTGTACTCAAACAGTGATGTTTATTCTTCTCCCTGGCCAAGCTCATAATAGAAACCTCTTTCTAATTTATTATTCTTGTTTGCCCCTCAGTGTCTTTTTTCATTATTAGTTCCCTATTTCCTCCACTCCCTTGGGCATAGCATGCTTCTCTGTTGAATGAGTTGGCATTTTTCATGTTGAGTTTTATACAACTACATCTTGCTTGTGTTTCCAAACTTATTTTATGTTTTTGTATTATTTTAGCTTTGCTTACTGATATTTGCACCATCCCTCAGATTAGTAATATCAGGGAAATCTCATTAACTTGCTGATCACTCTTTCTCCCAGATCTTTATTAAGATATAAAGATTTAACACCACTTCCTTAGCACCCTACTAGTCATTTAGCATTCACACCAGTCTTTGAGCCAAAATGAGAAAGGACCCTGAAGGTGCGTCTGTCAGTTCTATTAATACTCTACCTTGCGTGTCATCTGAATCTGCTAATTTATACATGCTCCCTACATTTTCTAACTCTTCCTTCACTTCCACTTTTCTGTAACAAACTCTTTACAAGACTATCATCATTTATTCATTGTCCATATGTACAACCTTTCAAAGTTAAAGATGGATTCCCCCTATCTCCGCAAATTGTTGGAGATGGTGGTGGGGGATACCACCGGGCATTGAATTCTTATTATGTTTTAATCATCTTAATATTATTTTATTCAATAGGCAGCACTCCTGTTTTTGTGTATTTTGTAGCTCAGGTGCAGAGAGCTTAAGTAACCTTATTACTGGTACATGGTGAAGAAGGGGCTGCACTGTAATTTGAATACCATAACTGGCAGCCACATTGCTCTGTGGCCTGTTGGCTCTTTGCCAAGGGTTTTGGTGTATGCGATGGAAGCTGAGAGAAAGTATCTGGTGACAAAGGTAGCCAGGGTGCCACTGAGGATGAAGCCACCACGATATGCTCTGGAAGGATTTCAGGAATCTCATGGGGAAAGGTGATGCCAAAAAGGCAGCCCTAAAAAGCACCTGTGTGGCCACCACTTCCTTTTGAGACCTCCCTTCGTGACCTCTCACCACTTTCTACAACTCAACACAGACCTTCTGACTATGCTTGGCTCCCTGTGTCCGCTGCAGGGAACTTTTAGCCTGGTTAGCAGAGTACCACCTTGGGATATGGTATTATTCTTTAAGGATCATGGCTCTCTTTTCCTACCCTGTCTCTGGTGGGGCGTGAATTTGGAAAGACAGCTATTTCACTTTCTCAGGAGAAAGCTAGCATACAGCAGTGTGATGAAGGGCACAGGGAAGAGTCATGGTGAGTGTATAAAAGATTGACTTTAGTGAACTCGAGGGAGGAATTTTGTCCAAATGGACTCAGTGTCTCGGACACTCTCTCCCTGTTATGAGTTTGGCTGTAGCTGCTCTGTGAGATTCTCACAGCCACACATCCGCTCCTGCAACAGACCTTTCTCTTCTGATCTACACCTGACCCTTGGGTGGGGGCTTGTGGAGCCTGCTTGTCTGGGGCCTGGAACTTGTTTCCCTGGATTTCAGCCCTCTACCTTCCATGCTCCTTCAAACAACTGTTTGGAACTAAACCAGCGAGGGGGTAGGGGGGTTGGATTCCTGGTTATCCTGCTAACCCAGAGGAGAGGTCAGGTGGATCAAGGGTTAGTCCTTTGGAACAGGGGGGAACCAAGGGCCACATGCTGGAGATGTGTTCTATAATAGCCACCTTAAGGTTTGTTTAGATTATAGTAGCTCAACTAATCAGCATATGCAGTTAAGCTCACTCTCCTGGAGTATTGTGTTGAGCATTCACAGTGATATAAGTGTCCCAAATAAGGCTGCCAGATTTAGTAAATAAAAATATAGGATACCTAGTTAATTTGAATTTCAGATAAACAGTATTTTTTTAGTGCATTTTCTAAATACCGCATGGAAGCTTTTCCTCAGCTGCACTGAGACCGCGTGGGTGTGAAGTGGTACAGCTGCAGCGGACATCCTCCACCCTGATGAGCTTGAAATATTGCATGGGACATGTTTATACTAAAAAAGTTATTTGTTGTTTATCTGAAATTCAAATTTAGCTAGGCATCCTATATTTTATTTGGGAACCCTAGTCCCAAAGGCGAATGCCTTAACTCAAGTAGTAACACTTCAATGGGAAGATCAACTCCCGTGTGAAGACCTGCAACAGTACTGGGTGTTTCCTAATAAGGGGCCAGGCGAATGCCGTGAACGAAAAGCTCAGATCCGTGAAACTTCCGCTACATTCAAAGAATCCACAGGACTTCAGAAGGCAGAAATAAGGTGTGCTTGCAGACAGGAGTGGATTTGAGGTGGGCAAAGGAACCTAAGCAAAGGTATGCAGGAGGGGAACCTCAAGACACTGCCAAAGGCTAATGGGTAGGGCTGTGGGAGAATAAACTGGGCAAGGCTTGAAGGGAAACCGATTTTGAACTCTGTTCTGTTGTTAGTGTGGAGCCTTTAAAAATTTTAACCAGGAGGGAAGTGAGGGTGCCTGGGTGTCTCAGTTGGTTAAGCATCTGCCTTCGGGCCTCGGGCTCAGGTCATGATACCAGAGTCGCAGGATCGAGCCCCGAAGAGAGCCTGCTTCTCCCCCCACCTCTCACCCTGCTCCTGCTCTCACTCATGTGCACGTGCTGCCTCTCAAATAAATAAATAAAATATTAAAAAAAATTTTTTTAACCATGCCGAAGAAACACTATGATCACGTGTTAGGAAGATCATGGTTTCCTATAGGAGGAACCTGAGGCAGAGAGAGGTGTAAGTAATTTGCCCAACACCAGCCTGGTGGTGAGGAAAGGGGAAAAGCCGTGTGCATATGGTCAACTTAAACAATTAAGATCTTACATATGGGGCGCCTGGGTGGCTCAGTGGGTTAAGCCTCTGCCTTCAGCTTGGGTCATGATCTCAGGGTCCTGGGATCGAGCCCCACATCGGGCTCTCCACTCAGTGGGGAGCCTGCTTCCCCCTCTCCCTCTGCCTGCCTCTCTGCCTACTTGTGATCTCTCTCTCTCTCTATCAAAAAAAAAAAAAGAAAAAAGACCTTACATATGAAAACCTGGCCTTAGGGCTTGCTTGCTTGCTTGCTTATTTATTTATTTATTTATTTCCTTCCTTCCTTCCTTCCTTCCTTCCTTCCTTCCTCTTTCCCTAGATTGCATAGAAACGGCGTAAGTGTCAGGGTTGTAAGCTGACAGCCTCTACCCTGAGTGCACTTGGCTTCTTTCTCGGCCTCTTTTGATACTTGGAGCTTAGGAAACAAAATTTAGTAGCTCCTGAGACTATGTGTCCCTGTGTGCTGGGATGACAGTGAGGAAGTACATATGCACCTGCTTTAGGCCGGCCTAACCTGTCCTATCCAGGAGGGCCGTGACCGCCTTTCCGGCTGCAAGAGTCAGGCTTAGTTTAATCTACTAAATTGTCATCATGGCCATTGTAGACCCTCCTCCAGCAACGCCCCCCCCCCCCCAACCTGCTTTTCAAAGGGATATGTAGTGGAGTAAGAATGTGACCTCTTAGCTAAGCGCTGCCAACTTTAGAACTGTTTGCAATCTGTGAATTTTGTAGTGATTCTGCTATTTTTGCCTCAGGACAAGGGCAATATTTTCAAGGAAGCACCATTCTGTTTGGATGGTCTAGGGCTTTGAGGCAATTCTTTTGTTTAGGCCAAGCTCAGATTTCTGTGCCAAATCAACGTCAAGAAAACATGAGCAAATCCATCCTTGTAATTTTCTGGGAGGCTGAGATTGCTTTCACATACGTGTTTATAATTTTGCTTTTCATGCACAGGTTTATATTTTATTCTTTCGGTGTTAACTAATAAATTCTCGTTTTCTGGATATGCCAGGCTATAAAATCACCTGTCAGGTGTGCTTTAGTAGGGATTCAGGCATTAGAGAAGATAGTGGACTGAATGACTTTTAAGGTCCTTTCCATTTATGAGATTCTGTTATTCTATTTCCTTGGTGACTCAAAATCAAATTATATACCGATTTGCCCATAGTGCTCAAATATTGTAGTTGACAGAAAGAGTGCTTACAAATATTGATTTATCACACATTCTGTCTTTTGTAGGCTTTATCAAGTGATATATTACTGAAATTTATATTTCGATAATAATGATTTAATTGCTTAGCAACTGTTTATATAATGTTGGCTGGTGAAGATTTCAGTCAATTCTCCATTCTTTGGGCTGTCTGAAAGATTACAGTGTTAAGACCAGGAAAGAAAGAGATGTGTAATATAGGTGTCATCCAAGTAAGATAAGATATGATGCAAAAGTCATTCTTTTTTTTTTTTTTTTTTTTTTGCAAAAGTCATTCTTAAACGGTGGGCAATGGTCTTGATAATTCAGAACCAGTTAGGGAGCTTAAAAAAATATATAGGTTGCTAGACCTCGCCTTGGAAATTTTGATTCAGTAGATCTGGGGTATGACATTGGAATCCTCTTCTCATTAGAGAAAGCTGGGCTCTGACCTTCTACTTGCTTAACAAAAACCGAGCGCTTCCCACACTTGCCAGTGTCTGTGAGTATGCATGTGAGCAGGGGTGATCCTGGTAAGCAGTCATTTCTCAGAGTCCCAGACACGATTTGGGGCAACCCCTCTCCCCAGTGTCCTATGATTTCCTTTGTTTTTTCCTAGCACTCCACCCTCACTGTGCCAGATCTCATGCATTTCATACACCCTTTCTTCCTGATGCTCTCCCCCTTTTCCCCAGGCATCAGTAAAATCAAGAAATCCAGCCATTAGGGGCGCCTGGGTGGCTCAGTGGGTTAAGCCTCTCCCTCCGGCTCGGGTCGTGGTCTTGGGGTCCTGGGATCGAGCCCCGTGTTGGTCTCTCTGCTCAGCAGGGAGCCTGCTTCCCCCTCTCTCTCTGCCTGCCTTTCTGCCTACTTGTGATGTCTCTCTCTCTCTGTCAAATAAATAAATAAAATCTTTAAAAAAAAAAAAAAAGAAATCCAATCATTAAAAAATTAAATTTCCTTTGTGCCATACCTTCCTTCCTGAACCCAACCTTACAAGTAAGCCTTAAAATGGCAGATAGGATCTGAAAGAGAGATGAACTTACTGTCTTAGGTCGTTTGGGCAGCCATAACAAAAGACCACAAACTGGGTGGCATTTATATAGCAGAAATTTATTGCTCAGAGTTCTGGAGGCTGGAATTCCAAGATCAGGGTGCCAGCATGATCAGGTGAGGGCTCTCTTCTATCTCCATAAGCTTCTGTCCTCATACAGTGAAAGGGGCTAGGGAGCTCTGTGAGATTTTTTTCTTTAAGTACTATGCTGTTTAGGAAGGCTCCACCCTCATGACTTAATCATGTCCCAAAGACCTCTACCTCCTAATGCTGTCACCTTTGGAGGTTAGAATATCAACATATGAATTTTGGGGGAACACAGACATTCAGACCGTAGTACTTACCATTAGATGATGCCAAATTGAGAGGTGTTTCTGTAATTCTGTATGTAATTCAATAACTTTATAGATCTGCAGAATAATCTGTCTTTTCATTTTATAGTTTGGTCAATAGGTCCTTCCCATTACTGGTAACTCGAAGTTAGTAAGCAAGTATTTTTTACATTTAGTGTGAATCTTCCCCAAAGTACAAAATACATCGCTCCCACAATGCATTCTGTTTTCCAAGTTAGAAACAATGACTGGCCCAGTCTAACTTTAACTTACAAAGGTGTTTGAAAGACTACGTTGACTTGTTTGTTTTCCTTTTGGTTCAGATTTCACTTCTTTCTTAGTATTGCTTTTGGAAAAGACACTTAACAGAAAAGCAAACTGTTGCACCTAAAGATTGATTATACCTTTTCTTCCATTACTCTGTCCTTATCAATTTTATGTGACATATGTGAAAGTCAATATAAAGTTCATTTTTTCATGACTACATGAAGAAAATGCTCAGCTCTGACAACCTTTAAAAAAAAATCAGAGATTTTCTCCCTACTCCCTTTAATCACTATTGAACATAATGTTTACCATTAATAGTTTTTCATATATGCATGCATGTTTTGAAAGTCTTTTTTCTTTTACTCTGAATATTCTGTGTGGTTATTTTAGAAAATGTAGAAAAGCGTTTTTTAAAAAAAATAATAAAAACAAAGTAAACAAAACTATTTGAAATCTTACCATCCAGAGGAAATCACTATATATGTATGTGTGTGTATACATATGGATATACACACATGTGTATATATGTGCAATCGTTGATAAATTCTGCGCTGTTATGTGCATAGAATATATATTCTCTCTTTTTTTTTTTTTTTAAGAAAGTGAGAACATACTCACTGTATCTATCTATCTATTTAAATTTACCAATCTTGTAGTCATGTTGGGCTGCTTCATTCTTTTCAGAAGCTGAACACTATTCCATTGTATTGACGTCCCCGAATTTATTTAACTAGTCTCCTATTGATGCCTTTTTGAGTTGTCTTACATGTTTGGTTATTAAAAATGTGGCAGTGAACATCTCTGAATCTATATAATTTTATACAAATGTGAGTCTATCTGCAAGATAGAGTTCTTCCAGGCTGCAAAGTTTGATGCATATAGCAAATTGCTCTCTGGAGAGGTGGTAGAAATGAATGCTTCCATCACCATGTTCGACAGTGCCCGCTGTCCCACATATGCATACTGTTCAACACTTTGGACCTTGTCATTCTGATGGATGGTCTTGTTGTCTCATTTAATTTGCATTTCTCATGATGAGAGAATTTGAGCATCTTTTCCTTTGTTTAAGAGCTATTTTAATTTCCTATTCTCTGTATTCACTCTACATACATATCATTTAGCTATTTTCCTATATTTACTATTTCCTATATTCTTAAAATTTAATTTTAAGTGCTCTTTGAATTTAAAGTGCTTGCTTGTGACCTCTTTTCCTCCCATGCAGGTACTTTTTAAAGTTTTCATGTCATCAAATTTTTCAGTATTTTCTTTTTTTTTTTAAAGCTTTAATACTTTTTAGAGATAGAAGGAAAGAGAGGGAGAGAGAGGGGGGAGCAGAGGGACAGGGAGAGAGAATCCAAGCATGCGCTTAGTACAGAGCCCATGGTGGGACTTGATCTCACCACCCTGAGATCACCATCTGAGCTGAAACCAAGTGTTGGATGCCCAACCAACTGTGCCTTCCAGGCACCCCTATCAGTATTTTCTTGTGTGCATTTTAGATTTGGTATTTTCTTTTCTTTTCTTTTTTTTTTTTAAAGATTTTATTTATTTGACAGATCACAAGTAGGCAGAGAGGCAGGCAGAGAGAGAGGGGGAAGCAGGCTCCCTGCTGAGCAGAGAGCCCTATGCGGGGCTCCATCCCAGGACCCTGAGATCATGACCTGAGCCGAAGGCAGAGGCTTTTTAACCCACTGAGCCACCCAGGCGCCCCTAGATTTGGTATTTTCTGTAGAAATAACTTCTTCCCTTTAAGATTATATGTAAAAACTATTGTTTGTGATTTGTGTTTTTATGCTTCACTTTTTGTTTCATTTAAACTTTAGTTAAGATTGGGGGCATTGATTAAAGTGCTTTTTCCCCCCAGATGACTTCCTGTTTGGCTACATATAAATTATCTATCTTCTCTTCCTTATTTTGAATATTTTTAACACATACTAAATTTCTATACCTATTTTGTCTGTTCTTATCCATTATCCACCTACTTATGTGCCAATATCTTGCTGTTTTAGTTGTAATTTTAAAATACGTTTTAATATTAGGATAGGACTAGTGCTGTTTTATTACTTTCCTTTTGAATTGTCTCCTTAAAAAAAAATTTTGGTATTTTTTCGTATTTCTAATATTTTGGGGGCATTTGGCTTATTTTGAAATTTTAAGCATTGTAAGTAATAGTTTTAAGATTTACTTTCAAAAATAATGTTTAGATTTTCTTGTAAATAATCTTTTACCAGACACCAATTAATTTGTTTATAAAGAATACTAGATGTGGAATTATTGGGTAAAAATGGATAAAATTTCTACAAGGCTCTTGATGCATATTGTCATACTAACTTTCCAGAATCTTAAAATATATTAGAGGTTGTATTGGTTATCTCTTGTATAAAAAATTATCTCACAGTTTAGCAGTTGAAAGCAACGAACATCTATTATCTCCCAGTCTCTGAGGGTCTGATATCCCAGCATGGTTTATCATGGTTTTACTGAGTTAGGGGTTAGGGTCTCTCATAGGGCTACAGTGAAGGTGTTGATCAGTGCTGCTTTTATCTCAAGGCTCAAAGGAAGGAATACTTCCTTTCAAGTTCACTCAGGTAGGTGTAGGCAGACCTCAGGTTTTTGCTGACTCTTGGCCTGAGATGTCAGTTCCTTGCCACATTGGCCTCTCCTTAGGGCAGCTCACAATATGGCAGCTGACTTCTTTCAGAGTAAACAGGGGAGAGATTGACAGAGAGCAAACAATATGGATGGAAGGCACAGTTAACCTTGGAAATGACATACTCTTCTTGTACTCTGTTTGTAAGAAGCAAGTTGTCAAATGAAGCCCACACTTGAGGATGGGGATTATACAAGGTGAAAGTACAAGGAGGTGGGAATAATGGCAGCCATCATTGAGGCTGCCTACCACAGAGCACTTCTGCTCTTGCATCATTACCAGCACTGAATGCTTTTGTATTTTAAAATTTTTTCAATTTGATAAGTAAAAGAAATCATTTTTCACTATAATTTCATTTTTTATTTCTTTTGTTACTAGTGGATAAAAAGTTTTATTTATTGTTGATTGTTTCTAGTTTTATTTTTTATCTTTCTTTAGAGAGGGAAAGTGTGTACGCACGCGTGTGCGTGGGGGGAGCAGTGGATGGAAAGAGAGAGAAAGAGAGAGAAAGAGAGAGAGAGAGAGAGAGAATATCTTAAGGAGGCTCCAATGCTCAGTGTGGAGCCTGATGTGGGGATCCATCTCACGACCCTGAGATCATTACCTGAGCAGAAATCAAGAGTTGGGTGCTTAACTGACTGAGCCACCCAGGTGCCCCTCTAATTTTATTTAGATTATCTATTTATTTTCCCCCATTTATCCTTTTGTGGGTCTTAGTCCCTCCCACTCCCACCACCATAGTTTTGTAATGCTAATTTAATTTGAAATTATGACCTATCTATGGAAGAAAGAGTTCCCTGTAAACTTTAAGGAGTTAAGAAAAATTTTATCTCATTTTGCTTTTTGGTTCAATGCAAGCACTGTTTCTTAACAAAAAGATTGGACTATTAACTGTGGCTACCACTGGCAGTTACTATTGAAACTCTGAAGAAAAATAATGAAAAATTTGACATTTATTTCCCCAACTGCCACTGGATTTGTAATGATTTGTTGACATTTAATAGATTTAAACATTTGTTACAGATGATCTAGCAATTTGTAGGCTAATCATTAGCATCAAGCTTGTTTGATTCAAAATTGGTTAAAACTAATTAAAGTACCATGCCTACGAATTTGCAGAACTATAAAAGCATTACCTATTAAAATGTCCCAAGTTGGTGAACTTTTATTTTTATATTTTTATTTTTCTGAAGATTTTATTTATTTATTTGAGAGAGAGAGAGAGAGAGAGAGCGAGAAAATGAGAGGGTAGGGCAAAGGGAGAGAGAGGGAGAAGTAGACCCCCCATGAGCTCAGAGCCCGATGTGGGGCTCGATCCCAGGACCCTGAGATCATGACCTGAGCTGAAGTAAGATGCTTAACCAACTGAGCCCCCCAGGTGCCCCAGGTGAACTTTTAGATATAAAAATCCAAGGTTTGCTTAGAGGATTAAGAATTAAATAGCAAGGGGCGCCTGGGTGGCTCAGTTGGTTGGGCGACTGCCTTCGGCTCAGGTCATGATCTTGGAGTCCCGGGATCGAGTCCCGCATCAGGATCCCAGCTCCATGGAGAGTCTGCTTCTCCCTCTGACCTTCTCCCCTCTCATGCTCTCTCACTTTCTCTCTCGCTCTCTCAAAAAATTAAATAAAATCTTTAAAAAAAAACACAACTAAATAGCAATAAGTAACATCACCTGCAATTGCAGGAAGGTTATTATTTGTGAAGACAATAAATAAATTTTAGGGGCGCCTGGGTGGCTCAGTGGGTTAAAGCCTCTGCCTTCAGCTCAGGTCATGATCTCAAGGTCCTGGGATCGAGCCCCGCATTGGGCTCTCTGCTCAGCGGGGAGCCTGCTTCTCCCCCCACCCCCTGCCTGCCTCTCTGCCTACTTGTGATCTCTCTCTCTGTCAACTAAATAAATAAAAAATCTTTAAAATAAATAAATAAATAAATAAATAAATTTTATAAAACAAAAAGAACATCAAACTTTTATCAGTCTATATGTATGACCTTGGGCAAATCATGTAAGCCTGTTGATTTCTTCATCTACAAAAGAGAGACCTATGGTTTCATCACATATTTCAAAATGTCATGACCATGACATAATGAAGTAATATGTGTAAGACATAAAATTAATGGGAGTATTTCTTTTTATGACTCTCACTAAATTCTCTCTTTGTAACTCAGCCCCCTCAACTGTTGAACAGTTTTACTGGCAGGACAGACAGTTCTTCCTTATTTTAAGCTAAACTCTGTCTTCTGCTGATTTCTACCCATATATTACAGTTTTATCATCTGAAATCATGCTAACTTTAATTCCTCAAGTACAGGTTAGCACTTTAAATATTTGAAATAAGCTCATTGGTTCCCCTGTAAGGTTTAAAAAAAAATCCATATTAAGCACTATTCAATCTAAAATAAAATTTGCTTTTTTTATTTAGGAAAAATAAAGAACCTGAAGGAATTGTCACTTTCTTATGTCAAGTCATAATAACTAAAACTACTCAATAAAAACTCAGCTACATGCAGTGTTTTACAATGAAAAGACACTTATACAGAGATATTTGGTCATTATTTTATAGTTGTTTATACTACAGAGGAGACAAGTAATGGGGCCGACAGAGAGCAAAAGCATCTTGACAGCTGAGCACATGCCGGATTTGTAAGATGAATTTGGCTCTCAGAGAATGCCTTGTTCTGGCAGGGAGAAGACTCTTTGTTGGAGGGACTATAATGGGGGAATTGGAGGAGGATCTGCTTTACATTTGGGGATGGGTAGTGCATTGGATTAGAAGGTCGAGAAATTTCCTTTCTAGTCCTATGGCCATAGTTAATGCTCAGTATATTCATTGGATCTTTTAGTGTGATGATGTTTTCTTTTTGTCTATTAGCTGGTGTTGATGAAAGTACAGAATCTGCAGGGCTGTTTTGTTACTGGTCATCTTTAATCTTTCTTCATTCAGTTCAATTAATTCTATCAATTCATGTTTTAGAAATATGTTTTATGGATCAGACATTATGCCGGGCACTGGAGATACTAAAGTGAATTAGGTAAAGTCCTTTACTGAGACAGCTTGTATTATAGACAAGTGACAAATAGGAAGACAAGAGAGTCCCATAGAGAGGTCCAGGCCATCCCATGGAGATAGATCACAAGGCACAGAGGGGGTCTCTCAAGGCTTCCAGAGAGAGACGGAGGCTCAATTGTGAAGGTTGGGTGAAGACAGAGAAGGGCATTCTGGTATAGAGATGGGTGTATGGAAAGGCCCAGAGGAAAGAATCCACATAGCCTATTTAGGCAGTTGGTAGTGGTTGAAAATGTCTTGAGTTAGGGAGCTAGAGAGGAGCAGTGGTGGGCGATGAATCTGGAGAAGGAGCCAAGGGCCATATTATACTAGCCACCTGCTAAGTCCTTCTTTAAAAAGAATTGTATCATGTACTCTTCTTGCTTCCACTTGTCTCTGGCTTAGACGAGTGTTTTCATCTATTCCCAAAAGACTTGTTCCATAAACACCCTTGCTTTGTTTTCCTGCAGGCAATCCTTTTTATTTATTTATTTATTTTTTTTTGAGAGGGAGAGAAAGAGAGAGAGAGAGAGAGGAGGGGCAGAGGGAGAGGGGGAGGGAGAGACAGAATCCTAAGGAGACTCCACACCCAGCATGGAGCCCAGTGCAGGCTTGATCTCACAGCCCTGAGATCATGACCTGAACTGAAGTCAGGAGTTGAATGCTTAACAAATTGAGCTGCCCAGGTGCCCCTGCAGGCAATACTTCTAACTCTTTATCCCATAGGATTCCTCCTTGTCCTCCTCCCCTAACTCTAGGCCTTTGGTTTAGTCTTTGACTCCTGGTTATAGGCTCAGCAAGCCCAGGTTATTTAACTAAACTACCAGTTATCAGGAGGTTTATGAAACTCTTAATTAGGAGTTATGTAAATCAATATAAGTTAAAATTTTAAAGCCTTTAAAAACATTTTTTTTAATTTATCTAAAAATACGTCACTAGTTAAAAGTTTAATAGTATCACTTAGTACAGTTTCTTTGCAAAAGTCAGAAACAACTCACACTAGCTTTAAAAAGGAGTATGTATTAGTTCATATTACTGAAAACTTCAGATATTGATCAACATCGCTCATTGCTATATCTAAGGCTCACCAAAGGGTAGTAGGACTTGGGCTGTGACTCTTTATTCTGTGCTGGCTGAATCCTCAGGTAGGCTCTTCCATTTGGTGGCCTTTGGGAGCTCCAGATTGATGGCATCCATACAGTGAGCTTTCTCAGCGTAAAGAGTGGCTTCTCTTTCCCAGTGTTCCATCCTTCCTGGATTTGAGCTTCATTGGCTGGGAGTATGTCTTTTGGGCCCATTTTTGAAGCAGTTACTATGACCGGAAGGGTGGAACATGGGTAAGTGACAAGGTCACCTCACATGCTGTGTCAGGAGCTAGAGGCTTTGCGATAATTCACACCGCATGCATGATCAGAATGCCATTACCAGAAGGAGAAATGGGTGCTTGGCAGCAAAAACAGAATTATCTAAAATAAAGATTTTACAACTGAACATTCTTTTTATTCATTCTACAAAATTTACTGAGTGTCTGTGATTTTAAGATACCATGATAAATAAACATGGTCACTGCCTCACAGTGGTTATAGCCTTCAAGTGGAGAAAGATATGTAAGGTACCACATTAATCAACAAGCAACAATAATCTTTGTGTCCACTTCAGTCTCATCTTCAACATTATCCTGAAAAACTCTGCTGAGGCTTTGCTGAAATGATTATGTTTTACAGATACTAGGAATGCCAGGTTTGATATGAAAATATAAATTAGATTTTTATTGCATTAAAAAAATCCAGAAATATGTTTTGAATACTGTGCCAGAGACTATGAATGAAGACTTTGATATATTCACTAGAGAGCCAGTGGGTGAACACCCGCTGTTTCCCCATTACTTGGGTGGGATGTTGGAAAATCTGGGACTTCAGAACCTTTTGAAAGGATAAAAGAATATGAGTTTGGCAATCCTAGCTGTAGAAATTGTCTTTAAAGAAGATGGTTGAGAGTGAGCATAATCTTACGGAGGAGAAATGATCCTAAGGGAGAATCATAGACAAGATACAAAATGAGAAAGAATACAAGTGTTCTAGGAGAGAACACTTACAAAATTCAGCCCTGAGTTGAAATTCTTACTGGAATGCCAAGACATTCACATGAAATATACCACACATTTGAAGATATAATATACATTTTTAATAACTAATTGCCGCAAACAGCATGGCATTTTACATTTACCTCAGCTCATTTATCCCCAGATCTAGTCAGACCATGTAGATAAGTGCCAAATATAAGTGGCTTATTCAAGGTCATGCATCTTACCTTCCTGTTCTCCTCATAGTTTATTTTTTGACTTTTTAAAAGATTTTATTTATTTATTTGAAAGAGAGTGAGCGAGAGTAAGAGCATGAGGAGAGGGAGAGGTAGAAGCAGATTCCCTTGCTGATTAGGGAGCCCTATGCAGAGTTTGATCCCAGGACCCTGCGATTGTGACTGGAGCCGAAGGCAATCGCTCAACTGACTGAGCCATCCAGGAGCCCCGTCCTCACAGTTTAAATAAAATTCTAACCTTGTATTAGTATGTATTATAATTTAAATTAAAAAAAGCTTTTTTTAAATGTCAAGGCCTATGGTCCTTTTTTTTTTTAAAGATTTTATTTATTTGAGAGAGACAGTGAGAGAGAAAGAGAGAGAGCATGAGCAGGGGGAGGGTCAGAGGGAGAAGGAGAAGGAGGTCCCCACTGAGCAGGGAGCCCAAGGCAGCTTAGTCCCAGGACTCTGGGATCATGGCCTGAGCTGAAGGCAGCGCTTAACTGACTGAGCCACCTAGGCGCCTCTAAATTTAATTTTTTGTTGTTATTGGCTGTAAGTATCTGCTACATAAAGATTAAGAAGAAAAATGCATAAATGTAATCCTCTGGAAGAGTATAGGTGCTCTGGTCCAAAATCTCAATATAGGAAGCACAACCTGCTTTCTCTAATGTGGATTGTTCATAAGAAATACAAGTCCTTCTTTCTCTTTCTCTTTTATTATTAATTAGGCAGATAGAAGAGTATTTAGAACTATATGTACAGTATAACAAATACAGTGAAAACCATATTTCTAACAGCTAATTTGACAGATGGAAAATTACCAGTAGTTTTGAAGGCTCCCTTGCTTCTCTTCCCCAAATCTATATCTTTTCCTTTTTTCTTAAATAGTTTTCCATATTTTTGAACTATAAAGGAATCAAATTAGTTTTTGTTTCCATTCCATGTGCTTTTAATTTTTTCTTAACATTATATTCTTGAAATGTATCTAAGTTATTGCATGTTACTGTAGTTTGTTCATTCTAACTTGTAGCTATTCCATTGTATGTGTGCATAGTATTGTATCGAATGAATATACCATAACTTACTTATCTTTTCTACTGTTGATGGGCATTTATGTTTCTGGTTTTTGTTGTTTTAAACACTGGTAGGACAATTGTTGTCCATGCTTCTTAGACTGAGTGGAATTGGAGGATCATAGATATGTGCCTCAACAGATTAATGCCACATTATTTTCTGAAGTGACATTAACAACCAATAGCAGTCTATTAGAGTTCCAGTTGCTCCACATCTTTGCAACACTTGATAAACAGGCATAAATATTTATCAGTCTGTAAGTTTGGAATGCTTTTTTTTATTATGTTTTATTTTGTATTCTTTGATCACTAATCAAGTTGAGTATCTTTGTAACTTATTAGCCTCTTTGGAGTATTGTCTATTCAAGTCTTTGAGCTGTCTCCTACTGAAATTTTGACTTTTTCTCATTGAATTTTAGTATCTTAATTTTTTTTTCTTTTTTCTTTCCTTTTTTTTTTAAAGAGAGGGATGGGGGAGGAACAGAGGGAGAAGGAGAGAGAATTTTTTTTTTTTTAAGATTTTATTTTTTTATTTGACAGAGAGAGAGAGATCACAAGTAGGCAGAGAGGCAGGCAGAGAGAGAGGGGGAAGCAGGCTCCCTGCTGAGCAGAGAGCCCGATGTGGGGCTTGATCCCAGGACCCTGAGATCATGACCTGAGCCGAAGGCAGAGGCTTAACCCACTGAGCCACCCAGTCGCCCCAGGAGAGAGAATCTTAAGTAGGCTCCATGCCCAGTGCAGAACCTGATGGGCTCCATCTCATGACCCTGAGAACATGACCTGAGCTGAAATCAAGAGTCAGATGCTTCTGATGCTAAATGGTCTAAGGCACTCCTAGTATTTCTGTATATATTGAATTAATGTTCACTTTTTCATGACTTGTCTGTTCACTTTCTTCTGTCAGTCTTTTGATGAACAGAAGATCATAACTGTAATATACTTAAATGCATTCCCCTTTTCCTTTATAGTGAACTTTTTGCCTTGTGTAAGAAATCCTTCCCTACTCCAATGGTCAAATAGGCATTCTTCTGTTCTTTTTATAAAGTTTGTTTTATAAAAAACAGTTTTTTTTTTCCCCCATGTGTAAGTCTTTAATCCCCTGGAATTGACTGTTGATAATGCGAGGGTCCACTTCCCCTTCCCTCATATGGACATCATTGATTTCAGAGCCAGTTAATGAAAAGGCATCTTTTCACACACTTCCTGGTAATGTCATTTTTGTCATACTTCTGTATTACATATATTTGAGGGTCTTCTTGGGGTGCTATTTATGCTATACCTTTGGTTTAGTTTTCTAGTCTGCCACTAGCATGGTGTATTAACTGCTATGGATTCAAAGCAATATTAGCTGCTGTGGCATTCCTCACTTTATTTTCTTCTTCAAAATTTATCTATTTGGGGTCATTTGAGAGTAAGTTACAGATATTATGAAATTTTGTCCCTAAATACATAAGTGTATGGAGTTATCATAGTCATGAAATTTTATATTGATCTACTATTTACTATAAGATATATTCAGATTTTAACAATTATCCCAATAATGCCCTTTATAGCAATACTCTTTCCTTGATTCCAGATCCAGTTTGGGTCATGTATCCCTGTTAGTTGTTATATCCCTTTAGTTCCTTTAATCTGGAGCATTTCCTCACTTATCCTTTGTCTTTTTTTTTTTTTTTTAAGATTTTATTTATTTATTTGACAGAGAGAGAAAGATCACAAGTAGGCAGAGAGGCACGAAGAGACAGAGGGGGAAGCAGGCCCCTGCTGAGCAGAGAGCCCGACGTGGGGCTCGATCCCAGGACCCTGAGATCATGAGCCGAAGGAAGAGGCTTTAACCCACTTATCTTTTGTCTTTCATGATAATAAAATTTTTGAAGAATACACAACCCAATTGTTTTGTGGAATGTCCCTCAGTTTGAGTATAGTTGCAGTTTTAATAGGAATATTGTATAAGTTACACTATTCCCTTTTCAGTGCCTGATACCAGAATGTCAATTTTTCTCACGATTGAGGCTTTAATTTTGGTCACCTAGAGTGTCAGCCAGGTTTCTCCACTATAAAGATTTCATATTTCCCTTTGCAGTTAATAAGCAATCAGTGGAGAGAAACTTTTAAATTATGTAAATGTTCTGTGCTTTATCAAACTTTTATCCAGTAGTTCTAGCATTCATTGGTAATTCCTGCCTGAATCAATTATTTTTACTATGCTTTCCACTCAATTAGGTTTTAGTCATATCATTCCTCCTGCATTTATTTACCACTAACATTTTAGAAATAGATACAAGTTCTATTTTGTTCTTTTTCAAATCTTCTTGGCCATTTAAAAATAATTTTTTAACTTATATTTTTATCTCTTGTATTTTTCTCTGTATTGTACAGTTAGCTATGCGTTTTACATGTTTGATAATTCCAACATCTGATCTGTATCAGTCTGATTTTTCTATATACTGTTTCTTTGTATATTTTGTATTTTTTGACTATGAACTCAATTTTCTTTGTGCTCTCTCTGAATCACTTCTTTGCATTTTTCCAGGCAATTCTGGGAACAGCCAGTCTTCTAACTTCCAATTGCCAACTTCCAGACACTTCACATTAAATTTTCTGCTGAAGTTTTTCAGACCATTCAGGTAATGTGAATTTGGGCTATAGAAATCATGAAGTCTGACTGATAGGTAAGAACTTTTAGAGAAGAATTTTTCTCCTGCCACTCAGTACTAAAATGCAACAGGCAATGCTTTCTTGCTATCTTTAGGATGAGGAAGGTGTGGGTCTATGCCCAAGTTTATCCTTTCTCTGAGAATGTAGCCTTTGGACAGCCAACTTCTTGGATGGTGTCTTCTATGAGATTCCCTGACTTGGAAGGGCCCTGAGTTTATTTTTTGTCCTTGGTGCCCCTGGAAGCCATGCAAATAAAGCTCAAATTCACAGTTTTGACCTGCATCAGGGAAAAATCTGGCTTTTGCAGTTTGCTCCTCTCTCTGAATTCTTGTTTCCACTTAATTTTTGGCTTCTGTGTATTTCTTATCATTTCTGTTATCCATTTCAAACATCTTAAAAGAACCTTTAATAATTTATCCTGTCTTTTTGGTTGTTTTTAGAGAGTTATTAACCACCATACTACTGAAATGGATTCCTCCATGCTCTCTTTATCTTCGTATCAAGACCCATTTTGCCTTTTACAAAGTCACACAAACATTAACATATTCAAATATGTTAGTGGGGTAGACTTCAATATGCCTGTTTGTTCTTCTCATGGAAAAATGCATAAAAATCCATTAGAGGCTTAATGTGGTTATTTCATGCAATTGTAGTCTAAAATCCAGTTTCATAGGTGATTTATTTGATCACAGATGTTTCAACTTTTTGGCTGCATTGATGAAACAGTAAGTAAAATGTTTTGGCAGGGAATTAAATTTGGTCCTATGGCCCAAAAAAAATTCAAGAATTTTATTTTACTTTTTCTTCTAAATATTTATTTGAAGTGACTCATACAGCAAACAGGCATTTAGTAAATATTAATTAGGTAGACAAGCAATGAATGCATGAACAAATAAATGAGTATTGTTCAACAGCTCCATCCCAGTTAAATGTACGCTAGGTAGCCGTCAATTGACCATCAATGAGTCAGGTTTATCCTGGCCTCATCCATCTTTAGTACCTTCTACAAACCTGACAAGAGGGGAGGGTTGAAGAAAGAGGCTTTCCGTGAAACACTGTAAATACTTGCCTCACTTCAGCCACCAAATTGAATTTCTAGCATAAATCTTATCCTAGGCATCAACAGTGCAGTACTATTTGGAAAGGTACAATTGATGTAAATATAAGTGCTGGCTATTTATCAAGCCATACCTTTCTTTTTCCACCAAGAGCTAAACAGATTGTAGCATTTGCTGTCATCGAAATACGTTGAATTTTCAAGGACTGCTTCCTAAAGTCTGGGTATTTTATTTGGAAACATTTTGCCTGAAATTCTGGTTGCTGTTGCTCTGAACAGGTTGGACTGTGAGAGTAGTCAGAACTATAACAGAATCGTAAAGATCTTATAACCTCAGAAGGGAGCTCTGCCCCTCCCTGGAGAGTAGCCCAAAGCAAAATAGAATGTTTCCTGGGCAGGATAGAGAGCTTCGATGTTGATGGTCAGAAAGATGTCATCTCAGTAACTGGCCATTAGATAGATATATCATAGGAGCAGAGCAGGACTGGGTGTCTGACATACAGACAAGGGTTAAGCATGGCTGGATGTAACATCTGAATATTAATTGAGAGACACATTAGGCTATAGATTAGCTTCATCTAAACTACTTCCTAAAAGAGTTATTCCTTCTAACCCATCTCCCACTCCTCTTTGAACAGGATAGAACAATTTTTAATTCATTATATTCTGAGTCTTTCTACCTCTTTAACGGTAATAAAAGCCTTACTAATACATTCATTTAAGTGTATTTACACAATGGCCTTTCCTAAGGAATCCTTGCAGGTATGTTAGAGAGGTACCCAGGTCCTATAAGACCAGGGATCCTGTATTCTAGAAACCAAGTTTTAAAGGTTATGAAAATCATGACTGCTAAGTATTCATTCCTTCATTTCCATTATAAATAAAAATATTATTACTGCCTTCCTCCCCTACATTAGATAGGGCCAGTGGTAAAGTGGGAAGGGATCTATTTGTAGCTTCCTTAGTTTATATCACCTCTGAGTAAGTCATTCAACTAGACAGTTCATGCGGAGTTTGGTTACATAATTGATGAAGACTATATTATTCCAAAGCTATTTAATTTATTCTTAATTTTTGCCAGTGACTGAATATTGGAGGAATAAAAATGTACCTTTAAAATACCTATTTATGTTCTAATATTTTTGGTTTAATAACCAAGTCTGTAATCTGTTCAATACAGAAAACTACTGGATGTTGCTTTTTGATAGCTGGCTGCTGAACACAATGGTGGTGGTATATTCTGACAGGTGCAATAGACATAGTGGTATAAAGATCTTCAAATTTGGTCATGATCTGGGTCTCCATCACTATCTACTAATATGGCAAATAAGCAGTTGTAGGTGACTTATCAATTTTAGAGAAGAGTTCTGACCATGACAATATTTAAATCACTTGAAAAACCATCACTAGGGGCACCTAGGTGACTCAGTTGGTTCAGTGTCTGACTCTTGATTCTGGTCAGGTCATGATCTCGGGGTCCTGAGATCGAGCACCAAGTCAGTCTCTGCACTGCAGACGGAGTCCACTTAAGATTTTCTCTCTCTCTCTCCCCTGTCCCACCTCCCCTGCTTGCACGCCGGCATGCACTCACACTCTCTTGATCTCTCTTTAAATAAATAAATAAAGTTTCACTTTAAAAAAGAAAAAAAGAAAAGCACCCCTGTAGATAATGTCTTGGCCCAATTTAAATTCTAAAGAAATTAAACGTGATTTTGGGTTTCCTAAGAGGTTGAATTGTTCTCATTATTGACTGAAAATTCCAAGACTTAGCGGCAGCGTTCAAGTGGCCATATTACATCCATTTCACTTAATCTCTTTTATTTCCCTGAAATGAACAGATATCTGATATAGAGCAAGAGCCTCCCCAGCATTTACATTGTCTATTATAATTTGGTTTGATTGCTTTAACTATGATGTATAACCCCAGATTTTATGTGTTTTCTGGGAAGATACAGGTATAACTCCAAAATTTGAAAAATAGATGATACATATATTTGGCAGAAAAGCTAATCTAGATACTTTTAGATTAAATCTTGAGTCAGAGGATAAGTACTACGATGAGATCATACAAATAGAGAACAGCATATATAGTGTGAGGAAGGCAGCAGAATCAAGGATTAACTCAGTAATTCTCTGGTGTATGGAGCAAACTTAGATACTGGGTTTAGGTGGGTTATGGGTGAGAAGCTGAGTGAATGAAAATTTTAACAACAAAAACAAGTGAGCATGATTTTCTAATATTTCTAAGGTTATAATTTGTGAGGGTTAGTTTTTCTTAAGAAGGTAGTGAGTAGTGATAATAATAACTATAATATTAACAGTTACAGCTAGCTTTTATTCAGAACTTACTAAGTTCTTCTCATTGCTACTATTTTTTAAAAAATGTCTTGCAATAAGCCCCCAATATAGGTAATATTATCATCTCTATTTTACAGGTGAAGAAATTGAAATTTAGAGATAACATGTAACTTTTGCAGCTGAGAATAAGGAGTCAGGATTTAAAAATTGGAGCTTTATAAATCACTAAGTTATGGGTCAATGGACTTAGGGAAGCATATTCCAGGACTAGAGCAGAATAAAACTGGGGGGTAATGGTCAATTTGCATAGACGGCACATTGAGAAGGATTTAGCGGAGTCTGGAAAATAATTATGTGTGCATTATTATTATGTAGCAGGTGCGCGGGTAAGTGGGTGGGAGCAGGATATACAAGGTTGTCTATGGGCGGTGAACTTGAGGTAGCCTGTTCTGTACTGCAGGGCCTCATTTCTTTGGTGTTAGAATAGCCCAGCTTTCAAGTGGCATATTCTGGTTACCCCAGACCACTGGTGAGATGGGGTGGGATTGAGGTCTAGAAGAGGATAATGCCATTGAATCTTATATCCCAGTGGTTCTTCCCCTCCCACTCCTCCACCCTCCTCACCTCTGCTTGAACTTCTCATTCAGTCTCCACCTACTTGTTTTCAGACATGCTGTTTCTTTCATTTGGAGACAAATCACCTCCTTTTCACACTCCTTTCCTTAAAGTCATTTGAGATGTGACTTCAGTTGTAACGCTTTCCTGACTCCCCATTCAGGGAAGGCTTCCATGTTCAACTTGAAGTTCTCACAGTCTTCCATTAAAGCAGTCCTGTAAGAATATCATGGTTGTTCACTTGTTTGTTTGACTTCCCACCAGCCTGTATACTCTAAGGCAAGAAGCAAGAGTTTTAATTTTTTGGGGGGGGGGTTCTTTGTGTCTTGCACATGATATCCCCCAATAAAAAATGTATTAAAGCCCAATAACTAAGTAAGTAAATGAATCTAAAATAGTCGACAAGAGAACAGTGAAGCGACATAATAAGGAAGTGAGTGAAGAAGGTGTTTGGATGACTATTCAAATATCGAGGAGTGGAGCTCAGTAGAGAGAGGGGATGAGGTTGAAAGGGGAGAGAAGCAGAGGACTTCCTTGTGGGAAGCGGTGGCGGGCCGCCCAGCCTGTCCATAGATTGCCCAGATTATAAAATAGGCCAAACGGCGACATGTACCCGTGATAATACAATTCAGGTCTATGGAGAGCTGCTCGGAATTTTATTGTGCTAAAAGCAGAACACCTGATTAATATTTTACCATTTTAGCTCTCACAAGGCAGAGGGAGTAACACGGGGATGGCTGTTCAGGATTTGGTGTTCGCACAGTGCAAACGGGCATGGTGTGGAGGAGAAAGGGTCCCTGGGGAAAGGACATACTTGGCTCTCTTTGCACAAAATGAGTACTTTTACTTTTCTGACCACTAAAATTGCACACACATTTGTAAAAAATGGAATGTAAAGAAATGTAGGAAGAGAAAAAAAAGAGAAATAACCCTAAATTTCCTTTGATCCCTGCTACTTCTAACATTGTGGCGTATAGGTCTTTAAAAATATGAATTTTCATATAATATATGCTGTATATGCAGTTTTTATGTATTTGGAAAATACAGTTTGGTAACATTTTAAAAAATTAATGCTATTTTAAGAATAATCTTTCTGTATTCAGATTCTTTATAATAATACTTAATTAGATCAATGATTATCTGTAGTTCTATCCTGTCAGGAATACTATCTCTTATTGTTGGGTGGTTAAATTATTTTCAAGTTTTGCAATAATAAGTAATACTGCAATGCATATGTTAATGCAAGACTTAATTCGTATTGTTATGTGTATGTTTTCTGGATGGATTTCTCAGAAGCGAAATTACAGGCAGAGTAAGATTATTAAATATTAAGGTGCTTCATACATTTACTACAGTTCCCTTCCAGAATTTTATTCCCACTAGTGGAGTATGGAAGTGATATTTTCTTTTTCTTTCTTTTTAAAAATTTTATTTATTTATTTGACAGAGAGAGAGAGAGCGCACAAGCAGGGGGAGCCGTAGACAGAGGGAGAGGGAGAAGTAGTGCGGGGCTGGATTCCAGGACCCTGGGATCATGATCTGAGCCAAAGGCAGATACTTAGCCGACTGATCCACCCAGGCACCCCATGGAAGTGATATTTTCACTTTACCTTGGCTTATATTCAAATACATATGTACACCACATATGTATGTGTATACATACATTATATATATTAATAAATACACAATATATATCTTGATTTGCATTTTCTCAATTGCTAAAGAGTTTCTTTGATTACTAAAGAAATTAATGATTACAAAGACTTCAGTACATGTGTCAGTTAAGGAAGTGTCTCTTTAAGGCTTTCACCCATTTTTTTTCTTATTTATTTTTCTTATAAGTCAATGCGATTCTATATGAATTTTTTAGGTTTATTTTCTTTACCCCTTACTTCGCTTCTGCATATAATAGGAAGAAACAGGAAATGACCTACGAAGTACAAGTCCTCACTCCTTACAGGAGCAGAGTTGGAATGGTGGCTATTGTAAATCTTTTCTTTTTATCATGGTCAGTTTTTGGAGGTGGAGGTGGAGAAAGAGAAACTAACAAGGGAGAGAGATACAGGACTCATGAGTATAGGTGGGGAACCAGGAGAGAGCAATGGAGGGTGGCAGAGTAGGATACCCCAAAATATGCCACTTTAGTATAAGGATTATTTTCGAGCTAAGGCCCATGAAAAACAGGTACAAGAAGGCCACTCTGACCTCTCCTTTTATTCTAAAAAACAGGAGATATAGCTCCCACGTGCAAAAAGCAGGAGATATAGCTCCCACGTGAAAGGTGCCCTCCCAATACCAGGAGGAAAGAAACATTCTTACTATCAGAGATAGTAGTCAAGGGCGAGAGAATTTTGTACAAACAGACTTTGTCAAAATATGTTGTCATTTTGGGTATCTCATGTCTTAAATGATATAATGCACGACTCTAGTCATCATATCTGGAGGAATTTTGTATTTTTATATAAATTATATCTACATGTGGATTTCTAAATAAGAGATACTGGTCATTAATGTTCAGTTGCTGGTTATTGGACAATGTTTGACAATAATATGCTGTTGACTCCAGGGCTACAAAATTCTGAGCAGGAGAAAATATTTCATGCTTGTATTCCCAGATATGTTTATTAATTTGATCTCTGTTTTACCAAATCTGCAGCAGATCAAGTATTTCTTCCATTCTTGCATATTTCCCTATCCATGACTTTCATCATTTACGTAATGGTACGTGGTTGGTGGCCACACACTGATATTTATAGCTGCAAAGACCTCTGCCTTCTTGTAAGTGGCAATTACATTTCTTTAATCAATTTGAAGCACATTCTGGATTCACTGCTAATCTCCTGACTGTGGGCTCTGTTCAGTATAGGTCAGGAAAGTAATCATAACAAAAATGTAAAAGACATAATTATGGTACCATCCAATCCAATGCAATCAAAGCAAGTACTAAATTTCCATTTGTAAGTTCAAATGATACAATCTGTGTGGTCTGTCAAATACATTTAAAAGCTGTAAACTGTATGAGATCAGTCATCCATAATGTATGGACCAGCAAATTCTTGAGGGCATAGACTGCAACAATTACCACAAACCCTGGCATGAAATAAGTGCTCAGTAAATATGATGGATCACATAGTTGTGATTTAGAGTGATTAATGTCACCTGTGACTATCAAAAATTGTATTTTGATTTGTGATGTAAAATGAACTGAAGATCTTTCCATTGAATTTGATTTAGTCATATATTTGAGTATGGATTTTTAGGGAGGTTTGTTTAAATAAGTATCAATTTTTTATTTTAGTGGGGATATTAAATTTTTGTTTTGGTATTATTAATAAATTATAGTGTGAAAACATAAGATGTTTTAAAAAACACTTTTGGAAAGTAAAAGAAAGCTTTAAGCCTGAAAGAAGTTGAAAGATCTAAAGATTGTCCCCATTTCCTGAGGGCCAACTAGGTGGATCGGGCTGGAGGTTATAGATGTTTTTAGTGGCATCTTGGGGGCTTCCTAGTGGGAGGTTGGGGAGAAGGGGCAGGGTGAAGGTTAGTGACCAGGAGAGGAGCAGGGTGCCAGGAAGAAGTGAATGTATTCTGTTACCCTCCTCCACCCCTCTCATTCTCATCCTCCCTCCTTCCCTCTCACCCTCCCTTCCTCTCTCCCTCCCTCTCTGTCTCTCTCCTTGTGTGTGTATGTGGGGACTCTAGCCCCATGAAAACAGATACCTCATATCTGGGGATAAGTAAATCTAAGGTGAGTTTGCCACCCCCCCATCCCCCATTTGATTTGGAAGAGAAAGAGTGGGAGCGAGCCCTGGATACTGTGTGGCTCCAGAGCTAGGAGAAGCACAAGGTCTCACTGGTCAGTGCAGTTCAGTCACTGTGCAGATGATTCTGGAAGAGCTGAGACCCCTATGAAGTGAGTCTTGCTTCTGAGCCAGGTGTCCTGCTTGCCTCTTAGTTGGAGAGGGTGAGTTGATTTCTTTAGGCAAAGATGCCATTTGCTTGCCCAGTTGTGGTCCATATGGGCCATTTCTGTCCAAAGAAGAAGCCCTTTATTGCTGCACAGTGCACTGCATGGAGAGAAGGCGCTGTGCACAGGGCCACGGTGGGGTGGGGCGTGGGGGGGGCGTCTGATGATGGGGGGGTGGGGGGCAGGACCTGGACATTCAATACTTGTAGCTCTAATTCATTCCTTTTAACTGCTGTTATATAGTATCCCGTTATACGAATCATTAGGACGGTTATAATATTTATTCAAAGGAGGATCGATTTTCCCTTCTGTTTTGTACCTTTTCAACCCTATAATGCTCCCAGGTTACTTTGCATAGCCACGGATGCTATATAAATATTGATACATGTAGGAGTGCATTTGTTCAAGGGATATTTTTAAAGTGCCTTTCAGCTTGTCAGACCCCATGTTCAGTGCCCAGACACAGAAATATAGCAGGACTGTAGCGTAAAAGTGGAAGACAGATAGTTAAATAAATGAGGGCTCTTCAACCAGAGCGGGGCGATATTTGGGAAGGTACAGCCTGCTCTGGGACTAGAGGAGGTTGTGGGTGAATGTCAATGTGGGGTGGGAGTGGGGTAGTGGGGATGGGGATGGCCGGGCAGGGGGTGGGGGGCAGCAGTTAGGGAAGCCTTCACAGAGGAAGTGACTTTAGAGCTGCTTTTGAAAGAATGAATTTCCTGGAAATGAAGGGGAAGAATTACCGTTATATAGGGATTAGCTCCTGTAAAGAAAGAGAAGGGGATTTTGAAAGGGAATTATTAGATCAGTAAATTTTAAGTAGATTAGACAGCAGAATAACTGTGGTGTGTGGGGAATGGGAGTTTGCCTGGCTATTTTATAATTTCCCTTCCCTTACAGTTAAATGGATAAGTAGTGCCCACCACTTAGAGCACTTGTAGCACCTTTTATTTTTTTATTTTATTTTATTTTATTTTATTTTATTTTTAAAGATTTATTTATTTATTTATTTATTTGACAGAGAGAGAGATCACAAGTAGGCAGAGAGGCAGGCAGGGGTGGGGGGAAGCAGGCTCCCTGCTGAGCAGAGAGCTCGATACGGGACTCTATCCCAGGACCCTGAGATCATGACCTGAGCCAAAGGCAGAGGCTTTAACCCACTGAGCCACCCAGGAGCCCCTTGTAGCACCTTTTAATTACCACTGAGAAATATGGGTGTATGTGTACACCTCACTCACTGAAATGGATTTCTAAAACTCTCCAGTGTTCCCTCCTTCAGGGATTAAAAGCATGGTCTTTGTGGTCCAACAGAGCTGCCTTTAAAACCCAGCTCTGCCACATGTGATCTTAACTCTTCTGAACCTCAGTCTCCTTATCTGTGAATTGGAGCAATAGCAGGTTCTCTGCTGTTGCAGTAGTTCAGAAAGATATGCTAATATAGTCCTTGCCTCTCCAGGCTGGCAGGACTCATGCTCTCTGTAGGGTTCTGTAGACACGGTTGGCCAAACCGCAGAGTCCCTGGTATTCCTAAATTCAGTTCAATCAGGGAGCAGCGTGGGCTACCTGTTAACAGCTATTTCATAAATTTGAGTGAAGAATATTTATAGGGATCCCATGGAACAGCGTTTCTTGTTCAAAAAAGGCTTTTGAAAAGCCACATTGAGCAAAATGAAACAACTTTCTTGACAGCAGGATTTCCTGAAGACTTTCATAAGTTAATGAGTACTTTGAATCTCAAAGAATGAGATCACAGTATAGGGCATTTTCCAAACTTAGCAGCTGACAAGGGAATCCCCTTTCAGGGTACTTCTATTACCGTCTTCTTGAACCCTAGTGCTTCACAGAACAAAGCTTGGGAGTTGACATAGCACGTAGCCAAGACTTCATCCATTGTCAGCACATGAAACAGATTCTCAGAGTCATCCTTGGATTTTATGGTTCACTCTTTCTCCTCTGGAAGTGATGCAGAGAATACATTATAGAAATCATGTTTATCCTGTGAAATGTTAATTTCCAAGTCTTTGTGACGCCTCAGAAAAATATCTCTGGTCTTCCTTATTAGTCTGTTATGACTCTATTATCCCATCCTGAAATTTCTCTAAATCTTTCTTCAGTCTATTGGATTTTTTATTATAAGTCATATCTTTTTTTTTTTTTTTTATTTGAGTATAGTTGACACACAATGTTACATTAGTTTAAGGTGTAGAACGTAGTGATTCGGGACATCTGGGTTGCTCAGTTGGTTAAGCAGCTGCCTTCGGCTCAGGTCATGATCCCAGGGTCCTGGGATCGAGTTTCGCATCAGGCTCCTTGCTCGGCAGGGAGCCTGCGTCTGCCTCTGCCTGCCACTCTGCCTGCTTGTGCTCTCTCTCTCTCTCTCTGACAAATAAATAAATAAAATCTTAAAAAAAAAATCTTTCTTTAAAAAAAGAACATAGTGATTCAACAAGTTGATACATAATGTCACACTCAACCCAAGTGTAGCTACCATCTGTCCCATTACATTACAATATCATTGACTATATTCCTTATACTTTCCCTTTTATTTCTGTGACTTATTCATTCCTTAACTGGAAGCCTATATCTTCCACTCCCCTTCACCCATTTTGCCAAAGGCCCATCCTCCTCCCCTCTCTGGCAATCATCAGTTTGCTCTCTGTATTTACAGGTTCAGTTCTGCTTTTTGTTATTTATTCATTTAGATGTTTTGTTTGTATTTTAGATTCCACTTATGAGTGAAATCATGCAATATTTATCTTTCTCAGTCAGACTTATTTCACTTAGCATAATACCCTGTAGGCCCATCCATGTTGTCTCAAATGGCATGATCTCATCCTTTCTTGTAGCTGCATAACATTTCAGTTTGTGTTTGTGTGTGTATACACACTGTATATACATTGTATATACATATATGTGTGTGTGTGTATATACAACTCTATATATACCATGTCTTCTTATCCATTTATTTATTAATAGACACCTAGATCGCTTTCATACTTAGCTATTGTAAATAACACTGCAGTAGCATAGGAGTGCATATATCTTTTCAAATTAGTGTTTTCCTTTCTTTGGATAAATACTCAATAGTGGAATTATTGGATCATATGGTATTGCTAATTTTAATTTTTTGAGGAAACTCCATACTGTTTTTAACAGTGGTTGTTTGAATTTATATTCCCACCAACAGTGAATGAGGGTTTCTTTTTCTCCAGATCCTCATCGATACTTGTTATTTCACGTGTTTTTGATTTTAGTCATTTTAATAGGTGTAAGCTGATGTCTTATTGTGGTTTTGATTTGCGTTTCCCTGATAATGAGTGATATTGAGCATCTTTTTATGTATTTGTTGGATATCTGTATATCTGGAAAAAATGTCTATTTAGGTCTTCTGCTTATTGTTTGGGCTTTTTTTTTTTTTTTTTTTTGGGTGTTAAGTTCTTTATATATTTTTGATTTTTGACATTATCCCATTAATGGATATATCATTTGCAAATATCTTCTCCCATTCAGGAGGTTGTCTTTTTCTTTTGCTGATCTTTTACTTTGCTGTGTGGAAGCTTTTTATTTGATAATGTCCCAATAGTTTATTTTTGCTTTTGTTTCCCTTGTTTTATTTTTTTTTATTTTTAATTTTTATTTTTATTTATTTTTATTTTTTTAAAGATTTTATTTATTTATTTGACAGAGAGAGATCACAAGTAGGCAGAGAGGCAGGCAGAGAGAGAGGGGGAAGCAGGCTCCCTGCCGAGCAGAGAGCCCGATGCGGGGCTTGATCCCAGAACCCTGAGATCATGACCTGAGCCGAAGGCAGAGGCTTTAACCCACTGAGCCACCCAGGCGCCCCTGTTTCCCTTGTTTTAGGAGACATATCTAGAAAAAATGTTGTAACAGCCAATATCAGAGAAATTACTGCCTATGTTCTCTTCTATGATTTTTATGGTTTCAGGTCTCACATTTCGGTCTTTAATCCATTTTGAGGAGTTTATTTTTGTATACGATTTTAATAGGTGGCCCAGTTTCATTCTATATATACATATAGAGAGAGAGAAAGAAAGAGAGAGAGATACTTTATTAATTTTTTTGTATTTTATTTGAGACAGAGAGAGAGAGTGCAGGGGAGAGAGACACAGGGAGAGGTATAGAAAAAGAATCTCAAGCAGACTCTCTGCTGAGAGCAGTGCCTCTTGTGGAGCTTGAGCTCATGGCTGTAAGATCACAATTTGAGCTGAAACCAAGAGTCAGACGTTTAACCAACTGCATCACCCAGGTACCCCCATAAAGATCTCATTTTTAAGTAATCTCTACTCCCAATGTGGGAATCGAACTTATAACCCCAAGATCAAGAGTCACACGCTCTACTGCCTGAGCCATCTGGGTGCCCCCAGTTTCATTTTTTGCATTCTCTTCTCAGAGACTGTCTTTTCCCCATTGTATATTCTTGTCTCCTTTGTCATAGATTAATAGACCCTATAATTGTGGATTTATTTCTGGATTCTCTATTCTGTTCCACTAATCAGTGTGTCTGTTTTTATGCCAGTCCCATACTGTTTTGATTACTACACTTTTGTAATGTATCTTAAAATCTGGGATTGTGGTAACTCCAGCTTTATTATTCTTTTTCAAGATTGTTTTTGCTTCAGGGCCTTTTGTGGTGCTATACAAATTTTGGTATAATTCTAATCTTGCAAAAAATGCTGTTGTATTTTGATAGGGATTTCACTGAATTCCTTTGGATTTTTTTTTTTTTTTTTAAGATTTCATTATTTATTTCAGAGCAGGAGAGAGAGCACGAGTAGGGAGAGGGTGAGAGGGAGAGGAAGAAGCAGACTCCCTGCAGAGAAGGGAGCCCGATGTGGGCTCAATCCCAGGACCCAGGGATCATGACCTGAGCCGAAGGCCAATGCTTAACTGAATGAGCCACCCAGGCACCCTAATGTGAATATTTTAACAATATTAATCTTTCCGATTCATGAGCATGGAATATCTTTACATTTACTTGTATCATCTTCAATTTCTTTCATTAACATTTTATTGTTTTTGTAGTACAGATCTTTCATCTCTTTGGTTAAGTTTATTCCTAGTTATTTTATTCTTTTTAGTACAACAGTAAATGGCATTTTTTTCTTAATTTCTCTCTCTGCTACTTTGTTATTAGTGTATGGAAATGCAAGTGATTTCTGTGTATTAATTTTGTATCATGCAACTTTACTGAATTCAGTTGTTACTTCCAGAAGTGTTTTGGTTGTGTCTTAAGGATTTTATATGTACAGTGTAATGACATCTGCAAATAGTGACAGTATAACTTCTTTACCAGTACGGATGCCTCATATCTTTTTTTAGGACTTCTAGTACTATGTCGAATAAAGGCTGTAAGAGTGGACATCCTTGTCTTATTCCCGATCTTAGAGAAAAAGCTCTCAGGTTCTCACCATTGAGTATAATGTTAACTGAGTTTTTCATATATGGCCTTTATCATGTTGAGGTATGTTTCCTCTAACCCCACTTCATTGAGAGTTTTTCTCATGAAAGGATGTTGAATTTTGTCAACAAAATATTAGGAAATCACATTAAAGAGATCGTTCATCATGACCAAGTAAGATTATGAATCGTATCTTAGAGGTAATAATATGAAATACTATCTATTTTGTAAATAGTGCTCTCTTTTAAAAAATATTTTTTAAAACTTTAATAAATTCCAGTGTAGTTAATATATAGTGTTATTAGTTTTAGGTGTACAATATAGCGATTCAACAGTTCCATATACTACTCAGTGTTTGACAAGATAAATGTACTCTTAATCCCCTTCACCTATTTCACCCATCCTCCTACCTACTTCCCCTCTGGTAACCATCTGGTTGTTCTCTATAGTCCATTTTTTGGTTTGTTATCTTCCCCCCCCTTTGCTCATTTATTTTGTTTCCTAAGTTCCACATATGAATGAAGCCATATGGTATTTTTTAATCTTTGACTGGCTTATTTCACTTAGCATTTTACTCTGTAGATCTGTCCATGTTGTTGCAAATGGAAAGATTTCATTCTTTTTTATGACTGCAAAATATATATATATATTTGATATCTTCTTTATCCATTCATCTGTCAATGGATACTTGGGCTGCTTCCATATCTTGGCTATTGTAAATAATGCTGCAATAAACAAGGGAGGGGCCTGTATCCCTTTGAATTAGTGTTTTTGTATTCTTTGGGTAAATAGCCAGTAATGTGATTAATAGGTTGTAGCGTAGTTCTACTTTTAATTTTTTGAGGAAATGTCACACTGTTTTCCACAGCAGCTGCACCAGTTTGCATTCCCACCAACACTACATGAGGGTTCCTTTTTCTCCACATCCTCACCAAAACTCGTTTCTTGTGTTTTTCATTTTAGCCATTCTGAGTGGTGTGAGGTGATATGTCATTGTGGTTTTGATTTGCATTTCCCTGATGATGAGTGATGTTTAGCATCTTTCCATATGTCTTTTGGCCATCTGTATGTTTTCTTTGAAAAATGTCTGTTCATGTCTGCTGCCCATTTTTTAATTGGATTATTAGGGTTGTTTTGGTAAGCAAGTTATGTAGTGTCAGGGCCTTGCTGGTTCCCACAAGTGACCATGTGTTTTTGCTAGGGGTGGGGACGGGAGATGGAGTCAGCCAGCTCCTTTGTACCTGCAGGGGTCTTCCTACAAATCCCTGCCCCTCTGGGACCCATTCTGAAATGAGTAAACTACTCTTCCTCTCATGTGCCCCAGGCATTTTTTCAAACCACTGTTTCTTTACTGTGTCTTCAGGACTGTTTGTTGTGCTATCTCTTTAAGGGTGGGGACTCAACTTCCTCCAGTCCTCTGGGCTCTCCCAGAGTGGAGCCTTCCGATTTTTAAAATTTCAGGTTTTAAGTACAACTCATTGTGAGAACTCATGACATTCAGGCCCTCTCGCTTTCAAAGCAAAATGATTATGGGGCTTCGTCTTTCCCATGCGGGCCCCTTGGTGTGATATAGTCTGTAGCTCCCTGTTCTCTGTGTCACCCCACCCCCACCCCACCCCACAACATCCTTCCCCTGAGACAGCCACAGTCCATTTTGCTCCCCACTGCATTTCAGCTCTTCCTGTCCTCTTTGATGTGGCCTCATCTCTACCTTTAGTTGTGGAGTTTGTTCTGCCAATCTTTGGGTCATTTTCTGGATTATTTACACTGATGTGAGTGTTATCTAGTTGTATCCCTGGGATGAGGTGAGCCTAGGGTCCTCTTACTCTGCCATCTTCCCAGCCTCCCATAGTACTCCTTATTTGTCATCAAGTTTCCTGCTTCAGACTACAGTTGTACCTCATTTGAGGTTCTAGGATTCTCCACTGTTGCAGAGTATGGGAAATGGATCCCTCATTATATCAATAAGTTATTAAAAAAAAAAACACGGATATTCTAAATTTCTAATCTGGCATATCAATAATAGCAAAATTTCTTATTTCCTAATGAGAAATTCAGAAGGGAGTATACCTTAATTATTAATAATGAATGATAAAATAGGTTCTTTCTCTGTTTATAATTTATGATGTATTCCTTATTTTCTTCCATGAAGGATTTGAGAAGTTTACAAGTAAAAGGCCCATTTACAATACCACTTTTAGGCAGAAAGAAGACAGTTAACAACAACAACAACAATAAATTATACAAGTGGGGAGAAATGTATGTGCCAAAATGTAGGTTACTGTTGTCACAGCAATTGAAAATTAAATTTGGATCAGAACTTCCTGGCAGCCAAGGGAAAAAAGGTGGTAGGGTAGAGGAGAGAACAAAGCATTTTACAAGGTTACAACATTAAAGCCCCAGTCAGCAAAATTATGTCTCTGAGGACTTAGCTAATGAGATCAGAATGCGTTGTGGCCTTTTGGGTTAAAGGCTCCCATATCCCTTGGGCTTTGATAGTTTTCCCTGGAGAGAAAAAAACACATAGTTAAAGGTGCTTTAAAAAAAAAGTATGCTGTTGAATTACTTAATCTCTTTACCATGAGCAACCTCACTGAAGCTGTTGGCCAAAGAGCCAGGAAATAGTACGGATTGGATTGAGTGCAAGTTGCTTAACCTCTGCTCATTGTTGGAAGGATGCCTTCAGCCTTTGCAGATGCTTGGGTCAGAAGGCAGCCCACTTGGGGGCATCTCTGGGTTTGCTACATCCCAGATCACACCATGAAAACAATTTAGAAACAAAGGTTCTCAGGTTGCCAAGCTGTTTACCTGTCCGAAACCCATTGCTATGTCACTTGTGGTCCTTCGAATAACCTCATTCATGGGAGTCTGCACCTGCTGCTCGAAGCATTCTTATTACTTTTGGAGACTGAAGAATGCTGTTCCCTGGCCCACCCTTTGACAAAGAGCTAATGTTTTGAGGCTTAGAGTCATCTTCCCATGGATGTTCCCCTGAGCAGGACAGATGAGTACCACAGATAGGTCAATAATTTGATGTCCCTTGGAAATAATGTTCTTCAGCCAGTCATTCATTATTTATTTAGAGTGAAAGTAGAGAATGTATAAAAGAAGCAGGAGAAGGAGATTCTCTGGTGGTGGCCCTCACCCTCTCCTCTGTGGTTAGCTCTGGCTCCATGCATTCACATCATGCTCGGCCAAGCACAATCATGCCGCTGACTGGACACATCAGAATTCAGTGGTAGTACTGAATTTGTAGGTTTCTGGAGGTCTCAAGTCCCATTCGAAGTGGCTTATCAGAAATTCTTTCCAACAACTTATAGTCTTCCTGAGAGGACTTCTGGTAAATGCAAGCTTCTCCATTTAATTACATTTCCAGTGATGTTTTAATGCATCTTATTGATCCGTGCCCCGGTCAGCTGCCTGACTGGCCTGCTCCTTAATCTTGCTCTGGTAGGCCTCAATGGAAATTTCTTTGGGGTCTTTTACATACACATTTATGACCTTTTAGCTGTACTGAAATCTACAGAAATCAATCAAACAAATTCCAACAAAGGCCAGTAGTGAAGCCACATTTCAGCAAAAAGAAACATTAAAAAATCTTGTCTGAGGAAAGTGTGGAAGAAACCTGGCCTTTTCTTTGCCCCTGATTGCTTTTTCTTGGATGCACTTTTGACAAGGGAAAAGAAAACAGAAATTTGGACAGTTTAAAACGCAACCAACATGTACACAGGGGCAGGACACCCAGGATAATCTACCACAAGACTATTTCTCACATTAGGGTGAGCGCCACCTAGAGAATGTTTAAAGCTCCTTAATCCATTTAAGTGAATGTGTCGTCTTTGATGAATAGTACCTATTGTATGCTGGGAAAAGTAGTAAAGCTTGGGAAAATTGAAATTGGTGAACATTAGAAAGAAGAAAAAGGATATTGGAAACAAATTTTAATTACATGAGACTTGGTGTTTAGATGGAAAATGCCTTATTATCATATGGCTTATCATCTATCACTGCCATCCAACCCTCTTTACCACTGGAAAATTCAACTTGTATGGACTAGATGTCAGAAGCAAAGGGTGTACGTACCTTTGGTAAATTGGAGATGTAAGAAACTGAGCTGTGTATCTTTTAAAGAGAGATTTGTGTACTTAGTTTTTTCTGAATGTTTTACCTAAACGTACAACTATAATTTTAGGAAACAGAGAAGAGTCTTTTGTTTAATATAATGGATCAAGTTGACTGATGATTGGGTCTCCCACCCATGAGAGCCCTGAAGGTATTCACTCTTCTGTTCACTGACGTACATACCCATCCAGTCCTTTTCTTAATCCTCATTCCCACTCACTGCGCTGTGAGACAGGTATCAAGATGATTATGACACAGACCTCGTTCTGTTATCAATGACAGAGTTCTTGCTTGGAGAGAGCCAGAAGAGAACTTTCTCTGAGAGATAAGAAAGAATTAGGAGTGTGTGTGGGGAGAAGGTGGGGGGGCGATGAGGCAAAACGACTTTTTCAGGGAGGAAACAGGGATCTTGGTGGATGAGCTACAGTTAGTCAAACTAAATTTGTTAAATTTGCTGTCAAACTAAATTTGCGTGTGTTTGGTGTATATGTGCGACTCTGAGCAACAAACTGAAGGTTTTGGAGGGGAGGGGGGTAGGGGGTTGGGTGAGCCTCGTGGTGGGTATTGAGGGCACGTATTGCATGGAGCACTCGGTGTGGTATATGAACAATGAATCTTGGAACACTGAAAAAATAAAATAAAAGTAATTGGGGAAAAAAAAGAATCCCTTTCTACAGAAAAAAAAAATATCTAATGAGGGAAATATGGGAAAATATTGAAAAAAAAAAAACTGAATGAAAGCATGATTCTCCAACTTGGCAAGTCCATGCTATCCTCTAAACACAGTTACTGCAGTGATCACAGCCACTGGGGAGAGTTGGTGAGAGACCAGTTTCTCCTCTCTGGTAGTCGGACCTCTTCCCTTGATAGGATTAGAAACTGGGTCAGGGGTTGTGGATCATAAAGAGGCATGTCTACTGACTCATCATCAGTTAACAGCTCAGCTGGGACCAAATCCTTTGTGTCCTCACTGCTAATCTGAAGCCCTCTCTGCTGTGCCACACACACTGCTTCAAATTCACTTTCAGTCAGAGAATGACACCGTGTGGTACATATTCTGGAGACTTGATACCTGATGACTGTAGTTTCCATGATTGTCCCACATTTTCTGGGTTCTTTGTGAAGAACTGGTATCAGAAAGGTATGTACCTAACTCGAAGGTGACTTCCGAGTGTGGTTAATCTCCTGTGTACAATGAGTTTTTTAAAAGATTCCTTTTATTGGAAGCTAAGGCAATGCAGAGCAGTGAGTCTATTTAAATGCAATACTGCTTTTTAAGGAATAGGGTCCAGCCAATTTCTGATTCCCTGAGGCTAAATTCTATTAGGCATTAAAACTCAAATTTCAGGCACCTTGCACTGATGAACACAAGGAACATCTGTAACAAGTTTCTAGTATTATAACCACTGAATACTGATTACTCTCGGAAGACCTAGGTCTATAATGCTAACGGGCTAACATGAAGAAGCATTCGTTTCTAAAAATGCAGAAGTTCCTTCTACTTTTCAGCTGGAGGGAGAGGATGGTGGATGAAATTTTGATAAATATAACCTGTAAGTTTTCAGTTTGATTTTTCTAACTCCAGAGCATTTATAGGGCTTACCAATAAACATTCTAATAGTATGTACCATTAATTTGGCATCTGCCACTTTCTAGACATTTTATGTACATTATTCCAATCTTTATAGTAGCCGTGAAAGTCAGTAATATTATCTTCATTTTATAGGAGAGAACACTAAGGCTCATAGAGGTTAGGCACCTTGCTGCAAGTAAGACAGTTAGAAGGTAGGTGAGGCTAATCAAATGAGGCCATAGTGACTCTATGCCCGTCACTCAATTCCAGGGATTTTCTGATTTGTTTTTGTATTCTCACCTCCTAGCCAGTCCTTAGTTTAGAAAGTATAGTCAGTTTTTGAATGGTCTCTAGTTCAACAGTGAGGATTTTGGTGTTCAAAAAGTTTATATATCCAAAAAGTCAGGTAAGAATAGTCCACAAGTGCAGTATGCTTAGCCTTGAACAGGAAGCTGCTTGCTTTCTGCCCTGTATTTATATTACTTGCAGTCTGGAGACAACCTGAGGCCCACGAGTTTCCATTCTGGGTAGAAGAAGTCAGAGACCCACAGGAGAATCTTTGTTTCTTTCTTTCTTTTTTTTTTTTTTTTACGATTTTATTCGTTTATTTGACAGAGAGAGAGGGACGAGCAGGGAGAGTAGGAGAGGGAGAAGCAGGCTTCTTGATAAGCAGGGACCTGGGACCATTACCTGAGCCAAAGGCAGATGCTTAAGGACTGAGCTACCCAGGTGCCCTGGGAATCTCCTTTCTGATTGAGTTGGAGTAGAGCAGCCATCAGTGTGGTCTCTTACTTGGCCTCGGAAGTTTTTCTGTGTTCACTCTCTTTGTTTGCCTCTTCTGATGCTTCCCTACTCAGATGTTATCCTTTCCTTTTCCCTTTCCTTTGCCATGGAGCCCCGATCAAGAGCTCATTCTGGACTGAAGGTGGCCACACGCTCTGACCTGCTTTGTGAATTGACAAGTATTTGCTGAGAGATGATTGTTCTTGGCCTGCTTGCACCAACTTGTTAGATTTGTGGCTTCAGCCGTTTCTAGTTTGTTCTTCCCAGCAGTTCCCCATGACCTGATGTCAGGGGGATCAGAAAGAAGGGTTGATGAACAGAATGATAGGAGTAGGAGTCAGAGGGCCGGAATCTGTCCTTGAGTGGTAGGAGGCCAGGAACTGATAGGACGCGACAGGAGACTTCAAGCGGATGTGTGGGGTTGACTTAGGGGACAGACTGTAGTCCCATTAGAGATTGAGGAACAGGATGAAAAGCGGGTATGAGGACTTTTTTTTTTTTTTGGGTTAAATAGTCAAGCTTTAGCTAAGCTCAGTAAAAGAGGATAATGCTTGGATGTCTTACAATATCCAAAGATGAATGAAGCTGCCCTCTGGAGTAGAAACCTGAATGCTACCACCTTTCCCCACATCTCTCTTCTGCGCTTCTTTCTGCCTCTCTGCCTTATTTTCTTCCCTCTCCAGCATCTGGTACACAGGACAGGGAGCACAGACACCAAGATGATCTTAGTCTCATATGTTACAGGTACAGTGACGGAGAAAGAGCCTGGCCTTTTTTTTACTCTTGTATTTTTCCTCTCGTCTCTCACTTTCTTCATTTTTCCCCCTTTCTCTCCTTTCAAAGTCCATAATTTTCAGGAGTAAATAATCAAACCAGATTGTGTCAGGTGTTAACCCCTGGGCAATGAACTGTGGCAAATGGCACAGACATTGTAGAAACATGGCAGGTTTTGTTGCTGTCATGTGGATGGGTTGGGGAGAGGCAATTTTTCTAGAAAAGTGGTGCAGGGACAACAGTTTATAATCACTACCCTCAAAATCCAGAATCTGACAGGAATAGGTAAGTGGTCCAGTAAGAGTGTTAATTAAAATGGTGATTATGTATAATAATGAAAACAGCCAACTTTTATTGGGACCAAGCAATACTGTGCTAAGTGTGTGTGTGTGATATAAAATCTCATTTAATCATTATGATTCTAAGAAGTAGTTAGCAGGGCACCTGGATGGCTCACTTGGTTAAGCGTCTGCCTTTGACTCTGATTATGATTTCAGGGTCCTGGGATCGATCCCCGCGTCGGGCAGGGGGGAATCTGCTTCCCCCCTCCCTCTGACCCCCTTCTCCCCACTCATGCTCTCTCCCTTTCTCTCTCTGTCAAATAAATAAATAGAATCTTTTAAAAAAAAGGAAGTAGTTATTATTAGTCTCACTTTATAGATCAGGAATCAAATTCAGTATAGCCCACACTATTAACTACCATACTATACTGTCTGATCTAATGATTGGCAATCATTATAGAAGTATAACGAGATATTTGATAAGGTTTATTAAATGATAGTGCAAATTAACTCTTTGTAATCCTTTTTTGTGATCAGCAAACCAAACAGGTGCTAGTTGCAGCAATGCAAAAAGCTATGCAAGATACATTAATAGTGCTTCATTATCATGCAGTATCTTTTGAGTATTTTTAAATTGTCCATTGTCTATTTTTTATCCCAACTGAATAAAGTAATACACAGTTACACAAAGCGACCTAGTAAACTCTAACCTAAGCCCAGTGCCAAAGTGAGGAATACAATTTCGGTTTCTGATTGCCCAGATTTTCTGATGCCCTTACTGCTTTTCAGTTGAGTAGCTATAGAGAGTTTTTATTTCTAAGGAGAAAGAAATTGATTCTATTGTTCTAAATAATAACTGATACCTTCTACATTGATCTTATGATGCTGGAGAGGAATTGATAATATATAAAGTTTCAGAAAACTAGGAAGAAAGACCTTTCATAACCTTGGACATAGCAGTAGCAACTCAATAAGTATTTTTTGGTTTCAACTTTATTTAATGCAATTTTAACACAAGGCAATAAAAGGATAAACTGGGGGTAGTTTTTGCTTTGACTGTAAACTGATTACATTCTCACTGACCACATATTACCATATTGTAGAAAGTGTGGTAACTTGGACCCCAGACAGCTAGTTTTGGCCTTGCTTCTTAATTTACTACTCGTGGCATATTTATTGAGTTTTGATTTCTTCATTTATAAAATAAAAATGTAATGACAATTACTTTCACTATCTCATAGGTTTACCTGCATGTCAAGTGAAATAGTTTATATGAAAGCATCCTATGGACACTAAAAATATTATACACTTTTTTTTACCCCATAAGTAATACTTATTTCAGAAATTCAGAAACTTGAGAGAATTAGAACTTTCCTGTATGTACCACAAAGTTTAAGATGTAAAAGACTACTGGTAATTTGAATTTCCATTTTATGCCATCCTGGGAAACATTTGAAAAAGTAGAATCACATACTGAGTTGTTTCAAACATTCTTAAAAGTTTTCCAGTAATTGAGTATCAAAAATGATTTTCTTTTGGTATTCACGCTTACGTTAACCAATTTCATCTTTTTTAGAAGAATTGATTTGATTTTGAAGCAAAAGCATATCAGCTTCAATACTATGTATATCAAAGTTAAATAACTTCACTATTTTGTCAACTCAGTATTATTAACATTTAATCGAACAAGTACTGTATGAATGAATTGATAAGCAATTGTGAATTTTTCAATAGCAACAAAGTGTTCTTCAATTTACATAATGGTGTCAATAACAATTTAAATCTCTATTTTGATTCAAATATGGAAAATGGTTAAAATCATTGTTATTGATTTTTATTATGAACTTTTCAATTTCAGCATGAATATTTATACCTGTCTAGGTAGGTCACAGATAATAAGCTTTTCTTTTCCTTCAGGTGTCACAGATAACTTTTTCACATACAGTGTGGTAACTGTCAGGGAATAGAAATCACACTACCATTTGTGTGTGTGTGTGTGTGTGTGATTATTGGATACTTGGGAAATACATGTTTTATTTCAAGAAAACCTTAACTAGAAGTTAAAAAAAATATGTAGTAAAGTGTTAACTCAGCAGGTTTGGTTTGCTCAAACCTTTACGTTCCAAAGAAGGTACTGGCCCTTAATTCTTTCCTGGGAGTTAATCTCTAGGCCGTTGTAATAGTTTAGTTGATAAGGGTGTCTTTATATACCTCAGGCCTTTGGCCACACTCGATAGTTCATGCTAAGAATGTGATTTATGGTGGATGCCTGTTTTTGTTCACCTGGAACCCTGGTCCATGCTGCATCTATTTGACTTTCAAGGAGACAGGAGATTGAGTCGGTAAGGTGCTCAGCCACAAAGACATTCTATGCCGACTGATTGACCCCTAATAAAAACTGGACACCAGGGGTCAGGTGAACTTCTTGGCTGGCAATACTTTGTGACACATCATTGCTAGAAGAATTAAGCACTGTCCATTTGGCTTAACTGGGAGTGGTTAACTGGAAGCTCACACCTGGTCTTTCCTGATGCCTTTGTTTTTGCTGATTTTAATTGGTATTCTTTTACCATAACAAGCCATCGTCATGAGTATAAGAGATTCTCTGAGTTCCATGACTTGTTCTAGTGAATAAGTGAACCTGAAGGTATTCTTGGGGAACCCCTGATATAGTTTTGTGTCAGAACCGAGATTGGCTAGACTGACCCTGACTCGCTGAAACATGATGAAAACATAGTTTGGGGAAAATGAAGAGTGACAGGTTAGTGGTTGACAGACTTGATTCCTATATGACTTCCTGGTCACCCATGGTATGAAATAGCAGCTGTGCTGTGATCAGTTACTGTATGTAAAACTTACCAAATTAAGAAATAATAAATCCAAAAAAAAAAAATAAATAAATCCAATTCCTGAGAAGGCGGTTCACTGGATACCTAAGGAAATACAAAATAACAAGAAAAAGTTAACTCTACAATCTCTTGGTTATCATTTTCTGTAATGGCTAAAATGAAAGTAAAAGGGAGTGTTAGAGTAGATCCTGATGCTGGGCAAAGCTTGGATTTTGGCCAGTTCAAGGTATAGCTCTAGCTTCAGGGCCACCATCAAAGAGAAAAATTATGCTGAGACAATAGTTAGAAATTTTATGATCTCTCTTTGCCAAGAAGATTATCCAGGTCGGGGGAGGACAAAACCAAGAAACTATTAAAAGCAGGAGGTTTGACGTGAAGAAGTTGTTTTATCTTCTGAATTGGTATCATCAGCTTCCTAAAGAACCTTTACTAAAATGAATGTGAGCATGGCCAATTTAGGGGCAGTATCCTTAGTTTCAAATGCAGAATAGAAGAGCATGTCTTGGTCGATACAGGATGCACAGCTCATATTGAACAATTACGATGGCTGCATGTAATCCAGACGCATAGAAGGTTATTTCAGAGAGGATAGCTAGCCTGGGGGATTGGATAATGTAACGTTTGTTTACTCCGAGAAGGGGGATTATCTTTCTCTTCCTTTAAATGCTAAATGAACTCCCCAGATGAAACGTCTTATACGCTTTGTATACAAGCCCTGCTGGATTGACACTTTGATGATTAAGGTGTTCATTCACTTAATAAGCCTTTTAACCAGGTCATGGTAGATGCCGTGATTGAGGGAGCTCCTTTTGCCTGGGCATCCCATGTATATACTTAGTGCCATAAAATCAAGCAGTGGTTTGGGAGGCCTTATCAGATTTGTCTCAACTTCCCCTTATGGATCTTACAAATGCTAAGATAATGAGAATGGTTCACAAAAGAATGGGGGAAAGACCACAAGGAGATTCAAGGGACTCACCTCAGCAGGGTAGAAATTATTAGAAGGTTATTAATGAGTAGGATGAATAAAGTAGACATTGATGAGATTGAAACAAGTCTCAATGCAGCCCCACGGGAGATTGGGTGGACTGTTGGGGGCCTTTGCTGTTCCTCAGCATTAAAGGGCCCCAAACACATATGTGGTATTTACCCTAGTGTGGAAGAATTTAAAGTGTTAGGAGGCAAAGATGACAATGAAGAAACTGACTTCTAATGGCTGAGGGTGATGGTCTGGCAACTTAATCAGGATAAGGACTAAGAAAAGAGCAAGGGTCCTTTAGTTCATCCCCTGGGAGGGGACTAAAGGCCATATGCACACTATGTAAGGAAAATGGCCAGAGACTGGAGAAAAAACTTTTCTAGGACTCCTTCATATGGGAATCAAATGCACTATGACTCTAAAACCTGTTGGTGAAATCCTAACCAGGGCTACAGTTAGACTGGGAAGATATGGGGACACATGTTTGACTGGATGTAGGTAAAACTGTGGATGAAAATTGGAATAGTTGAATTGGCTTTATATGAAGTGATTATGTCTCTTTCACCTGAATGCATTATTGGGATGGATATTCTGTACGATTGTGGAATACTTATCTATTTTTCTGAAGCAAAAGGCATATAAGTTTGTCTAGTTAGATTCCTCCACTTTTTCGTGTGTGATTTGTGGAAGTAGGTGGGAAATATCCTGCTACAACCATATAGTTCTTCCTCATATCACCTCAGATTTTTTTTTTTCCTTTTTCCCTACCTAATGTAATGATCCTGGGACCAGGATTGAAAGTACCTGTGCCAGATGCAGGGATGATCCCTGTGCGAGAAACTGTAACACTACCTTTAAACCTTTATGCCCAAATTTCTAGCCTGATGGCATGGATTGTGCCTATATCCTATCCAGCAAAATTGGGGTTGACAGTAAATACAGCTATATTGCTGAGTGGTTGAGATAGTCCTGGACCTAGATGTACTATGAGATAGTTCTGTACCTATGTATTCCTACCCTGTGTGGATGGGAGTGAATTGAGGGGAAGACTGGATTGCTGCTGGTAATCTGGATCAGCACTATGGCTGAAACTAACATCCATTCCAAAGTGAGAAAGTTTTGGTAAAAATTAATGACAAATGGAGAGAAAGAGAAATAGCAGCTGAAAGTAAAGGAATGAATACACATGTTATGAAACAAGGGAAGTCCAGTATAACATTGGTCCTTAGAGAGTGGCTTGAAGTAGAACAATACTTTCTCTCAGCGCAGTTATACCAGGTACCTGAAAGGATGGAATCATGTATTTGCTGAGATCACTCCTGCCTTTTGAAATTATTTTTTGACAAGGCCAAATGAAAGCCTGAAAACCTGAGTGGTATTGCTCTGGGAAATATTTTGGTCATATAATACGATGATGAACTGGATCCACTGTTAGTTACTCAGTGGAACTCTAGTAATGTGCTAGTGTCCATTGACTGTCATTTCAGGTTACAACTACTACAAAGGATAACATTTGGGAGGGAATTTCCAGGAACTACTCCCTACCAGGCCATCGAACCCTGTGGTGTACAACTCTTGGTAGACTGATTACTGTGTAACTGTAAACTTTGATGATAAAATGCTTAGAAAGTTCGCTGGTTATGATGGAAAAAAATATAGCAGTGGTATGCCTGACCTGACGTAGTGTGCTCTTCACAAATACAAATTGCCCTTGTTTTTGTGGATGGAAAGCTATTAAACAGAGTAGAAAGAGATCATGGGTTTCTGGTGGGATTATAGCAGCAGGCATAACATGGAGGTCCACATTTCCCTGGAGAACAGTCACACCCTGAGATGAAGAAGGCTTTATGGTCTAGTCAAAGTAAAGTAAACTAAATCTAGCTGTGACTACTACTTTGGGGTACAGAGCCTGTATCCTGATTGCGTTCAGGCCATGAGTAAACAATGGTAACAACATGCACGGCGGACTTCCCATTGGCCCACAAGGCAGAAAAGGGTTTTAGGGGAGGCAGATGCCTATCTGGGTATCATTGGACAAGCTAAATTCACTTTTGATGAGGAGTATCATTCAGAGGAAGATTTGTTAATTAGAATAAACAAATTAGGGGAAATTCTGTGCCAAGAGGAAAGCAAGGGATGGAAGTCAGCCTGGAAAGATGATGAAGTTTAATGAAGTAGGATAAGCAGACTCAAAAATAATGCTGGATAATTTCCACTGTGTTGGGAAAAGGCTTATGCTTCGACCTGATAGGACCTCTTCTCTGTTTTAATGTAGATAGAGGACAAAGTAGCCATGGGCAGTGGCCCTCATCTTAACTGTTGAGGCTCAAGGAGCACAGCTGTGGGGATCTTAAGGACCTTCAAATCTATGGAAGTTCTCTGATGGCATTCCTAATTATGTTGATGCATTATGACTGTCCAGGCACCAAGAAGACATCAGAAAAAGACATATCCTATAGTACATTTAGCAGAGTAGTACTGGAACTATTCTGAATATTATCCACATCTTCAGAGTGAGGTCAGCTGTGCTGTATAACCACACACAATATAAACCAATTTCAATATGAGTGTGAACTGAAATAGGGTATTAGCTTTGTTTCCAGTGGACTTAGAGCCCAGAAATAACCCAGCTGTGGCTAAGTCTAACAATTCTTGTCTATAATAGTATCTGGTATATGGGCAAGGGCCAGTTGTGTTAAGGCATGGTGATAACCTCTATAATTCTTCCTAATTTGTTCTGTAATGAAATAGAATTGTACCATGACCATACTGTGATAAGGCGTAACACTGGGATTGTTGGTGAAATTCATTGACCTTATGTAAATAAATCACTTGTATGGTAATACTGATACTGATGACCAAATATATTAGGAGGTTTAATTAGAGCCACCTCAGGATATAATACCCATGGAAAATGACTGGCCTGGAGAAGAACTAGATTTCTCTAACCATTGGATAATTTCTATACCAAATAGTTTAGTACAAGTTTATCATAAGGTATAAACATTGGTAGATCAAAGGGGAGGGGAGTCTACTAGTCAAATTAGCACAAAAATATAAAAATGTATGTAATAGCTTTATATCCTGGATAAGTTGTTTCTTTAAATCTATCCCTAATCCACACTGGCTCCCCCGAATGTTAGGCATATTCATATTTATACTATTGCTGTATCAGTTATGTAAATGCTACACTAAATGTAGTTCAAGTGGGAACATTTTGCTCTAAGAGAGCCTAGGACCTGGCTGGTGGTCTGTGCAGTAAAGGGGCTACACATTCAAAAAAAAAAAAACTTGACTGTTGACCATCTTCTGGAAGATAACCTCTAAGCCCTGGAATATCCATTCTGATAAGAGTGTCCTTGTGTACCCAGGTCTTTTGGCCTTGACAGATAGGTAAGGGCCTCCCTCTTATAAGGACCCTTGCAATTACATTGGGCCCACTTGAATAACTCAGAATAATCTCTCCATTTTAAGAGTCTTAACTTCATCATAGCTACAAAGTCTGTCTTGCTACATAAGGTAACACATTCACCAGTTTTGGAATTTAAGACAGGGACATCTTTGAGGAGCCATTATTCAGTCTACCCCGTGGAACAAAGTAGGCAGGTATAAGAAACTACCAAGGAAGTCTTTTGGAAAAGTGACCAACCCTCTGTATGTCTTGGGAGGTAACAGGACGTTGGGTGGCTGTATGGAAGGGTAGAGCACATGTCCTATCCAAAAGGGACAGAACTGCTCAGTTCTGGTGGTTATTGTTGTGTGGGAGGTTTGACTGCTGGAGAAGACAGGAAGTCCAGTGTGTTTATAAGAGGTTAGTGTTAAAATGTTGATGACCTATTTGTTTTAAAGTTTAAAAATACACTGCAGAGGTCACACAAAACAAAAACAAATCTTGTCTTCTCTGCTGTTCACACATTCACAATCATAATGAAATTGTTTGAACAAAGCACTATAGGCTAGGGCTTTTTTCCCCTATGAGGAAAAACAGTACATTACAGTAATGAAAATGTAATTTAGAAGATGCTTCTGCATTTAATATCTAATGGTTGCTGTGAGATTGGTTGCACTGTCCCCAGCTTCAAGGGAAGAGTGTAAGGAATTTAGAAGGTGAAGGGTGAGCCCAGGGACCCCAAGGGATGACTGAGAGGCAGAGCCGGGATGTGAACCCCTGTCTTTTCCTTCCAAATTCCATCCTTTTTTCACTTAACTTTTTTCACTGTTATCTATAAGTAAGTCTTGTTGAATTAACTAAAGAAGGAGGCCATTAGATTGAAGTGGCTCTAGTTCTGTGGCCGGCTAGGAAGCAAACCAAAATCTAAGCTTGTAAATGCCCCAAGTTATGAAATTGAATCCTAGGGACAACCAATCACAAATAAGCTTTAAGCTACAGCCAATCAGCAATCTCCTTGCTTTGCTCCCGCCTTTTCTCTATGGAAGTCTCTCCCAGGGCTCCTGTTGGCAGAGCATACCCCAGTACTTCCGGTTTGGTGCCTCCCAAGGTTTCCATCAATTTTTGCTTCAATAAACTCTTAAAATGTTTAATATGCCTCAGTTTACCTTTTAACAGTCTCAGCGTACACTATGCCAGTTAGCGTCTGTTAGAGTTTTTCATCTAGGTCCTGTGGAAACTACTCTCTCACGGACTGCTTCTCTCACACATCAGAGGCTCACGACTGCGTGGTGTCCTCCCAGCCTTAGCTTTGTTCCCAGAGCAGTGTGCGTCTCCGACCCAGAGCACGCAGATATGGAGACGAAGGTTGTCCAAACCTAAACGGCCGCCCATGTGCAGCAAGAAAACACATTTTCCCACCATTCTTGCATTATAGCTAAACATGCTACAAGCAGCCCCTCTTCCTATTCTCCCTCCTCCAAGAGAAGCTCAGAAAGAATCCACAGCTCCATTTTTTCAGGAAGGACCCAGAAGAAGGGAATGTGAGAGGTCAGTTCAGAGCGTGGCTTGAATAGGCACTCTTCGCAGCCATCTCATTTTAAAAGTCTTACACTTCCATTCCTTTAACTGAGCAGAGCTCTTTTGCTCAACATTTCAACCTCCTTCCCTTCCCCTCCTGCAGCTGTGTATTGTGTACATCACACACTTAGCAGTTGCTAGCCATTAGCTGGCTTTTACTATTGATTCTTTTTTCTTTGTTACTTCTTTCCTTTGAAAGCTTCATTCAGTAGTCTGGCATTAAAAAAGCTTGGCATGAATAAAAACAACATAATTCTCCCCTTTCTGTCTCTGTGAGAAGCCAATCTCAGAACACGTTGCATCCATTTTCTGTAGCTAAAGCGACTTAAAACTTGTGGTTGTGCATAGGGTTCTGAAAGCAGGATCTGCAGAACATTGGAAGAAGGCCATTAGTCAATGAACAAACTTCCCTGGGCAGATAGGCAGGGAGGATCTTGAAGGCTGAATTTTTGTCTTTGTTTTTTCCTGTTTGCCGCCAACTTCAAGTTACAAATTGGATACAAATTCCTTAACCTTTGGCGAGCAGCACTCAATTTCATGCTTTCTAATTTATATGTAAACAAAATTGCAAATTTGACTTCAGTAGTTTCCCTCAAGTTTTTCCACCCTATTTTTGGGGGGATTGTTTTGTGATTTCTTTCATTCTGATTAACTCTTGACTTCCTGGAACATTCTGCTATGTTACCCTGGAAATTCCAACCTGTAACAAGCACTCTTAGTCTGATTGATTTGAGCACCAGATTATAGCCTCACAATCACAGATTGTTGCCTGAAGCTAAAAACAAAACCTTGAACACCTTCAAACAATAATGTCTCCATTTGAAAAAATAGTAATTAGTAGCGCAACCTTATTTTTTCTAAATAAAAGAGAAGTGAGAGAATTAAGTGAAGGCATATATGGCTGTGAATACAAGTCATATCTAGAAACTACTCTGAATAGAGTCAGTCTTTACATTTTTCCCACCCCAAGGAGAAGACAACTATTTCTAATTGGTGTGGTCTTATCTCATAGTTTATATTTGTTTTACAAACTCTATTCTCAAGGAAAAAGCTTCCCAAAATCAGCCTGGGAACTTCTCTGGAATCTTCTATGTTTGTTGCTATATTAGTTTCCTGGGGTTGCTATAACAAATTGCCACAAACTAGATGGCTTAAACCAACAGAAATTTATCCTCTCAGTTCTGGAGGCTGGAAGTCTGAAATCAAGATGTTGACAGGACCATGCTCCCTCCAAAGGTTTCTGGCAAGGATATCCCCCCCCCCCCCCAATTTTGTAGCTTCTGGTGGTTACTGGCAATTTTTGGCATTCATTGGTTTGTAGACACATCACTCCAACCTCTGCCTCTGTTTTCACATGGCATTCTCCTCTGAGTCTCTCTTTGTGTTTTCTCCTCTTACACAGACACCAGCCATGGGATTTAGAGCCTGCCCTAATCCGGTGTCCTATCATCTTAACCAGTTACATCTGCAAAGACCCTGTTTTCAAAGAAGGTCACATTCTGGGGTTCTGGGTGAGTATGAATTTTGGGGGCACACTCTTAAACCCACAACAATTGCTGTTCACTGCTTTAACTATACATGATGTCAAATGTGAGAATTTCAAGCACATATCTGGAAATTTTGTTAATTCAGTCATATAATTTTGACATTTTGAGGATGGAGGTCTCTATTTTTTGGGGGGTGCGGAGGGGGATGCCATCAAGGTTTGGTAGATAGAATCCAGATCTTCTGTTCATTCATATGTGGACAGTCTTTTCCATGTATCCAAAACAAACAGATAAGATATTGGAGCAGTCAAGCCAGAAAGAACTAAATCCAGAATGCAGGGGGGATCATTTTTTAATCCTCTCTGGTATAAGGACAGCACAAAGATGAACCCCGGAAAGCCCCAGAGAGGGTTCAGGTTAAGACCTATATTATTATTTTCTGAAAATTCTTCTTACCTAAGCTTTAGCTTATAATTGAGTTTTTAGAATTGATATTTAGCCTATGACTTACACTTTCAAGATCCAGTGGAAAGCCTATCTAGTTGAAGTGGCATAATAACTTCTTGTCATCAGGACAGTAGGCCTCTCTGGGTGCTACTGAAATATTTTAATGATATGCTAATACAGAAATGTACTAATTTAAAAATTCCGACCTTAAGTGACCTGTTAGTGCTAATGCCTGGTCTTTTGAATTTGACCCAGTTCAGCAACAACCAATATATTCTGGGAAAGAAGGAGAAAAGAACAAAGGACAAGCATAAGTCACTGAGCTACTTTCTTTCCAGATTTCTCAACTTAATTTCCAGTGTTTAATTAGTCACTCACCCTCTCTTCTAAACAGCTAGACATCTGGTTAATAGTGTAACTGATGGTTATAAGGGAAGTTTATACAAGGAACAAAGTTCCTGATGGTGTTGCTAGGTGTATGGGTGGGGACAAGTTTGGAATCAGGGGATCTGGAGGATTGGTCTTGATAAGAAAAGGGAGGAGTCAGAGAAGTGCCTTCCCAGAAAATAGGAAATGGATCTAGGCACAGTGGACATTGGGAAGCTTGAGGCACAAAAATCCGATGAATCCCAAAACAGGCATACTGAGATAATTACAGTTAAACCATATCTTGAAGATGTTTGTTGACTGTTCAATCTGCAGTCTGCCTTAATAAACACTATTTCCCCACATCTACTAAATTTATGCAACTATCCATGGGTTATCCACAGGGAAGCAGGATAAATGATAAAGATAAATAATTATAACAGCAGTTTTCTTTATTGTAATGAGGAGGCATCATTAATAAGAACTTGTTGATTCCTGGATTATCAACTGCTCAAGCGGAGTTTGATTATTCTAGAGTTTTTAAATGAATTGAAAATTCTTTTCTACCCGAGAGTTGATAGGATATGGATTTTGAAAATAAATAGCATTTTTATTTTTCCTCCCATACTGATCACTTTGAAGCTTACTATGGTTTCTGAATTGTATTTATTTGTCATTCTGTAGCGACGTTACCCAATACAATAAATTTAGTGCATTAGCTAGGAAACTGAAACCTAAGTTAATCAGTATATTTTCAATCATCATAATGTATGCAGTTTCAACAATCATAATATTTGTACTGTGAGAAAAGATATCAGATGACTGCTAAGATTATCTGCTTTGAAGAGATTCGTTAAATTTGCAATTATTTAGCTTACAACATCAATGTTAAATTAATTTATTTCAAAATCTCAGAAATAGATGTATTTGTGAAGATATCATTTTTGTTTCCAGACATTTATGACAGATACCCATTCCACAAAAGCAAAAATACTTCAGGCAAAAAATTAATTCAAGCTGTAATATAATATTTCAATCTAATTTTCTTTATTCATTCACTCATTTAATCAATAGTTATTTTTGTGAGAACCTACTATACGTCACTGACTATTCTAGACACTGATGACATAGGGATAAAAGAAGCCCTACCCTAATACTAGAGTTCATATTCTAGTACGGTATAGTCGAGGAGACAGACAATAAGCAACAGTAACAAATACCTAACATCTCAAGAGCTGTCAAAATGCGTAAGTGCCATGAAAAATGGGAAGCAGGTAGGAGGATAGTGAATGAAATGGGATGGTGGCTTTTCTGCAGAGACTAAAGGGAGTCACCGGCAGAACTAGACTTCTCATGAAGCAAATGAAGCTTAAGCTTCAGGAACTTTCACTGGTATGGATCTCTTTGAGTGATGGGAGCTGCTGGGCATGCAGACTGTAAGTATGGGGAGAGAAGCCAGGGTTGCCATTGGGAAGTATATCTATGTAAGCATTTCTGTTAAAATGCTGAAAATATCGCCAAAGAAAGTGAATAGTCAATTCCAAAGTAATCTCCAGAGCTCTCATAATTTGCTATAATTTCTGTTCTCATTCCAAAAAAAAAAAAGTAACCTAATTTTGTATTTGAGGTTTTATTTCTTTCTAAAAGAACATTCCCTGTCGAGGTGCCTGGGTGTCCCAGTGGGTTGAGCATCCAACTCTTGGTTTCAGCTCTGGTCATGACCTCAGGGTCCTGGGATGGAACCCTGCATCGGGCTCTGTGCTCAGTGTGCAGTCTGTTTGAGATTCTTTCCCCTCCCTTTCTATCTGCTCTACCCCCTGCTCTGGTGTGTGTGTGCGTTCTCCCCCCCAATAAATAAATAAAATCTTTAAAAATGAAAAAAAAAAAAAAAAAAAAGAACATTCCCTGTAATAATTATATTAGTTTCAGGTCCCAACCAACCTTTATCCACTCAGCCCTGGGACAGCAAGGAGGCCATTGGCTGCAGCTCACAAGAAGGTGATAGGCATAAGGTCTTGCAAAAGTTGTGGGAGGGGACAACAGAACTTTATGAACTTTGGGTTTTATTCTTACTAGGTTGTGAAGCCAATGAAAATTAAGATCAGAGGAATTACTCGATCTGATTTACGCTTTAATCAGGTCCTTTACAAAGAATCACTCTACTACTCTTTGGAGTTTGAGTGAAGAGGCAAACATAGAGGCAAGGAGATATGGTTGAGGGATACCAGGTAACAGCAGTTGGGGCTATGTGGGTACCAGTAGAGTTGGTGCCAAATGCTAATATTTGGGATATATTTGTAAATCAGAGCTGAGAACATTTGCAAGTGGGTTTGATGTAGTTAATAAGGAAAAGAGAGGAGTCAATGAACATGCCAAGGGTTTTGGTTTGAATAGTGAATGGATGCTGTTCACTGAGTTGGGAACTTGAATCAGAGTTCAGCTTTGGAGATACTAAGTTCAAGGTAGACATCCAAGTGGAGATGGGAAGTAGACAGTTGAGTATATGAGTCTATTACAGTTATCATGTCATTTAATCCTCAGTTCAGCCCTGCTATGGAGTATCATTATTCTTGTCTAAAGGTTAAAAAAGAAGTGGCTTAGATGTTATTTAATATCTAACAATACGTGGCAATTCTAAGATTTGAATTCAGATCTTTTCAATATGGGATCTCTTGTTCTTCCTATTGTATTATTTTTCTTCACCTTTTCATTCTATTTTTCCTTCCTCCCTCTCTCCCTCCCTCCCTCCCTCCCTCCTTACTTCTTTCTTTCATAAATTGTATACTTACTGAACAGCTCTTTAGTGCTAGGTATTGGGATTCCAAACACAAGCAACATATGGTCCCTGCCTTCAATTTGCCTTATGATCCTAATAACTTCTTGGATATGTTTAAGTGTGGAGAAAACAGAACCCAGTAACACTGATAACCTGATTATTTTCTTGAGTCTAAATAACCGTGAGTTATAAAAAGTAGAATGCATAATAACTTCTTGGGAAGAAGGAAATGCTAAAATTAACAAATGTCAAGTTTAAGACATTTGCTGACTTCAGATAGAACATATAAAAAACATATTTTAGAGTTTAGAAAATATAATACATAATTAACATTTATTGGGCCCTTATATTCTAAGCCTTCCATATGCCTTATTTTATTTAATCATCATAATAAGCCTTTTAGATAGCTAATATTATCACTCCCATTTTATAGATGAGGAAACTAGGCATAAAGAGGTTAAGTGGTGAGTAGCAAAACTAGAAAGCAAACCCAAGGTATCTGATTGAAAGGGGACATTTAATCATTTTGCTAAACTGACTTTAAGAGTCAAGAGACTCAGACTCTAGTCCAGATTCGGTTTCTAAATTTTGGGACACTTGTCCTTGGACTTTAGCATCCTCATCAGTAATAAAGGATTTGAAGATCGCTGGACATCTCATATACTCTACTAAGAATCTAACAATAGTTACTACATTTTATCATGAGATAAACTTCTCATTTCAAAAATGACTTAGACAAGAAATACATATAACTGTCATTTATTCAGTACCTACTATGTGTTGGGTTGTTAAGTGCTTTATGTGGTTTATGTGCTTTAGTCACAGGGTTAGATTTATAATGGGTATTATAGATGAAGAGACAAATTAATTTGCTGAAGGTCAAACTGCTGGTAGGTTTTGGAGCTGGATCTAACCCAGTTCTGAATCCAAATTCCATGGACTTTTCATACCATTTTAGTTTTTCTCCAGTAAAGTAGGGATAACCTTAAATGCAAAAACTCCAAAAAATGTCAACTCCCAGAAAAAAACAGGACATTTTTGGAAGTGTTGAGTCTAGTTAGCAGAAGAAGGTGCTAAAATGCTGAAGTTGTTTGCCATAACTTCAGCCTAGTGAGAAAATCTCAAATAACTTAATGTCCCTGTTTGGAAAGCTTTTTGTAGATAAGAACCTGCCAACATTCATCCATTAGTAGAATCTAAGATTTTCCTGAGGAAGTTCTGCTGTCATTAATATCATATTATATAAATTATCTTGCAGACATCAAAATGTTTAGGAAAACAGACCCAGTGTGAGCCTTGTTGGATGGAAATCTACATAAAAACTTTAATTATTTAAAGGACTACTTATGAGCATGAAATGTCCTGATATTTATGTATATCAGTATCCTAATTTGAAACATAAACAAAAGAAGAAAGGGTAGTATAATGACCCTCATTACCCAATACCTAGTTTCAACAGTTATCAACATATTGCCAGTTTTGTTTCATCTATAACTCCCTGTAGCTTACTCCTTGCTGTTTTCTTCCATAGCTTTATTGAAACGTAATTTATGTTGTGTAAATTAATTCATGGTAAATATATGGTTCAGTCATTATCAGTAAATTTGTAGAGTTGTGCAACCATCACCAGCAATCTAGTTTTAGAATACTTCCTGTTGCCTCAAAAAATCCCCTCATATTCATTTGTGGTCAATCTCCCTCCTACTACCAACCCCGAGAAACCACTTATCTGCTTTCTGTATCTGTATTTGACTTTCCTGGCCATTTAGTATAAATAGAATTATACAATATTTGTTCTTTTGCAAATGATGCATCTTTTGGATCATTTCTTTTACTTAGCAAAATACTGTCAAAGTTCATTCATATTTTAATATGTACCAGTAGTTCATTTTTATTGTTGAATAATATTGCATTATATGGATATACCACTTTTTGTCTATCAGTTCAGCACTTGATGAACATTGGAACAGTTTCAGTTTTTGGCTGTAATGTATAATGCTGCTATGGACATCTGTGTACAAGTGTTTCCATGAACATAAGTTATCTCCTTTTGGTAGTTCTGTAGGCATGGAATTGTCATGGTGTAAAGAAAGTTAATATTCAACTTTTTAAGTAACTACCAAACTCTTTCCAAAATGGGTATATCATTTTACATTCACACCAGCAGTTAATTATTATAATATATTTACATTTCCATATAAATTTTGGAATCAGCTTGTCTGAATCTACAACATTTTCTGCATGTATTTTCATTAGAATATCATTAAAAGAATCCGCAAGTCATTTTGGTGAGAATTGACACTTTAGCTACGTCGAATCTTCCAATTCATGAACAAGTATGCTTCTTCACTTATTTGAGCCTCCTTTAATTTTTTCATAAGTGTCTTGCAGTTTTCAGTATACAGATCGAATATATGCCTTTTAGATTTATGCCCAAGTTTTACATTTTTCAGGGGAGGTGCTGTAAATGATACTGCTATTAATATTAAGTTTTCAGTTGTTCATTGCTAGCATAGAGACAGGATTAAGTTTTGTGTTCTGACCTTTTATCCTACAGCCTTGCTAAACTGACTCATTGGTACTTGGATTCCCCCCCCACACACACTTTTTTTTGTACAATTGGTATTTTCTTTTTTTTTTTTTCAATTGCTATTTTCTATGTAAAGTTTCATATCATCCCTGAATAAGAGCAGTTTTATTTCTTCCTTTGTTATTTTGTATGTCTTTTATTTATTTTCCTCTTTTATTACTTGGGCTAAGAGTTCCAGTATGATATTGAGTAGGAGTGAATAGAGTGGTCATCTTTGTCTTATACTTGATCTTAGAGCAAAGCATTCAGTCCTTTATTATTAAGTATGATGTTATCTGTAGCTACTTTGTTTTTGTTGTTGTTTTTTATAGATGCCCTCTTATTAGATTGAGTAAATTCTCTATTTCTATGTGTGGAGAGTGTTTCTCATGGATGGATATTGAATTCTGTCAGATGCTTTCTGTTTCAGTTGATGTGATCATACAGTTTTCTTCTTTAGACTGCTTATGGGGTGGATCATGCTGCTTTATTTTCACATTTTAAAGTAGCCCTGCATTCCTGAGATATCCTCTATTTTTGGGGAGGTACGTATTGCTTTTTTTATGTTGCTTGATTCTATTTGCTCTAGTTTTTTGAGGATTTTTGTGTCATCTTGGCATTGGTGGCTGCTGACTTTTTTTTTCTCTTGATGTTAGATTTTTCTGGTTTTTCATATGCAGAGTAATTTTGGATCGTATCTTAAACATTAAAGTATTAAGTTATGAGACTCTGATCTTGCTTAAATCCTACTGAGAATGTTGTAGTTTCTGTTTTTTAGCATGTAATGAATCCAGTTTGGTTCAAGATGCAAGTTCTGAAGAGGTTGCAGTGGGTTGCGGTTTCAGTATCAGTTCTATTTTCAAAGCTTTTGCAGTGTTTTTTGGATCTATTCTGTGTGCGCGCTCCCTACTGAGTGGCCAATGTGGGATTTGGGCAGTGGGTCTGTCCTGTAGTTCAGTTCTCAGTCTTTGGTATGCTAATTAGGGTCAGAATCACGTATGCACGACTTGGGATTGAGTATAGAATTCATGAACAACTTCATGGATTGCTTTCTGCAGCTCCTACCTCTCTGTGATCTCTTCGGTCCTTACTGACTTCCTGAGGCTTCTTTTTTTTCAGTCTTTTTGCCAGTTATCTGGATCTTTAGATACCCTGTTCTTCCTCTTTTTTTTTTTTTTTTTTAAACTTTTATTTAAAAGTTTCCTGGGACTGCAGCTGCATCTTAGGCTAAGCGGGAGGAGGACAGACACAGCAGAGTCTGGCTTCTCACGCTCACCCTTAAGCAAGAGGGTCCCATCATTTTGGGACCATATGCCCTCCAATTGGAGAAGAAGGTTCCTCTCTCTCAGAGTTTTAGATGCTTGTGAACCCCTGCTGCCTTGACTGGGTTTGTGATGGGATTGCCTCAGGGCAGGTGGAGCAGAACCAGGACCCACACAGGATCAGTGCATGCATCATTGTGCTAGTGAGTGACATGTGCTTCCTGCTGTTGTTGCAGTATGTGGGGCAGGGGTACGAAGTGCACACAGGTAAGTGTGGCTATGCTGTGATCCACTGCTATGATTTCCTCTCATGTGGTTTTGATTTGCATTTGCCTAAAGACTAACAATGTTGAGCACCTTTTTATGTGTTTACTGGCTATTTGTATATCTTTTTTGGAGAAATCTTGACTTAAATCCTTTCCCCATTTTCTAAATTGGGTCGTCATTATGTTATTGAATTATATGGGTCCCTTTATTTATTCTGTATACAAGTCCCTTGTAGATACATGATTTGTAAATATATTTCATTTTGTAGATTTTTTGTTTTTATTTCTTCACTTTCTTAATGGTAAAGTTTTTTTGAATCACAGAACTTTTTTTTTGTTGAAGTCCAATTATATAATTTTTTCTCTTTTGTTGCTTGGGCTTTTGATATTGTATCCAAGAAACCATTGCCTAGTCCAAGTTCATAAAGATTTGCCCTTATGTTTTTACTAAGAGTTTAAGGTTTTAGGTCTTATATTTTAGTTGAGGATCCATTTTGAGTTAGTTTTGTGTATGGTGTGAGGTAAGGGTCCAGCCTTATTTTTTTGCATGTGAATGTTCAGTTGTTCTTACGTCATTTGTTGAAAAGATTATTCTTTCTGCTATTGAATTGCCTTGGCACCTCAGTAAAAAAAAATCAATCGACTGTAAATGTGAGAGTTTATTTCTTGGCTCTCAATTCTATTTCATTGATCTACATATCTATTATTAAGCTGTCACTACGCTGTCTTGATTACTGTAGCATTGTAGTAAGTTTTGCAATTGAGAAATGTGAGTCCTTCAACTTTGTTCTCTTTTTCAAAACTGTTTTGGCAGGAGTGTCTTTTCACCCTAGGATAATACGTATTTAAGACTTGAAGATCAAAGAAATGGCAGGGTTAGTATCTAGGTTACACATTTTTTTATCCTGTGCTTTCCAACCAAGCAAATCTATCCAAATGCTAGTCATATTGTTAAAAATGTGCTTTGCCAGCCCCATGTGCCATAGCAGCTTTGGGCATATATTTTATTTTTAGCTGCTAATGTCCATTCTTTAATCTGCCAGACACTTTACCTTTAGTTTTATTTCTTATGCTGCTCAGACCCAGATTAACATTTGAGCTTCAGATTTGGTTTTCTGAGTACATGTTTTCAGACTGAGTTTGTTAACACTTGGACACTGTATCTTTTGTGTGCTCTGTGTACACTTCTGCTGGAATAGCATCATGCCCCACCACGGGACCATACCCTGGCATCATAGGGACCTTCTGGACAGACTTGTAAGGTACATACTGTTCTTGTGACTTGGTGCTCAAGTCCATCCCTAGTACTAACTGGATGTTTGTTTGTTTGTTTGTTTATTATAATTTTTTTGAGAGAGAATGCAAGAGAGCGCACACATGTGTGCAAGAGGGGAGGGGAGGGGCAGAAGGAGAAGGAGAGAGAGAATCTTAAGCAGGCTCCACGCTCAGGAGCATGGAGCCTGATCTGGGGCTCCATCTCATGACCCTGAGATCATGACCTAACCCAAGGTCAGGAGTTGGATGCTAACTGAGCCACCAAGGTGCCCCACTAATTGGATATTTAAATCTTTCCAACCAGTGGGAAGCTCCTTTGGTGTTGGGGCAGCACAATCCTTTTTGTGTCTATGCAGTGATACTATTTCTAGTGTTTCTTTTTTAATTCAATGGAGACATTAATTTAAGGCAATAGGTTTATACCGAACAGTTAAGCCCTTTACATGAAGTAGTTGACAACCTTTTCAATTCTCTCCATCTGACTTTGACTTTGATTTTGAGATTTTAATCCATTTTCAATGAAATGGTAAAAATGATGGAAAACAGGCACGTCAGTTTACTTGGACGTTTGTGTGTACCTTTAGGCTAAATAATGGTTGCATAACCTGAAAACAAATAGGCAATTGGTCTCACTTATTGATGTAACATATTCACAGGAGACAATCTTAACTATTGAAAGAATGCACATGTTTATAGAGTTACAGAAACTTGAGCTTACTGCTTAGTAGATAAGAACCTGTGGGACTGGAGAGATTTAATCGACATTCAAACTGTAAACATACTCTGTGCCAATTCCAGGTTATATTTAAGTTTTAGGCTCATTTCCTAAGAAGCAAGAGGTTCAGCACATGTATCAGGATGTTTCGATGTTTCTTTTTAAACCTGGAATCCCAGTTGCTTATTGTTTATAGAGGTCAATGGCATTGCTTTGGAAATGGGAATGGAAAATTCTCCCGAGTCCCAGTGAGGTCAGGTCAGACTCTCCCTGAAGGTCGTTTGAGAGCCTGGGTTTTGAATCAGTCGTATGAATACAATTTTTATTGTGCCAGGGTCAGGCACTGAGCACCTGCTTGTCTATTGGCTACCTACTTGTCCTTGAATTCTAAAGACTGGACTGAAAATGGCCTGCCTAGGCTGCGGCTGAGTAACCTTGTTTCCAGTATTTATGGAGATAGATGTGTTACGTGCCTTAGCAAGGCTATCTTTAGAGATTAACATACTTGGTTCTTTTTTATTCCTTTTGATCAAGGCCTGTAGCTTTAAAACATTTTTTTAAAGATTTATTTATTTATTTGAGAGAGAGGAGTGAGAGAGCACATGCATGCACACATATGTACATGAATGGGGGGAGAGGCAGATGGAGAGAGAGAGAGAAAATCCCAAGCAGACTCACTGCTGAGGGCAGAGCCTGTTGGGGGACTCAATCCTACGACACTGAGATCATGACCTGAGCTAAAATCAAGAATCAGATGCTCAACTGACTGAGCCACGCAGGCGCCCCAAGGCTTGTAGCTTTTTTTTTTTTTTTCCAAACGCAGCCCTTTATTGGAGCAAAAAGTAATCTGAGTTGGCCTGTAGCTTTTTAAATAGTTTCTGGAGTGAGCCTTTGCCCAGGGTGTTCTAGCCATTCTTTGTCTCCTCCTTCCTTCATCATTCTTGTACTTAAAAAAAATCCATGAAGTTTTTATCCTTTGAATGGAATAACCTACAAAGTGTCAGGAACTCTAGCTCTTTAATTTTCTCTCTGATTCTGATTTGATGAGTGGCAATTTGGTTTTTACTCTTTGCATCTTTCCTGCCCATTTTAGAAATACCGAAGTGATTACAAACACAGGGGAAGCCTCCTTAGGGGAACTGACTCAGCAGCCCTCTGCCGAGAGAAAAGGCTCGCCCTTCCTTCTTCTTCACTGTGACCAGGGCCACTCAAATTATTTGTCCACAGGAAATGCCCTGGCTTGCTGGGAGCTCTAATGGGCATGACAAGCAATATTGCTTATACTAATAAATCACAGTCTCCGTAAAGGATTTCAACAGATTTTATTTTCTCTGGGGATTCAGTTAACAGCTTTTATACAATACCCACAGCATGCAAAGCATGATACTAGACATGGCGAAAGAACACAGAGAATCACAAGGTATGGTTCCTGTTCTTTGTGAGCTTTTTAGTTGAGAGAGAGAAGTATATTAGTCAGGGTTCTCTAGAGAAACAGAACCAATGGGACACACATGCAGAGAGAGAGAGAGAGAGAGCGAATGAGAGGCAGGGAGACAGACAGAGAAGTTTATTATAAGAAGTTGGCTCACACAGTTGTGGAGGCTGAGAAGTCTCAAGCTAGAAACCTAGGAGAACCAATGGTATAAGTTTCAGTTCATGGGCAGAGAAGATTGATGTTCCAGCTCAAACAGTCCAGAGATGTTCCCTCTTACTCAGTGTTTTCAGTCTATTCAGGCCTTTAGTTTATTGCATGAGGGCTTCCCAATTAGGGACAGGAATCTGCTTTACTCTGTCTACCCATTCAAATGTTAAACTCATCCAGAAACCCCTCTTCATGAACTTCGAGTGTTGTAAGAGAGGGTGGTTGAAGAGGCCCTGGTGTCAAATGTGATAGAAAGATGAGGATGGAGAGGAGATGTAGGTCATGACGGTGATATTCTCAGTGACGTGGCCAGGAGTATATAAGATACATCTCAAAAGGTAGTGGAAAGAACAGAGCATATCTGTTTGAGAAGCAGGACTGGAAAATGGGCAGAAGAAAAACAAGCATTGTATAGAGGGCAGTAAAAACAAATGATTCATTTTGGAGTTTGGAACAACTCAGCATGTTTAAATCACCAGTTGTTGTTAATGATGAAGGCTCTAAAGTAATTTGAGATGAGATTTAAGTAGTAGTGGGACTTCTGTCACTCAACGAAGAGTGTAGATGTTCATCCCTATTCTTGGAATGGCTGATTGGGAAGGAGCCTTCAAAATCTAGGCCAGTCTGTCTGTCATTCATGTAGGACTCCATTTGAAGCATCTGAATGGTCAAATGCTTCTAGAGGAAGGAAGCTCCCAATTTTCAGTTTAGACCATTTGTTGTGCTGTTGTTGTTGAGAAGTTTACTTTTACAACAAAAAATTTCCTTATTGAGCACAGATGCCCTAACTAGGAGGAAGGATTCTAGGGGCCTGTCTTTGGGGGAAAGTACCCTTCACTTTCTTCACAAAACTGAAGTGCCTGTCCATCCAAGGATAGCAGCTCCTCCAAACCATAGATCTCCCCTCGTTCTCATAGGATTTAATCAAGGAAGAATCTTCTTTGGGACACTCACCTCTTCCTTTTTATCCTCAGCCTATTAAACTTGTTGGGCTCCATCTCTCAGTGGGCACCATTAGTCTCTTTTCCTAAATGTGGGTTATGGTTTCAAGAATTATATAGTCTATATCTTATCTGATGGGCCTAATTTTAAGTACCTGATTCTAAAATTCTGCATTCATTCTTTCTCTTTGTGTGACCCATGTATAATAGTAGCCCTAGCTTGAAGAATACAAACTCATTTTATGTATCTGTTTGAAAAACGAATATTGTGTTAGCTACTGTCACATCTGAAATCTACCACACTCAAAGTCTGGAATTCAGAAAAAACTGCTCTAAAAATACAAATGCACCATTTTATTCTGCAGATGTTTCGAGTTGCTGAGTACTTTAGCTTTAATTAATGTCATTGATGAATTTTAAATTGAGTAAAAAAAAATCAAGTGAAAAATGACAGGAAATAAGAATGTGATTCTGAAGTATCACTTATTATCATTATTATGTAGTGATATTTTTGGCAAAGTTTATATGGAATAAAATGTGACTTTTATATAGCATATATCAGAACAGCAGTGTAATTTTCAGATTTCAGTAGAGAAAGATGACCTGAAAAATGTTTTCTAACAAGTACCAACGTACCCTATGACAAACTTATTACTACCAAGTAGTAATAGTTATATTCCACAACTCTAGAGCCCAGGGATCATGTCACATTTAACTTTGTTTTTCTCGTGGAACCCAGAACAGTGTGATTTTAGTTATTATTCAGAACGCATTTGTTGATACTCGTGTTGTTAGTCTTAAAAGCCAGATTTTTCCTCCCCAATAAAGATATCATGAAGTAAAAGATACGGCTTGAGAAGGACATATGTGTGTAAATGAGTATGTATGTGTGTGTGTATGAACATCCACTCTTATCTGGAGAGCAGGAGCTTCCTATATACTAGTGATGCCTTGTGACTTCTTAGTGTTCTGAGTGTTATTTCTTCCCTTGTCCTACGGTGCTTCTGCTGATGGATGATGTATTACTAACCTGCTGAACACTATTCAATGCATTGCATTGCAACTTGGAAAAAAATCCAGATGCTTTCTTGTGCCCCCAAAGATTCTAGTTATCAACTTCTGACTAGCTCACCAGTCTCATCCCCTTTCTCTTTTCCCCTTCATTCATTCTGCCACTGTCTCTTCTGCCTCAAATGCTGTTTCCCTAAATTTTTGCATTGATTAGACCCTTATCATCCTCTTTGCTTCAACTCAAATGTGACTTTTTCAGAGGCATTTTTTGAAATTCCTAATAAAGTGGCACTTCCCATCTCTACCCATTCTCTACTCCTTCTAACTCTATTCTGCTCTAATTCAGAAAGGCAGCTGCCTCAGACTCTCAGATCTACAGAATCGTTATTTAAAGAGACCGATTTTGACTTTCAATCCGGGGAGCTCTGTGAATTCTAAAGGATTTTGCCAGTGTCATCAACTCCTCTTATTCGACCAGCATAGAAAAGAGAGTGGGTGATAGAGGCAACCTAACACTGCCCTGGATAAAACCTGGTCTCTTTCTATTTTCTTTCACTCTTTTGTTGTCTTTGTAGCACTTATTACTATAGAAAATTAATGATTACTTATTTGCTTACTGGCTTATTGTTGATCCGCCCTTGACAGATATCTGTGAGAGCAGAGATCTTGTCTGTTATATTCACTGTTGAATTTTCAGTGTTTAAAATAGAGTCCAGCACATGTAAGTACTCAAATATCTGGGTAATGTAGTTGAATGATGAAATAATTCTGCACGTGAGGTTTACTTTAGATGACAAATCCATGGCAGGGCCTGGTACATAGTACAAAATCTACAAAATTGCTCCATCTCTCTCCAGCCTTCCTAATGATAGAGAGTCAATGATCTCTTTGCAAATGCTACTTGAGCAGCATTTAAATTCAGATATAAAGTTGATGCTTTTCTTACCCATTTATTGAAATACAAGGTAATCTATATCTTAGACCCTGTTAACACTTTCTCTCTTCTTGGCAAGTACCTGTTTTTTGTAATGATTCTTTATACTTTGTAACTCAGAGATTTTACTAAGTTTAGGTAGTTTCCTTATAATCAGCATTTGTTAGTGAGGGTGTTATTAAGTATAAAATTAGATTGACAGGAATGATTTTTATCTTCATCAGATCCTCTCATGCCCATTGTATTTCATATACTTTACAGTGTTACTCAGATAAGAATGATGTACAAATATTTGTATATACCACAGAATTAGATTGTGACTTATATGGTCTCTTAAAAAGAACTCTGTTTCAGTGCCTATTAGCTCTATCTGAATAAATTAAGCCTGTCTGGTATTTTTCTTACAGGGAGGTCTGTTAATTAGCTCAGCTCCACACAACTTCGCTAAGCTTGCACATCATAGACTTGTTGTCCATTGACTCCCTCCTGTTCTATTTCAGAAAGAGAGCTGCCTCAGACTCCAGATCCAGAGAAACTATTACCTAAACAGGTTTATTTTGACTTTAAATCCAGGGAGTTTGGTGAATTCTAAAAGTTTTTGCAAATGTCATCAATTCACCTTATCGAGCCCAGATGAAAAAGAGTATGGATGATATGGGCAACATCTCCACCCTGGATAAAACCTGAAAAGTCATTTTACTTAATTGGAGAAGGTCACGATTCTCCTGGTTGTACACAATGAGCAAGAAGACCCGTTCCTACCCTCTTACCCTCATTTTTTATATCTTGTAGAGCCCTTGGAAAGGTTTTTTTCTCCCACCTTTCACATTTGTGTGCTCTAGCCATTGCTAGTAATTGGAGTTTTGTTCTCCCTACTCTTTGGGGACTGGCGTATCTCAGCTTCCATAAAGAAGAGTCTCAGGGTGTTGGGGCACCTGGGTGGCTCAGTTGTTAAGCCTCTGACTCTTGATTTCGCTTCAGGTCATGGTCTCAGGGTTGTGAGATGGAGCCTTGCAAAGCCTCTCAAGGCCTTTCTTTTAGCTACTGTATGCCCGAGACTTACATTCCAGCCCAGGCTCACTGACTTCCTAAGAGAGGGAGTAAGTTTTTTACCTCTATCCTATAGAGATATAGTATTAATGCAAAGGACCTAACATGGTATCAGTTTGAAGGACAAAATCTACAGTTGGTTACTGTGTGGAATGGTTTAGATCATCTGAAACCTGCATACAAACACTAATCTTGTAGGTCCCGTTTTCACAATGAAAATTGGCTACAAGAAGTTTGAACAGTCAAGGAAAACAATTTGCATTCTGAGGACCAGCATAGGTTATAATTTGAACCTGCTCGGAAATTATTATTATTCCTCTAGGAAAGGGTCTGGTGGATCTGTTGAGTGCTCCTTTGAATGGGTCTGTACTTTGCTTTTCACAACACTGAGTAATGACAAAGTGGAAGAGGCTTGTCCTAAGGGGTGGCTTGGAAGAGGAATTCCCATGTGGGCCACAGCTAGATGTAGCAAAGGCAAAGGTATTCACTCAGAGGTGTTTTGATTCTATAACTATGAGAAAACACTTGTGCTTATATCAGCAGTCTGCAACCCTCTCTTTTAGTCTCTTTCTGATATTAATTTAAAAACAGAGTACATTAAGTCCCTACTGTGTGCTCACCCCTAGGTACATACTGGTGAGCCAGAAGTTAAATATATTCAAACACAATTTTTGATAATGCAAGTATTTTAAGACTCCAACTTTATCTAGGAACAGGAGGTGTTTCAGGGCCACAATTCTCTCATTACCACAGAACAGACTGTGTTTCTAATTCTAAAGCTCCTCAACTGAAATTCTGTGTTTCCTGTATCTCCTTTCCTCTACCTTTAATGTATGTACGTGAGAGGCGTTAACTGGGCATGCGCCATGGTCCAGAATTCTGAAAAGATCTGGGGAGAAAGGGATAAAGAAGGTCCAGTTTCTGCTTTAATGGAGCTCACAGTGTATTCAGACTGTAAATGTTGAACAAATAATGAATCACACCATGCTGTGATAAATGTAGGAATAGATGTCCGCCTAAAGCCCTTCAAAGGGTAGGCTACATGCTACAGTCAGAAAGCTTGTGAAGGAGTCTCACCAACCCAAATGAGATAATCTTACCTAGTTTACAGGTTTGGGGAATTTAGTGAGATATTCTCTGGACCACTCAGCGTATGGTAATCCTTCACATAGTTATGATGATGACGAATTCACCTCGTTTCTTACTACTTTTGGACTAGAAAAATTTTATTTAAAACTATCTTAACACTCCCAGAATGTTGAACTCATGTCTACTTTCTTTTTCTTCACAATCTCTTAAAAAAATAAAAAAAGTCTTCCTTATCTACTTTTCTTCTTCTTCCACTCTAGAATACTTGTCTATCAACTTGGCTAAATTAAAACAAAAGATCTAAAGCAGAGATGGGGTGGGAGTCGGAACTGGGAAAATAAAAGCAAATGGAAATTAGACTGTTGTAATTCTGCACACATCTTTTCCTATCCACAGAAATCAGAAATCACATAAGGAAAGTGCCCAAAGAATGAGGATATTTCCCTTCTGTTGTACCTGAGAATAATAAGATCAGTCAGTGGGGATGGGATTGGGTTTTCTAGCCCATGAATAGAAAGCATGAGACAAATATTGTTCTCAGCATGTCTGCGGTTCTTGAGCAGGAAGGCAACAAGTGGGTTTAGAATAACAGAGTTAATTTGTACTTACAGGAATTTTTTGGAGAGGTACTTAGTATAATTTCCAACTGCAACGTGTAAATTAATGTATTTTTCTAGGGATAAACAATCTAGGGATAGCAGTGCCCTTGGTAGATGTAAGTAGATAACCATCTTTGAAAAGTATTGAGAGCACTAAGCTGCCTGAAAATGAGCAAATACAGCTGCAATCTTACTGTATTTTTTATGACATTTAGTATTCTATTTTTCTAAAAAGGTGAACATGGTTAAGAGGCAGTATTGTGTAGAAGTTAAAAACACAAAGTCTGTCATTAGTTATGTGACCTTCACGCATCAGCTTCTTCATCTCTAAAATGAGTGCAAAATGAATTATGTCACAGGGTTTTGTGAGGATTAAATTTGAAGAAGCTCTTGATAAAGTTTTTGGCACTCAGTAAATTTTATCAATCACCATATGATCATGTACATCTATAATTATTTAGTAACTCATGACCATACCATGGAGCACCCACAGATGCAGACATTAACTTCTTGTGATAATGTTCTGTTTCACTTTTTTGTCCTTTTGAGGATAAGGAATAAACTATGATAACGTTTCTGTATAACATTTTAGTTCAAGAAGCTCTTTGTTTTATGGCTAACTGGGTGTGTTCCAAGACTTGAGGGGGCCCATGGTTTCAGCCATTATTTGTGCCACAGAAGTCTCTCTCACTTGGCACTCCACCTGCTTTAAATGCGCTAGGTGGGTAGGCCCTGTAGCTTGTTTGGGTCTGTCATAAAATCAACACTCCCTCTGTGACTTGAACAGTCTGCCTCAGAGGAGACCAAGCCAAGAGAAACACATGCTGCCTGCCAATAGGAGGCTCGACCTGGCATCTGCACAGAAAGAAATTTCTTTTTGTGCCAGGTCTTAGTAGCAGCATGTTGGGTCATGGTATGCAGGCTTGATTCTTGGGACCTGAATTGGAAGTCCATGCCATACCCGTCAGCTTCCCCACGTGATTGGAGGTGTTGATCAGGGCAGAAAGACCTGACTAGTCTCACTTTATATGTGAGTTAGCATTCCACAGTAGAGAAGCTTCTGGAAGTGGCACTTTTAGAAGCAAGCAACCAAATGTCCAGAAGGTAAAGAAGGAAAATTATTGATCTCTGAAAAGTTTGTTGTTGCTTCAGGATTGGTCTGGCCAAGTTTGCAGATGCCCTAAAACTTCTAGTTCGTCTTTCACCTGTCAATTAGCTAATGCCTAACTGCATTTATTATTAGCAGTGTCACTGTCCTGTTTTACCAGGGCACACAGTGACAGTGTCATTAGCTCTGAGTGTTCACAGGAGTGGAGCTCTAGCCTGGGGAAATGCAATGAGGTGGGAAGTTGGTGAGATGGTATACATTGAAACACTAGTTTTTCATCACAAGCTCTGTGACACTTTCATTTGTCCACGTGCAGATTCTGAATTAGTAATTTTAACTTAACTGATTTGTTAATGCATTCAAAAAAATCAGTTGTTAATAATTTTTTCCATTTATTTTCTTGGTTCTCTGTATCACCCAAATCCTTTGACTGCATTATTATAAAATAGGCACAATGGCAGTTACTTATGGCAGTTAAGCAGAAAAAGAAAAGAGCAGAGGGTTCTAGCCTCCTTTCTCCACAAGGAATAACATAGTTTTTAGTGTCAGCTTCAAAGGTTTTAATAAGATAACTTTATAAGGATCTATTTGAGAAAATATGTGAAAGTACCTTTATGCACAGGCAGGACATTTCCAAAATGGGACTCATGTTGGAGAGAAGAGTTCCACTGGGATTATAAATTTGGAATCATCCAGCTAGGAAATAGAGTTGAAGCTGTGGAGAGTGAAGGAGGTCCTGGAAGAGAGAGAGCGGGGGGTGTGTGTGTGTGTGTGTGTATGTGTATGTTTATGTGTGTGTGTGTGTGTTGGGGTGGGGGACAGATTGAGAGGTGAGGGAGAGGAGGGAAAAGAAAGGAAAGGAAGAAGGGAAGGGAAGAAGTGGTCAAGTGAGAGAAGAGATCTACAATTTAGAAAAGGTGACGAGAAGACCCTTTACTCCCATGGGACAGGACCCAGCTGCTGGCTACCCTGATGCTCAAAATCTTAAATTCCATTACCATCTCCATCCCTGTCTCCAAAGGGAAGTTTTGCCTCTCTGCTGTTGCTATTTTGGGAGTTTTCTTATTCCCCATCCCCATGAATGCGATTTTAAAAAGCACTGTAGAGTAATTACATAAACTGCAATACCCAAAGGAAGTCCAGAAATATAAAGAATACTGAACATGTTTATTTTCTTATGATAATTTTGTGGCATGTTCAGTGCTGATAGTAAGAGAGATGCACAGTTAAGGGCGTAAGGCTTGTTTTCAGCTGGCATTCATTCTTACTGGTTGGTGCCAATGATACTGATGGTTAAAAATGTTATGAATGTCATTTCCATCTATATATAGCCCAACCACCTCCCATTCCTCTGCTCCCCTCCGCAGTACAAACAAACTACCTTCTCTTACTTTTCCTCAGGTCTCTTTCTAATAATACCAGGGCCTGTCACCTAGGGTGAGAGGAATGAAGAAATAAATTCTTAAAAGTTCACGGATTTCATTGTTTCATTAAATGAATGCAAGCCTTGACAACTTCCATGGGAAAATAAGCTGCTTTCCCCCCCTTTTTAAAAATAAGCCTTCAAGTTGGAAGATAATCAAAGCTTTGCCTATGAGTTAATGTTGGAAATTTGTAAAACGATGTCTGTTTTGCAATTAGTGTCTGTAGAACTTGTCAGAATTTAAGAAGGCTATGACAGCTGACTTTTTTATTTCGTAAAACAAAGGAGGCAAGCGTTTACCAACATTTATTGTGTGTGCATCTTGTCTAACTGGAAGACTTTGAGTAAATTTTTCTGAGGGCTCTTTGGTGTTCTTAGTAGCTAGGGTGAATTTCAGTATCAAGCTTCGTAATAATCTTCAGTCCTGTGTGTGAATGCCAGATTCATGGAAGTATATTGTGGTCATTTTGTTTTCCCTGCTTTGTCCAAACCCCCAAAGGGTACCTTGGTAGGGTGAATAATGGCCTCCAGAGATATCTAGGTATTGATTTCTGAGGGGCAGAGGGAGAGGGAGAGAGAGAATCTTAAGCAGGCTCCACACTCTGCAGCGGGGAGCTTGACATGGGGGCTCGATCTCCCGACCCTGAGATTGTGACCTGAGCTGAAATCAAAGTCAGACACTTAACTGACTGAGTCACCCAGGTGCCCCTGGAACCTATGAATGTTTCTTTATATGGCAAAAGGGACTTTCCAGCTATGATTCAGTTAAGGATCTTGAGATGGGAAAATTATCCTGGATTATTCAGGGGATAATGTAATCATGCATGTCCTTAAAACAGAGCGAAAAAGAGAGGGATATTTGACTACAGAAGAAAAGTAGGAGCTGTGGGGGTAGAAGCTAGAAGCTGGAGTGGTTCCAGAAGGAACACAGGAGGCCTCCAGAAGCTAGAAAAGGCAAGACAACAGATTCTCCCCAACACTCTATAGAAGGAACCAGCCCTGCCTGATTTTAGACTTCTGACTTCTAGGACTTTAACACATTTCTGTTATTTTATGCCCCCGAGTTGGTGGTAATTTGTGACAGCAGTCATGAGAAACTAATACAGCCGCTTTTTCTCCTCCCCTTAAAACTAGTTTTAATACCAGGAGATTTGTATGGGGAAGTTAAGGACACACAAGAAGGTCATCTCCCAAGCAGCATGGAGCTTCCCTAGGGAGAGGTTTGATGTCTGTCATTAATTTTGAAATGTTCTTGGTCATGGTCACTTCAAATATTTCTTCTTCTGTATTTGCTGTTCTCTGGTATTCTAATCATGTATGTTATTCCTTTTGATTTTGTACCACAGTTCTTGGATGTTTTGTTTTTATTTTTTCTTGATTCCCTTTTTTTTTTTTGTATTTTTGTTTGGGAAATTTCCACTGACCTATCTTCCAAGTTCACTGCTTTTTTTTTTTTTTTTTTTTTTTTAAAGTAGGCTCCACGCCCAATGTGGAGCCTGAACTCATGACCCGAAGATCAAGAGTCGCATGCTCTACCAACTGAACCAGTCAGGTGCTCCCAAGTTCACGGCTTCTTTCCTTATCTGTATTGTGTCTCGTGATGAGCTTATTAACAAATTCTTCATTTGTCTTACTGTGTTTCTGATTTCTAGAATTTTGTTTTGGTTCATTCTTGTGGAGTCCCCGCTTCTGATCACATTACCAATGTGGTCTGTTGTCTACTTTTTCCGTTAGACCTTCTAAAATATTAGCCATAGTTATTTTGAAGCCCATTTTGATAATGTTAACCTCTGTGTCATATCTGATCCTGGTTGTGATACTTTGATGCTTTGTCTCTTCAGTGTGTCTTTTCTCATCTTTTGTCATTGTAACTTTTGGTTGAAACCTAGATTTGTTGTATGGGTAATAGTTATGAGGTAAATAGGTCTTTAATGTGATTTTTTGTAATCATATTACAAAATGATTATCATCATAGCATTAGCTAACACCTCCCTTTCAGCACATCATTACCTTTTTTTGTGTGTGATGAGACATTTGTTCACTTTTTCTTGTTGTAAGGACTAGAGTGATGACCTCCAAGTTATTTACCTTTGGAGCTAAACTAAATGTATCTTAGGAGCCTACTTAAACATGCAAATGAATGCCTTCTCCTTCAGGAATGGGTGACCCCTTACCAGCCCTGAACTTGTGTACAAATTACCCAGCAGATAGGATGGAGTCGTGTGCAAGTCCATTTAATGAACTGGTGAGGGTCGGGAGATTGCTGAGAAGGGAGCCTGGGGTTGGGGCAGAGAGAGAGAGAAGGATCCCTAACTTGATTTCCTGGAAAGGAGAGCTGTACAATACCCTGGTGTGGGGAAAGAAAGTCTGCAAGGGTTGCTGGCTTTTCTCAAGTCAAGGAATGAGGAAATCTGATAGGGCAGGAGGAAAGGGAGATGTGAGTTCAGGTAAAAGGGACAGTTACAAAGGGGGAGTCTCCAAAGTTGACAAACTTTGCTTAGTCTTCAGAGCTTTAAAATTTGACACGCTGCTGCCCCCTGGGGAGAATGCTTGGCACTTATAAAAGAACTCATTTTGTGAATCTACTTAATAAATGTCTATGTGGGCAAAAAATTGTTTTCCCTCTGCCTTTATACTAGCAAATACTTTATTTTCTCATCTTCTCATATCTTCCCAGCGAATGCAGATTTTATTTATAATTTGTTTTCAAGGTTACAAATCTAACCAAAATTTATAATTATTATGATTGTTGTTTCTACAGTCTTGCCCTGGTCACTAATTAATTGTTTGATCTTGGACAAGTTATTTAACTTCACTAAGCTTTAGTTTTTTATCTGAAAAACCTGGATAACACATATCTCATAGAGTAATTATAAGGTTTCAATGAGATAATGTATGTAATAAGTGTGGTTAATGCTAGGCACTGATCTGGTAAATAGTAAATAATAATGAGTATCTGCTATTATTATTGTTTGAATTATCATTATTACTATATCTTCTATTATTATATATGATTTTTTTTCCTGTGAGAAAATTCAGCCATGATCTAAAAATGGCAGGGCCTTTTTTCTGGGTTCCTAAAAAATCAGTTTGTATGATTGCCTTCTAGTATAGATATTAACACTAGTTTATGAATAAAGTTAAGTGTAGTATGTGTGCACATACATACATGCATATGTATATATACATGTTTATACATATATTTGTGTATACATATATGCAAATGTATATACACATCGGTATTAGAAAAATTCTAGGAGGATACACAAAAAATTAATTATACTAGTTATTACTGGAGAATTGAGATAAAAAATGAGGAGAGAATAAAGTTTTACTTTTTATTTTTCATTTTATTCTTTTCTGTTTAAAGTTTTGCACAATGAACAGTATTACTTTCAATGATATAACTCACTTTGATGTCTTTTACCTTTGCATGTGTGTATATATACATATGTGTACATATATGTGTATTTATGTATCTGTAGTTTTATTTTCATGCCAGTAAATTCTTTGCTTTGGTCATTCGAGAGAAGTGTCTAATGAATGGTATCATTTTGTAAAAGAGGAAATAAAACTTCCATGTTCTCAATGAACAACTTTTAAACTGTACAGATACATGACAAGGATTACAGTATTCAATTTAAATGTTGTTTCAATAATTATGATACAAAATGGGTTTTATTTGTGGTGAAATTAAAGGGACAGCATTGAAGTGATTTAAGACAAGTGCAAAAAATAAATATGAGTAACTATTTTGGATACGGCATTGGAAGCTTGAGCCGTAGGAAAATTTTAGGGACCAAATGTGCTTTTTCATGTTGTCATACTCTTGACTTGAGATCACATCAAGAGAAGACTGTAGAGAGTTCCACAGGACATAGAACACAATTCTGTGTTTTATCAGAATGGACACAAATCCTCTGGTTGTCTGACCGAACCCTTCATATGCAAGTTCAAACCTTTCAGGAAAAAATAAAATACTCAGTTAACAGCCTCTTCTTTTTTTTAATTTTTTTATTTTATTTTTTGTAAAGATTTTATTTATTTATTTGACAGAGAGAGATCACAAGTAGGCAGAGGGGCAGGCAGAGAGAGAGGGGGAAGCAGGCTCCCCGCTGAGCAGAGAGCCTGAGGTGGGGCTTGATCCCAGGACCCTGAGATCATGACCTGAGCCGAAGGCAGAGGCTTTAACCCACTGAGCCACCCAGGTGCCCCAACACCCTCTTCTTTTAAAAAGACAAAAACACATCCTTTGGGGTATTGCAGTGAACACACACAGCAAATCTAGCCCTTTTCTTTTTTCGCGCACTCACAATCAAGATGAAATCGCCCATAAGCCTTCTAAGCCTTTCCCAGGCACTGAGGTTCTTTGCATGCACCACTGAATCCTGACACAATACAAATCTTGAATTGCACTGGATGTTTAATGGTGGGCTAACTTGTATCAAAACATGTTTTCTGGTGCAGTGATGATAACCTGATAAAGATTCTTATCAGCACTGACAGTGTATGTTTCCCACCAGAGAATAAACACAAGCCCAAGAGTCATATGTTAATATCACCTTTCAAGCCATCGTTTTAGAGCAGGTGGTATTACTGAGGGATTAAAGTTCGGGGGAATGTTTAAAAACATTGTCTGATTTCATTGCTCCAGGCTGTACTGCTAACTCTGGGTGGGTTACCTGTGAATGTACGCAACAGATCAAATTTGGGGGATTTGGGGGAGGGAGGGGTCAGGTAGGAGAGAGGATAGATGAATCTTTACAGATCTTTCTCTTCTACTGGAAATAACCCTAAAGCAGATAACTGCAGATAGTGTGTCTGTTGGCTTATCTTTCAAAGTATGGCAACCCATAGATCCCTAGACTCAGAGCTAGAAGGGCCTTTTAAATAATTGAGGCCAATTTCTTTTTTTTTACGTAGAAGGACACTGAAGCCCAGAGAGGCAACTGAGTTACCTAAGCGAATAACACTTACTATAAAAAAGTGACACTGGTATTCAGATGATTACTGGATATTTATTACAAGATTATTTTTTTTCTTGAGTATTCCAAATTGATACATGATATAGCTATAAAGGCCAATCGGTCAAAATTTAAAAGCCTCCTTCCCATTTATTTATTTTGTACTACATTTACTTTTACCATGAAGTTATATGTCCTTTATAGTGTTGATGAACCATTCTAGTTTCTTAAGTGGTTACTCATTTGGCTTAGTAGAGACGAGTATCTTCAGTGATCAGTAGAATGCTAACAGGTGATCACAGTGGGCTCTCCACAATGACTGTTGAGTACTTATTTTTAAGTTCTCCATTAAACTGACCATAGGCCTCACAGCAATCCTGCAAACTGAGCTATCCTTTCCTGGTTTTATAGACTTTTGGGCTTAGAAAGTTTAATAACTGATGCAAGATCACACTGCTCATAGGTTGTATTAGTTTGTTTGGACTACCATAACAAAATAGCACAGACTGGGTGACTTAAAGAACAGAAATTTGTTTTTTCACGGTTTTGGAGGATGGAAGTCTGAATCAAGGTGGCAGTGGTGTTGGTTTGTGCCGAGACATCTTCTCCTGGCTTGCAGACAGCTGCCCTTTCACTGGGTCTTCATAGGACCTTTCCTCGGTGTGTGCATGGGGGGAGAGAGAGCTCTGGTGTCTGTTTTCTTACGAGGACACCAGTCCTATTGGATTGTGGCCTCACCCTTATTTCCTTGTATAACCCTCATTACCTTCTTAAAGGTTCTATCTCCAAATACAGTTACATTGGGGATTAGGGCCTTGACATACGAATTTTGAAGGGCCACAGTTCAGTCTGTAGCAGAGATAGGAGAGTTAGGGTGTAAACCTGAGTCCGCCCAACTTCCAAAGTCACATTTGCTTTATGAAACCTGCTGATTCTTTTTTTTTTTTTAAACCTGCTGATTCTTAGTGCATGAAATTAGTGTATAAAATGGCAATAGTAGTATTCTTCTCCTATCAAATGAATGTATTTGTACCATAGTTCACAATTTAACTCTGTCATGCTTCTCCCCACCCATTCTCCCATGGTAGGTGGCTTTGGGGGATGATCCTAACTAAATGGTACAAAACAAAATATTTTGTTACTGGTGTACTATAGCTCTAGAAAGGAGATTCCTTCTGGGACTGTGAGTGATGGTATGCTTACGCGTCAGGTCAGGTTTAAACTCCAACCATCAGAACTTGGCAAACCGTTTATACTGTTGACTCATCCTAAGCAAGTAGAGACATTTAACATTAACTCAATCCACACAAATATATATTTTGTGCTTATTATGTGCTGGCTGCTCTTGTAATGGCAGTGGGGAAGACTGATAAGGCCCTTGCTCATATGGAGAGGGCAGAGGAAAGTAAGCAAAGAAATAAGAATTTCATGCAAGATTGGTGGTCTGAAGAAAATGAAGTGAGGTAATAGGATAGAGGGGGCTTGGGAATGGGTAGCATTAATTTGGTGCTCTAGGGAAGGTCTCTTTACTATTGTGACATAGAAGCTAAAACTTGAATGATGAGAAGGTGTATTAGTCAGAGTTTTCCAGAGAAATAGAACCAATAGGATGGATGGATGGATAGAGAGATGGATAGAAAGGAAGGAGGGAAGGAAGGTAGGAAGAAAGGGAGGAAGGAAGGAAGAAAGAAAGATTACAAAGAACAAGCTCACATGATTATGGAAGCTTATGTAAAATCCCACAGTCTGCCATCTGGAAGCTGGCGGCCTAGGAAAGTAAAATGATGGTATAATTCCAGTACAAACCCAAACGCTTGACACCCAGGGCAGAAAATGGTGTAAGTTCCAGTCCAAGTCTGAAGGTCAGAGAACCAGGAGCACTGATGTCAAAAAGGCAAGAGAAGATGGATATCCTGGCTTCAAGAAGAGAGCGCATTTACCCTTCCTCTGCCTTTCTGTTCTGTTCAGGTCCTCAACAGATTAAATGATGCCCACTTGCATTGGTGTAAATGATCTTTACTTAGCCTACTGATTCAAATGCTAACCTCTTTCTAAAACATCCTCACAGATACACAGAGATAATAGTCAATAGCTGTCTGAACATCCCTTATCCCAGTCAAGCTGACATATAAAATGAACCATTACAGACAGGATTAATGATGGAAAAAATTGGGAATTAGAAAGTCCAAGCAGAGGAATAGTAAAAGCAAAGGCTCTGGGTGGGAAAATGCAATTTTTTGAGGAAGAGAAAGGGCAGTATGGCTAGATTCCTTTAGCAAGAAGAGCGAGTTGCCAAAAGAGATGGGAGAAGTCAGCAGGGGCCAGATCACAGAAGATCTGATACATTGGGGAAAGGACATTGGCATGTATTTTACGTGCATTATGCCTTTCTTGGAAGGTGTTAAAGGAGACTAACAAGGTCTGATTGGCAATTGTAAAATAATCATTTTTGCAGGGTACACATGGCACTTTTAACAGCACAGTAATTTTGTTTCTCTCTTCACCATGAGTATCTTCCTATGAGGCAGAAGGGGGCAACATATTCTGTGGTCGATTTAAAACTGGTTTTTGAAGAACTCGTGTACCAGAAGATTAGAATATTTGTAGAAATACAGAACCATTTAAACTTTGCTTGTAGGTAACTGCTGTCTAGTGTGTCAAGAAGCTCAGGCCACTTATCTATAATTCGCTATCTTGTTTCTCCATTTTTCTCATAACCTGGATGATGTTCTGATGAGAAGTGATTTGCAGCTTCCTTTTTTTTTTTTTAAATTAAAAAAAATTTATTATTATTTTTAGTTAACATATAATGTATTATTTGCCCCAGGGTACATGTCTGTGAATCATCAGGCTTACACATTTCACAGCACTTACCATAACACATACCCCCCCCACAATGTCCATAACCCAGCCACCCTAACCCTACCCCCCTACCCCCCAGCCACCCTCAGTTTGTTTCGTGAATTTAGGAGTCTCTTATGGTTTGTCTCCTTACTGATCCCATCTTGTTTCACTCCCCCCCCCACGACCCCCTGCCCTTCCTCTCAAATTCTTCATATCAGAGAGATCATATGATAATTGTCTTTCTCTGATTGACTTATTTCACTTAGCATAATACCCTCTAGTTCCATCCATGTCATTGCAAACGGCAAGATTTAGTTTCTATTGATGGCTGCATAGTATACCATTGTGTATATATACACCACATCTTCTTTATCCATTCATCTGTTGATGGACATCTAGGTTCTTTCCATAGTTTGGCTATTGTAGACATTGCTGCTATAAACATTCGGCAGCACGTGCCCCTTCAGATCACTACATTTGTATCTTTAGGGTAAATACCCAGTAGTGCGATTGCTGGGTCGTAGGGTAGCTCTATTTTCAACTTTTTGAGGAACCTCCGTACTGTTTTCCAGAGGGAGAGCCTCAGTCTTGGCTGTGGCCCTTTCTGGAAGTTGGCTACGTAGGGTAGCACAGCCCTCTGTTAGGGATCTCTGGTTCCTGGTCACAGCACAGAATTAATCGAATGGTATTTTATGAGGATCATCATCGTAAATATCTGAATATCTCTTTCTTATAGAGGGCCACTTATAGAATGGTCCTCTGCAATATACCGCCAAAGTCCATTAGCTTCTAGCCTCCTAATCTCATTCTCCTCCGTTTCCTTCTTTTGGTACCATGTGTCCCTGTGTACCATGTTCATCTTGGAGGGCAGATGAAACATAAATTGAAATACATAAAGCTACAAAGAAACCCAACTATTTTGAAATATACTATCCACATATTAAAAAACAAACATGATATGGCAGTTATATATGCTTTTTAATTAATATATTAAGGAATGTGTTAAGTAAATAAGATCTAGATGGGTCTAATAACTTCATTATATTAAGGCGGCATGAACATACTTTGAGATATCAGGGCTGACTAATATATGAAAATGTCTATGATTTTTACTGGTGGCAGAGTAGCAGGTACCATTGATTTCACTGTGGTTTTTTTGCTTATTCATAGTTAAATAACATGTGAAATTTCAGCGAGATATTTTAGAAAAACCAGTTTTTGTTTTAAACATTCAAGGTCACAGATGCCGTATATTCTATTCACTGACTTCAGGTTAAGAGCTAAGAATTTCTGCCCTAGGAGGTCCCTGAGGTAGAGAGATTAGGTGGCTAGCCTATCCACCCCCAAAGTGGTAGGTTCACTCTGGTGCTGGATTCTTTCTATAAAGTTTAAAATGTTCCTGAGGAAATGGGATAAGTGCAGAGGTACTGCCAGAATGGGTGATCTGCTTCCTGCTTACTGTTTCTCTTGGCATTTACCATGTGATTTCTAAATAACATGCCTTCCCTGCTGCTGTTTCTTCACTTCTCAATATTTAACTTTAACCGTTTGTTGACTTCCTCCTGTAGAAGAAGAGCCTGTGGCTCTTCGCCACCTCCCCCTCCCCCATACCTACTTTTCCATTCTGTTTCCTGGCAGTCAAAAGCCTTTTAAATATGGAAACTTGGTCCTTCACACCTGATAGAAGCTGTAACTTCTCTTATTTGTTTGTTAACTCTCTGCCCTCTGTTTTCTTTGTTTTTAGTTAAGTGTTTGATCTGGACTGAATGACTAATTTTTTCTTACTCCTCTGTCATTTTCCTTTCCTTTTTTTCCTTTTTAAACTTGCCGGGAAATTCTTTCAACTGTTTTCCTACTGTTTTACTGAATTATAACCTGTACGTCTCAGTTTTTATTTCCAGGACACACTTTGTTCCTTTGTTGGAGCATCCTATTCTTCTTTCATATATGTTATAGCTTGGTTCTTTGGTGAAATTTATTTTGAATTTTTTAGAATTTATTTTGCTCATTGGATTATTCCAGTTTCTTCTGAGATTCCCTCCTCCCCCGTTTATTTATTTTAGCTTATCTTTTTCATCTAAAAGGGTTTAAAAAATGTTTGATGATCCTTGGGTGTCCATATTTTAGAGTGAGGGGCTAAAAAGCCCATTGGAAGTCTCTATGGAGTTTGTGTTTGTGTCCTCCTGTCCCCACCTTGAATTCATATGTTGAAGCCTTAATCCCCAATGTGAGGTTATTTAGAGGTGCTCTTGGGAGGTAATCAGATTATGAGGGTGGAGCCCTCATAATGAGATTAGTGCCCTTATAAGAGAGGATATCAGAAAGCTTTCTTCTTTCTTTCTCTGTCTTTGCTATGTGAGAAGGCTGGAAGAAGGTTTCCATATGCAAACCAGGAGGTGTGTTCTCATCAGGAACTGAGTCAGCCAGCACCTCGATCTTGGACTACCTCAGCCTCTAGAACCATGAGTAATAAATTTCTGTTGTTTAAGCCACTCTGTCTATGGTATTTTTCTTATAGCAGCCCAAACTGACAAAGACAGAAGCTCTATGTATGATAATTGGGATGGAGCTTTTTTACTGATGGGTTTATATGGCATTAAGATTTTTTGAATGAGGATTCCTTAGCCATTGTAAGTCAGGGTATATTCCATCCTCTGTCAAAACTGCAGTGGCATCCCAACTATCTTAGAGCAAAGGTTCAAACCTAAAAATGTCTTAAAAGGCCTTATGATCCATCCACTCTCTTGTCTCCTCTTGCCCCTGTATTACCTCGAGACCCTGTTTCCTATCCTCCACCCTGTTCATCCTGTCTTAGCCAACTTGGTCTCCTCATGGGGAGTGTTGCCTCACGAGTCTCCACCAAATGAGGTCACTCCCTCCCTCATCAGGCCTTTGCATTTACTCTTCCCACTGTCTGAAGGTTTCCCCAGATACTCATCTCAACTTCTTCAGATGTCTGCTCCACTGTCACCCTCAGGAAAGCCTTTTCTGACCACCCTATCTAAATTAACTTCTTCCCCTTTGCCTTCCTGTCCACTATCCCTGCTTAATTTTCTTCCTGTCCTTTATCTCCATCTGATATTACTTTATTGCTTTTTTGCTTTATTATTCATTACTTTATTTATTTATTGATGCCTGCTACCTCTCTCCAACATATGAGCTGTCTGACGGCTGAGATTTTTGTGTTTTTTCACTTCCATAGCCACAGTTCCCAGAGAAATGCCTGGTATGTGGTAGGCACTCCATGCAGTTTTGAATACATGCATTTTCTGCCATGTGGGACCGTTGTTTAGCTATCCAAGATGGGGGAAGGGCTCCAGAGATCTGACTTCTCCTTGTACAGATTTTTAGCATCCACCACCCCCTACTCCTGCCCGCAGGTTGATAACCACCATCTGCACCCATTTGCAGAGTGATCACAATTCCTGAACCTTTCCAGGTTCCTGAGGTGAGAATGGTCTTTCTTCTGGCTCCCAGCCCTCTGACATCTGATGGAATTAGGTTCCAAACTTTCTAAGGCTGCAACGTCAGTTACCACTTTTCCTCTTTTCTGCCTCACAACATTTGGTTGACTTCTTTTCCTCTCCTCTTCTCTTGCCCTACAGCCTCATAGCCCTGCATAGTGAGAAGCTTTGCTGTAGGCTTCCATGCAAAGAAAACGACAAATCCGAGTATTCTAGATTTTTGTTAATATACATCTGAAATGGTGTACTCAGGAGGAAATGAAATACTGGCGAGAGCAAATAGGTTATGTGATTGTATGTGGGAGAGATGTAGAACACACAGAAGCCTGTGTGTTTGGAGTAGATTATCTTTTTGGTCACTTCCAACTGTAAAAGTCATGATTTAGTGGTTCCGTGAAATGCTTTGAACTGTTAAGATAAAAGGTGCTATGGACACAAAGAGCATTATTATTAGCTCCATTTGTTGAAGTGATGTTATAATCTTTGTTCATTTTCAGCTTTATTATTCATTTGAGCCTAGTGAATCTTCTCACCAGCTCCCCTTTTGTATTATCACAATATCTAACAGCTTTAATCAACCCATTTGTTCTTGACAAAAATTACATGGATGGCTGTCCCTATTCACAGCACTGTGTTGTTTTTAAAATATCCATTCAACCATAGCTTCCTTCTCATAGAATACTCCACGTGTATATTCAGTCTCAGTGTTTCGGTTCCACCAAAGGTCCCTTGTCTGTTTTCCACTAGTATAACCAGTGTTAATACTCATTGTCCGAGAGCATTGTTTTTAATCATTCCATATTCATGTGGAACTTCTATGTAGCTCCATTATCAAGGATCAAAACTAACCAGCATTACTTAATGGAATCTTTAAATAGATTGTTAGAAGCAATTTTATCCGCTTGTGTTATTTAGTCCCATGCTCCTCTCTTACCAAGAAATACTCCCCTTTCCCTGGCCTTGTCAGACTTGATTACTAGACAGGGAGTGCATTAATAAGATAAAATTCTTAAGTCAAGATTAGAATCTTCTATGAAACTCAGTGTTTGACAGCCCTGGAATTCTCTGGAATGTGGCCATATATTCAGTTTTAAATTGGTTACATTGCTTTCTTATTGGTTAGACATACAGCTCTATTGCTACAAGGTTCAAGTTCTCTGGACTTCTGATGATCCCTCTCAGTGGAGTTTATATTATGCATTTCTTTCCTTGAGTAGTATTTTAAAGTTCGTTTTTGGAAGCTGACGATGGTTGCACAAGCTTCTGAATACCTTGACCATGATCTCCTGTGGTGCTATGCAGTACCTGGGGCCTTGTAGACTAGATAGAACAAGTCTATTGTCATATGTTTTGCCTTCAAAAGCAAAAATGCAAGCTAGCCAATAAATTCTTCTTTAGTCCTTGTTAAAAATCAGTCTCAGGCTGATCAGAGGAATGATAGAGGTACAGATACTTTCTGAGGTTCAATTTTAAAGTGAAATTTGTTTGTTTGAAAAGCATTAGTATATAGTCCCCTGCCCTTAAAATCTTTAATTTTGCTTTGATCACGTAAAATCTGATAATTGCCTTTTGTCACCCTCCATGATATTTTCTTAAGAATTCTCTTCAGGTTATAGCATGTGTTGGGGTTCTATTCCTGGATGTACTTCTCATAACATTCTGCTTAATGTTACTGAACGTCAATTTATGTGCATGAGAAACTAGATTTCAAATGCCTGTCTTTGTATTGCTAAAGCAAATAAAATACAGCCGAAGGCTAAGATGAAATAATTTTGGAACTATCCACTCTTTAGTGTCATGTTTCTCTGCTTCTTCCATTAGCATGTACAATTTGTGTCTATTTGTGCATTAGTATTATGTACAGATAGATATTTTATAGATAAAGAACTAGGAGAACCTAATTATAAGCTTTAATCTCAGAATGACTAAATTACTCAGATCTTCAATTTTCCTGTCTGCCCATAGAAACAAGACAAATACAGGCATATTTAGTTCTAACAATCTCTGTGTTTCCCTGAATTTGCATTTGATCAATTGCTGGCAAATCAAATTATATTTTTAGTACATGGAGTTAGGAGGTGGAGGTGGCATGCTATTTAAAGAAATCTTTTTACGAATTTAACAACTAACCCCCTAATGCATCTGCCTTTATAAATTTGGATTTTTTAATAATGGGTTTTGGTAAAAGAGTAATTCAAGTTTTAGAAATGAAAGTGATATTGTAAATGTACTAAGCATTCTTTTTCAAATGTTACCTTATCTCAAATCCTATGGATATGTTTTCTGTTTCATTATTTATCATTTCGATAAATTTTTATTTTTATGCCATTTCTAATTTTTCTTAAAGTAGAGCACAGCTGGATTACTCTTCTTTATTCTACAGAGGCACACTGTAGGCTAATTATTTAATATCCCCACCATTCTGGAAAGATGAATAAAACATGGAACTGTATATGCTGTCGACCTGTGTTCTCACCTTTTCTCCTCACGTGCTGGAGAATTTGTAGTGGTTGGAAAATTGGCAGGGATGTGTTACTGGTTAATGGACTCCATCTCAAGGCTTGTCAGTGTTCTCAAGATACGTTTTTATTTTATGAAAAGAAATAAAAATAATTCAAGTAAAAGTAAAACAAGGGCAATGGGAACTTGAGAGTTGCCACATTTATTACAAATAAAATAACAGGCATAAGAACAAAGAAAATCCTGAATTCTGAATTCTTCTTAATAATCATATTAAGTTTCTTATAAAGCCCCGAAGCACAGTAATGAAAACAAAACTTTCCATTCTTGTATCTCTTGAATGCTTTGTCTTCAAGCATAAGGAACTTCTCTATCATTTCTGATCTGTTCTAGAAAACCTTTAAAATGTTCTCAGGCTCTGATGTTCAGCCTTAGCTCTCCCTGAACCCCTTCGCCACCTTCTCTCTCTCTCTCTTTCTCTCTCTCTCTCTCTTTCTCTCTCTCTCTCTCTCTCTCTCTCTCTCGCGCGCGCGCTCTCTCTCTCACACACACACACATTTCTGATACACTTTCTTAATTGCGCGTGTACCACAGGTCTACAGACTTCTCTAAGTAAGTGGTGTTCCCTTTCTCCATTGTGCAAATGAGGAAGCTGTTGATATCTAAGGCATTTTCTTATCTTCTGATTTTAAAATAAGATGCTTGAGGGTTCTGAATATATTGCAGCTGGGATGAGGATCTTTCATTCCTTCTTTCTGCTCTAGCTTGTGTGGTTTTAAAGGTGGTTTTGGAAGGAAATGGATGTTCCTTGGGGAAGAAGTCACTAATTTGAGGGCAAAAGTCAAATAGTTGACCCTCAGTAGTCCAGTTTCAGTCTCCTGCTGTACCTGGGAGGCATAATTAAGACTGGAAGATCTGGGTTCTGGGTTTTTATTTCTATAAACTGACCATCACCTGTTCATATAATTTATCATGCCTAAAAATCTTGCATACTTTCATCCGATGTTCCTTTCAGGGAACTATTTAGACCTTGCCTAGGTCTGGGGACCCCTTGGAAATTCTTTACTATTATCTAAGAACTTACACTCCTGCTAGATTAATATTATCTACTTCCTGTAGGTTATGGCATCCTCAGGTTACATTAGCTGATGGAAATTCTTCTGGATAAATGCATTAGCCAGTAAGGCTACTTTCCCTGAGGGGAAAGATCCTCTCCACTTGCCCTCCAGAAGACAATAAAGGGTAAGAAATTTTCTGGTGGCAGTGAGGCTTAGGGGATCTTCTTAGGCTGAAATCGTAGGGATCCCACTTAATTGCTGGCTCACTGTGGGATTTGTGCAAATTGCTTCTCCCCTTCTGGATCTCCAGTCTAAAACTAGGATGATTTTGTCACTAGGGAAGCAGCCTATACCTATGGATATTTTTCTTTGTTTTGATTGTTTTTTTAAAACAGCTTTGAATTTACTGAGATTCATATGCCTAAAATTCATCTTTATTTAAAGTGTACAATTTAATGTCTTTTTAGTATGTTCATAGAGTTATCCCACCATCAGCATGAACTAATTTTAGAGCATTTTCATCCCCCCAAAAGAAACCTTATATTCATTAGTATTAAGTCACCTTTTCCCTCCAGTCTCCTTTACCCCTAGCTCTAAACAACCTGCGATTTACTGTTTGTCTCTATAAGTTTTCTTATTCTGGACATTTCTCATAAAAGGATTTGGACAATAAGTGGCCTTTTTGAGTGGCTTCTTCCACTTTCCATAGTTTTGAAGGGTCAAATGTATTGTAGCATATGTCAGTACTTCATTCTTTTTTATGGCTGAGTAATATTCCTTTGTATGGATATACTCCACATTATTTACCCATTCATCAGTTAATAGACACTTGGGTTGTTTCTGCATTTTGGCTATTTGTATTGAGATGTGAATCCTTTATCACATATGTGATTTGCAAATATTTTTTCCCATTTTCTGGGTTGTCTTTTCACTTTCTTGATGGTGTCATTTGCAGCTCAAAAGTTTTTAATTTTGATGTAGTCAACTTACACACTTTTTCTTTTGTTACCTGTCTTTTGGTATCATATCTAAGAAACCATGACCTAACCCAAGGCCATGAAGAGTTACTCTTTGTTTTTTTATGAGAGTTTTATTGTTTTGGCTTTTATATATTGTCTATGATACACTTGTCTTTTCATTTCAGTGTTGATCAAAACTTTGAAAAAAAAAAAAGGTCAGATGGTCCATCTTGTAGTAGTTCCAGATAATGGAAAAGCTGACAAAATTTGAAATACATGCTGAATACTTATTGTTTCAAGTGGTTGTATAATGACTCCATGTTCTCATTGTGTTTCCTTTATACTTCTGCTATGATAAGTTTTAAGTTTAATTGTGTCCTCTCACATGACTGGCCAGTTTAAGAAAGTTTCCATATTGATGTCTGAAACTGACAGCTGATGGGTATTGAAATAAAGCATACTTTGTTGCTATTACTGTATTTCTCTATGATTTTTTTCTTTTGTTCTGTTCTTAATTTACCACTCAAACCCTAGTCTATTATTTTTCTCTAAAATTGTTTTCAGCTTCTCCTTTTCACATGATTATATAAAAATGTGACTTTTTCCAATCTCTTTAGTTTCTGATTTTTATTATTATATTCTGGAAGGTTTTTTTTAAAAAGCCCTCATTCTCTGACAAGGTTTTTTTTATAAGAAGATAATAATGTTGTTCCATATCATTATTCTGCAGTATTCACAGCCTTTAATATTATTATGGGCATTTAATACACATTAAACAGCAAAAGATTTATTCTTGACCTTTCAGATGACTATCAACTGGATTAGATTTCCTAATTAGCCATTGATTTGACCTCACTGGTGCTTCCACATTTAGACACGGACACCTCCCCCTCCATATGTAAAACTCTAGTGATAATCTAAACGAAGGAGGAAGAAAGTTAACTGCTGAAGACAATTAGTAATGGTCAGGCCTCCCAATGTTAGCCATATATTGCAAAATGTTGACTTCCATGTTTCTTTCCAGAAGTTGTCATGCATGTTATTAAGAGAGCCCTTGGCTTGTCCCCTTCACCTCTAGGGAAGCAGTTATCTCTGTTGTCCATGGGAAAACTGTATCCCTTATAGTAGTTGTCTTCCTGCTCCCCAGGAAATAATCTGCTGGAATTCAAAATACAATTATCACGCTTGACCACTTTCCTATATCCTGGAGCTGACCATTATTAATGGCATTCAATTATTTATAGCAATCAAGCAGCTGACCTTGCTAAACAGATCACAGCAGTGGGTATTTGACAGTCAATCTGTTGGCTGGGTGTTTGACAGTCAATCTGCTGGCTGGGTGTAATAGGAAGAGACAATGTCATATCCTGGTCATTTTTAGTGAGAACAGCATGACACTTGCAGACGTACCAGAATGCTGTAATAGTTTGATTGCAAGATTTAGCGTTTCATTATTTTAAAAGCATATGTTTAGAATATACTGGCAGGAGCGGGAAGAAAAAAAAGGTGATTTAGGTCAACTTGGTGTTTGGGAATCTCTTTGGTGTCCTTAGATGGCTGCTAATTAACTGCTTGGCCTTTGGTAAGTCATTAGGCTTTCTAAGCCTCAGTGTCCTCAACTCTAAAATGAGGGCTTTTGCCTATTTTTACTGGTGGTTGTGAAGATTCAATGATATAAACACTGTGGCACAATCAGGTAAGCAGAAGTTGCTCAATAATTGTCAGTTTCCTGTCCACGAAGTCAGTCTGAGCCCCAGCTCCAGCAGAGGTAAAAGGCATAGCACAAAAGCCTTTTTATTCTTCACCAACGTGCAGGATAGGTTTTGACTCTCACATGAATGCTGCTTTTTCATTCTGCTTTTTCCACAAGCCCACAAGTCAAAGGTTTTCCTTTATTGTGCAGTGGTATTAAACTGTGATATTTGTTTGCGGTGAAGGAGCCTAAGCATTAAAAGCTGACATAAATTTCCAGGTGATTGGCTTTTGACCTTCCCGTTTCCTTGACCGTATGTTCCCTTTGAGTTGGCATGACATGTAACAGTTCTGATTCAGCTGCGAAAGGAGCAACTTGTTTACTTTTGGAAGTACATTAATTCTCTCAGGCCACTAGGAGGGGGATTTTCACAAGGAACTAACTTTATGTGAGTTTTGAGCCAAGCAATTTGAAAGAGTTTGGAGGAATGCCCATAGTTTATAGTCCCTCAAGGGTCACTGGCATGTTCTAATTCAGAGTGACCAGAGAAGAATTCCTTCCTTGTATTTTACTTCCTTGTCGCCATGTGAGATGCCCCACTGTCATTTGCATCCCAATTAAAAAAAAAAAAAAAGTAATTCATACTTCTATAAGATTGCTGGGGTGAAGTAAAGAAAATATTCTCTTTAGAATTTCTCATACACAGTGCTCATCAGCGATGGACACACGGTAAATTTAATTTGCCACGAACATCATGAAGCATTTAGCAAAATTTGCTAAGAGAAACAGGAACGGAATTTTAGAGAACGGGGCTAATAGTGTCAGATTAGCCCTGAGGACAACTGGGAGTCTCCTAGTGACCTGTGAAATAGCCTCTTTTTTTTGCACTCCTGGTGGACTGGCTGGATATGGAAGTAGGTGAAGGGAAACGAAGGGATTTTGTGGTGGTTTGGGACTCGGGTATATTCCACCTGCAAGTTGGGTGGTTCAGGAAGAGGACCTGATGGCTGTGTAGACAGTATAATTCCATAATAGTTAAGGGCATAGTCTTAAGTCCCAACAGACTTAATTTCAAATGCTAGTCTTTTCACTTTATTATTAGAGTTTTCTTATCTGAGAAATGGCGGTAACTGTCAAGGGTCTTGGAGAACTTGAATGAGATCACAAATGTGCAAATATCCTGATGCGAAGTGTAGTGAATTAAATAGTACCCTCTAAAAGATATGTCAGTGTCCTGATCCCTGGAACCTATGACTGTGAGCTCATTTGCAAAAAGGGTCTTTGCAGATGTGATTAAGTTAATAATCATGAGATGAGATCATCTTAGATTAAACTGGTGTGTCCTAAATCCAATGGCAAGGGTCCTTATTAAGAGACCAAAGAAGAAAAGACACAGGCCATGTGAAGAGAGAAATAGGTTGAAGAGACATAGCCACAAGTCAAGGATGCCAATAGCTCCCAGAAGCCAGAAGAGACAAGGAATGAAATCTCCCCTAGAGACTCTAGAAGGATTGTAGCCCTATTGATGTCTTGATTTGAGACTTGTAGCCTCCAGAACTGTGGGAGGATACATTTCTGTTGTTTTAAGCCACTCGTTTAGTGCTGATTTGTTACAGCTACCCTAGGAGGTCAAGGACTAAGCATAGTGTCTGGTCCATGGTCAGTGTTTTGTGAGTTGCGGCCTTAGTTTTCAGATGAATTAGATGTTTTTTTTGGGGGGGAGGGGGTTAGTGTGCTTTCAAAAAATCCATTTTAAACTTTTTTCTCTCTGGTTCTTTTAGCCTTATTTGCTTATTCAGTCTACCAGTCCTTCGGTATTTGTTAAGCAGCTTCCGTTTAGTGCTAAGTGTACTGGGTGTTTTTAAAAGAGCACTCCATGATGGTGAGCAGAATACATAAGACCCCAGCCTCATGGAGTTTGCTCTCTAGTGGAAGAGACAAATGGAAAATAAATCCTCACCGCAGTTAAGTGCTATGAAGAAATCTGGTTGAGTTTGGGGACAGAGAAGAACAGCGAGAAAAGCAGAGACACTGGTTTTAAGCAAGTGACTGAGCTTGACAAACTGTTGTAGAAACTTCAGAAAGAAAAAGGTATTTTTGTAGAGGACTTTTGTGTTAAAGCAGAGCGTTGACTTTGAGATTTGACTTTGCATTAGGTATGAGTTGCAGGAGGCATTTGCATTTGCTGAGTGGAATATTGTTGCTGTCTATGGGGCAACAAGGCAATTTCCTAGATGTTTAGGGCAGAGATTGGCAAACTTTTTCTCTAATGGGCCAGACAGTATATAGAGCTTCTGGGCTGTATGGTTTCTGTTGCAACGTTTTGATTTTTATGTTATAACATTAAGCAGCCACAGAAAATGTGTGAACAAGTGAGTGTGAGTCTGGCTGTGTCCCATACTTCATTTACTGGACACTTGGATTTCATGTAATTTTCACATGTTTTGAACTATTTTTATTTTTTTTCTGTCACCCATTTAAAAATGTAATAACCCTTCGTAGCTCGAGAGCCATACCAGAACGAACAGTGGGATGCATATGGCCTGTGGGTCATTGTTTGCCAACCCCTGTTTTAGAGTGCAGCTTCTGTTCTTTCAAGCAAAGGAGCAACGTTCTATGCCTCACGATTCTGCTGTTAAGCAGCAGTCAGCAGTGTCCAGACCTGTGGGGAAAAGAAGACCCCTTGGGGAAACAGTGTGCTATCTGTGCAGAATTCTCCTGATTCTTGGTGGCCTGATAAACATGGGCCTGAGCTTGAATTAAGAATGATTTTTTGTTTTGCTTCATGAATCAACATTTAATGATAATATTTCTTCTTGATGTTTCAGCTATAAAAGTGCAAATTATGCATGAAATTGATGTACATTATTCCATCACGAACTAATCTGATAGAAAAACACATTAGGTATTTATATCAAAAACAAGTCATTCATAACTATTAAAACATTTCAAAAAGGAGAACTATGTTCCTGAAAACGTGAATGACTGGAAATTGTGGCCATTCAGTTATGACCAGGGAGATGGAGCACTGTGTTCTTACCATCTTGCTGGCATTGCCCAGTTGCCTTTATGGCCATAGATTTTAATATGATAAAAGACATTAAACATTTTTTTTTTATATTCTATGGCATCATTTCCCAAATGATAGTGTATTTCTACATAATACTGTGTTTAGAACCTCCACCACACTTTGGGCTTTGGAAATAGGCTGATAAACAAGTGGCTATGAATTAGAATTTGTCAGATGTTTTGTGGATTCAAGTATCTTACTATTCACACCTTGTGGGTACTCCATGAATGAAGTCATGTTTTGGCTTCTCAATTTTTAAGCATCTACCTCCTCCCTCCCTCCCTCCCTCCCTCCCTCTCTCTTTCCCTCCCTCCCTTCCTTCTGTTCTTTCTTTAAAAATTTTATTTATTTGACAGAGAGAGAGAAAGAGAGCACAAGCAAGGGGAGCAGCAAGCAGGCAGAGGGAAAAGGAGAATGCGGGGCTCAATCCCAGGACCCTGGCATCATGACCTGAGCCAAAGGCAGACGCTTAAACTACTGAGCCACCCAGGCACCCCTCTGCCTTCCTTTAAAACCTCATATTTTAGCCTTGCTGATTCTATGTAGTATCCACAAAAAGTACATCGTATTGTCAATAAGTTTTTGTATGTTTAACATAATATGCCAATTTAAATCAAGCCATCCTTTACAGATCATAGATTTTTTAGAGCTTGAGGAGGCCTCAGCGATGACCTAACCGAAACGTCTTCATTTTACACCTGAAGGAAATGGTGGGGGAAGTGCCTTCATAATTCATTAGTTTTACCATGAACTGTTTTTGGTTTCTATTTCACTCTGTAATGAGCTTGGCTGTCCTCTGAACGCTGAGAAGTGTTTGCTCAGTGGCTTGTAGATGGGACAAAATCATTCGCAGCCTTTCTTGTATCATTTCCGGTTTCCTAATAAATATATCTGGGGAGATCAGGAAATCACACGTCAGTTGTCTTAGTTAACTTTCTTTTCGTATAGCCCATAGTTTTGGACCTTGACACTAGGAACTGCTCCATGTAGTATTGTTACCTTTATTAAGAGTTTAAGATAAGGGTGTGTATGCTCACCTCAGAGAGTGGAAGCAAAACTATTCTAAAGGGACCTGCTGTGTAAAAGAGGCAGGGTGGGCGCCCTCTTTATGTTTGGGTAGATCAGTGAGTGGCTGATCAGGTGGCTGAGACTTGTGATGAGGTGGAGGCCTATGGGTACAGGAAGCAGGCAGTTAATATCAAGGCATCTGGTCGGTGAGGGACCGACTGAAGCACTCCACACAGTGGTCAATATTGTCTCTAAGCAGGCAGCAAATAGAGATCTAGGCTAACTGCAGAATGATTATTACCCTGAATTTGGGGGCAGGATTCAACTCTTGAGAGGAGCTCTCTCAAGAGATCCCTATGTCCTCAGTCAGGGGGTCTAGAAGATTAGTAATGAGAGTTTTCCAGAACTAGGGAAGAGGACCTGAGAGAGGAGCCCAGAAAGAAAGTCAGGGATTAAGGAGAGGGAAAGCAGTTAGATAATTTAAGCACATATTCCCCCTGTCTGTTTGAGCTCAAGGAGTGTGAGCCCTCAGTGAAGTCAGCCTTCAAGAGAAGCAGAGATAACAAAGGCAGGGCTGAGGGCAATGATCCAGTCTACCCCTGTCACTCTAGTGTAGACGGTATTCAACAGTTGTGCTTGATCCTTGTCTGCCTTCACATGGTTTTTTGGGCTTGACAATGCTCACTTGCTCTTCTTAGATTTTTAATTTGGACACTTCCGTGAAATCAAATTCCTCATAATATCTGGACATAATCACCGTTCTTTTAATGACTCATGCTGCAGAGGAAAAATAGACAATATCATTCCATTTCATAAATACTATTACTTATATGGCAGAGCTATAGTAATTGATATGGCCTTTTATGTATTTAAAGTCACATTTATAGGGTTATCAGGCTGTCAGTGATTTTTATCTTGGGTTTGGTTTTTGTTTCTGCATTTCATGACATCTGATTTTTAGCATTATTGGTATTTATAAATAGTTGCATCATAAAATGAGATATATAAAATTTAATGTCCCTTTAATGTCCCTTTAACTACCCAGTTTCTGTGGTATAAATGTCTGGTCCTTTCTTGACCCATCTTTGCTCCTGGTAGGTGAGCCTCTCTACCTGATTTCTGTGTTTTACCTGGTCTTAGTTCTGCTTCTGGGTACATTATATATTTCAGAGGATCTTGGGTCAGGTTCGAGCCCAACTTGCTGCTCTTTCCCCTGTTAACCAGGATGCTCATATATGGATGAAGGTAAAGCTTCACACACATAACCACTAGCATATACTTATCACTCAGGAATTATATTTGTTTTCCAGGGTCGGAACTCAATAACTCCATTATTTAGAGTCCTGGCTAATTGGTTCTGTTTGAGTTTTGCTTGCCAAAATACATTTGCTTTGGGTGGGTTTTTGACTCCCACCTTACGTGACTCCTGCTTCTGGGTCTGGTTTCCCATCTGCCATCCTGGGCTCTATCCCTGAATATCTAGACCTTACCTTCTATTTTTACCCTTTAGTTCCATGCACATTATGGGCATGGAGCTTGATCTGTGCAGTTTATTTTCTTGACCTGCTTTTTACTTTTTTGCATTCTTTAGTGACTGCCAAACCTCTCTATTGTTCTGGTAGACTCTCTGGGCTCTGATTCAGCCTTTCATTCATCGCTCCCAAATTATTCCCCAGCCTTTCTGTACCAGTGTCTTGATTGCTTCACCCCTCCAGATTTTTTCAGGTTCCCTGGGCTCCTTAATCACATATCGATACTTTGATCTTCAGTACCTCAAGACTTTGGTCCTGGACATCTAAGACCCTCCTCATTCTTTCCTATCTCAAACTGAATAGAGTCAACACTAGATTAAAACCAAAACCAAAACCAAACCAAAGCAAGCCAAAGCAAACCAAGCTAAAGCAAGCCAAAGCAAGTCATATATGCTTCAAGAAAACATAAATAGCACCATTTTACCTCTGGATTAGTGGAAAAAAATCAGGCCATATACCTACATAGCCATATTAGGCATTTATGTCATAGGGCGATCTGGTTTTTGATTGATTATCTATCTTAAACAAAAATACTTTTTGTAGAGCTCTATGTACAACATGAAAAACAACCTTGAGTTATAGTCATAAATCCTATTTGAATTAGAAAGGAATTTGCCTCACCAGCACTCTTTTCTTCTTTGAGATGGCTGATACAATTTCTTTAAAATATTTCAATTATTTGAAAGAATATTCTAGGGCTTTCTATTATTTATTGCTTTTGATATAATATGAACACAATGCCTGCAACTGGTTTTCAGAGCATTTGAGTTTTGATCATTTATCTCTTGATTTATTGATTAAAAACATTTTCCTCATTGAGAGGCTTCCTTTTGAGTGTGCGATATCACTTGGTTTGTAAAATAACCTAGAAGAGAATATAGAATACTAATTTTTAAAATCCAATTCATAACCTCATTTTTTAGTTGTATTTTGTCATCAAGTAGTATGAGGTAGGCTTCCTTAAGCCTATTAAAAGAGACTTCTTTCAAAAATATTTTCTTTAAAAAGCAAAAAAAACCCATAAGCTTTATTGAACCCTTTAAAATTATTACAACACGATTTATGAATCAGCATATGTATATCTTGATGAATATAGACTGTGTACTAAAAAAATGCATTTTCTTCTGTTGTTGGAAAATTCTGTGAATGTCAGTTTTATAGTTATTCAATCTCAGTACATCCTTACTGATTATCTGTCCATTTGTTCTATCTATTACTGAGAAAAAAGTTTTGAAATATTTAACTACATTGTGGATTTATTTATTTCTCTTTAAATTGTCAGCTTTTGCTTCATTTAAATTCTGTATTTAGGTGCATACTCATTTAGGGTTGTTATGACTCCTTGAAGAATTGATATTTTTATCATTATGACTTTTATCTTTATTCTTAGTGATATTTTTTATTTTAAATTTTATTTTATCTAATATTAATACAACCCTTCCAGATGATAGACTGAATATTTGTGTCCCTAAAATTCGTATGTTGAAACATAATCTCCAGAGTATTTGGAGGTATTTGGAGCTGGAGCCCTTGGGAAGTGATTATATGATGTCGGCTCCACCCTTATAAAAATAAGATTAGTACCTTTACAAGAGACCCTAGAAAGCTTCCTTGCCCCTCTGCTATTGAGAAGACAGTGAGAAAACAGCTTTCTATAAACCAGGAAGAAGACCCTTACCCGGTCTGGAATCTGCTGGTACCTTGATCTGGGGCTTCACAGTCTCCAGAATTATGAGATAAATTTATATTGTTCGTAAGTCACCCAGTCTACGGTCTCTGTTATGGCAGTCTGAACAGCCTAAGGCATCAGCTTTATGATTAATATTTGCATAGTCTGTTTTTCCATGAATTTACTTTAAACCTATCAATCAATATCTTTATATTTGAAGGGTTTTTTGTAGATAGTATATAGTTGGGTCTTATATTTCCATCTACTCTGACAATGTCTGCCTTTTAATTGGGATGTTTAGACTATTTATATTTTAGGAAAACATTGATTTAAGATTAGAGAATTGTAGTTATTTGTTTCTCAAATGTTTGATGGTATTTACTAGTGAGTTTCAGTTTTGTTGATTTTCTCTATTGTTTGTCCACTTTATATATGATTGGTTTCTACATTTATTTTTTTCTCCCTTCTACTTACTTTGCATTTAATTTAATCTTATTTTTCTAGCTTTTATAGTGAATTTTAGTTCATTGATTTTAAGTGTTTCTTCTTCTCTAGGACAAACATCTAATGATACAGTTGTTTTTATAGATTGCCTTAATTGCAACCCACAACATTTAATACATTGTGTTTCCTTTACCATTCAAGACAAATAATTTGTTTTCTTTTGTGAATTTTTTCTTTGACTTATGTTTTATTTAGAATTATATTTCTTTTAAAAATTTTTATTTTTTATTCCAGTACAATTAACATACAGTGTTATATTGGTTTCAGGTGTATACTATAGTGATGATTTCACTCATGTGAAATTTCAGAAAGAAAACAAATGAACAAAGAAAAAAGAGAAACAAAAATTAAGCTCAAAGAATTATATTTCCTAATTTTAAAATATTTGGGAATATTACAGGTATCTTTTTATTACTGATTTTTTTATGTGAGTCTATTTTAGTTAGAAAATGTATTCTGTATGTTTTCAGTCCTTCAGAATTAAGGCTTGTTTTCTGGTCCAACACATGGACTATCTTGTGAATGTGCCATGTGGTCTTCAAAAGAATGTGAATTCTGCAGTTAATTTTTGTAGTGTTCTAAAAGTCTCAATTAATTGATTTCAATTAATATTCTGAAATTATTTGCTAGTGTGTTTCAAATCTTTAATATTATTTGAATCTCTTGTCATTATATGTCCCTCCTCATCTTTACTACTATTCCTTTTCTTGAAATACTTTTTGTATGATTTTAAATATAATTAGTCCAGCTTTATGTGCATTGTTTGTATGGCGTCTAATTTACCGTCATTTTATTTCCAACCTTTGTGTGTATTTATATTAAAAGACATCTGTTGTGGGGAGCATATATTTGGTCTTGATTTTTTTCTAGTCTGACAGTCTTTGCCTCTTAATTAGAATAGTTAGTCCATTTACATAGAGTGTTATTATTGATATGGTTAGGCTTAAGACTACTGTCTTATTTTGGTTTTCTCTTGTCTCCCTTGTTTGTTTTTTCCTCCTTTTCTTTCTTCTTCTTGATTAATTGATTATTTTTTTAGTATTCGATTTTATCTTTATATCTCCGTATGTTGTTATTTTAGGTTTGCTCCTAGAGATTGACATATGCATCTTTAATTTATCAAAATATAGCTTAAACTAATATTATACTGTGCTATGGAATGAATATTTGTCACCCCCCAAAATTCATGGGCTGAAACCCTCATCTCTCATGTGACAGTAGTTGAAGACAAAAGGTTTGAGAGGCAGTTAGGTCATTGTCTCTCAAAATAGGTGGAGCCCTCAAATGAGATTACTGTCCTTATAATAAGAGACATGAGAGAGATGACTTCTCTTTACCATATGGGGATATAGCAAGAAGTTTTCATCTGCAAGCCTGGGAGAGGGCTCTCACCAAGAACTGAATTGGCCAGCACCTTGATCTTGTACTTCCCAGTCTCCAGAACTTGGAAGAGTAAATTTTGTTGTTTAAGCCACCCAGTGTATGGTATTTATTATAGCAGCCTGAACCGACTAAGATATACCTCTTCATGATAATGTAAGAACCTTACACTGCTATGCTTCTATTTATTCCCCTCCTATTATTTCTCCTATTGTTGCAATATCTTTTACTTCTACACATGTTTAAATCTTACAATCCAATTCTATTACTTTGGCCTTAAACAGTCTATTAGACAAATTAAAAAATAAGGAATTTGTTTGTTTGTTTTGTATTTGACCAAATATTTACAATTTTCGGTGTTCTTCATTCCTTCTGATACATCAGGGATCTGCATATTTTTTCTGTAAACAGTCAGAGAGTAAATATTTAAAGGTTGTGGGTCATACAGTCTCTATCACAGCTATTCAAATCTGCTATTATAGAGGGAAAGCAGCCATAGACAATTCGTAAATTAATGATATGACTGTGTTTTAATAAACCTTATTTATGAATATTAACATTGAATAACCTCAGCATTGTTCTTTTTTTGATTTTTTTTTCTTACCGTTTAAATATGTAAAATCATCTTCGTTCCAGACCGTCTAGAAACAGGTAGCTGGCTTGATTTGGCTTGCAGTCTATAATTTGCCAACTCCTGCTACAGATTCCTGTGGACATCTGGTATCATTGTGCGTCAGCCTGATGGCCATCCTATAGCGTTTCATGTAGTGCAGGTCTACTGATGACAGATCTTGTTTTTGTTCATCTAAAAAATCTACTTATTGCCCCTTCATTTTTGAACAATATTTTCATGGGATATAGAATCCTGTGTGGACAATTTTTGTTTTATAATACCTTAAAGATGTTATTCCATTGTTTTCTGGCTAGTTGCATTTCTAACACTGTTTTCTCTGTCCAAAAGCAAAGTCTTTGTTTGGTCTCTTCAGCTGTAGCTTGGAAAGGTAGAACCCTGAAGCACATACAAATCTCACTTCACGGGTGCCTGGGTGGCACAGTTGGTTAAGTGACTGCCTTTGGATCAGGTCATGATCTGAGAGTCTCAGGATCGAGTCCCATATTGGAATCCTTGCTCCCTCTGACCCTCCCCCTTCTCATGCTCTCTCTCTTTCATTCTCTCTCAAATAAATAAATAAAATAAAAAAATATAGTCTTCAAAAAACAAATCTCACCTCACATGTTTCTTTTTTTTTGAGGAACACAGCCTACATTCTCTGTTGTCCAGTGCCTCAGGATACTTGCTTTATATATTTTGTTCAGTTGTATATTTCTTTTTACAATGAGAATAAATCCTATGCCTGCTCTTTTTTTTTTTTAATTTTAAGATTTTTTATTAACACATAATGTATTATTTGCCCCAGGGTACATTTCTGTGACTCATCATGCTTACACATTTCACAGCACTTACCATAGCACATACCCTCCCCAATGTCCATAACCCAGCCACCCTATCCCTTCCCCCCTACCCCCCAGCCACCCTCAGTTTGTTTTGTGAGTTTAGGAGTCTCTTATGGTTTGTCTCCTTCCTGATCTGATCTTTTTTTATTTCCCTCCCCCACCCCCTGCAACCCCCCTCCCTGCCTCTCAAATTCTTCATATCGGAGAGATCATATGATAATTGTGTTTCTCTGATTGACTTATTTCGCTTAGCATAATACCCTCTAGTTCCATCCATGTCATTGCAAATGGCAAGATTTCATTTCTCTTGATGGCTGCATAGTATTCCATTGTATATATA
>CM052885.1:23209356-23328784 GCA_028534135.1 Potos flavus
ATTCATCTGTTGATAGACATCTAGGCTCTTTCCATAGTTTGGCTATTGCAGACATTGCTGCTATAAACATTCGGGTACACGTGCCCCTTCAGATCACTACATTTGTATCTTTAGGGTAAATACCCAGTAGTCCAATTGCTAAGTCGTAGGGTAGCTCTATTTTCAACTTTTTGAGGAACCTCCATACTGTTTTCCAGAGTGGCTATACCAGCTTGCATTCCCACCAACAGTGTAGTCCGCTATGCCTGCTCTTCTGTCATGGCTGATCCAAAAGGCTCTTGTATATGTTCAAAACATACATAGTGATTGGTTTATATTTATTAAAAGTCATGTTTGGTTCATGGGAAGTAGTGGGTATTTAAGAGTAAATATCATGCTCTGTAAATTAATCTCTCTGATTCTTTTTTAAACTTCCTTTTTTTTCCAAACGAGAGTTCTAGCTAGTGACTATGAAACCATAGCAAAAGCCTTAACTAGGCCATGGACCTTGATGGACATAACCTCAACCAATCAATATTTATTGAGTACCATCTTTGTACCAGATGCTGGTAGGTCTCAGAACTGTTGTTGCAGACTTAAATACTATAAAATAAATCATGATCTGATATCACTTTTTGAGGTAGGTTTAAGAATAATGTCACAAAACAAACAAGATTTCACGATTCTAAAGCTCTGGGAGTTGATCTATCTGGAAAATGTGTGTTCTTTGAAAAGCAAAACAAAACACTGAGAACCATATTTTATTTTATTTTATTTTATTTTTAAAGATTTATTTATTCATTTATTTAATTTTTTAAATTATGTTAGTCACTATACTGTACTTCATTAGTTCCCGTTGTAGTGAGAACCACATTTTAGTCCTAAGTCTATTGGAATGATACTGTGAAGTTAACAGTCTTTCCAGGTCTGTTTTCCTTCTCTGTAGAATGAAACTGGTGTACTCTATAATCTTTAAGTTCCCTTTGATATCTAAAATTTGTGATTCTCTGCGTGTCTTTGTGTACTTTTTATACCTTTCTTCTGTCTCATGCAATTAGGACATCAATAGAGGAGTATAATGTTTGTGAGATTCTGCATTCCGAGTGTGATTTTGATTATTTAAATATGAAATGTTAGAGTGCACTTAAGTTGTGCAAAATGGTTTTCTGAACAAAATAGGTAGTTACCTTACATGTATGCTTTTATGTGTCCTCTGAGTCATATCTGCTCTCAGGAGCTGCTGACAAAACAAGATTTTACTGCTGAAAGAGCAGCAGATCTAATATTGCTGCAAAAGAGCAGGCTGAATTTTATTTTGCCTTGGGTCATCAATAAAATTCTAGTCATGCTCTGATCTTATACTCTTTATTGTTCCCCATGATACATCGCAGGTAAAAGAAAACTTTAGTTTTTCAGGCATTGCAAAACTTAAACGAAAAATTAGAAAACACCTGTTAGAAAACACTAACATATGTTAGTAGTAGAGAGCTTGGAAGGCATTCTCCCTGACGTAGTGACACATGTAAGTGGGTGTATTACGCTGACGGCTGTAATAAATAGACCTGCCTATTAAGTCCCTGGGAATAATAGGATCTTGCCTCTCCCACATGTAAGAGTCTCTGGGAGGTGAATATGTGAGCAGTGCAGCTCTCTGTCTTGTGGTCATTCAGGAACCCATGTTGATGGACGCTGTGCCATCATTCAGGGGACTCTGCCAACACAATATACCATTAGATGGCTGCCGAAGTTATATCCAGTTCAGTCAGTCAGAAAAGGGGAAAGAGCATGGAGAAGTTCAAGAGAGGTTTCTAAAGGCTAGTCTTCTTCAATTCTGTTGGCTTTATCAATTCAGAAGAGAGGTGGAGAAATCTCAGAATCAGGATATAAAGCCCTGACTATCTGATTCCTGAGCCCATGCTCTTAACTACTCTCTTACGTTATATTTTCTGATCTTGAAGTTCCTTGTCTCAGTCCATTCAGGCTGCTATAACAGAATATCATAGACTTATATGCAATGGGGTGGCTTATATGCAACAGAAATTTATTTCTCATGGTTCTGGAGGCTGGGGGTTTAAAATTAAGATACCAACAGATTCACTGTCTGGTAAGAGACTGCTTACTGATTCCTAGACAGCCTTCTTTTTGCTGTCCTCACGTGGAACTTTCTGGAGTCTCTTTTATAAGGGCACTACTCCTATTCATGAGGGCCCTGCGTCATGACTCAAATACCTCCCAAAGGCCCCACCTCCAAATACCATCATACTGGGGATTAGGTTTCAGCATATGAATTTTAGTTGTGGGGAACAGACGTTCAGTCTAAAGAATTGTCTAATTCTGGAATTCTACCAAACCAACTATTATTGGAATGCAGTCCTCTATGAACCTATGCTAATAGAGAACAATGAAATTTTTATTTGAATATTTCCTATGATTTCCCAGACTTCCCTGCAAAGACCCTCTTTCCCTCTCTCTCATTCTCTCGTTTTTTATCGAGCTCTAAATTGGATGTGAGAACAGAATTTCCTCCTTTTAATTGGTTGGAGATCTATATTTGCCCTAGGAAATGAGGGGAACATAGATAGGCACACAATCCAAAATCAGCAGTTCTTTCTGTCTTGGGGGCTGCAAGCTTCATATCCTTCAAGGAAGGTGAGATTTTTTTGATTATTTATTTACTATATTTTTAATTTAAATTCAATTAATTAACATATACTGTATTATTAGTTTCAGTGGTAGAGATCAGTGATTCACTAGCCTTATATAATACCCAGTGCTCATTACATCACGTGCCCTCCTTAATGTCTATTACCTAGTTACCCCATTGCCTCACTCTCCTCCCCTCCAGCAACCCTCAGTTTGTTTCCTATGATTAGGAGTCTCTTATGGTTTGTCTCCCTCTCTGATTTCATCTGTTTTATTTTTCCTTCCTTTATGCTCCTCTGTTTTGTTTCTTTTTTTTTTTTTTTAATTTTATTTATTTATTTGTCAGAGAGAGAGAGGGAGCGTGAGCACACAAGCAGGGGGAACAGCAGGCTGAGGGAGAAGCAGGCTCCCCGCTGAGCAGGGAGCCAGATGCGGGGCTCAAATCCAGGACTCTGGGATCGTGACCTGAGCCGAAGGCAGATGCTTAACCGACTGAGCCACCCAGGCATCCTTCCTTTGTTTGTTTCTTAAATTTCACATGTGAGTGAAATCATATGATAATTGTCTTTCTCTGATTGACTTATTTTGCTTAGCATAATACCTTCTACTTCCATCCATGTCATGGCAAATTGCAAGATTTCATCTTTTTTTGATGGCAGAAGGTGGTTTTTAAAACTCTCTATAACTTAATCTGTTATATGGAAGGCCCCTTAACCCCTTTCTTCTGGATCAAAGAGGCTTAAAGGTTTCTTTCTCATCGTATTTGTTAGCCAATAACCTCAAGTTTCATGTAAAAACTTACCTATGCACATAAATCTCCTTTGGGATAAAAAAAATGCATTCTGAATAATTGTTAATGTTCTATTTTCAAGTCCCCATGGGTATTTTTGTCTCTTTCAGTGTATGCAACTCAGTTTTCAGTTGCGCCCCTGGAGGCTTTCCTGACTTTGGCTATTTTTCTGGATACCTATTTCGTAATCCTGATAAACAGCACATATGATTTCAGCTAGCCATTGAAGAAACTACATTTAATAGTATTAGCTAAGATGAAAGACACTTTCCATTCAAAAAGTGTCCAAAGACACTTTTTGCCAAAAATTTGGGGCAAACATGCCAAATGTTTGGCTTCTTTTAAAAAACATATCCATCCAAGAGAACTGCAATTTCCATGAATTTTATAGGTAGAAAAAAATCTTTAACTCAGGCCTTTAATCCAGAGTTATCCTGAGATATAATGACAGGAACTCTGGTGGGCTTACTCTTTAACAGAAGATGGGATTGTTCTATGACATTTGAGCCTCTTGAAGACTAAATTCATTGCAGATAGGAAGTTTGTGGGTTCATATGGAAAAAGAAATGGCTCACGTTTGATGATAAGATCTGACCACTATGAGATGTTGCCAAATTTACTAATATACCAATGATATATTGAATATAGATTAAGTACCTTGTTATTTTACATACTTTTTTGTTGCAAAAATAATTTGGGAAAAGTATACACGATATGCTCAATAGGAGTGATTTTGTATACTTTAATGGTATTAAATATATTCATCATGTTGTACTACCATCACCACTATCTAACTCTGTAGCTCCTTTTCATCTTGTAAAACTGGAATTCCATACCCATTTGACAGTAACTACCCTTTCTCTCCTTTCATGTAAGTGGAATCATACAGTTCTTGTCTTTTTGTTCCTGGCTTATTTCATTTAGCATAATGTCCTCATGTTTTACCCATGTTGTAACATATGTCAGAGTTTCTTTCCTTTTTAAGACTGAAGTAATATTCCAATGTATGGATATACCACTTTGCTTGTCCCTTCATTCATTAATGGATAGTTAGGTCATTTCCACATTTTAGCTATTACAAATAATACTGCTGTGAATATAGGTGTACAAATGTCTCTTGAAGACCCTGCTTTCTGGGGCACCTGGGTGGCTCAGTCGGTTAAAGCGGTTAAAGCGGTTAATGCCTCTGCCTTCCGCTCAGGTCATGATCTCAGAGTCCTGGGATGGAGCCCAGCATAGGGCTGTCTGCTCAGCGGGGAGCCTGCTTCCCCTTCTCTCTTTGCCTGCCTCTCTGCCTACTTGTGATCTCTCTCTGTCAAATAAATAAATAAAATCTTTAAAAAAAAAAAGAAAAAAGACCTTGCTTTCAATTCTTGTTGGTATATACCCAGAAGCGAAATTGTTGGATCATATGGCCATTTTTTTAATTGCTATTTTTAATTGTTTGAAGAACCACCATAGTGTTTTCCATAGCATTTGCACATTTTTCTTTCCCACTGACAGTGCACAGGAATTTTTATCATGTTTTTTTATGATGTAATAGTGAGTGCATCAATTTTAAAGACAAGAAAAATTGAATATAAGTTCCAGTTCCTGGATAGCAGTCATGTGATTCATATAAGTTCCAGTTCCTGGATAGCAGTCATGTGATTCAGGACTAAATGATTCTAATCTCTCTGAATCTCAGATTTCTCACTTTCAAAAAATTGCTGTGATATTAATGAAATAATGTGTATAAAGGCCACTGAAACTGTTGGGTGCTATAAAAATGTCAATTATCATGATGTAATCAAATACTGAGAAATAAAGATCAGTACTCTTTCCTGATTACATTTGTGTATGTATATACACACACACACACACACACACACACACACACAAGGGCACACAAACATTCACACATACTTTTAGATAGTGTCAATGAGTATTTCTCTACAGAGCTTACTATTCACAGTACCTACTGAATTTCAGTAAAAATTAAATTTAACACCAATGATAATCTCATGGAGAAAAGCTCCATTTTGTACCATTAGCTTAAGAATATCAATAGGAAAATCCCTGCTGTGTATAATTGCACTTCTTGGCCAGTTGTGTGCTCTGCCATGACTTAGTTCTTCTGAAGGACAATATTTAAGACCTAGGGAGTTGGATGCAGTCTGTGATTGACTTAGGTGAGTTTCAGGGGCTTTGCCATGTAATATCTTTTTGACCTAGGACAAGTTCCTATGTCTCTGAGCTTTAATTTCTAAATTTTAAAACTGAGAGAATGGGAATAAATCATCATTACAGGCTTTTCCTGACTGTGAAATCTCTGACTGTAAAGTCTGTGGATGGTTTATCTAATATGATCTGATTGTTAACTCCTGGCAGTGCTCTTGAATTCAGGTAGCACAGTGGATCCAGAAGCATTTCGTTGAGAGAGTAAAGTAGTAATAGAAGTAGGAATAATTTATACCAATCATGAGTGAAATTTCTTAACTGTAAAAGGAGAATGACTTGTTATTGGATAAGATCTGATAAAGTTTATAGTCTTTGGAAGAGAAGATATCTAAAAAAGAATGACTCTGCTTATTAGTGTATAATTAATAAAAATAATATAATGTTCCACAGCAGCACTAGCCAATACAATATTCTACAACAGTGGAAATGTTCTATATCTGCACCATCATTATGGCAGCCGCTAGCCACTATATATCTATTGAGAAGTTGAAATGACTAGTGAGACTAAAGAACTGAGACTTTTTGATGTTATTTGAACTTATTTAATCAAATTTAAAGTAGCCATATGTGGCTAGTGGCTATCTTACTGGAGCACAGTTATGGAGAATATGATCTGTTTCCTGAATTATAAGCTTCTTTAGGGAAATAAATCTGATTATTCATCTTACTGTGCATTCATTAAAACTAACACAAGGCATATAGTAGGAGATCAATAGATAATTGTGGCAATAAAGATGTTTTTTGAAGAAAAAATTATCTGTGGGCAAGTGTATTTGGAAAAGACTACATTTCCTATCACTTTTTTGGAGGTTCATAATGCATATTAATATATTATATGCTTTGGAATTTTCCTCAATAGATTTATTTTGCTTTAAATCTGCATCTTTCAAACTTATTTCACTATAGACTCTTTTTATGTGTATGTTTGTGTAAGAGAGATTAAGAAAAGGCAGGAGGGAGGGGAGAGGGAAAAAGAGGAAGAGACGAGGGGTGGGGGGGAGAGAGAGAGAGGAAGAAAAAGAGAGAGAGATATGGATGAGCTCACTCTGGTTAGGTGCCTGGATTCTACTCTTCATATATACAGATGGATAATACTGATGAAGTGAAGAGTTTTGGAGTAGAAACTAGAGGATAACCATCAAGGAAACTAGGATAGAAAATATTTAAGGACTCAGAACCCTCAGTTGGGAAAGGAGGCTTAGAATCTGGAACTCCACATGAGACTGGTCTTCATGAGGTCAGTATCTTCTCTTTTGGGAAATAATCATTGTTCCTGAATATTCAAGATAATGTCTGTTTTTAATTTTTTTAAGTCTTAGGGATCATTTATTTAGAAGTCTTTTCTATTTCTTATCAAGAAATGTCAACTTTAAACTTGAATTTGGTACTTAAGGTACTAGGATTTCTCCCTATAAAGATTTTTGAAATTTATATTAAAACACAACAGAAAGTCAAATTATTGTCCTTGGATTTTCGAAGTTGAAAGTTTGGTTGGAGTTGAATCACATTTAACTAAAAATTAGATACAGTTAATATCTAATACACAGAGCAAGAGCAAAAAATGAGACTTCTTGTTTATCTAGCTTTCTATCTTCCTTAGAGTTGATGCATAAACGTGCGAGTGAGAAGGGGAGCTGCCTGAAACTACTACCTGCTATAACATTTTTTTCCAGAGAGTAAAAAATACTAAGTTACCTCTTGGTTTATGAGGCAATGAAATATTCCAGCACATAAATATTGATGCTGAAACCCATGGGATGTAGGAATGCTAAGCACATTTGCAAGACATAAAGACCAAAGCTAAATGAAGTTACATCTTTTCCTATAAAATGCAGTCTGTCCCTCAATGGATTTTACCATCCTGCTGTTTTTATTTCCTCCATCTTTATAATTGGAGATACCCTGCTGGCCCGTTGAAAACACTGCTAGTATTTCTTCCTGAAAGTTAGCCAAACTACTGATGATTATTCTTAAAATTCTGATTAGGTGTTTGCAGTTAAAATTAACACATCAGGGAAATGCCAGGGTGTGAGCCGGAAGTTGAGAACAGGAAAATGGCTAAATAAAGGCATTAAAAAAACAATCTGTGGGAACAATACTGTGAAATGAAATAGATTTTTAAAATGGAAAATACTGTATTGCTTTTTTTTTTTTTAAAGATTTTATTTATTTATTTGACAGAGAGAGATCACAAGTAGGCAGAGAGGCAGGCAGAGAGAGAGAGGGGGAGGAAGGTTCCCTGCTGAGCGGAGAGTCCAATGCAGGGCTCGATCCCAGGACCCTGAGATCATGACCTGAGCCGAAGGCAGAGGCTTTAACCCACTGAGCCACCCAGGTGCCCCCTGTATTGCTTTTAACTTGCCTGGGAGCAAGAAGATTCTGAATTCTGCATACTGAATACAGCTGCTCTAATGTTTATTTAGTTTTTATCTACATGGACAGGGGCTCCCTTGTAATAGCAGAAGTTAGGATGTGCGCACACATGTGTGTTTGTATATGCAGATGCTGATAGGTGAGTAGATGTTAATTAGAATTCTCTTGTTGAAAGTTGTGTAAAACAAGTTTGGAGCACATTGTGTTCGATCCCAAGGTTTGGTAGGGGAAAAAATGCATTTCTTCCCAATCAGGCTTTGCTTTACAGAATCCTGTAAGAATTCTCTGGTGAGCTATGAAACTTGAGAAATGTTATTTTGGTTGTATACGTCTCTGCTCTCCCAACCAGACCATAATGTCCTTGAGAATATAGACAATAATAATGTACTTATTCATTTACCAAACACTTTTTTTAAAATATTTTATTTATTTATTTGACAGAGAGAGACCATAAATAGGCAGAGAGGCAGGCAGAGAGAGAGGGGGAAGCAGGCTCCCCGCTGAGCGGAGAGCCCGATGTGGGGCTCGATCCCAGGACCCTGAGATCATGACCCAAGCTGAAGGCAGAGGCTTTTACCCACTGAGCCACCCAGGTGCCCCTCATTTACCAAACATTTATCCCAGGCCTAGTACATTGCAGTCATTGCATTAGGTATTGGGTCCACAATGAACGTTATAGTCATGGTCCTTACTTTCAAGGAGCTTATATTCTTCTGTTGGGGGAGATAGGAAGCACATGAAGGGCTTCATGTATTTCAGATACTGACAAGTACTGAAAGAGACACGAAGAAGGTAGTGTGATAAGGAAAAAGGATAGTTCAGGAAGGCCTTTCTGAGAATGGAACTTGAACTGAAGCTCAGCATGAAGAAAGAGCCAGTCATAAGAGGGCAAACTGAAGGAAGAGAAATAACAAGTGGAAGACCTTAGAGTGGAGAGCTTTAGCTTTCAAGGACAAAAAGAAGCCCAGGGTGGCTGAACTAAAGGGTCCATTGGGAAAGTAGAACCAGATGAGGTCTGAGGCTGGCAGAGTCAGATCACGTAGGCCCATGACCATGTAGGTCATGTTGACACTGCAATTTTGCTGAATGCTTTACCTTACCTATGTGGTCTCCCATGGCAAAACCACAACTCTGATTTAAATTTCAACTCTGTCTTTCCCTCTAATATATGGAACATGGTAATAATGCCCATTTTCATCACTTCCATCCCATGTTATACTGGAAGTCCTAGACAGAGCAGTTAGGCAAGAAAAAAGAAATAAAAGCATCTACATTTGAAAAGAAGAAGTAAAATTATCTGTTTGCGGATGAAGTGGTCTTATATGTAGAAAACACTGAAGACTCAACAACAATAACAACACCACCCTGCTAAAACTAATAAGCCAATTCAGCCAAGTTGCCAGATGCAAATCAATATGCAAAAATCAGTTGCATTTTGAGATGCTAACAACAATCAGAGTGAGAAATTAAAACAATCCCCTTCACAATGGCATCAAAAAGAATAAAATATGTGGAAGACTTGTACACTGAGAACTATAAAACACTGATGAAAGAAATTAAAGCAGACACAAATAAATGGAAAGATATCTTGTGTTCATGGACTAGCAGAATTAATATCGTTAAAATGTCCATATTACCGAAAGTGATCAGATTCATTGCAGTCTGCAATTCACTACAGATTCAGTGTAATCCCTATCAAAAATCCCAATGACATTTTTTACAGAAATAGAAAGAAATAGAAATAGAATAATAGAAAGAATAGAAATAGAATAATAGAAAGAATAGAAATAGAAAAATCCTAAACTTCATCTGGAACCACAGAGAACCCTGAATAGCCAAAACAAAGTTGAGAAAGAAGAAAGCTAGAGGCATCGTGCTTCCTGATTTAAAAATATATTACAAAGCTACAGTAATTAAAATAGGTTGGTACTGGCATAAAATTAGACATATAAAACAGCATCGAGAGCCCCAAAACAAACTCTCACATATATGTTTAACAAGGGTGCCAAGAATACTCATGGGGAGAGGACAGTCTCCTCAACAAAAGGATATTATGTTTTCAGCCCTGCGAAAACTTGATATTTATTTGTATAAGAATGAAATTGGACCTTTATCTTACACCATACACAAAAATAAAGTTAAAATGGATTAAAGACTTGAACATAAGACCTGAAACTATAAAACTCCTAGAAGAAAACATTGGGGAAAACTTCTCGACATTGGTCTTAATGATTTCTTGTATATGCCACCAAAAATATAGGCAACAAAAGCAAAAATGGACAAGTGGACCACATTAAACTATAAAGCTTCTGTATAGCAAAGGAAAATGCACAAAGAGAATGCAAAGACAATCTATGAAGTGGAACCTAAAGAGAAAATATTTGCAAACCATATATCTGAGAAAGTGTTAATCTCCAAAATATATAAGGAACTTTTACAACTCAAGAGCAATAAAATAAAACAAAATAAGACAACAAGAAAAAACAAAGCAAAACAAAACAAAAACAAAATTTTAACCCAATTAAAAAACGGGCAAAGGACTTTAGACATTTTTCTGCAGAATACATACAAATGGTCAATCAATATATGAAAAGATGTTCAGCATCACTAGTCATCAGGGAAATGCAAATCAAAACCACAATGAGGTATTACCTCACACCTGTTAGGATGATCTTTATTTTAAAAAAGAACAAAAGATAACAAACTTTGGTGAGGATGTGGAGAAATTGGAACCCCCAAACATTGTTGGAGGGGATGTGAATTATTGAAGTCACTATGGAAAATGTTGTGGAGTTTACTCAAAAAACTGTATGATTCAAAAAACAAAAAACTGTATGATTCAGCAATCTAGGTATATAGTCAAAGGAATTGAAATCAAGATCTTATAGAAATATCTGTACCCTCATGTTCATTGTAGCATTATTCACAAATGCCAAGAGAGAAGCAATCTAAATGTTTAATGGATAAAGAAAATGTGGTATACATACAATGCAATAATATTCAACCTTAAAAATGAAGGATATCTTCCCATTATGGATATGGATGAACACAGAGGACATTTTGTTAAGTGAGATAAGCCAGACACAGAAGGACAAATATTATATGATGCCCCTTATATGAGAAATCTAAAATAGTTAAACTCATAGAATCAGGGAATGGAATGGTTGTCTCTAGATGCTGGGAAGAAGGGGAAATGGGAAGTATTAGTTAAAAGGCACAACATTTCAATTATACAAGATGATTTAGTCCTACAGATCTATATGGCATAGTGTGTATAGTTAACAATACTGTATTGTATACTTAAAATTTTGTTAAGTGAATAGATCGTATGTTAAGTGTTCATATCACAAAAATAATATAATAAATAAGGCAAGTAGAAACCTTTGGATGTGATGGATAGGTTTATGACATAGATTGTGGTGGTAGTTTCATGGGTGTATACTTGTCTCCCAACTCATCACGTTGTATATACCATTTGTGTACAGATTTTGTATGTCAACAAAGCAAACAAAACAACTGTCTCATAAGAGGGGATGAGACTTAGTGCCTTTTCCTTATTAATGCTGATAAAAGAAAGCTACATTTCTGGCAGTGCCCGGATGGCTAAGTTGGTTAAGTGTCTGCCTTCGGCTCAGGTCAGGATCCCAGGGTCCTGGGATCCAGCCCCGCATCATGCTCCCTGCTCAGTAGGGAGCTTGCTTCTCCCTCTCCCACTCCCCCTACTCGTGTTCCCTCTCTCGCTGTCTCTCTCTCTCTGTCAAATAAATAAAATCTTAAAAAAAAAAAAAACCAAGAAAGCTATATTTCTAAACTGCATTACTTTACCTCCTGCAAATGAAATATGTATCCATGGATTACCTTTTAATGACACAGAAGATCCATAGGAGGACCGGTCGTGTGATGAGCACGTATGTTTCTTACAAAAGGTTGCTGTTGAACTTATTCTTTAATTGTTCACCTGTTCTTGTATAAGTATCTGTGTGCAAAGTGGGATTTTAAAATTTGGATTTATCAGAGTTTATCTCTCCTAAAAACTTGGCAGGGGCTTCTGATTCCTCTCTCCCCCTCCTCTACTTTTTCCTTCTTTCACTATTCTTGCCATGATTATCAGGAAACTCAAATATAAATTTAATCATAAAAATTCAGTGGGATGTCTGAGTGTCTCAGTCGATTAAGTGTCTGCCTTCAGCTCAGGTTCTGATCTTGGGTTCCTGGGACTGAGCCCTGTGTTGGGCTCCCTGCTCAGCGGGGAGTCTGCTTCTTCCCTCACACTCCCTCTGCCCCTTCCTCGCACTCCTGGTTTCTTTCTCTCTCTCTGCTCCATCAAACAAACGAACAAATAAATAAATAAATCTTTAAAAAAAATGCAATAACTAAATGAGCCTAGGAGTATACTAAATTTGCATTTCCCAATAGCTATAGGTTTGAAATTTTCTACTCTTGTTTTAATACTCACACTTTGCATACATCTTTAATTGCAGCACTCTCAAATCCTTTTCAAACAGGAAAAGTATCCTTTGTAAACTAACATATGCCTAGTAAACAAGCCATTTGCAATAGTAATTTACATTTTCTTATTTCAATAGTCGGATTCTCAGTTTCATTCTTTGGGATTTTTAGCTTTCTTTTCTTTCTTTTTAAAAAATTCTTTTTTATTCAGATATAGCTATCTTACAGTGCTACATTAGTTTCAGTTGTACAGTATAATGATTCAGCAACTCTATATATTTCTCTGTGCTCATCAAGATAAGTGTACTCTTAATTCCCTTTATCTAGTTCACCCATCCTCCTACCCCCTGCTCTCTGGAAACCACCTGTTTCTGTATTTAAGAGTCTGGTTTCTTGTTTATCTCTCTTTTTTTTCTTTCCTTCTTTGTTTTGTGTCTTAAATTTCCTATGTGATATGGATAGACCAAGAAGATACAATTTTAAGTGAAATAAGTCAGAGAAAGATAAATACCATATGATTTCACTCATATGGGGTTTTTAGCTTTATAACTGTAACTGGCATTATTTGTGCTCTGCCCAGGTTGCCTCAGATTCTTCTACTTTCCCTCCTAGGTTGTGTGTGGGCTTTTTCTTCTAACAGTTTGTGTCAGAGATTCTTTTGGGGACCTGCTCTGGCGACTGGAGCTGCACTGAGAGTTCACACCCAGCTGGGAGGTAACATATCTTGGGAGTGGCCCTTAGCCAATGGCTGATGAGAGCCTAGCTCCTGTGCCTCCAATCAGGACAAACTGATGTGTAATTTATACTGTCCAGCCTTGGGCTACAGCAGGCTGAGGTTAAGGCTGATGGTGAAAGTGCGGCTGGGCCTTCCTTCACATGAATTCACACTTTTGCATGGCCTCTTCACCTTCTTTGTCCTGCTTTCTTCATTCCCTTGCTGTTTACTCTTGGCAACACTTCCTTAATAAATTACCTACATATGACTTTTGCACTCAGCGTTTGCTTACTTCTAATGAACCTAATCCAAGATACCACTAACTGAATTTGAATCTTTACAAACACACATAGACACTCCCCTCCCCACAATGTTGGAATGCTGACTGTAGAAATAAAAAGGCATATTAATTATTTAAATTAATTAAAGCGTAGAGATATTCAGAGTAGAACCACATAACTATCCCAGTCTTAGGGTTATTAATAACAAGTTCTTATTGGAAGAAGCAAACTTCTTCGGGATATTGTTAATAATGACTTGATGCCTGCAGTGGGAGATTAAGGCAAAGTGATGGCTTTGGAGTCCAACAGGTCTCAGTAGCACTCATTAGATGTACATAACACAGTATATCTGCAAGCCTTATTATTATTATTTTTTAATCTCTAAAGTGGGAAATAGAATACCTACCTCGTAGGGTCATTTAGATGATTAAAAGTTGGGACATGTAAGACAACTGTCTCAGTGAGATGTTCATTCTCCAAATTAAAACCACATGCATTACAGCTGTGGAGATAACATGTTATTTATAGATAAATAAGATTCTTAAAAAGAAAGAAGGGAAATTTCAGGGCAGACTGATGTGAGAATTGTAAGATGCTAAAACAGTCTTAATGAGGAGAAAGATTAAAAAAACAGTCATTCAACTACACATTTCTTGTTGTTAATTAAAGGAAGGCAGGAGATTAAAATCAGGAGAAAGCACACATTAATAACTGTCTGTTCACTGTTGAATTCCCAGTGTTTTACATAACACCTATCATAGAGAAGGCTCTTCCTGTAGAACAGAATCCCACTGAATACAGCTAATAATTTGCGATATACACCTCATGCTCATATTAACTTCAGAGTAAACCTCACAAAGCTCTTAGTCCTCATGTGGATTCAGTCATTTCCAAAACAATAACATTAAAGATTTTAGTGCTTTTATAGAGCGTCTAGTTAATGAAGCTTTTAAAATATCACTTTGGTTAGATATTAGGTTGCGAGGACCTTACCAGATCATTGTAGTCAATATCCTCGAGTCTGGGACTGGCTCTCCAGGTAACCAGCAACTATAGGACACTATCCCAGGCAGGCCTTTTTATATCTGGACATGCTATTAGTTATAAAATAACATTATTAATAGGGGCTTACTTCAATTTAGTGATTCCAACAATAGAACATTTCTTTGTTTAAATCGGTTGGAAGAAAAGGATGCTAAAAATATTGCCAAAGAAATCAGTGAAAGAGTCAAGCTTGCTCATTTATAATCAGAGTGTTGAAAAAGATAATGGGAATGACAGTTATAAAACTGAGAAGCCCAATGAGAGAAGCCGTGAAATTATGACTAGACCAGGAAAAACAAAAGTTTATTAGAACCATTCACTTCTGAGGACAGATTAGCTATGGAGGTAGAGCAAAAATAATAGTGAATCGGAGTCTGGACACATTTATTAGGAAATGATGTTGATACAGTGTCACTCTCCCCTCCAAGTAAAACAGATAGTTCTATAGGGAGGGGCTAGTTCTGGAAAATTCCACAGGAAGATACCATTCATGACAGATTGGAGAAAGAGATCATGATCAAATCTTTAACACCCCCTCCTTTCATTTAGTTCATGGGGGCATAGCAACATTCATTCACTGTGTGGTTGTTAGGAAATTTTAGAAAGGACATATGGCAAATTTTAAAAGGTAACATATCTAATCCAAAAGAACTGTGATTCAGTTCTTATAGATGGAGAATGGCAAAGAGGCAGCCTCTGGACATTTATGTGGATTAAATACCAAAGCTTTGGAAATAGTTGTAGGATGACTAAGCTAGCCAGTAATTGCACTCTTGTTAATTGGACTAAGCATACGAGAATTACTACAGTTCCCTTTGGAACACTTCTGTCCACAGTTAACTTTAAGAAGGAAGAAAAAGATCAACGATTTAGAAAGCCAAGACAGAAGTTCAGAGGAAAAGTAAAGGGTGATGGTTTAGTACAAACGATTTCCAAGTTTAGGTGTGGGGCACCAATTATGTTTTAGATACCATGCGTTAGAATACCAACTCACACACATGGGGGGACATTGTTAAAATTTTCCTAGTTGAGAACAGATTCTGTTCTCAAGTTAAAGAAAGGGAAAAGTCTCTGAGTCTTGTTAATTTAATAAAAAGGAAGAGCATGTGCATTCTAATAATGCAATATGAGATTAGATATCATGCATATAATTGTGGGTGTCATATGAAATTCACTTTAATTATGTTTATTCACTTTTCTTTAAAAATGAGAATTCGAAACTTCCCCATACAAATGTATGTATACTTCCAAATCAATTAATGTAAAAATGGCCCTCTAGTTCGGTTTCAAAGTATTGAGAAAATCTTAACTGTGGGTTTGACTAAATGTCGAGAAATTGCTTTTAAATTAAACATGTAAAAACTTTTTAGATTTTTTGTTTTTGGAAATGCTTATACTGAGGGATGAAATAATTCATCTAGCTAGGCAGAAAGCATACTCCCACCCTTCACTAAATTCTGTTTCGCGAAGCATCGGTTTATTGCATATACTTTCCAGAGTAAAACTATTAATCTTGTGCTACCATGAATTCGTGTGTGTGCTGAGAGGGCATTTCTGTAAGAGCTAGTAGTTTTGTAGTTGTACCATGGAAAACATTGATTATGCATCACCAAGAATCTGCAGTAAAAACAAATGGTTAGACATGTTTTGGTTGAGATGAAAGCGAATGTAAATCCTTAATTTGACACTAGATTTATGAGCACAAAGTAAACAGAATTTGAGCCTTTCTTCAACAAACAATGCTAAATGTTTGTTATTATCTGTGTGATGAAACACATTTATCTTCTGGTTATTGACCTGTTCATATTTTCTTTTCATATATTGTCCTCTGGAGGAAGACACTTCTTCATGTTAAACTGACCGCTTACAAAAGTATTAGGTAAAGGTTTCTCTGTGGACTAGGGTAGGTTGGTAATTACATTTTCTTGAGTCAGTAGAGAAATTATAAAAAATAAAATCAAATGTCAGTTTTTTCATAAAGGTAAGCTCATTTTATGAAACAAAACAAAACACCCTGCCTTTTTATTCTAAGATTTTGACCTACTTACTTATGTGGTTTTAAATTTCCCTGTTATGGAATGATTGGGACAATAGGAAATACTTAGGTTTTTGTTTTTTAAATGTATATACTTATTGGCGAAAGAACAATTGACCATATGTTGGTCCTCATTAAAAAAAAAAGCCCAGTAATCAATAAATTTCATAACTGGTATACATTAAGCATGACACAGCTGTAGTGGCTGTGAAAATACTGAAATAAGTTTATAATTACTATTAAATAACTGTTGCTCTACATGCCTGCCTTTCTACCCACTTTGGCCACTCAAGCTCCTTTCTTGGGACTCCAGACCTTCTCACAAGTAACTATTTAAAGGTTAATGCCTGTGTCAGCTGGGGTCATCAGGATACTATTTGGTCATAGTTTACCAGTTGTTAAATATTTTAAATAGAACCCATGGTAAAATCCAAATGCCCAGGAACCATTGGTATAAAAGGAGTATTGTTAACCAATTCCTTTAAGAAAAACAAAAAACACCTCCCAGCCATGGAATCCTTTAAAAACTGTGTTCAAGACAATCTGGCAACTCCTAGTTTGATTAATATAAGGATAGGGTTGTTTTTCTTCCTTCGCAGATCGTGCAGTATGAAAATCTCCATAAATAGAAACACAGGGCTTTATGCTTCCTAGGCATCAGTAGTTACAGGATGAGAAAAAGTGGGAAGACCTTAGAAGCTTCGCAGGAGAGAGAGAGAGTGATGGACCTCATGCATCTCTTTTCTCTTCTCAAAATTCTTCCTTCAGTAAGAGAAATGGGATCTGTGCAACTAGGAAGAAAAAAATCCAGTGATTAAAAAAAAAAAATGCCGCTTTGACAGACAGCAAGCTTTAAACCAAAAAGATGAGGACAAATATCTAAAAAGACTTTAAACATAAAGCAAAGTGAATCAGGGCCAAGTTTAAAATCTTGTTTTGAGTATGTTAGATCACATTAAACAGAATTAAAACAAACAAACAAACTCTCTCTCTTTTTGGTCTTATACAGTCTTTTAAGTGAAATATAGGAGGGCCAGAATGAGTAGTTAACTTGGATTGACCTTTTGAGCAGCTGTCCCATTAAACTTCAGAGACAGCACCTCCCCATTGCTGTCATCAACTGACGACAGCTGGTACTGCCCCTGCACATTTAAGCTGCAGAAACACTTTAAAGAGTCAAATAACCCTCTTTGGGGCCTGCATCGCCAAAATATGTGATGCTTTTACATGAATAATATTGTCATTTGAAATATAAACTTTATTTCTCTGCACTTTGAAACAAAATGAAGCTAGTTATTTTAATTTTGCTTCCCTTATTTCTTGAAACTCTGCCACTATATCTGCAGAAGTAAAGAGATGCACCCACAGTTCTTATAAAAATGCATAAATAAAATATTTTGATGCCACAGAGGTTTAAAATATTGATGAGATGATTATATGATTTGGTTTAAGGTTTTTATATTAATTATCTTCCAAGAGAGTTCTGGGATGGGGAGGGTTAATAGGCACACTGAAACGAGCAGAGAAAATGCCACTGCAGGTGTTTGCTTTAATGGGGTGTTGATGGAAAGCCAAGGGCACCTAAGTAGGGAAATGAGTGAAAGGGAGAAAGTGTTGAAGTGGTTAGTATAAAACACAGGTCTGTGACAATGTAAAGCTCTAATGCCTAGAATTGTTTTTGCTTTTCTTGTTTCAGAACGCTGCATCACTAACTTTTGTATAAGTCCTATTACCTTCTTATAAGGACGGGGCAATTAAAGTAAAAATTTCAGAAAAAGGGTTATTTAATCACACTTAGGAAGCCACACATGCTTAAACTCATTTCACAAATTCAGCAGGCAAAATGAGTTATTTCTCTAGGTTTTCTTCATCTGCTTTTTTTTTTCCCCTAAAGATTTTATTTATTTATTCAAGAGAGAGAGAGAGAGAGAGCTTGAGCGAGCACACAAACAAGGGTAGTGGCAGGCAGAGGAAGAAGCAGACTCCCTGCTGAGCAAGGAGCCTGATTTGGGACTCAATCCTGGGACCCTGGGATCATGAACTGAGCTGAAGGCAGACGCTTAACTGACTGAGCTACCCAGGTGTCCCTTTTTCATCTGCTTTAAAAAAAATACCTTATGTATTAGGACATTTATAACATATGCATATACAGTAGTAGGGAAACTAATCTAATAATGAACTTCTATTTATCCAGCCTCAAAATTATCAACTCCACCAACTTTCTGCTCCTCTCCCCCCCCAGATTATTTTGCAATGAATTCCAGACATTATATCATGTCAGTTGTTAATATTTCAATATATATCTCTAAATAATAAATACTCTTTTGAAATATATCTTCAACCCCATTGTCATACCAAAAAGTGCTATATCATATAATAAATAATTTAATATAATAACATAGCCAGTTAATGTTGAAAAGTTTATTTCATTTTTATACGTGCTGCTGAAGCGAGCACAAGTTTCTCTCATTTTCAAAAAGCGGTTTGTATGATAGAAATAATGAACCCCCCAAAACATCCATATATTGCAATTGGTTAATGTGTCTCTCAATCTATAAGATTCCTCTTTCTGATTTTTTGTCTTCTTGCCCTCCCCCTTTTTTTTCTTTTTGGTGGTGGTTTTAGCAACTGGGTTGTTTGTATACAGGGTAGATTTTGTTGATTACATCCTTGAAGTTATTGTTTATATGTAGTTGTGATCCTTCTATCTTCTGTAAATTGTTTCTTTTAAGTTTGTTATTTTTGGTGAGACTGCTTCATAGATGTTATTGTTTACTTTCCTAAAGATGTACAAAATGTGTCTACTTGTTTCTCCTTTGTCTGTGCCTTGTTAGCAGTTACTGAAGGCGTTTACCTAGATCTCCACTGTTTTCATTCCTTCCTATCATCAAATATTTGGCTACCCTGAAATACAGTTCATTGAGTCAAGGAAGAAAAATTGCTTGACTCCATCCCTCTAATTACCGTTTTCCAAATAACAAATTGGTTCCATAGCATCCTCTAAGGAAGTAAAGTGGTATTTTAAAATTACATTTTTAGTATCATTGTAAACTCACCATTTAAATGCATTTAGTACATTCTGATCCACAGTGTTAACAATCCTTACTGAGAGTCAACAGTCCTTGGACTTGGACTGAAATGTTGACTCTCCCCTGGGTCTCTGGCTTGCTGGTCTACCCTGTAGATTATTTTTGGACTTAACCAGTCGCCATAATTGTATAAGCCAATTCCTTAAAATAAATTCCCCCTTCACACACACACACACAAACACACACACACACACCCTATTGGTTCTGTTTAGCAGGAGAACCCTGACAGTTGTTCAACAAAATTTATATTAATTCAGTGGAGTTTTTCTGAGTGTCTACTCTGTTTAAGGCATTCCTTTAGGTGCTGAATATACAACAGAGAAGAAAATAGGCAAAAAAAATTGACCTCATGGATTTTAAATTCTACTGTTTTGATCAAATAGTTCTTTCCTTAAAATGCTTTGATTCATCACTTTTTAAATTATTTTTGCTAGTTTTGTTCAGTATTTTTGTTCTACATATTACACATAAAATTATTGCAGTAATTATTTTGCAAAACACCTCAATATGTGTTTAATTCACCGAATTTATTTGCTTACTGTTTCTACTGCACATCAAACCATTTTTCTGGGGTAATTTTTCTTTTCCTAGAAGTACAATATCTAGAAGTTCTTTTATTTTTTATCTATTTGTTTTTAGGTTTTATTTTTTTAATTATTTTTTTAAGTTTTTATTTAAATTCCGGTTAGTTAACATACAGTGTAATATTGGCTTCAGGAGTGGAATTTAGTTATTCATCACATACCTATAACACCCAGTGCTCATCATTACCTGTTAGAAGTTCTTTTAGTAAGGATCTGTGGGTAGTCAATTATTTGGCCTTTATTTAATCTGAAAATATCTTTATTTTATCCTTATTCTCTAAAGTTTTGCTATGTGAATAACTTTGGGTTTAGAGTTTTTTTCTTTCAAAATATTTAAGTTACATTTCTACTGGATTTCCAGTATTAAAAAATGGTCAATTGTCTGTCTTTGACTACTTTCAAGACCTCCTCTTTGTCTTAGTGTTGCACTATGAATTATCTAAGTGTATACTTAAATTTAGATTTGTACCTCTTGGGCATAATTTCTACATCATGAATCTGAAGGTTCATGACTTTCTTTTAGTTTGGAAAATTATCACATTTAGCATTTGGAATATTGCCTCCACCTCATCCTCTCTTTTCCTCCTGCAACTCTGATTAGACCTATCCTATACTTCTCCCCTTTATCTTCTCAGTATCCTAATGCATCTTTCATATGTTCCATCTCTTTACCTTTCCGTATTATATTCTGCAGACTTCGTGTGGCCCAAATGGCCCAAAGCTCAAGGCTTTTCAGATAACACAAGTTACTTGAACACTGAAACACTAGAACACTAGAAAATGGTGGACTTGTGGTTACAAAATTTTAAGGGAAGTATTCTTTCCCTCCTCCTGGCTCCAGGTTGCATTCTGGCCTTTTTTGTGAGGTGGGTTTATTCCTAGCTCAGCCTATTTCTATTTTCTATAAGTATTTCCGTACCTATTCTGTGTGTGTGTGTGTGTGTATGTGTTTATGTGATATCCTGTTAGATTTACAAACATGGCTAGGCTCTGCCTTTTTTCTGCTGTCCAAAAGTTGTAGTGAGGTTTGACAATAAGATCTAAGTGTTAGACCCCAGTGAAGCAGCATGTATATCTCCTCAGGAACTTACATTCTATATAGGAAACCACTCCACTGGAGAATTCAGAGTCAGTAACAAATTTTAAACAAGTAAATCTCTTAATTCTACTGTCTTAATAAATGATGTATAATATAAAACTTTCACAGCTATTAAATTAAATAGCATGAAGTAAACCATACAGATAAGTATTTTACTTCCCCAGTGGATCATCGTCAAAGCCCATTTAGATGTGCACATTTTGCTTTACAAAATGGAACTTCAAAAACAATTTTTAAGCAAAGGAAATGCCATGATTAAATAGGTATTTCAATGAGGTCATTCTGGGTGTGGCAAGGAGGAGTTTGGATTAGAGCAGCAGTTCTCAGCCTTGGTTGCCTAATAGGAATATATTGATAGCTTTAATACAATTTTGATATCTCAGATATTTAATTTAACTGACCTGGATTGGGGTCTGGGCATCACAATTGTTTTCTAAAACCGCTCCCCCCAGGTAATGCTATTTTCAAGCCAGTGTTCAGAAGTATAGAGCTAAAGCCATATAAATGGAGAGAAGGATTTAAACTTAAGAGATAATTTTAAGACAGAATTGTATGATCTGATGACCATGGGATATGAGAAATAAAATTTGAACCTGAGAAATCTAGATCGGATGACTGAAAACATGCTACATTTGTGTTAACAATATGTTAGGCCAAGTGCTAGCTGTATGTTGTTTAATTTAATCTTCATAGTTGTGTCAGAGCTGATTACCTGTTCACTAAACTCCCTTCTTTTTCTTCCTGTATATAGAGCTAGACTACATTTCCCAAACCTTTTTTGCAATTAGGCCATGGCATTGAGTTTTGCCTAAAGGAATATATGCATGCAGAGTGATATGTGTCATTGCAAGTCTGACCCATTTAAAACAAAAAAAATCCTTCCTCTTTTACTTTTTGTTTGCCAGTTGAGGCCAGTGCCCATGTTGTGTAATGTGTGGCATCTTTTCCTTCTTTCCTGAGTCCCTGAGTGAATATATAGAGAAGAGCAGAGTATAACAACTTTTATTTCTCTGTCATTGAAAATGAGGGAAGAGATAAAATTTTGTTGCATTAAGCCACTGAAATTTTGGGGTTTATCTGTTAAAGCAGCTAATGTTACCTTAATAATTCTACAAGATAAGTACTATTATTAGCCTTATTTTAAGATATATCTGTGTGGAGGATGAGGTATGGATGTGATTTTTTGCTATTGCTTTTGACCTTGACCTCCTCCTGTCTCATGGCTGCCGTGATGGCAATCTTCTTCTTATCGTATGCTGCTGCCCTTCTGTCCTATTGGGTAAATTTGAAGAGGCTGAAGTGGAATTCATAAAGGCTGGTAAACCCAAGGAAGCAGTCCTCATGTGAATTACCCATAAATTCCTTACTCCTATATATGGCATGTATAGCAGGACAAGTAGGGTTTTTATGGAAAGATTTTTGAGATGCCCATATTACACTCAAGTAGAGGTAATTATAGGTCTGAAACTGGTGGTCAGTGTGATAAATACCTTTGAAAATCATCAGCATACAGGTGATTGTCGAAGCCATGGAATTGATTCCTTGAGGAGACAAAGCAGAGAATAAAGGAAGTAGACTAATGGTAAAGTTTTAGTACTAACAATATTTAAGAAGAGAATTTAGTGTGGGAGACTAAGAAGAAAAGTCAGAGGTTAGAAAAAATGGGATGAAGTATTGTCAAGAAAATCAAGAGAAGAGATATCTTTAAAATGGAAGGCTTATCAGTAGTGACAAAAGCCACAGAGTTCAGTGAGCTAAAAACCAAAGAAAAGGCCACTTATCCAATTAGGTGGTAAATGCTGACCTTTAAGAAAGCCCTCTCAAGAGGTTGGCATGATTGGAAGTTAGGTTGAAATGGTTTGACATGTGACTGAGAAGCAAAAACTTGTGGGCAGTACATGTACATTACCTTTTCAAGATATTTGGCAATAAGGAAAAAGGTATTGTATAGAATAAGCATTTTTATCCTTGAATCAGCCAAATGCTAGAAAAAGTGATATTTGGGAAAGCAGGGAATGTGTGAGACCAGTTCCTTTCCTGTGAGAAATTTCTACTCTTAGGGAAAAATAAATGAATCATCAGTATTATTTACCTCAATAATATTTACAAGTAAATATTAAATGGAAATGAGACTATGCTTGAAAAAGTTAGCACTTTGAAGACAGGGCGATGGTTTAAAGTTATTTGTAAAATTAGAGAGGTAGACTAAAACAAAGTGACATTCTAAGAACCACGTTTAGGAATTAAATAACAATATGGAGAGCATAATGCTGTTGGAAAATGAGGAATAACAAAATATGTTTCAAAAGAACAGGAACGAAATGAACTTAGAGATAAATCAGACATGAGGATGAGTTGCTAGCATGGTAACGATATCATACCAGTATGATTCATATTTAATGAACAGGGAGGGAAATCCATGTTCCTTTTTGTATTTAATTCTTCTCAAGCAGGAATACTGTATTTATATTGAGGCACCATGAATTAAGAGTACTGCAGAGAAGCTGAAGAGTCCCATAAGGAATTATATACCCGGGGAATTGTTCACATATGGAAAGTAGAAAGGAAATGGGCATATTTAACATAAAAATACAGAGCCCTGAGGAGTGATTTCAACATCTAGATAATGTTCTGCAATTAAATTAAATATGGTAGTAAAAAACAAAAAAAAAAGGATAACCTGTCCCACAAAGTCATTATGTCAGAGGTAGGATAGGATGCAAGGGAAATGTCTTAGAGGTGCCAATGAGGTAACATGGAATCTGATGGGGCTGACAAGGATGCACCACCATGAAAGCCATTGTGAAACTGGGAGGGAGGTGCATGCATGTCAAAATGTGAGTAGCAGGCTGAGTTATCATCACAAGCAGTCCGGGGAGACAAGGCATGGGGAAGAGCTAGGTGTGTATTCTAGTCCAGAAGGATGGGGTATTCAGAGATCAGAGAGATAGGGCTCCATTTTACAGAGGAAGGTGGGTACAACAAAAGCCAAAATGTTGGGTCAAGACATGGAACCACCAAAGTATCCAGGCTAGAGGAGGACTGACTTGGAGCTGAGTGACGCATCTTCCCAGCCTCTGGGAAGAACCCTAGCATGTGTTGCAGTGATTGTATATTCTTGTAAAGTTTGCAAAAGCAAGATTGTTTTGGGATTTTGCTGTTGATGTCGTTGTTAAAATGACCATCCTTTCCCAAATTATATGTGTTGAGCCTCACTGTCTCTATCTTGGCATTAGGTTTAAGGCACAGATATCAATAAAAAGAATTGTCCTTTTGCCTCAGACTAGGGCCTTCTGTATTTCCTTTGTTGATAGTTATTAGAAAGCAAACTTAGCCAGAAAACTGAAAGTGGTTGGGAAGAGAAGTAGATAAGTAGGTCATTTTCCAGGAGTATAGATAAGATTATGTGGTAGGAAGCGAGCAAGTCAAGGCAATCTTCAAATAGATGTGTGTGTGTGTGTGTGTAGTACAGATTATTTGGTGTTTTGGATTTGGTTTTCTTGAAATTATGTGTTATTATCTTTTGCTCTTTTTTTTATTGAGTTCTCTTTTTCTTTTCAAATATATATATTTTTATATGCTATTTGGTACTAAGGATATGAACTCAGAATTTTACCTTCCTTCCTAGATTAGGAGCTCCTTGAGGGCAGGGCTATTTCTTATTCAGAGTCCAGTTACATTGAAGAGAGCGAGTGTACAATAAATGAAACTGTTAGGTTTTCTAATAGTTCCCCCACTGAACTGGGAATAGGGATAGGCAATGACAGATTTCCCTCAGGAGCTGAGGCACAGGCATGCAAAATGTGAAATTTGAAATAATCTGAGCAAATTTGATAAAATCTCTGTATATCCTTACCCCACAGTACCTATATCTTAAAATAATTTCTAAGCTCGTTGAAATAACTTTGAATGTATCCTATTTTTAAAGCAGAAATTGTCAAGATTAAATGGAGGCATCATCACCTAAATCAATCTTAAATTCCCAGGATGTGGGAAAATTGTTTGAAGATATTTATTTGATATTAAAATGTTGCTTTAGGTTTCATTCATTCATTCATTAATCTAACAGATACTTTTAAGAACTGAATATGTGCTTGGTTATGTACCAAGGTTTAGGGTTACATTGATAAACAAAGGCATGATCTATGCTTTATTGAGGCTTCAGTCAAGTGTGTGTTAATCAAAATGTTCATGCTGTTTGAAATGATATATAAGATGGAAATTAATATTCCTAGGCACCATATAACAATGGAAGCTGATCTAGATCTGTGTGTATTAAGGGGTGGGGGATGTTCAGGAAAGGCTTCTCAGAGGAAGTGACCCCAGAGCTGAGGTTGAGGATGGTTAAGAGATCCTGGTGGTAAGGCAGTATGGAAGGAGATGGAGGGACTGGTTAAAAAAAAAAAAAAAAAAAAAAGTTCTATGGAGAGAAAACACAATTGTCAAAATGCCTGTTGCAAAACCCAGAAAAAATTGGTAGAAAATTTGGGGTGGCTGAAGTTAAAACAAAGGAAAGAGATGGAGAAGGGGGCTGGACCATGCAGGACATTATAAATCATGATAGGAATTTTGGCTTTTTCTTAAAACAATGAAAAGCTATGAAAAATATTTAATATAGGATATCATGTAATCAGAATGGGTTTTTGCAAAAGTCATTCTGGCTCTATTGTATGGAAAGGATCAGGGGAGCTAAAGTGCATGGAGGAAGAACAGTGGGAAGCTACTGCAGTGGTTCTAGTAGGAGAGATGGTCATTTGCATATGGTGGTTTCAGTGGAGAGAGAAAGAAGTGGGCAATTTTAGGGGATATTTAGAGGTAAAACAGACGTTATTTTGTAACGGATTACATATAAACGGGGTGGAAGAGAGGGTGGTGTCAAGTTGACTTCTAGGATTATCGCCTACAATGGCAATCATAGTGGCAAACTAAGATGTTTTAAAGCTGGATGGTGAAAACGATCAAAGAAGCTGGAATCACTGGTAAAAGACTGGGTTTTCTGGGGAAGATCACAAGTATAGTCATGGATGTGTTGGATATGGAGGTGCCTCTGACATAGCCAAGTAATATATCAAGTAGGCAGTGTAATATGTGAGTCTGGAGCTGAAAGGGTAAGTTGATCCTAGAGATAGGAATTTTTCCCAGGATATTTAGTTGTAAATGATATTCCCTTACAAAAAATGAGAACATGTAGGAGCAAGCCTTAAGAACTCTAAAATTTAATGATAGTTAGAAAAGGATGAATCTGAATATAAGATGTAGTGAGATAATACCAGGTGAATCTTTTCCTTGGAAGCCGAGAAAAGGCAGTGTTTCTAAAATGAGGTAATAGCCAACACTGTCAAATGCTGCTAAGAGGTCTGGTAATATAAGCAATAAAAACATTAATTGATTTTAGTAATGTAGAGATCACTTGTGACTCAAGAGAAGGCTGTTTTAGTTATGTGACTATTTGGAAAGGATTGAACAGGGATGTGAGTGGAAGTTAAGAAGAGAAAAGTGGAGTCATCTCTGCAAGACATTTGGCTGTGTAGAGAGAGAAGGGGGGAACTAAGGCAGGAGAATAGATATGAGACATGCAGTGGAACTTTTGTTTGTGAATGTCTACTGGGATCTCCTGTGTAATGTTCAGAAATTTATGGTTTTGAGGTAGGACTTGAAAAATAATTTTGGTATTTAAATGATAATGGAAATTTATAGTCAAAGTATAATTTCCACTTTGTTATATTGCTGGTAATAGCTATTATTTGTTTATGTCATTGTCTTTACAGTAGAATATTCTTTTACCATGAGAATATACAGTCTACTTAACAATGAGGCTGTGGGTTTATGCGACCTTTTCAAGTACACAGAGGGTATTGAACAGCAAGGGCTGCCTAATCCTTGATGGTGCCTTGCATTGCAATAAGAACGTTTTGTGCACAGGGATTGACTGGGTTTATACTGCACTGAAATGGATAGTGCTGAACCAGGCATGCACATAAGAGAAATAAATGCAAAAGACCATAAAATGCAAGGGAGGTGTTTAGAGAAGAATGCTCTTTTATATTCTGAGATGTTAGTGAAGATGTGGCAATAGAAGTAGGAAGAATCTTTTATTTGGGTACTGCTCTGAATGTGCCTGTGTACTCTTGTGCATTTGAGCTATGAAATATCATATACATTTTATTTATCATCATAAATGGGTACTACAGTATTTACTGAGGGAGGTTCAGAGTGTTCAACTCATGACAGATATTTACTCATATAGTATTATGTACACATTACTGGTAGTGTCAAAGATTAAAATTTACACTTGAAATATTTAAATATGTCTAAATTTAAATATATAAATAATGCATTTGGAAGGCAGTGGGACATGAAAGCATGGTGAAGACCATAGACTTCTTGAGTTTACCATTAGGGTTTAACTTGGGCAAGAGTTTTACATTTTTGAGTCTCGATTTCCTTATCTGTCTTAGGGGGATGTTAATAATAGTAAATAATAGTACCTTCCTTGTAGGGTAGTTGTGAGAATTAAATGAGATTATGCTTGTGAAGCAAGAAGCACTGGTTCATATTAGCCATTATTATTAGTGCTTTTACGCCTCTTTACAATCTAAAATTCAGCTTCTCAAACTGATAAAACTGGGTGCATTGTGCCAGAGTGTACTAGAAGCCACAAGATAAATCTAGGGTATCTTCCTGAAGTGCACGTTTTGTTAATATTTACTACCTTTTTTTTTTTTTTTTTTTTTTTACAAGAGAGAGAAAATGCGAGCGAGCCTCTGCATGAGTGGGGGGTAGGGGAGTGTAGGAAGAAAAAGCAGAGGGAGGGGGAGAGAAGGAATCTTAAGCAGACTCTGCACTGATGTGGAGCCTGACACAGGGCTTGATCTCACTACCCTGAGATCATGACGAGCTGAAATCAAGAGTCAGATGCTTAACTGACTGACCCACCCAGGCACCTTGATATTTACTATTATGTTTTTATGTGAAGTGTAAAAACATTAAATTTTCTTAGATGAAGAGAAGGTTTCAAAGAAAGATGCTGTCCTTGGTGGGTGGGTGAGGAGTCAAGGAATGTGCATCCATTCATTTCTGTGGCCTGTGGTTCCTCAGTGGCAAAAGCCGTGGCTGCCGTTGGAAGATGCAGCATCAAAGGCACTTTTTGTTTAACCAGCAATTTTGGTAGATTAAAAATCAAGAGGATTACATGGATTTGTCTGTGCAAATCCTGAAATGATTTTCTGGATTTGGGAAGAACCTTGACATGTTTTAACTTAGCACTTCAACAGAGAAATGTTCTTAGCATCTTGCTGTTTTAAGTAATTGAAAACACTGTCAACTCGGATTGCTTCTGAAAGTGGCAAACTAAGATGTTTTCAGAGACACTAAAATATAATATGTCTTTCATTTCTTTTGGTAAATATCTTGATTCGTTATTTACTGTGAGTAAAAGAATTTGGCAAATTTTCAATTCTAACATACATAATTCTTAGAGAATATACTGTATGTTTTCTCCCAATTTTATAGATTTGCCAAAACGTAGATATATACTTCCATATTAACATTTGGGTGTTAATTTAAAAGAGAAACTGGTTTGATTAAAACATAGGCAGAAAGACAATGTAGATGTATACAGATGTAGAACAGATTTTCTGTCATCTTTTTGCGTGTGTTTTCTGTATGGGTAGCTTCAGGTTTAACTTTCTTACTCTTTTTTTTTTTTTAAATATTTATTTATTTATTTGACAGAGAGAGAGAGAGATCACAAATAGGCAGAGAGGCAGGCAGAGAGAGAGGGGGAAGCAGGCTCCCCGCTGAGCAGAGAGCCCGATACGGGGCTCAATCCTAGGACCCTGAGATCATGACCTGAGCCGAAGGCAAAGGCTTTGACCCACTGAGCCACCCAGGTGCCCCATCTTTCTTAATCTTTTGAGAGAAAACTGGAGACCATAAGTTGGCATAGTTGTGATTTTTGTCTCGGGCTTTGGAGAAACAAAACCTCTTATTTGGGAGAATCCCTTTCTTTATCCTTTGGTCTAATTCAAAGCCCATTTTGGATATTGCTTCCCCCATGAAGCCTCTAGACCATCTACCCACCAGAATTAATTATATCTTCACCTGTGAAACATTCCGCATTCACTGAAGTACAGAGCAGTGATTTCCTTACACATCTGCATTTCCAACGACTTGAACTCCTTTGTTAAGATTCCACTCTTCTTCATTTTATGGATTTAGGAACAGGCATATAGGAAGTCCTCAGTATCTATCAATTGACATTGACTCAAGGAAGGGTTGCTTATACTAGGTGGAATTGAGTCTACAGAGGCTTTCCAAAGTTATCAAAAGAGCCAATCATTAACAGATTGTCTCACAGAAGTATCCCTGAAGCAAAAACAGGACCTCAGATGGTAGAAGAGTTCCAAGGTATGGTAGAACATATCTGGTCTTTCTCTAAAACTATGTCAGGAATGGATTGATGTCCAGGAGTACAAGTGGGGCACCTTGGGTATGAATTCAATCTGCTATCATCAACCTTCAAGTTATGAATCTATATTATGACAAGTAATTTCATGTTTATCACTCAAGTAATTCATTTATCAAGTGATTTGTTAATTGTGTAATCTTTAAGCCCTGCAAGCTGTGAATCTGTAATATGACAACTAATTACATTTTCGTTAATCTAGTGATTTTCACTCAGGTCTGTGGTAGTTGCTCTGAGTGGATTAGGGATGTAAAAGAATGATCAGGTCTATTCTCTGGTATGTAATGGCTTATGTTCAGTGAGGGACAGGTAATGCCGGGACAACAGGAGATAATAGAAGCTAGTATAACAGGATAAGGATGAGATGTATCCTTTTGTTGGAAATTAATCAGTACTCAGAGCTGAGGATATAAGGTGGTGACTATGCTTCTTTCTTTTCTTTTCTTTTCTTTTTTTTTTTTTTAAGATTTTGTTTGAGAGAGAGAGAAAGAACATGAGTGGCTGGGAAGGGCAGAGGGAGAGGGAGAGAGAGAGAGAATCTCAAGTAGACTCCTGGCTCAGCATGGAGTCCAATGCAGGGCTTGATACCATGACCCTGAGATCATAATCCTAGCAGAAATCAAGAGTTGGACGCTTAACCAACTGAGCCACCCAGGTGCCCCTGACTATCCTCATTTCTTAAGGAGGTGCTAGGTAAGTTTTCATAAGATTTCAGAAGATGCAGCCAAACTAGACAATCAGCTTTCTCCTCCCATCTTTCACTGGGAACTATACAAGAAGTCAAGAGATTCCCCTGACAGGAGACACTGCTGAAATATCACAAGATTGGAGAGGTTTGTGATTCCCTCACTTAGGGGACAGAATCAAACTGGGGGAGAGAACTACCAATAAATGTCAGTGGGAAGCAAAAGAGCCCCTCTGAGAGATTAGGGGATGTTTTTTAGAAGTACAGTGTGGTGTACAAAGTTCCCAGATGTTTGCCGAACTGCAGTAAGGATATTTTATGCTCTGGGACTGGCCAGATTTATACCCTACTAAATTGGACAGTTTGGGCAGGGACAAATAGGAGAGAAATAACAGATGGAAGAGGCCATGAAACCACGGTATTGTTGGGAGAAGGGAACGTGCTACATTTCCTGGGAAAACCTGATGTTATCTCCTTTCATCTGTGGGGGGCACAGTTGGTGCTGGCATCAGGCCTGAAGATATCTGAGGTCAGGACCTGGCTGGAGCTTCCCCTTGCTGCCAGTCAGGAAGAAAGGTATGCTTCCTGAGCTAGCACATCATACTCTTAAAATCCGAATGGATTTAGATGGGATGGCGTATTTTTTTCATAATCTACAAAGATATTCTGCAGTGCTGATTTTCATTTTCTGTTTGACACAAGTTAAGAGTGGGTTCCTTTTTTCACTTTCAGATTTTTCGAGGTTTTAATTTTTATTCCTAATTTTATTGTATTATGATCAGTGAATTTGTCTGGACTGTTTCTACTTTCTTGAATTCATTGAATATTTTTTTGTGGCCTAATGATTTTTGTGAATTTTTCTTGGATAATTGAGAGAAAGCATAATCTCTATTTCCATGGTAGGGTTTTTAAAGTATGTCATTTTGATGTACTATATTAATTATATTATTTAGGTTGTCTCCGTATTTTATGTTTCTTATTGCTTCTATTTCGGTATTTGCTAGTTTTTGCTTACTAATATTGCTACAGTCTTTTATAATATATAGTTAATTCTACTGTTTCAGTTTTATTGAGAACTATATCCTTTATCATTTTAAAGCTTTCTTCTTTTTTCATCTTATGATTTTTTCCTTTCATTCAACCCATGTGATATTAATCTCATGATTTTGGACTACAAAATCTTTTATCCTTGGCCCTCCCTGCCTCTTGCTATCTGTCTGGTTATAGATGCAGGGCTCTCAGAAGCCTTGTTTCTGCAGAGTGACTGTAAATCCTTTGGCCACAGCTGATTGGTCCAGAGTAGGCTCTACACCAAAATTCAGCCAGAGTCCCAGACACAGAAACTTGGGGGAGAGGAGCTAGAGATGGAGAGAAGGGAGGCAGAGGGAAAGCCATCTTTCTCTCGGTGTCTGGACCTCTAAATACGGCTGTTGATGTCAGGTTTGTCACCAGTATGTGGGGAGAACAGAGAGAAGTAAATAAATGGGAAGAAAGACAGAGAGATGCAGAGCTAAATGAGGAGGAAGACCTTCCTTATAGATTCCAGTTTATCCTTCCGGTTTGTTCCTCAGGCCCGGCTGCTTATTCCTGTGAGACATCTTCATAACCTTACAATACATTCACCTATTTTACTTAAATAGGTTTCTGTTATTTGCTACTATAACAAATATACCAACTCATACCCTGTATGCTATCATAGATCACAAGTCTACCCAGCTAAAAAAGAGTGAGAAAAATCAGATTAGATTATCCTGTCTTGTCTCTCAGAATTTTGTCAGTTGTAAGGCACTGTGTGAGTTCAATCACAGACCCTTTATTCCCTAGTTCAGTTACCAAATTAGATCTGGTTTAAGTACCAGGCACTTATTGGCTGGTCGATATGAGAGTATAATATTAAAAGCAACTGAAAGATTCAGTTATTCAGATTTGCAGTGGCTCATTACGTCAGCCCCGTGAGCTGTAGTCAGGTATGTTTGGATTCCTACAGCTTGCTAATCTTTCCTCAAATTCTTTTGTTACCTATGCTTGCAACCCAGCCATTGGCTGGTCGTCTTAAAAGCAGACTGACTGAAAACCACACTTCACGGAATAGGGCTATTTCAGAAGTACTCACAGGCTAAAATCCAAGGCTTACCAGCAGGGTCAAAGTATCCCTAGACAATGGGATCTTCTCTTGGTACCTTGAAGAGCAACCTGAACTTCTTAAACTTGTCCTAAGCTGTTGTGGGGGGGAAGGAGCTATGGCCCTGTGAATCACCCTGGTGTCAGGCACCTTGAGAATTTGTAGGCCAGCTCAAAATACATACAAAAATATAAAGTTTAGTTAGTGTTTAGCTTAGAACTTGGTTGAAAACTCCATTAAAAGTCTTTTTATTTCTTTTCCATTATAAAAACAATGGGTATTTTATTATAAACACTTAGAATATAAAGGGAAATGGAATGAAGAATTAAAGTCACCCAGAGTCTTACCAACCAAAGAAAAATACTGCTAACTCTAGTATTTTGGTATTTTTCCTTTTCAGACTTTTTAAAATTTCTCAATATATATGTTCTTTCATTTACTGGGCATAATGTTGTGTATTTACAATTTTGTATCTCTTTTTTAATCTATGGTTTTCTATATTATTATAAACTCAATGTAAATGTTTTCAAAGGCTTCATAATATTCTATAAGATGGATATTGCACAGTTCATTAACTGTGATTTGAGGACATTAATGTTTCTTATTTTTGGATATTTTAGTGTTGTAATAAACATCTTTTGTATAAAACTTTTTGTATGTGTATAATATTTTTGTAGGTTAGATCCACAGACATATCTGCTCCGATTTGGAATATTTCCATTCTGGCAACAAAGTGAGTCTACCACCTTGGCCTAGCTTTACTAGCTACAGGTCTGTGAAGTGATGGGGGTCTATGGCAGGTTTGGGAACACTGAACGTGAACTGCAAATTTTTTTTTTTTTTTTTTAAGATTTTATTTATTTATTTGACAGAGAGAGAGAGAGCTCACAAGTAGGCAGAGAGGCAGGCAGAGAGAGAGGGGGAAGCAGGCTCCCTGCTGAGCAGAGAGCCCAATGCGGGGCTCGATCCCAGGACCCCGAGATCATGACCTGAGCCGAAGGCAGAGGCTTCAACCCACTGAGCCACCCAGGCGCCCCTGAACTGCAAATTTGAATAAATCAGAAATCCGGGTTGATCACTTTGTTTTCACCTCACTGCATCCCAAAGATGAGCACTTGTTGAGAATGTGCCCGGATTTGGCTCTGCCAGCTGGCAAGGTATCCCCGAATAATGGGAGATTATTAGAATCCTGCCCTTTTCCAGAGAGCTTTTATCCACATTCATTTTTGTGTTGTGCCAATTAGAGATGGCACAGTGGTTTTCTTTATATGCATCCTGGCAGCCCCGTCCACATAGATTTGGGAGGAAACTCTATCTGCACATCACTTTGATTTTCTGTAATGAGGCATGACGGCAGGATTTTGGGTCCCTCATCCTAAATTCATAAGTAGCTATATGCCTGAAGAGATTATCTGTGGACTGTTCAATGCCTTGGCGTTTTTATGCATGAAATGTCTCCTAGAGAGGATTCTAGTAATCACACTGAGTATACAGCACTGATCATTTACTCCTTGAAGTTTGTTTGTCCCCCCCCACCCCCCAGTGGTGACATTATATCCATCCATACTGGAGGCACAGTGAGCCACAGCAATAAAATAGAAATTACCACAAGGTGGAGTTGGTCAGACCCCATTCCATTGTATTTAGTTATTAAAATATCTAAAGTATTTTACTATAAGTTTCCTTCTCTGATTGCTGGACAGCTCAGCCCCCATGGTCAGCATTAGAATGAATCTCCAGCGCAGAGAGTCCCGGGCACCAGTGTGCTCACTCAGGGCTGCAGAGGGGTCTCTGTTAGGAGCTAGGTTTCTCTGTCTCCCCAACTGCTAAGCTTCCGCGATGGAATTTGTCCTTATTTCACCGGTTAGACATTTTAAGCATTTGCTTTCTTCTATGGGTTTGATAAAAGCAAAAGTAATAGCTCAGCTACCTCTCCTTCAGATAAAAGAAGTTTTGTTAATTGTAGCCAAGAGACTCTAGGGATGTTGGCAGGGGCTGTGAGTGTCAGCTGCCGGTAAGGGCTCCACTGCTGGGCTGCTGGCTGTGTGCCACTTTACAGGAACTCCAGTTCCTTCACGGCCGCACAATCTTAGTGATGTCAGCGAGTGATGTCAAACCAGAAAGGCTTCTTGGTGAGATGACCTCATGGGTCTAGTCCTTGCTTCAGGTGCCTTTGTGGGGCTCTGCTTAATTCTTTTTTTTTTTTTTTTTTTTTTTTGCTTAATTCTTTTGTGCAGAACTGGGGGATTGCCCCTCCTCTGTTAGCAATCTGAATACTTACAGTATTAGCAATTGAAGAGGGATTGCTGGAGCCTGGGAATCGGTTAACTGCTTTGCACCCTCTGGTTATTGTGATCAGGGGATCATTCTCAGTGATCGATTGTACTCAGGTGCTTAGGGAGTGTGTGGGAGCCGAAAATCCGTGTAAGAAGCAATTGTCTTCATCTCGGGCAACACTTCTGCCTCTATCCCTGGGCTTGGGTTATAAGAATTTTTCCCTGCTGATGCTCAGAAGAGAAATGCCAATATGTTCCTATGGGTGTGTGTGTGTGTGTGTGTGTGTGTGTGTGTGTGTAATAAATGAACAATTGCACCATATGGGTGATCAGTAAATGTTAGCTTCCTTTCCTGCCAGAAGGTAGTTTACAGTATTTGTAAAGTACTTCTAAATTTCCAAAATTTTTGTAATTTTAGACTCAGAAGACACCATCGAGGTCGTTTAATCCAACCACCATAATATATAGATCAAGATAGACATGCAGAGTAATTTTAGGGATTTTCCAAAAGTAGTCAAGGTATTGTTGACACAGCCAGGTTTATAACCTAGGTGTTCTGACACCAGCCAAATGGTTTTTTCATTATACAATGGCTGTTTTTAAGAAGCAAGAGAAAAATTATTTCTGTACTTTTTTTTTTCTTTTTTAGAACAAAAATACTTTGCTGAAGCAGGTGAAAGAGTAACACCCAAGTATTCATTATTACTATTACTATTTAGCATACTACTTTATGCTTATTTAAAAAAAATACTTTATCAAGGTATGACTAGCATTCACAAAGCTCGCCCCTCTCCCTAGCCCCTGGAATCCACCATTCTGTTCTCTGCTTATATGAGTTTGGCTATTTTAGATTCCTCATGTAAGTGGGATCATGTAGTAATTGTCCTTTGGTGTCGGCTTATTTCACTTAGCATAGTGAACTCCAAGTTCATCCATGTTACTGCTAACAGCAGAATTTTCTTATTTAAGGCTAATATTCCATTGTATATATATAGCATATTTTTTAAAATCCATTCATCTCTCAGTGGACATTCAGTTTGTTTTCATGCCTTGGCTATCATGAATAATGTTGCAGTAAACATGGGGATACAATATCTCTGAGGTCATGATTTCAATTCCTTTGAATATATACTGAGAAATGAAATTGCTGGATCATAAGGTAGTTCTCATTTGTATTCTTTTGAGGAACATCCATACCGCCTTCGGTAGTAAGTGCACCAATGTAAATTCTCACCAATGGTGTATGAGCACCATTTTCTCCACATCCTCGCCAAGGCTTCCTTTGATTTATTTTTGTGATCACAGCCATCCTAACAAGTGTGAGGTGATATCTCATTATGATTTCGATTTGCATTTCCCTGATGACAAGTGATATTAAGCACCTTTCCATATACCTATTAACTATCTCTTAAGTCTTCAGTAGAATATATCTATTCAGGTCCTTTACATTTAAAAAAATTGGTTTATTTGCTTTTTTTGCTCTTGAGTTGTAGGGCTTCCTTATATATTTTGGGTAATAACCCTGTATCAGTTATATGGCTTGGAGATACTTTCAGGATCCTATTCCACAGTTGGCCTATTCACTTTGTTGATTGTTTCCTTTGCTGTGCAGAACGTTTTTCATTTGATATGATTCCACTTGCTTATTTTTGCTTTTATTGCCTATGCTTTTCGTGTCATCTCTAAGAATTCATTGCCGAGGCAAGTCTCAAGGATTTCTTTTCCCCTTCAATTTCTTTTAGAAGTTTTATGGTTTCAAGTCTTATGTTAAATCTTTAATCCATTTTGAGGTGATTTTTAATAGAGATATCAGTGGAAAAGCAGTATGTGTAATATGACAACTATCCGTATTGAATGGACATATTAAGAAGCCTCTGCTTTGCATATATCACACTGTCTATTTGTCTTATTGAATATAAAGATGAGTACTAAGCAGGACTAGAAAAGACTTGATGCATCTTCCTGAAAACTAGTAAATTCTTTTTTAGAGGTTTTCTACTCTTGATTTTCTATTACTTTTTTGTTTATTTGTTTATTGTCCTTTCATGTACACGGGGTTGTAGAGAGATGATAATGTTTCTCATACCTTTGGAATCTTACATTGCCTCCCAGAGTTTTGCACAATGTCCATTAATGAATTCCGTGTAAAATGGAAGAGACTTGAGATGTTGATCTCTGTTGAGTTCTGGGTAGTTATACTTCTTACGTATAAAATATTGCATCATGTTAATGAAGCATGTAGTTCCGTACAACTCAAGAACTCTGTGTCTTTGACTTTAAAATAAATATCTATTGCTGTTGAGGGCTTCGTACAGGGCATCTTGTCGGGTCTTTATAAATAGTTGTCTGATAAAAATTCTGTTATAAATGAATGATAAGAGTTGATAGGCATTTATTTATTGAATGACTTATCCTCTGCTGTATCTCCCACACTCTTATAGTGGACAGGTATATTTAAATTGGTGCACAGAAATCAGAATTATCCGCTATAGTGTGTTATTGAGTAAGAACAAAATGACCTGTTCAGACAGGCCTGGGTCTGAATTCACATTCTCCTCATTTGCTGCACAGTTCTTGTAAATTACTTCATTCCTTTGAGGTTTAGTTTTTTCATATGTAAAATGGAGTTGATTATATCGCTTCATTGGATCATTAAGAAAATTAAATAATGTAGTGTGTAAGGTGCGTGGCATATAGTATCACGAAATCTCTATTGATTTGCTGCGTCTTATATTTCAGATTTGTCCTTGACTAACTACAGAGATCGTGCCATAAACAGGTGGTGGTTTCCAGCCATCCTTGGTGTTCCTTGGCTTATGGTGCATCACTGTGATCTCTGCCTCAGTCTTCACATGACTTTCTCCTTTGTATGTTTATTTCCTCATTTCCCTCCTTTCATAAGGGTCACAGTCATTGACTGAGGGCCCATCCTACTCCACCGTAGCCTCATCTTAACCTGATTACATCTGCGAAGCCCCTATTTCTAAATACGGTCACATTTACTGGTTCTGGGTAGACATAGATCTTGTGGGGACACTTTTCAATTTCAATTTTAGTTGTCTGACTCATGAACAGATTATAGTTTTCCATTTATTTTTTCTTTAATTTCTCTCAGAAATATTTTATAGTTTTTCACTGTACATGTCTTAAGCATCTTTATTCCTATTCATCCCAAGTATTGCAGATATTTTTCTTGGTTCTAGAAATGCTATTTAAAAAATAATTTCTATTTTTTTACTGTTATATACAAATGTATCTGATTTTTATGATAATCTTGTTTCTTGAAATAGTGCTGAATTCACTTATTAGTTCTATTAGCTTTTTTGTGTAGATTTTGGGATTTTCTACATATAGAATTATATCATCTTTGAATAAAGTCAATTTTACTTCCTCCTTCCCAATTGGCATTTTTTTCTTGCTTTGTGATAGTAATAGAGCCTTCAGTACAATGTATAATAATAGAAGTGCCAAGAGTGATCATCCTTATATTTTTCCTGATGTTATGACAAGAGTTTATTTTATCACCTGTATTAGCAGTAAGTTTTTGATAGATGTCCTTTATTAGAATTGTGGAAGTCCACTTCAATTGCAAGTTGGCTGAGAGGTTTTTTTATTGTTTTGTTTTTTAAATCAGGAATGGGTATTGGATTTTGGCAAATGCTTTTTCTATATCTATTAGGATATGTATATTTTTCATTTTTTGTTTGTTAAAATGGTGAATGATACTGATTCATTTTTGAATGTCAAATTAACCTTTCATTGCTCGGATAAACCCCATTTGGTCATGATATAGTGTCCTTCATATATACTATTTTATTCTATTGGTTAAATTTTGATTATAATATTTGAACCAATATTTATGAGGGATAGTGGTCATTAGTTTTCTTTTCTTGTAATGACTTCATTATGTTTTGATTTGATTTGGTTTTTACTATTATTATTTTAAGTAGCATGGAGCCTAATGTGGAACTTGAGCTCATGATCCTGATACCACAATGGGAGCTGAGATCAAGAGTTGGGATGCTTAACCAACTGAGGCTCCCAATACTTGACTTCATTATGTTTTCATATCAGAGTAACAGTGGCCTCTTAGAATGAGTTGGAATGTATTCCTTCTTCTCCAATTTTATAGAAGAGTGCTTATAGAATTGATATTCCTTCCTTAAATGTTTGGTGGAAATAACCAGTGAAGTCATCTGGGCTTTGAGTTTACTTTGTGGAATGGCTTTTAAATATAAATTCAATTTTTGAAATAGGTATAGAGCTAGTTGAATTTTCAGTGTCTTCTTGTGTGAGATTTAATAGTTTGTATATTTTGAGGATTAGTCTATTTAATTTATTGGCATAAAATTTTTCATAGTATTTCCTTATCCTTTACTATTTGTAGAAACTATAGTGTTGTCACTTCTTTCATTTCTGCTGTTGCTAATTTGTTTCTCCCTTTTTTTTCCTGATATGTTTTACTTGAGAGGATCACCAATTTAATTGGTTTTCTCAAAGAACCAGCTTTTGGTTCTGTTGCATTTTCCTTATTGTTTCTTTTTTCTTTTTCATTCATTTTTACACTTAACATTTGTGATTGCTTTCTTTTTACTTATTTTGAGTTTAATTACTTCTTGTTTTTCTAGATGCTTCAGTTGGAACTAATGCCATTGATTTGATTGATTTGAATCCATTATTCTTTTCTAACAGAGGGATTTAATACCATAAGTTTCTCACTCGTTACTGTACCACAGATTTTGAGATGTTTATTTATTTTGTTTTCATTTCATCCAGTTTGCAGTCTTTTCTAATATCCTCTTTGATTTCTTTCTTTTGATCCACAGAATATTTAGAAATGTGTTCTTTTAGTTTCCAGATACTTGGGGATTTTCTAGGGCTCTTTATTCATTTTTATTGATCTGTTATTGGTTCCTAAATTAATAACATTGTGATTAAAGAACATGCTTTTATGGCTTGAATCCTGTTAGATTTATTGAAACTTATTTTACAGCCCAGAATATGGTCTATATAGGTGAATGTTCAGTGTGCTCTTGCATATGTATTTCGGTGTTGTTTGGTGGAGTGTTCTATAAATATTAATTAGTTAGGTCAAATTGGCTGATAATGTTATACAAATCTAAGGTCTAACTTATTTGTTCTATAAATTATTGGAAGAGGGGTCTTGAAATTTCCAACTATAATTATAGATTATTATATTTCTTCTAGAAGCTCTATCAATTTTTGCTTCATACATTTTGAAGCTCTATTTTTAGGTACATAATTTTTTTTTTTAAAGATTTTATTTATTTATTTGACAGAGAGAGACAGGGATCACAAGTAGGCAGAGAGGCAGGCAGAGGGAGAGGGGGAAGCAGGCTCCCTGCTGAGAAGAGAGCCTGATGCGGGGCTCAATCCCAGGACCCTGAGATCATGACCTCAGCTGAAGGCAGAGGCTTAACCAACTGAGCCACCCAGGTGCCCCTAGGTACATAAATGTTTAAGAATGTTATGATTGTTGATTAATACTCAGGATTATGAAATGATCTTCTTCATCTCTCCAAATAATCTTTGTTTTGAAATATATTCTAATATTAATGCTAACATTCGAAGTTCCTTTTGATTAATATTAATATGGTATATTTCTGTCCATATTTTCACTTTTAATATATTTGTTTCTTTATATTTAATAGTGTATAGCTGTGACTTTCAGAAAATCTGAATGATAATGTCTTTTTTAAAGTTTTTAGATAATTTAAATTTAATGCAATTATTGATATGATTTTGCTTATTGATCATCTTGCTATTTGCTTTCTATTTGTCTCACCTGGTTTTTGTTCCATTTTTTCCCCCTTCTTTCTTTTGGACTAACTTATTTTTTTATAATTCTATTTTATCTATATTGTTGACATACTAACTATAACTATTATAGTAGGTGCTTTTGGTTTTATATTATACATCTTTAACTCATCACGTTCTGTCTTCAGGTAAAATTCTACCACTTTATCACTGTTATATGAACTTTTCTACAGGATACACCTTTTTCTTGTCTCCCAACTTTCACAATATTAGTGTCATGCATTTTACTTTTATAGATGTTTAAACAATGTACTATCTTAATATTACTTTTCTTTAAATATTTAATTATTTTTAAAAGAGATTTTAAATAATAAGAGCAATATTTCTCCCATTTTATTATCATTTTTGGTGTTCTCTATTCCTTTGTGTAGATTTTAATTTTCATTTGATATAAATTTTTTTTCTGACTGAAGGATTTCCTTTAACATTTATTGCAGTAGTGCTCTGCTGGTGATGAATTTTGGTTTTTATATATCTGCTTAAGTCTTTATTTTATTGTTGAAAGATATTTTCACTAGGTGTAGAATTCTGTATTGACAGATAATTGTTTCATCAATTTTTTTGCTTGCATTGTCTCTAGCCAAGAAATTAGCTGTTGTGATTATTGTTTCTTTGTATGTCATAAGACTTTTTTACTCCCTCTGGGTACTTTTAATATATTTTTCTTTGTCACTGATTTTGAGCAGTTTGATTATGATGCACCTTTGCATATTTTCTTTGGCTTATTGTGCTTGAGGTTTTATATCTGTGTGTGTGTGTGTGTGTGTGTGTGTGTGCGCGCGCGCGCGCGCGCGCATGCTCCATGCCCAGTATGGGGCTCAAACTCACAAAGAGTCAGATAATCTACCAACTGAACCAGCCAGGTACCCCTGTGCTTGAGATTTTTTAGCTTCTTGATCTAGGGGTTTACAGTTTTCATCAAATTAAAAAAAAAAAATTATAGCCATTATTTCTTCTTTTTTTTCTGCCACCTCCATCACCCCCAAAACCCAGGGACTCCAGTTATACATATATTTGGCTGCTTGATATTGTCTTACATTTCATGGATGCAGTGTCCATTTAAAAACTCTTTCTTTCATTTTGGGTAGTTTTATTGCTATGTATTCAGGTTCACTAATCTTTTCTTCTGTAGTATCTAATCTGCTCTTAATCTGTTTTCAACTCCCACATTGTATATTTACCTCTAAAGGTTTGATTTGGTTCTATCTATATCTGTCTGTCTTTTTCTCTTGTTTACCTAAATTTCTTAATGTATGATATATATAGCTGTAATAACTATTTTAATATCCTTTTCTTCTAATTCCAACACATGCTTCAATTTTGGGTCATTTTTATTTGATTATTATTTTATCTTTATTATAGGTTATATTTTGCTTCTCCCTCTCTTTTAGAGCTGGCAACTTGTTAGAATCCATATGTTACAAGTTTTACCTTGTTTGGTGTTGTGTCCTTTTTTATCTTATAAATATTTTTCTGTCCTTCGTTCTGGAATACATTCAAGTTATTTAGAAAAGTTTGTATTTAAGATATGTTAGAACTGTAGCAGTGTTCAATCTGAGGAGAATTATATACCACTACTGAGGGATGACCCTTCTGTATAGTCTACCTGAAGCTCACTGAATCATGAGGGTTTCATTCTGGTTGCTGGGAACAGGCACTATTCCTGGCCTTATATGAGTTTTGGGAACTGTCACCTTTACTCCTTTTGAGAGACTTTCCTCAGCTTCAAGTAGTTTCCTCACATATATTTTCTGATTATTACTCAGCTGAACACTGAAGGATCCCTTTATAAATGTTAGAAATTCTTTCTCTATGCAACTTTCTTCTCTCTGGTACACTGTCTTAAGAACTATAGTTACATATTTCAGAGACTTTTACCTCTGTCTGCTCATGTTAGAGGGTCCACTGTGCTCTGGTTAGATTCCCCCTACCTGCACCATGATCTGAAACTTTCTTAAGGAAATAAGCTGGAGCAACTATAGGGATCACCTGTCTTTCAGAATGTCATGAAAACAATTTTAAAAAATCAGTTATCATTTTTTATTGTTTTTGGCAGGAGCATACATCTGTTCAGAAGCAGAAATTTTCATTTGTCTTGAAGTTTTTTCTAAACATTGTGTACATTTTAAAAAACTTCTCTATGTTTATATCTCATCTCTTCAAAAAGGTGATAAACTCCTCCAGGTTAGGGGATTTATCTTTACCTTGGGTATATTCCCTGTAACACTGTGTGCTTTGCTGCAAACTTAGAAAGTTCCTGGTACAAGGGATAACGACGGGTAGGGATTACTTTCAATGTTCTTTCTCCAAGTCTATCTCATGACGTTTAATAATATCATCTTGAGTTTATTGTTATCTTTGTTCCTCTGAAGGAAGAGGAGGGCTGGATGAGTCTGGCTTTGAGTGAAAGTAGGTGTTCTAGGGCCTGGAACCCTGGGGTTTGAATTAAGTCAACAACCAGGTAGAAATTTGAAGCCCATAAGTACCTGGCTGGCTCTGTCAGTGGACCATGTGCCTCTTGATCTTGAGGTTGTGAGTTCAAGCATTACATTCTGCATAGAGATTACTTAAAAAAATGTAAATAAAAAATATATGTTGCCTTTAAAAAAAAAAAGTTAAAGCCCAAATATTGAGAGGAAAGCCATGAGAAGGAAATACAGAAGAATCCAGTGACTGGGACTCCAATGTGGAGCCAAGAATATGGAAGCTGGGACCAGGGAAAAGGGGGAAAAAAACAGTCCTGCAAATATCCTAGGTATGTACTGGGTGTAGGTGGCCTCTCCATTTGAATACTTAAAAAAAAAATAATCTGGTATGAATATGGTGAAAAGGTGAGTGAATCTGGCATAAAGAGACAGAGTGTGATGGAAAATCATTGAAGGCACATTAACTGCAGCCAGCCAGTTCCTCTTGCGATTCTGTTAGTGTGGCTCTAATTGCTGCATTAGCTGTATAAACCCTGCCATCCTGTTTATTCACAGTGGTTTCCTGGCTTTGTTGCTTTATAACTAGGATATATGTAAACATAATAAGTACTCACACAAAAACATCTGTCTCAAAATTGGTTTAGTTTCTTCATAAGGAAGCCAGAAATTCTGATATGATCACAATAAAAAGATCATGCTGTTTGTAATGCTAAGGGCTTTTCATTACCTTAGCAAGGTTTTAAATGAGTAATAAGTTTAAAATTCAAACAGAATATTGTAAGGTAATATCTCAAAACATTTCATATTTATTTGCTCTTTGTTCAGATACTATGGCTTCTAGGTATAGCAGTGTCTGATAGGCCTTACTCAATATAACCATAAATTTCCGTGGTTCCTACCCTCCCATCAACATAACAGCCAGATAAGAATTCTTGAAGATCATTTAAAATAATAGTTGAACTATGTCCTGGCACCATGATGAAGGCCATGCAATATATTATCACATTTAATACTTGCAATTAAGCAGATACTATTCTCCTTATCATATTCTAGAGGAAACTCCAGTTTGCAGAGTTTAAGTGTCTTGTCCAAAATTGCTGTTATCAAGCATATCAAAGTCAGGTCTTTGACTTCGAGGTTCTTAATCACTATCCTGCATGGTTCTCCCATGTCTCTTGTCTTTTTTGTTTATAGAGGTGTGAGCCACAAATTCAGCAGGTTTCACATTGCCTTGACTTATCATTATCTCACTTAGTCAAAAGGTGCTATAGAGGGAATGTTTGTGTCCCCCACAAATTCATATATTGGAACCTAATCTCCAATGTGCTAGTATTTGGAGGTGGGGCTTTGGGAGGTGATTAGGTCATGATGATGGAGCCCTCATGAATGGAACTAATGACCTTATAAAAGAGACCCCAGAGGGATCCTTTGTCTCTTCTACCACATAAGGGCTCAGCAGGAAGATAACTATCTGTGAACCAGGAACCAGGCTCTCCCTAGACATCAAATCTGCTGGCACTTTTATCTTGTACTTTCCAGCCTCCAGAGTAATGAGAACTAAATGTGAGTTGTTTAAGCCACCCAGTGTATGGTGTTTTGTTATAGCAGCCTGTAAGGCCTAAGACACAAGGCCATTCTAGAATATGTTCTTGGAATTCATCAATAGGCTCTGCTAGATTTATAATTACAGGGTTTACTTGATTTAGGAGTCTTTCTGCCACGCCCTTCTACCACCTTAAAAACATACTTTAGGTTGATAATGGCAAGTTGATTCATAAAAATTTATGAAACACAATAGGTTTTCTTTATTTTTGCCACTGTGAGGTTCAGATTAATTTTCCTTCTGCTGGAACCCAATGCAAACCAGCTTTTCGTGGTTTATTGGGAGGGAGAAACTTCCTCTGGACATTGTGTGCATTGTCTCGCAATGACTAATGGGGGCAGCAGAGAGCTTTCCTAGTGAGCATGACAGGCCAGGTAAGAAAAACTTTGCCTTGGGTATATTTGGAGTAAGAGGTTAAGAGAAGGGTGAGTGGTGGCGTGAAGGCTAATCAGCAATCATGCAAGGCAGGAGAAAGAGGAATCAAGTCATACATGTAGCTAGGCCAGGTATGAGAGTCAGAGAAATTGCCAGTTGGAGTTGAGGGTAATAAGCAGTTGAAGAGGAAAAAATCATTCTGCAGATACAGGTCTTCCTATGCAGCTTCAAGCTATGAAGAGCTCTAATTATGTTTTTAAATAATTTTAGGTGGTACCAGTCAAAATCTCACATACTTTATATTTGTTATTGCTATATTTTTTATCATTATTTTATTGTATTTATTTGTTATATTTATATTTGTAATTAAATTCTCATAAAGATCTCATAACTTCTCATAAAAATCCGATGGAGTGTATTACCCAAAAATTACAAGAAAAGAAACTGAACAAGTTCAGAAAATTTGGGGGTAGGTTGTCATCTCCTCTCAGAAGCTGGTATGTTACCACATAAATTTGACTTATGCTGAGATTAAAAAATGAAACAGTTGTTATATGCTCAGATTGTTATAGGCTACAATAATCTAAATACATTGGCTGGTATGTAAAAATTCTAAGATAATTTGGAAATTAAAATTTAGAAGTTCATTTTACAGTATAATTCTAGAGGTAGACTAGCACTGTGGAACCGGTATTTTCTTTGAGTTTGATTGAAATGGTGAAATCAGCAAAATCTACAAGAGCAAAAGTAAAAGGTGATCATAGTGTTGGTATAACCACAGAACATCCTTCAGGATGCTCTTCCTAATCTCAGTGTAGCCTACAAGAAGATGAAAAATGCCTGAATAAAATGAACGTGTTGAAGAACTGTCTTTAGTGGTTTAGTTGCGTATGGGGCTACACATAATAGAATTCTGTTTTCTCAGATGTGTCAGTTTCATGCATGCATTGTAGAACTCTGCTTAGGCTAGTACATTTTGCTTAGATTAAGGCTATGGAAAATTACTGGTTAGAATCTTTAAGACTAAGATGGCCTCCATGATTCTTGCCCGTTAGTGTTCACACCTTTGTGTAATCCTCTTCCCTGATTATGGATGGACCTGTGACTTATTTCTAACCGATAGAATATGGCAAAGGTAATGAAATATGACTCATAGGATTATGTCACATTATATAAGAATCTATCTTGCTTGAGAATTTCCTTATTAACTTGATGAAACAAGCAGCCATATTGGGAAAGTCTATGTGGTAAGGAACTTAGGGCCTTTCCCTTCCAATGGCCAATCAGAAGCCTGACCCTCAGTTCTACAGCTGCAAGAAAGTTAATTCCACCAACAACCTGAGTGAGTTTGGAAGTAGATTATCCCCTAGTCAAATTTAGATGAGAATACTGTCTAGCTGACAAGTTGATTTCTGTCTCAGGGGAACCTAAGAAGAGGATGACCCAGCTAAGCTGTACCCAGGTACCCAGTCCACAGAAACTGAGAAAATAAAATGGGTTGTTTTAGGCTGCTAAATTTGTGGTAATTTGTTGTAGAGCAATATGTAACTAATAGATACTCCTTCTAGCTAAAGTTATCCTAACCCCTGATTACTCTCCTATATCGCTTTAAATCTTTCTTAAAATCTTATTGTGTAGACACAACTGAGTTGTCTACGTTTAATTACCTCTCTCCCTTCCCTTGATTCTCTTATTACTTTTGTAATCTCCAACAAGTTACTTCAATCCTCTGAAGCTCAGTTTCCTCATCTATAAACTGGGGTTAATCATACCTGTGCCCCCAGTGTTGTAAGGCTTAACTAGGCTTGTGTTTGAAAAAAGCTCTGAGTGATGTTTCAACTCGGTCTATTCTGACTCCTTCTGAATAGCTTTAACTTTCATTATGCCTTGTCATGTATGCCCTAGGTTTGGATCACATCAGGCCATGAAGTCTTGCCTTACTCTCTGGATTCTTCATTTCTTGTCTACCTGGCTTTCCTAGTAGACAACAGTGCTTATTTACCTCTGTTTGATTTATTGTAGCCCATGGGCTGCTCTCATTGAACAGGAAGGATAATGGTGGCCACCAGCTTTCAGTGAATGAGAATTTTGAAGCTGGCCTTTTCAAAGTACTTTGGTACTCTTGCAATGGGTAGTCTCACCAATACATAGGCTTCTCTCCAAGCGATAAATAGAATGTGCGATTACCCTTCCTATAGTGTGGAGTCCACAGGGGAAAACATGAGTGCATTTGTGCTCCTAATTAGCTATAGAATGAATTGTGAGTCTGGGCTACTTAAAAGAGTTGGGAGCAGATCTTTAGCACCTACAAAATGAGAATAGTTTCCCAGATACTTGTGGTTGCTCATCTATACACCAGTTCCTTAGAGTCCCAAAATGCTGCTTCTGTCTTCACCATCTCCAGAGATAAATGCCCAGCTTCTAGGCTTGTTTCTTCAGACATAAATCCCTAGCCCTTTGACAAAATGGAAGAAATGTCTCAGAATTATAGAAAATTGTTGACTAAAGGAACTTAGTCTAATAACAGTAATGATAGCTAGCATTTCTGAATTCTTACACTGTATTATGGACTGTACAGAGTGCTTGATATACAGTGTCTTGTTTAATGTGATCGAACTCATTCATTTTACAGATGGAAAAATTTGATTTTGTTAACTTTCAAAATGGTAACTTTTACTGAGAGTATGGGCTCTACTTCATCACAGTGCTTCAATAGGAATAATTGAATACATAAATTGCATTTTTACGAGTTTAAAAGTCACCAGTGTAGTCTAAGGGATAGAAGTGGTCTTTGGGTGATACAAATCTGGGCTTAAATCCTGGTTCTGCTACTCACCAGCTGTGTGATATTGGATGAATTACTTAATCATTATGAATCACTATTTCTTCATCTGTACCACAGGGATTATAATGCTACAGTGGACTGTTGTAAGAAAGAAAATTGAGAATATGAAATTTATACTATCCTGCATGTATGTGTGCCGTAAATGATAACTATTATTGTATGCATTTTTATATCAATTAAATTTGTGTCAGAATTCTCATTATTATAACCGAAATTTTATCATTCAGTATTATGTTCTTATTCACATTTTACAAGTGAAGAAGTCACAGATAAAAAGGTAGATGCTGGTCAGTTGTTCTGTAAGGTTAGGTAAGAGCTGAGACTCAGATTGAGGTATGCAGACTCTGGGCGTAAGCCAGAGTAGTTCTGTAGTGCTGTTTTTTACGCTTACTTCTTTCATTCAGCTGAGAACTTAGTTTCCTGCTTAAGCTATAACTCCTTGAGGGCAGGAATCTTGCATCACCAGACCAACACAATAGGCCTTCAATAGATCCATATTTAGTTTATAAGAACAAGTGAACATGTATTTCTAAGGAATATGAACCCTGAGTGCAGGTTAAATCACTTGTCCCTCAAACTGAATTTCAAAGGTAAAAGAGGGATCACAGAAAGGCAAAGTGCCACATCAGCCATCCAGAGATCCAGGAGAGGACATCGTTGCTTGGTAATTACCTTGTGGAGGTAATTATGTAACTCAACTACACATATGTTAGCCTAAGAGGATGTATGTACATGAGCCATATTTTTCCTCCTTGCTTTCTGCCTCCTTGAGCACAGTTCTGGAATTTTGTGGTCATTAGAATATGGAGCTTCATTGGTTAATTTATTCATTTAATGGGTATGTATTTGGCTCCTAGTATGTGCCAGGCACTGTATTAGTCTTTCCTTATAGAACTTAAGGTAGGTGAGAAAGACGAAATGTTGAATAGAAAAACTAATTGTAATAACTGACTATTGAGATTGAAGTAAGATCAAGTTTTTCATAGAACAAGGTGCAGGGAGACCTGATCAAGGCTGGGAGGATCAAAGCAGACTTCCTGGAAGAAATGATAAGTGAACTAAGTCTCAAAGGAGTTAACCAGGTAAAGAATAAGAAGGAAAGATGTCTATTAAGTACCACATGCTCCAGACATAGAGATTCGAATCATCTGGGGGCATTTTAGGAAGTGCAGGTAATTCAGAGGATAACTCAGATGGAGAGTGCCAAGGCAATAAATATAACTGGCAAAGTAATTATGGCCAGATCTTGAAGACCTTGTAAACCACTGGAAGGATTTTTGACTACGGCCTAAAGGCATGTGGAAACCATTGAAGATTATTGAGCAAGGAAATGGCATAATTGTGTTTAGAAACATGACTCTAGTCATCTGTGCAGAATAAGACCCAGAGGCTTGTTTTGGAGGCTGTGGAGGTGAATTAAGTGAGAAATCATAGTGAGGACTTGGTGACCAATACGATAGGGCCAGAGAAAGAAAGGAGGAATCTAGGGAGGACTCATAGATTTTGATTTGGGTGACTGGGAAATGGAGGCGTAATTCACTAAGGAATGAGAAGCAGATTTTAGTGGGACACAGGGAGAGCTTGGATGTGTGGATATAATAAGAAGGGTAGAGAGAAAGAATGGCTAAGGAGACTGTAAGGAAGTAGCGGTGTCATTAAAGCCAAAGTTGGAGAAAATGATGAGATTAGTGGATAATGTATAGCAACAAATGAGACAGAGAAAGAGAAAGTTAAGTACTGAAAAGTGTTTATTGAGTTTAATAATACATCACTCACTAGTGACTGTGGTAAAAACAGTTTCAGGGAAGAGCTGGAAGCCAAGAAAAGATGGTTATATATTTACATTTGGAGGAAAATGAGCCAGAGATGGCATGGAAGTCGTATTCAATTTTTCCTTCCTTTGGGCACATGATAAGATTTCGCTTTCTCACACCCTTTGAAGTTAGAGCTATGTGACTTGGTATTACTAATGAAATGTAAGCAGATGTGACATTGTCACTTTGGGCTGGAAACCAGAACTGGTGTGCAATTTTCTACCTTTCCTTTTCCTGTCTCAGTGATCTGGAAAGCATATGTCAAGATAAATCTTCCTTTAGCCTGTGTGCTTGGAAGAGTGCATTGAATACAACCCTCCCGGTCATCCACATTGAGTGTGTAACATGAGCCAAAGGTCAGGAACTTAGTTAATGTTGATTTCTCCATCTCTTGCATTTTACATTGCATTCAGCTCTGTATCCACTGGTTTCCTTGTTTCTCTTCAGAGTTATTTAGTCTTAGAATGTAGACCACTTTCTACATTTCTATATTCAAGCACCCAGAATAGACTGGCGAGAGACTCTGTGTCCCAGTTCCAAGTTCCCATAAGAAAGAATTTGATCGGCCATGCTTGGGTCAAGTGATCACTTCTAGTTCTAATCAGCTTTACCATGACAAGGCAGGGAAAGAGATATACCATGATACTTAAGTTGTGAGGTGTGTAAGTTCTACAAGAAGAGGTATCAGTGGGATAGATGGTATCTTTGACATGCCTAGCATAGTTGTGAGACTTCAGTGACTATATCTTGTGTGGAATTAAAGACACTGGTTGACTTCAACTAGGGTAGATGCAGTCTATGGCATTGCCTAACTAAAGGTCAGACAGTAAGTCCCCAGACTTTCAATCAATTTTTAATTACCAGGATTTTGGGTGGGGTGGGGTGGGGGTGGGAATAGGAGGAAGCTATACACTTCTCTCTGATATGCAAAAACATCAGGCCAGGGGATTGAGGCCAACAACAAAAGTACAACCTATGAAAATTCCACCCAGCAGAAAGCAGGTAGCTAACAATGGCTGCACTTGCAGATAAGAGGAAGCATACTATAGGAGAATGTTATCCTCTTCTGAGGACAGTGTCATGGACTTATTGGGAAAGAGGTGTTCAGTAGATGGCAGAACCCCAAATGGAAAGGTCTTTAACCCAGACGGCACTGAATGATGCTGGGGATTCCTTATTGTAAAGCACTATTAACTTTAAACCAATATGATTTTTTGGTTTCATGATATCAAATTTCTTGCTTGGCTAAAAAGCTAAGTGAAAGAAATCCTTTTAAAAAACGTCCTTTTGGCATGTTGTGGCTGACAGGCTTGCAAGTAGGCAGTTTGTGAAAGCTGATTTGGTTTCCGGTGGAGATGTTTTCTGGGATCCCAAATGGGATCTTGGACCGACAGAAATATGATGAACTCGAAAAGTAACTGGAATGCTTAGTTCTCTAAGTATTTCCGGCGCTAGGGTTTTGTTGCCATTTGTACTACAGAACAACTTATTTGCCTTGAGAAGTGGATACCCCGAAGGGGAAGAAAAGTGAAACTCTCACCAGTGAGCTGATGTTATGAAATCTGAGGTTTTTTGTCCAAGCCAGTCAGGAGCAGAATTAATTTGCAGGCCTCTGACAGTCTTGAAGTCATAATCAGCACTGCAGGCTTAGGATCAAAGCCAAGTGGGCAGTAGACAATATCCCTCCTCAGAGCTCCATCTGCCCACTATGAGACCCAAACTCTCTCTCTGGCCTCTTAGCTCTCAGTCCTGCCTGAAATGTGAACTTACGGCTTTTGCTTGTTCCCACTTTCAGCAGAGTGTACCATCAGTAGTTTCTTGATTAACTGTAGTGGGGGGATAAGTGTCGTTCTAAGTCTGTGCTAATGATTGCCTTCTGCTGGGCAGGATCCACTTCTGACCTAGACCTAAGGTGTTTCCCCAGTGGTATCTTGATGTTGTCCAGGCATAAGACCTGAGACTACAGGCTGGTTTAGATTTTTTATAATCTGTGCAATCAATGCAGTGTATTTGGAGACTGGCAGGGGCTACAAAGGATGGTAAAAGGATTTTAAGCTTCTGGCCGTAGAAAATGCCAGGTAAACTCAAGCTTCGACTTCACTTGCTAAGATTGGGAGTTGGCACCTGCTGGGCATTCTTGGAAAGCAACCCATCTAGTCCAGAGGACCAGAGGGGCTGCCGAGCAAGGTGAGAAGTGCCCTGCACCTGTCTGGGTTTTGAGCAGGTGGAACGGTGACCAGTGAGGCGGCAAGTCACCTGAGTGCACCAGGCCCTAGGGCCTCCTGAGGAGAGTTATAGCTTCAACAGAACCATTAGAAAATCTGAGGCCAGCTGTCCTTAAAGTACTCTAGGGATGCTTTTAGTATTTTAGAAGGAGGGAGAATTTTTTAGGAGGGAATAAGTTTGCCACTCACAGATGGAAGCAATTCCCTAAACCAGACTTTGGGAAAAAATTCTGGTGATTTATCAGCTTAATAACAGCTTCTTTCTATCAGCCAAATTCTAGAAAGCTGGATGAGATTTTGACTACCGGTTTAGGATATATGCATAATGCCTAGTTTTGGCGAAATAAAAAAAAAAAAAAGAAATGGCGCTCTGTATCTTCATCATCATTATTATTGTTGTCATTATTATTTATTGAAAAGTATTTAGACAATAGCTGTTTACCAGGAGAGTCCTAGAAGGCCAACTTTTCCATGACAAGGGACCCAAGTAATTTGAATATCCAAACCGGATCTTATTCTGATACCTGGGCTGCCTTTAGCATCCCATCTCCAAAAGGCAAAATGGCAACCTCCCTAAAAAGCATTCATCTCTGTCAAATTAATTTATCAGATTAGCCAGCAGAGAGCTAGTCTGGCCCACTTCCTGCTGCTCCAGGCTGCCTGGAGGCAAGACTGAGACTGGTAGAAGACTAGATGGGCTTGATCAGAGAGAGAGCTGATTGAAGATTCTTTGCTTGGGATGGAGGGCAAGAAGTCTTGTGTAGAAGAAAAAATCAGGGAGTGACCTGGGGTGGGGCCAGTTTGGTCAATTCAAAGAAATGCTCAGATTGGTCAGGCTGGTTGCAAATCATTGGGAAATATGGGCAAAATAGTTTAAAATGTGTGCTTGTTGGGATTATCTAGAACCCATGATCTTAAAGCCTGATTCTGCCAAAATACCAACATGTAACCCAGAATTATAAACAAGACTTATTAAAATGCATGCGTTCTTCCTCCCTCTGCCCATTACCATTGCTTGTTTACCACGGAGGTGGGGAGGGGGCAGAGAGCATCAACTTGCAATTGCAAAAAGTCTGCCAGAATTTCAAAAAGCCATGACTGTTCAATTCTTTCCATCTTCTCTCTCACTAACTCCTTATCATCTTAATTTCATGGGTCAGATATTAGGATGAGCCTGAATTGCAGGTTCTACTGAGAAGGAAGTGGATAAATGAATAATATTTTTTACTGCTTTATATTTATTGAATCCATCTAATTCTAATTACAATATTGTGTTTCATCTCCTACAAGATTGCTTTTGCACGCAGAGTGAGATGACCTGTGACGTATGCTGCCATGATTATAAGGGGTTTCTTGTAGTTATCATTGTTGATTTAAAATCCTAGCAAACTACAACACACAGAAAGCTGAAATCAAATGAGCATCCAGCGACAATGTACCTTTCTACTCGATTAAAAAAGGTCCCTATGAAATCCAGTGTAATTCTTTTCTGCAACGACCTTCATTTGCTGCTAAATGGACTGGCACACACAAAAATACAATATATAACATTTTTAATAGTGGGAGTGTAAGATCATCTGGCATGCACTATTTTGGGGTGTTCGTGTATGTACATAAAATATTGAAACATACTTTTCCACGTATTATTTTGAGTAGATTTTTGCTGGTACATTGAGAATGAAGAGCGAGAAGAATTGTGTAAGTGTATGTAGTAGGCACTCGGTGTAGGTTTGCCTGAGCAAGATCAAGTGCTCTGTGTGCCTGTGACAGAATGGCAGGGTGAGGGTCTGTGTTCCAACGGCTGGGCTGTTCTGAGAAGTCACAGAGGGGCTGGTTGTTTTCTTCTTGGTTCTCGCCTTCCCAGTCTTTAACAACCAGGATATTTCTGGTCTTAATTCTCTGAGTCTTTAATGCTGTTCTTTGTCTGCTGGAAACTTGAGAAGACCATCTGAAAAAAATGGGGGCAGGGATCAATTTTCCAAGAGGCAAAGGTAGGGAAAGAGAAGAGGAACGGTAGAGATAAGATACATATTTTTTTCTGTAATTTAGCTTACAGGCACATAGGAAAATTTAGTTGTAAAGGTCTTTTTTGTTTTTGAATAAGACAACTAAAAGACTGAGCTTTCTAAACCAATAAATACATATATCAAATTCTTATCGTCTTCCTTTACAGGAATCTACTTGAATCCCATTAGAAAAGACACAATGATTGGATATGCACTTTCCATTTTGGAGAAATACATTAAATGAATGTCTTTGATGCTGTGTAGCCCACTTGTTGAAAAAAATGATGAAAAGCATTTTAATCCTTAAACACACATGCGTACACACACGCACACACTCACACAGAATTCATTATCATATATAAGATAGATCCCCTTTTATTGAAATGGTTAAAATCCAGGAAGACTAATCTAGTCCTTTTGTACCCTCGAGAACCACTGCACTAAGCTGTTCCAAATCATGCCCTACTTTAGACTTTGTTTAGTTGGAGGTTCTTTCTTTAAACTCTTCGTTGTCTTATTTAAAATTAATATACTGTAATACCTCTTAATACAGCTGGAACTTCTGGGGTTTTAATTTGAATCACTGAGGTATTTAAATAATAACAGAGTAGCTTTCAATACCCTGGTCCTGTGCTAGGATTGAACACTTAGTTTCTGGAGCATCAGCAGGCAGTCCAAGGGAGGCCCCGCAGAGGAGATGATGAGCAGACCTGGGAAGCTGCAAACGTCTATGACACCCCTGAAGGTGAAATCCAGCAAGCTCCTGCTGTTACAGTTTCTAAAAGTGAATGCAGGATTTGGCATTGCTGAGACCTACCTCTACCCAAAGAACTCAAAGATTTGAGGGGAAGGGAAAAGCAGGGAGTTGGAACAGATGCCAAGGCAGCTGGAGACAGACCCTGAAATACATAATTGCACCCAATTTAGTTACTGAATGCGGGGGTGCTTATGTGTACCATGTTTTTTAAAGGAGTAATAGACTTTTTATTGCTACTAAGCCTGAAATAAACAAGCAATTTGATCATTTTGTCTAGATTAATTGGTAATGAATCAATTAGTAACCACTAAATTCAGCCAATCACCTAGTTACTAACTGGTTTATAAATTCACCACTCCAGTAAAAGACGTCGTGTCTGCACAGGACCTTGGGAACTCAGTGTCCCAGAGAAATGGAGTTTTCAAATACGTATTTGTCTTATAGCGGCACATGCTTATATCCACAGGTGTCTGGGACCTATTATACTGTGTTCACTATTAGAAAAATGGATGGAATAACTAAGGGTAGTTCTTATAGAAAGGAATACTCCTAGGAAGAGAGTTATAGATGTCTAGCTATAAGGAAATGCCATGTTCCTACAGTTCTCGAGCTTGCAGTGTTTTAAGTAGGTTTAAAGCTCTTACTTACTTTTTCCTTTCAAAAAACAATGTACCGAGTCCCATTCTTTACTTCCGTACATTTGAAAAATGGTCCATCTCACATCCGGTGTCTTTTACCTAATGTGATGCCATAAACTGCCTGGAGACCACTACCAGAGACATTAAGTATGGGTTGGAATTTGATTGGAAAATTCCTGTGCATCTCAAGAATGAGACACGAAGCCTAGAGCATGGGCTTAGCAGCTTACGTGTCCTTTCTGCAACCTCTAAGACAAGTTATGGGTGGCTTGCACAGAAGAGGCTACCTTCTCCCCTTGTTAAACTTAGCGGATGCCTAAATATTTAATAGAAAAACAAAATCTTGGTGCTTTGGATTACACAAGCATACGTGTTTTGACAGTGGGATATTAAAAGCTTCTAACTAATTCAAATCAAATTTAAAGAATGCCTGCAGTATTAGGCTAGGTTAGGCTGTGCTGCAGGAACGCACAAATCCTGACGTCTCAGTGGCTGACCGTGTGCACATTTAGTCCTTACTAAGCACAACCTGCTACAGGCTCAGCAGTCCTCCCCTAGTGTGACTCAGGGCTCCTGATGCCTTTCATCTTGTAGCAGCTCTGCTGTTAGACATAAGCTCCCTGGTTCCTGCAGCCAGGGAAGAGCATTTAGAGGGTAGTTCATGGGCTTTTCACTGCTTTAGCTCCACACTGACAAGTGTCATGTCCCAGCACAGTTTACTGGCCAGAACTAGTCACTTGGCTTCCCCTGACTGCAAGGTCTCTGTGAACAAGCTCTGTTTTAGGTCTTCAAGAGCAAAACTAGAGTTAATGAATGCTGTGAATGTCAACCCCACCTAAAATGTGCCGCCCACCTTGCTACGTGGTGAGGATAACAAAGGTGAATATAATAGAGTGTCTGCATTTAAGAAACTCATAATCCACTGGCTTAATAATATGCTTATGAAGTTTAAGGACAGTATCCACATTAACAAAGCAAGACATAAAATTGGCTATATGGAATGGTTTCAGTTATATAAAATAATAATTGGCGTCAATCACACGGAAACACGTGTATCACAGTATAAAGAAACAGTGGCCGTTGAAATCTAAAGCTTAATGGGAAATTAGTCATTTATTGAGACTTTACCGTCATTTATATTGACTACCTATAAAATTCTGGCTTCATGCAGTTTAGTGGCATTGTAAAGCAGAATAAAACCAAACAAAAATAGAAAAAACCTTATTTGTTAATATTGAACTACAGCTGATTCTACGGAGTAAGCAACTCAATATACAGAAGAACTTGCAGGATTTTAGAGAGTAAAATGGAAATCTCTTTTGAGTGGAGGTTAGGCAGATTCAGGGAGCCCCAAGAAGAAATGAGGGTTCCTTAGAATTAGAAAATTTTCACCAATAGGGGGTGGCTAGTCTCGTCTCATTTTGCCAGTTGAGTACTTTCTAAAAAAGAAGGACCTTTGCTGGCTTTTTCTCCCCTTTAAATTATGTGTCGTCCAGAACTCCAAGTCCATCAGGGAGTACTTTCTTTCTTACCCCTTTTAGAGTTGTTTTGTCCTGAAAATAAGAGTAAAATTTGCTCATTGAAGAAAATTTAGAAAGTACAGGAAGGTTTAAAAGATGGAAATAATCAGGGGTGCCTGGGTGGCTCAGTTGGTTAAGGGTTTGACTCTTGATTTCAGCTCAGGTCATGGTCTCAGGGTCATGAGACCAAGCTTCTGTGCTGCTAGGTGTGGAGTGGGCTTAGGACTCTTTTTCTCAAAAAAAGGGGGGTGGATAATCATTGTTAGTGCCTTTGTCCAGGGACAATCTCCATTAACATTTTGGTATATTTTATTTTAGACCTTTTATATATGTATTTTATTTTATATCATTGAAAGCATACCTTTTATGCAACTGTACGTTTTGCTTTGTTAATAGAGCACTACTTCATACTTAAATTTCATAAGCATATTTAAAAAATATGGGATAACAGTTTATTTTATGCAAGTTACAAACTATTACTATTCTGCTAATATTAGTCACATAGATTGCTTCTAAGTTTAAATTATTAAAAATTGCCCTCTGACGAACAGCAGCAAATAGAAGGTAAGGCACTGACCTTACAATCCTGGACTAGACTTAAATCCTTTTGGTTGATGGAAATGTTTCATGGAATGTCCTCCAAAAGATAAAACCTAATACCATATTTGTTTGAAGGGACAGTGAGGAAAGGTGATGATAAAATCATCTCCCACATATCACAAAGCTTCTTAAAGGAGTAGATTTTGAGCTAATTTGGAAAACCATGTTAAGTATGGAAGCACATTCCAGGTAAAGAGAGACTGAAAAGCAAGCTTATCAATTAATTTGGGCCATAATATGGCTACATAGCAAACAACCGAAGAGTTACAACCACATGCAAAGTAAGAATTTATTTAGCTTGTCCACGTGCAGATTGGCCAGGATCATCTGATTGAAGCAAGTCATTACTAGCTGGCTGTGCTTCAAATCCCAGGAGTTGAGAGTGTCCCACGCAGGTCTGTGGGTAGACTGAGGCAGCTTCAGTCAATGTGTGCTTACCCTCCTGGCATCAAGATCATGAAGACATGATCTTCTCAAGCCTCTGGCAGAGCAGGCCTCTTTTTCACCCACTTGTCGGGCCCTGACTGTATCTTGCCTGCCAACATTACAGTGGCTAAACTAAGTCATATCCCTAAGCCTGAAGCAAAAGGAGGAAAAGTGCTTTCAGGTCATGGAGGTTTTGGAGAGGAGTGAATGCCTCTGAATAAGAATCTACACTACCACAGCCAGGGGCGAAACTTTTTTTTTTGTTGGTAAGATTTTATTTATTTATTTATTTGACTAAGAGAGAAAGAGAGAGAGCATGAGTGCACAAGCAGGAGGAGCAGCAGAGCAGCAGCAGAGAGAGAGAATCAGGCTCTCTGCTTAGCGGGGAGTCCGATTTGGGGCTCGATCCCAGGACTCTGGGATCGTGACCTGAGCCGAAGGCAGACGCTTAACTGACTGAGCCACTCAGGCGTCCCAGCAAAGGGAGAATCTTATAATGCCCTGTCTTTTATCAAGGAACTCCTGTCTTCTAGAAAAAAGGTGAAGAAGACCTCTTGAGGTCTCCTTGTTTCTTTCTTTTCCATACATTTACTTATGAAGAGGATGCTTCTGTGAACACCTAGGCATCCTGTGAGCAAATGATGGCGATACGGGGCCCAGACTTGAATGTGGAGTCTCCTAAACAACATTTTTGCAGACACAGTGCGTTTGTTCTCTAGAGTTTAAGGAAGAATCTGCTTCAGTTGACCCTGTGTTAGGCAACACTAACCTTACTTGCCCTTCAGGGCGGTGATCCTTAGTCCTGGCTGCACATTAGAGTCAGTTAGGGAGCGTTTGAAATCTACAGGGTGCCTGAGCCCACCAAATCAATAAACTTATAATCTGTGGGGGCTGAGGCCCCAGCAAAGAGGTGTTTTAGGTGCTCAGTGAAAGCACTGTTTATTCGGTGTTGAGAACCACTGCTCTGCTACAACCATTTCCCCCTCTTTCAATTTTGTTTTCCCGGGGCCAGCATCTTATTCACAGCCGTATCTAGCTCCACTCTCACCTGTCATAGAATACTGAAACCTGCACAACCAGGTGATATTTTATCAACATTTCTTGGAAGGGGGGCTACCTTAGAAAACCTATATTCTTTTCACTTTAAGAAATTGATTAGATGTGAATAACACTGGGTGTTACAAGCCACTGATAAATTATGGAACACTACACCTGAAACTAATGATGTACTATATGTTGGCTAATTGAATTTAAATAAAAAAAGAAGAAAAAAAAGAAAAATTGATTAGCTGTGCTGTACCTCAGCCCATATAGACTTACTCTGGGCTGCACATTAGTGTTACTTTGTGAGGGGCATCTGGGCGGCTCAGTTGTTAAGCGTCTGCCTTCAGCTCAAGTCATGATCCCAGAGTCCTGGGATTGAGCCGGCATCTTCGGGCTCTCTGCTCAGTGGGGAGCCTTGGTTGTGTTCCCTCTCTTGCTGTCTCTCTCTGTTATAAATAAATAACATCTTTTTAAAAAATAGAATTACTTTGCAAACTTAAAAAAACAACAACAAAAAACCTAAGCCCCAAAAAACAGAATGTCTTTACCCAGCATCAAGCCCTAGAGATCCTGGCTCAAATTTTACCCCAGCCAGTGATGCTGTTTTCAAAGGGCTCAGGTAATTTTTCTATGTGGTCAGTTTTGAGAATCCTAGAACTTTGATAGGGCAAGCCCATGAGCAGCCAATAAGCAGAGAACCAACCCTGGGGCCCAAAGATGAATATCTGTATCTTTCCTGATCCCAAGGCTTCTTTGAACAATAAGAGGTATTCCTTTGGATACAGCAGAATAGGAAATTGGACACAGATAATGAGAGTGATAATGAAGAATTTGCCTGGCTGTGCCAGAGTATGTGTATAGGGGAGTGATGGAAAATGGGATCTGTGAGCAAGAGAAGTGGAAAGAAAGGCTCAGGTCATAGTCTCAAATATAAGGCCAAGGGCTGGAAACCTGAGTCACTAGACATTTGAGAACTCTACTAAGTCCCTGAGCAATACAACTCTCAGCCATCAAGTGTTTCTTAATTTCTTCTTTGAAACCACCTTATTTAATCATAATTAGTGTGTCTTTGTGACTGTGCCATTCCACTGTTGCCTATGTGTGTCTAGCCTTTCTGGTATACTGAGCAAACATGCCTCTTGGGGTATAATCATGAAGCAACAATAGATTTATTCTCCAGTCCCTTTATAAACGTTTGTTGGAGCTAGCTCTTTCCTTGCCTCTTGATGAGAATCTAAGTGGCCCATGACTGTTCCAGTAAGTTCTACATAATCAGCATTATCAAAAGCCAGCTTTGTACTCTGGACCTTTAAAATTGATTTGTCCCCTCATGGGATGCTTAAGTATCCTTTGGAGGAAAGCCTCCTCACCTTCTTAGAAATTACTGGAGAGTCTCTAATTTTAGATGCCTTGATAATAGCAAATATATTTTTTCTGACTGGTAACTTCTGCACCCACTAGAAACCAAGTATTGCCTACAATTTCTCTCTGCTCAAGTCTGTTTTCCACTTGGACAGGACTTAACAACATTCAGACTCACTCTCTGCTGCCTGGCATACTTCTGGTCCATGGAAAACACTTACGCATCTTTTGTGCCAACAAAGTCTAGGAGTCCAGGCTGAACCCAACTCGGGCACCATTCAGTTGACTTGTCCTTAGTGGTTAGTAAGCTTGCCTGTGGACCATTACGTTTGCAGGAGGAAGGCAGATACCAGGCCCTGAGGCTTTGGAACTGTGAGGTGAGTGCTCTGAGTGTTCTGTGGAAACCCCTTTCACCAGTGCTAGGTGAGGCATTTCCTTACTCTGACTCGGGGTTGGGGTGAGGTTCACCCCACACTAATGAGTCTCTCCAAAAATGCCTCCCCAGAGCTGCTGAAGAAAAATGTGTTAATCACAATTAACTAAGTCACTGATGCTATTTAACCTGAATTGTTCTACTTAGAGTTACCCAAGTGAGAAGTGGCTGGATTGCAGACCACACCTGCCTTTATGACGATCGATTTGGGACTCATATTTAAAACTACTGATTGTTTTCTCTGTCCTTGGCATATTAATGCATCTTCATCCTTATGGCTCATTACTCCCTCTGGCAGTCTTATGGGCCTCTTATTTCACTTCTGTTTCAGCTCTTCTGGTAAATGACTGCCTGTCTGCCCCCCTGAGGACCCTGAAGCAAATTTCAGGTATGCCATGTAGCCTGTATTTAAAATCATGTTGCTGAAAACATACTCTCCAAATTTCATAAAAATCTGTCAAACCAATTCTGCTGATGTGCTAACAGAGATATGTAAAAACATATACAAACATATTTTTATTTATATAGCTACACGTAGATGCAGTTAAAAATAAATAAATACTAGGCAGTAAATTCAACTGGCTAAGGGAAAAGAGCATTTTGATTGTATTGTTGGAGTAGATGGGAATTTGAATGGCATTGTTTCTCAACCCTGCTGGAGGCTGGGGGATAGTAAATTTTCTCAAATGCCATTTAAGGCTCCGTGCTCCTTGCTATTTGTCTTGCGAGGGATATCATAGGTCTTGATGGATTTGTTATGTGCAGTCATGCATGGCTGATGGTTCCACCTCTTTGATCGTCCCACTAGGAATTCCATTACGGGCTGTCCTTTGGAAGCCCGCTTGTAGCTGGGGCCTGCTGTGTTGCCATGTGCCCTGCAGCTTTAGTCTAATAAACTCCTTGTTTGTTGTTCGGCTAGGCGCTTACTATACAGATGTGAGCCAGAATAAAAGGTTTCGTTTTAACCTTCCCAAATTGCTAAATATAATTACATCCTTTTATACATCTTTACTATACTAGAGGCCCCGCTGGACATACCTAATTCTTTTAGAAGGGAAATGAGTTCTTTGGATTCTTAAGAAGTTGTAGAGTCGTCATTTTTTTCTAGTTGACATTATCAATCCGAAAATTTTCTTGCAGTGTCTTAAAATGAGCTCTCTCTGCATCTCTCTGCAGGGAGTAGTCCTTCCTGACACAAATAAGTTTATCTATTCATTTTCATTATTATTATTATTTTTTTTTTTAAAGATTTTATTTATTTATTTGTCAGAGAGAGAAAGCACAGGCAAGCAGAGTGGCAGGCAGAGGCAGAGGGAGAACCAGGCTCCCTGCTGAGCAAGGAGCCCGATGTGGGACTCGATCCCAGGACCCTGGGATCATGACCTGGGCTGAAGGCAGCCGCTTAACCAACTGAGCCACCCAGGCGTCCCTTTCATTATTATTTTTAATGTGTAGTGAATCACCAGCAGATTGGAGAGCTCACCAAGAGGTTCCAGAGTTTGTTCTGCATAAGCAACTGGGTATATAGACAAGATGTGATTTCTAAATTGAGATTCCTTGGCAGGTGCTATTGAGAGTTGTATGAAACTTAGTAGGGAAAAAAAAATAACCAGAAGGGGGTTCAGTTCAACTTTTACCTTTTACAAACATCTTTTATCACTCTCCCATCATCTGGATTCTCTCTGGGGCGAATCTCCTGCTTTTGGTCCAAAACTTCATTCTGCATGAAGAAGGTATCATTGAGGAATGGGAGACATCCTCTCCTTATTGAAGTCCTGGGATCTAAACAATTTCCACTGAGAAATGACTTGAGGTTTTTGTATGTATTGTAGAGAAGTGTTGATTGATTCTGATTGTACTTCTCAAATTTCTAAAATGGTATTCTTCAAGGAGAAAGGGTGTGAGCTCTAGGGCTGTAGATTTACTATATTATAAGTAAGATATTTCTTTAATATTCTTATCTTCAAAGGTCCCGTACATTGACATTCAAATCTATGTATTTTAAACATTTATCTATATAAAATTAAAGATTTTTTTCTATAGCTAATCTTTGAGAAAAATTAATAATTATTCTTACTTTAGGTAGAAGTTAATGTAGTCTGGTTCCTTTATTCCTCCTATTTTAGTATTTCCTGGGTGATAAGAATCTTATTTCTTTCCTCTCAGTGAATATTTGCAAGTGGAGTGTCGTTGCTTCTCTCCTTCAGTCCAATAAGCTCTACACTGTATTGTTGGCTTAATATATGACCTACGCTAGCCCTCATTAGAGGAGGTTAATTTTTGTCTATTTATAACTGCTGTCACTGGCAAAGATGGAATTCTGCAATATGTAACAATGCCCTCATGGTCCCCATTTATTTATTTTTTAATATCACCTCCCTCCTCTTTGTCTTTCCCCAAGTCGCCCAGCACACTTTGAGTCTGGCTTAAAGGCTGTCCATTTGCTACTAATCCTTTTCAACAACTTATCTTCTTTCCTACCTACTTTCTCTAGAAATACATTGTTCATTTCTTAAAGATATGTATAATTCCTTCAGGTATGCTATTTCAATCACAATTTCAATGTATCCCTAGGTGTTTTCTTAATGAATTAACTATTAAAGCTTATAAATAGAGCTAAGCATGTGCAATGGTCAATAGTAGTTAGATTATTCTTGTCCCCAGCAATACTGATAATTAGGGATTCCACAGATGGTGTTTCCATTCTCTTTTCCCTTTGTCAAGCACCCCGCCATGGTTTTTGTTCAATCCCACCTCACTCCCCTTTTTTGGTGTCTATTGTTCTAGCTTCTGAAATCCCTTAGGAGAAGCAACATGATGCAAATAGAATATCTAATACATTCCCAAAGGACCATCTTTTCTTTTCTGCTCTTCTGCTCTTGTCCCTGTTTCTGGACTAGGCATACCCTTTAATATTTTTCCATTTTTTTTTAAAGAGTTTGTTTGCTTATTTATTTAAGAGAGAGAGAGCTGGAGAGAGAGAGAGAGAGAGAGAGAGAGAGAGAGAGAATGAATGGGGGAGGGGCAGAGGGAGAGGAAGAGGCAGGCTCTCCACTGAGGGCAGAGGGGAGGGGCTTGACCCTGGGATCATGACCTGAGTGGAAGGCAGACACTTAAACGGCTGAGCCACCCAGGCGCCCATAATATTTTTCCATGTTAAAAACAATGGTACCCATTAATATCTGTGAAATAGGTATGTGGGAGAAAATTTAATTGGCACCATTCTGCTCTTGAAAACTAAGAACAGTGATGGGTTAAATCACTCTGGATGAAGAACCAGGATCTGAACTTATTGCCATTGATTCATAGCTATTCTTTCTCTCTCCCTTGCAATAGCACTTCAAAGTCAACCATAGCACAGATTTTCAGAAATAAATAGAATACTTAAATTAGAGCTGTGACCTGCTTTTAATAATTAGCCAATAATGAAATACTGACCAGAAATTTACCTAATGACCCACCCTATGGGAAATCTTCACTGTGCTTCTTAGATTGGAAGGGATAAATTAATTTAGATTTGAATCAAATCCATTTAGTTGGAATTATGTTCTAGCTGTAGATTGTCCTAAAGAAATACATACATAAGTAACTGTTTATCTTAGAATGCTGATTAAATCTCGTGACTTCCAATTCAGAAGTTTCTAGTCTTAGATTTCATAGGATTTGGTTGGAGTTAATATAATTGTTGAGACTTTTGAATTGTTTAACTATAGTTTCCTTGCATTCATATATTCAACCAACACATACTGAGGGCCTAATATGTGTTAGATTCTGTTTAGGTGCTGCAAGAATTACTCACTGAGTAAGAGTGTTTTCGGTTTAGCATTCAGCCATCATTGCAAAGTGGATCCAGAAGTGAAGGTGAAGGTCAGCATGAAGACCTAGATACAGTATCTCTCTACTTCAGGTTACAATCATTTCTTTCCATTGGTTGTTTTAAAGGTAACAGAATGTTTGGGCTGCATGGAACCTATTCTAATCCCTTTTATGTAGAGTTACTCGGGATCACAGAATAAATTATTAGTAGTTAGGTGAAATTGAGATTGCTAAATGTGAGACTGATATTTGTTCCCAAAGTCTGTTAGGAATGATCCATGTATTTTAGCAAGATCAAAGAAACCCCTTAGGGTTTGTGAAGTCATTAATGACTTTGAATCCTTCCTCGATAGAAGAAGACGACAAATTGCATGTTGATGTCAGGGTCCAAGCTTTCTGTTCGGCTAGTAGACTCGTTGGTACTGATTAACCTGTAAAATATAATGAAATAAATAGTTTTTTTAGATAGAAAAGAAAGGAGGAGATGGCATTTGGGAGGATTGTTCCATCTAAGCTGAAGCTGAGCTCCTTGTGTGGCTCTTACGCTGCTCTTATTACTACTGAACAGAGGTGGCATGAACATCATAGAACCCTAGAGCTGGATGAAACACTGGAGACTACAATTTAACCTTTTCATTTTACAATTGGGATACTAGACTAAATAGAGTGACTTGCCCAATAATGCACAAATAGCTAGAAGCAACACAAGGCATCTTGATTCTGAATTGTTTTCCTACCTCCCTATCCCATGTTTTGACACAATTTGGTAGAATACCAGAGCCCTGTTTCACAAGTGATAGTTTATTCTTCACTTGAAAACAAACTCTCTGCCTGCACTAGAAGATAATTCTGGTTCTATTTGAATCCACTTTTATATTTCTGGGATCTTTTCTTCCAGCATGCTAAGGCATAATTGCTTATTGTTTCAGAGTGCGACCAAATTTCAATAAAGCTTGATCTAGATAGACCTTGGGCTCATTCTTTTAAGTCCTAAGAAAGGTGACAATCGCAGTGGGGGATGAGAATTTTCTGTACCAGAAGAAGAAGCTATTTTAAGAGAAGTTCCTACTCTGCTGCTATCAGTTGCTTTTCTTTGTCGATTTGACTCATTCTTCTAGGCATCTTAATTTTGAATGATATGAGCGATGTATGCATATATATCTGGAAAGTTAGGCAGATATTTAAACAGAAGAAGCATAAATATTCTCTCTTGATTACAAAGCCCTCAAATAATCACACCTTAAAAAATAAACTGTAGCTGGGTAATGGCTTTCACTGTCTACAGAGGATGTTCATTAGGATTCTGGGGTGTGAGGTTGATGCACCATTGCCAGCTAGTATAGGACTGTTTGTGATCACTCAAAAGACTTCAAAAACTCGTTCAAAAGTTTATTCCAGGTAGAAAGAAGGTCTTTGTGAAGCCCTCCCCTTCTATTGAAGATTTATTTACTTATTTGAGAGAGGGAGAAAGTATGTGAGCAGGAGGTGGGGGAGGGGCAGAGAGAGAATCCGCAAGCAGATTCCCCACTAAGCGCAGCCCCCCCCCCGCCAGGGGCTCTAAGTAGGGCTTGATGCAGGGCTTGATGCGGGCTCAGCCAGGGCTCAATTCCACGACCCTGACGTCATGACCTGAGCCGAAATCCAGAGTCAGGAAATCCAGAGTCGGGCCGCTTAACCAACTGAGCCACCCAAGTACCCAGGACTTTGTGAAGCTCCTTCTGTATCTGATGGGAGTTAATGGATAGGCTGCTGCTGGTATGCAGGGAAGGGCCACCATGCAATGTGGCATCCATACCCTTACGCAATTGCTTTCACACCTTTCCTTCTCAGGACCAAATGGGCCATATCCTCATCATGGATAAGCCCATATTACAACCTCTCCGAAAAAAAGCTGCATGCTTATTGGTCTATATGAGGTAACAAATCTCTGCTGCCATTCAGGGAAAGGAAATTCAGCCTAGCAGAATTTAAAAATTTTTTGCACTGCTTTTACATATTCATGAGCATGCTGAAATTTTATATAATTTTGTGTCACGATCAGCTATGTCATAGTATGTGTACTTATGTACTGGCCGTCCTTTTTCTTAACACTCTTTTGTACCTGTTGCACAGAGTCTAACTCTTACCCTTTGACTGCCCCTTTGGTCTCACCTAGAGAAAAGTTATCTATCCCCTTCCCCACCCACTCCCTTGGACATCTTGATTCTCAGCATGAGGAAGACCTCAGGGTCACCAGTGAACCGCTTAGAAAATATCTTTGTGTGTTGGGTGCTTAAAAACAGAATTGCTCAGAAGAACAGGAAGATTTCTGTGGTTCTACTATGACCACTGCCGTGTAGTTATATAGATTTCTAGCTTTACATACTTCATTGGATCCTTATAAAATGATGGATTAATGAAGACAGGTTTTACAATCATGTGTTTCAAGTGAGGGAATTGAGTCTCAAAAGATAAAGGGTTACCAAAAGTCACCGAGTCACTAGGGATGAAAACAAGATGGGACACAGATCTAATTTTTGGTACAGAACATTTTCCTAAAGCATCTCAGGTCTCCATATTTTCTTATGTGCAGATTCAAAGTTTGTTACCACATAAGCAGCCACAGAATCCTGAGCCTATGACCCAAGTCAATATATGATACATGCCAGATGTTGTATGTGACTTTCTGCCAGTACAGCTGATAATGATTGCCACTGATTTGGTAAATGATTGAGTGAAGCCCAGGAAGTCTCTAAGCCATGTACACATTTTCTAATCATGGCTTGAGGTTGCAGAAGGAGGACAAGGGAAGGCAATGAATATTTACTGAATGTCTATTAGTTATAAATGCTGTGCAGTGCTTTACTTGTGAGCACAGCAATCTTGTGAGGGAATTAGGTATTCTGCATTTTCAAATTCAGAGACGTGAGGTTTTGAGAGTCAAGATCATGCAGCTAGAAAGTAGCACATTCAGGTGAATGCATTATAGTGAACCATACCCTTCTTCCTTGAATAAAATTCAATTTCTCAATCAAGGCAAATATATTTGTTCTCTCACTAAAAAGAACTGGATGTTCTACACTGTTGAAATTGAGGTAGTCAGTTAATGAAGCGTGGTATGGCATGAAGAGACAGATCAGGACTGGAATTTTAATCTATAAATTATACTATATTATCATCATCAAACCCAATAAACTTCAATATTTCTGGTCTTATTTATTTCTTAGAAAAGAATACATTCTATTTTATTGAAACTAGTATTCTCTTGTAGTCACAAAATCTTTAACCATATATTCATGTGGTGGCATGCTCAGACATTTGCATATGTTAGTACCCAAGGGAGTCCTTGGAATTTCACATTTAATATGCAATGACTTTTAGACTAGAGACTACTTAATACTTATGCCTCTAGACATTTTCTGGAGAGTTCCATGTTGGAAACAAAAAAAGAAATAAAAACTTTTTCAAAGCTTCCAACACATCTAAGAAGTGAAATCTTGTTGACAAATACTTTGGCCGAATGCCATTAAGTAAAACCTTTGCTAACAAATTTCATTGAAGTTTTATTGAAAAAAAAAAAAAGCAATTCCATTAAAATGACAACAGTAATAACTGGCAGTTCTAGGTTGATGGTAAGAACTGTGTTTAGGAGAGATGGTTCTGATCATATAATTTTTTTTTTTCAATGAAAACGTGTACATAATGAAATTTTCTCACATCCAGCCTCTTCTCTTGGGAGTGAAATATCTCCATGGATATACTTGTCATCTTAACAACTGGCAGAGTATTTCTTTCATGCAAAGAGGTAACATTTATAATTACTGATGAGATTTGGAAGGATCTACTAGATGAGTAGTTAGCCAAACAAGATCTTAAGGGAACAGGCTTTTCTGGATGTACTGGTAGAGCATTATCACCAAATGTTGCTTCCTTCAGTCATTCAATTAACATCTGAGTTTCTGGCTGCAGTGGTTTAAAGGTGGGGATTGATTCAAAGTACTTATTTATTTATTTATTTATTTATTTATTTATTTTTTCAAAGTACTTTTTTAATATTAATCTCTACTTGTTTGAAGAGCTGATTTTTTTTTCTTCTCACCTAAGGCTGTGCGTGTGTGTGTGTGTTTGTGTGTGTGTGTTTGTGTGTGTGTGTGTGTTTTAGGTTCTTTCTTTTTTTTTTTTTTAATGTTTCAAGTTTTTATGTACATTCTAGTTAGTTAACATATAGTGTAATATTAGTTATTTGTTTCAGGAGTAGCATTTAGTGATTCATCACTTACATATAACACCTAGTGCTCATCACAAGTGCCTTCCTTAGTACCTATCACCCATTTAGCCCATCTACCTCCCCTCAAGTAACCCTTAGTTTGTTCTCTATAGTTAAGAGTCTCTCTTATGGTTTGCCTCCCTCTCTGTTTTTTTTCTTTCCCTTATGTTTATCTGTTTTGTTTTTGAGTGAAATCATATGGTATTTGTCTTTCTCTTATTTTTTCTTTTTTTCTTAGCATAATACACTCTAACTCCATCCATGTCATTACAAATGGCAAGATTTCATTTTTTCTGGTGGATGAGTAGAATTACGTTTTATATATATGCCACCTCTTCTTTATCCATTCATCAGTCAGCGGACATTGTGCCTCTTTCCATGATTTGGCTATTGTTGATAATGCTGCTCTAAACATCTTGGGTACATGTGCCCCTATAAATCAGTATTTTTGTATTCTTTTGGTACATACCTAGTATAATTGTTGGGTCATAGGGTAGTTCTATTTTCAGCTTTGAGAAATCTCCATATTGTTTTCTAGAGTGGCTGCAGTAGTTTGAATTCCCACCAATGGTGTAAGAGGGTTCCCCTTTCTCTGCATCCTTACCAACACCTGTTTTTTCTTGTGTTGTTAATTTTAACCACTCTGACAGGTGTGAGGTGTTATCTGTGGTTTTGATTTGTATTTCCCTAATGATGAGTGATGTTGAGCATCTTTTCCTATGTCTCTTGGCCATCTGTATGTCTTTTTTTTTCCAATTAAAAATTTTATTTGTTTTTTATTATTATGTTCAGTTAGCCATCATATAGTACATCATTAGTTTTTGATGTGGTGTTCAATGATTCATTAGTTGCTTATAACACCCAGTGCTCATCACAACATGTGCCCTCCTTAATACCCATCACCCACTTACCCCATCACCCTACCCTCCCTTCTGCAACCCTGAGCTTGTTTCCCAGAGTCAAGAGTCTCTCATGGTTTGTCTTCCTTTCTGATTTCTTCTCATTAAGTTTTCCTCCCTTCCCCTGTGGTCCTCCATACTATTCTTTAGGTTCCACATATGAGTGAAACCATATGATAATTGTCTTTCACTGCTTGACTTATTTCACTTAGCATAATCCCCTCCAGTTCCACGCATGTTGGTGCAAATGGTAGGTATTCATCTTTTCTGATGGCTGAGTAATATCCCATTGTATATATGGACCACATCTTCTTTTGCCATTCATCTGTTGAAGAACATCTCAGCTCCTTCCATAGTTTGGCTATTGTGGACATTGCTGCTGTGAACATTGGAGTGAATGTGCCCCTTCTTTTCACTACATCGTATCTTTGGGATAAATACCTAGTAGTGCAATTGCTGGATCATAGGGTCACTCTATTTTTAACGTCTTGAGGAACCTCCATACTGTTTTCCAGAGTGGCTGCACCAGCTTACATTCCCACCAACAGTGTAAGAGGGTTTCCCTTTCTCCACATCCTCACCAATATTTGTTGCTTCCTGTCTTGTTAAACTTTTTAAAATTTTTATTAAAAATTTTTTAAAAAAGATTTTTGTCTGTCAGAAAGAAAGAGAGAGAGAGCACAAGCAGGGGGAGCAGCCAGCAGAGGGAGAAGCAACCTCCCTGCTGAGCAAGGATCCTGAGGCAGGATTCAATTGATCCCAAGATCCTGGGATCATGACCTGAGCTGAAGGCAGACACTTAAGCTACTGAGCCACCCAGGAACCCCCTGTCTTGTTAATTTTTACCATTCTAACTGGTGTAAGGTGGTATCTCATTGTGGCTTTGATTTGTATTTACCTGATGGCTAGTGATATTGAACATTTTTTCGTGTGTCGGTTAGCCATTTGTATGTCTTTGGATAAGTGTCTGTTCATGCCTTCTGCCCATTTCTTGACTGGATTATTTGTTTTTGGGTGTTGAGTTTGATAATTTCTTTATATATTTTGGTTACTAACCCTTTTTCATGTATGTCATTTGCAAATATCTTCTCTCATTCCATAAGTTACCTTTAATTTTGTTGTTTTCTTCACTATTGCAGAATCTTTTAATTTTGATGAAGTCTCTATGGTCTAGTTTTGCTTTTGTTTCTCTTGCCTTTGGAGACATATCTAGAAAGAGGTTGGTATGAGCACTGTGGAAGAGATTACTGCTTGTGTTCTCTTATAGGATTTTAATGACTTCAGGCCTCACATTTAGGTATTTAATCCATTTTGAATTTATTTTTGTGTTTGGTGTAAGAAAATGGTCCAGTTTCATTCTTTTTCATATTGCTGTCCAGTTTTCCGAGCACTATTTATTGAAGAGATTATCTTTTTCCTATTGGATATTCTTTCCTGCTTTCTTGAAGATTAATTGACCATATAGTGTGGGTTCATTTCTGGGTTTTCTGTTCAGTTCTTTTGGTCTGTGTGTCTATTTTTGTCGTAATACCATACTATTTGATTACTATAGCTTTGTAACATAATAAAGTCTCAAATTGTGATGGCTCCAGCTTTGCTTTGCTTTTTCAAGGTTGCTTTGGCTATTCAGGGTCTTTTGTGGTTCCATACAATTTATAGGATTGCTTGTTCTCACTCTGTGAATAATGCTGTTGGTATTTTGATAGGGATTGCATTAAATGTGAAGACTGCTTTAGTAGTGTAGGCATTTTAACAATATTTGTTTTTCTAATCCATGAGCATGGAATGTCTTTCCACTTCTTTGTGATAGACTCCAAACTTTAAATGAGTGCTTCAAGGATCTTGATGAGAATTTTGGTAGTTACTTTGCCTTGAGATATTCCTATGTCAAGAGGACATAGTCTTTTGTTTTTAAATGTTTGTAAACAAGTAAAATATAGGGCCTTAAATAGAAGTATGAAACATTCATTGCATTCAGCCAGACTCCAACATTTGCCATAAAATACTCTTGTCATCCCTATGCGATCTAACAACCAGCTGATGCAAATTAAATGTGCTTTAAGTTATCTATCAATTACTGTTCTGTTTAGTTTCTTACATGGAATCAGCAGCCTTGAGTACTAAAATTTCAGGGATGTCTTAGAAGGTAAGTTGTGGGATCATCTTTTATGTATAGTGTGTATCTCTTTCCTCCAACACTATTTCTTGACTGATCCACATTTGATATTTCTGACAGTCCTCAAAATGCTTGAGCCTGTGAGAATGCATCATTGAGCCCAGAAATTGAAACTACAGCTTTAGAAATAAGTCCTGGCTGTAGCACAAAGGCTGAAGCATCTTCCCAACAGGGTCCATAGACCTAGGAAACCTGTGCCTGTGTGTTTGTTGGGCTCAGGCATGAAGAATTACACTCATGGTCTGGTTGTAGATCTAATAATTCATTTTTCAGGTGTCACAGGAAAGGCTTTCTTGAGATACAATACTGGTTGGGTGGATTTACTTACCTGGGATAGAGCCATCCCTATGAACTGCATGGCAGTGGAGCCCTGGAACTGTGTCTATCCAATATGTCCGTCATAAGACTTAGCAGCTCTGTGATATGTAATTGAATTTATTAATAGGAGAGAGTAAAACCTGGAAGGAGATTATACTTTTAAATGATAAAGACACTATCTACAGTTTTGTCACCAGAACTTTTGAATCTTCCCCAGAATGTTCTCGAGGTGCATTAATAGACCTCCCTATTGCCTCTAATTCTATCTCATCCCAACAGCTGTCAGTTAATTAAAATGGGTCTCTAGAACAAGACTTCTCAGGCTTTACTATGCATAAAAATATGTAAACAAATGTCCTGGGGATCTTGATGAAATGTAGCTTCTGATTCAACAAGTCTCAAGTGGGGCCTGAAGTTTTATATTTTGAAAAAGCTCCTGGATCAATACAGATGCTGTTAGTCCATGAACCACCATTTGAGTAGCATAACTTCAGATTTGCTTTCAAGGAAATAAAATGAAGTTAACATTTATGAGTTACGACTCAAGTCAGGAAGCTCCAGGTAATTTACAGATAATTGTTTCACCCAGTTTTCTAAGGAATCTGAAAAAAATATATTACATCTATTTTCAGATGAGAAAACCAAAGCTTGGATATTTTAACTTAGTCCAAATCAGCTAGTTAGTAAGAGCAAAGTGAGATTGGATCCTGGTTTCTCTGACCCCGAAGATTTTCTTTCATGCTTCTGCCTGACCGTGCTGCCTCCTAGTGCGGATGACCCTCAGAGTATGCTGACTTGCCGAGGTTTTTGTTGTCAAAACATATCCCAAAGGATGACTAAGCTAGCAGATTGAAAGCCTTTCCACCCAAATACCAATCATACAATAGCAAAGTGATTCTTTAAAAAGTCACAAATACAGAGAAACAAAAAAAAGCAGGAAACCTTGAGAATACAAGAAAGCACACAGGCAAGTGGTAACTGTACAATGAACCAGAGAGAGCTGGGTCTAGGAGGCAGTGGGAAGAGCCAGAAGTCAACTGATAGATGGTCAGTGTTTCTCAAGCCCCTGCCAGAAGGGTCATCTTGTGAGTTTACATCATTCACCAGAAGAATGAGCACTGGAAGTTTTAGAGTAGCTCAGAGCCTAAATAAGTAAGGAAGTCTCTGGCTGTACATTTGGAGGACAATAGTGAAGCTCTGATAGGGAACTGATAAAAGGAATGAGAGTCAGGAGTAAAAATTTAGAGTGGATGAGGCAAAGTAACAGTGGCTAGCAATTTGAATAGAAGGGAAGTAAGAGGCCAGTGAGCATAGCCAAGAATGAGCTACTAGCCACTGACCCCAGGGAAAGGCAGTGAGAGTCATCCCTGGGTTTTGCTTGCTCCTGTAGGTCTGTCAGAGTGCCACTGACAAGTGCAGAGTAGGACCAACAGGTGAGTCCCGCAGCAGCCACAGAAGCAGGTGGGGACTACTGGTTATCAGGGAAACAAAGGCTTGGCATCAGGACTTCATTCCCTCTAATCTGAGTGGATCTGGAGATCTGGAATCCATAGTATTAAATTCTTGACCTAGGTATCTGTATTCATCTTGAGAACATATTTTGCTGCAAATCCCAGTGACAAAGCTCCTGTTTCTTAGTTCACTGGAGAACAAAGTGTGAGTTGCTGAACTGTAGGAAGCATTGGTCTTTATTCCTTTAGGAGGTTTGGTCAGGAAGATGCATGGACTCTGTGGCTGTAGGGTACCCAAATGGTTATTCCACCTATAAGATGATAGTTGTTTTAGTTGTTTCTTTCAATTTTAAGCCCCATAAAGAGTCCTTAAAATTATGATTTCTTTTTAAATTTTCCTCAGTGTCTTTGCACTCTGTTCAGTATATACTAATGCTTGATATGAATTTTCCTACTTATTTTTGAGCTTTCCCAGAGACAACACCTTAGTTTTTTTTGAGATAATAAGATGCTTTATGTAACAACAAACAAGCAGAAACGACCCCAAAGTAGCACAGGTATGCAATATGGAAAAATAGCTCAGATTTTGGATTTTGAAAGCACTAGAATTTTCCTTTTCTGTTTTCATTTGTGGGACAGAGGAAAAGACAGGGTCCTAAAGTTACTGTGGTACAGACATCAACAACCTTGGATGATCTTGGATGTGTCATTACCTCTCTGGGTTTTGACATCCTGAAATATAAAAGGAAAGCTTATACTGAGCCATCTCTCTGATCCTGTTAGCTCAAACCCACTCTGATCTTGAAGATGTAATCATGGTTTATAGATCTACATTTATGTCAAGGGAAATGTCATTGCAAGTTTTTCATCACCATAGCGAAACTGTTAAAGTAGCAGATTGAACAATACATTTGTATATCGCAATGCAATAGGTCATCCCTCATTTCTACAAATCTTGTTGAAGAAATGACAGTCAAAAGCCTCTCTATATTCAAGCATAAATAAATCTATAAAATTATATTCAACTGGTTAGCAGCCTGTATCTGAGGTTTTTAATAGAGTTATATTTCTTTTCTGTGTTCAGAGAAGACTTTTCCAAATGAATGTGAGATGGGGCACTTGATTTGGCTGCCCTTTTTATACTGTAGACTACATGTGTTAATGCAGCTCATGACTTATCCCTTTAATTTGTTTCATTAAACATGGTTTTTATTTTGTCAGAAGCCAATGTATATATTTTTTCATTATGGAAATGAATTTCAAGTAAGCAGGAATGAGATAACAGATTTATCCCACGTGAAATAAATCTGATATGTGAAAACCTGCATTAAAAAAATTCAATGTAAAATTATTCACTGTCCCCAAATAATTATTTATAAATGTATTTATTCCTTAGGGATTATATTAGAGAACACTTAACCCACTATTTATTCATTCATTCAATTAAAACAAATTCAATTTATGTACAATTTTTAGAATTTCATTTCTTGTTTAATTAGATCAACTTGTGAGGCTTAAGCAACTTATGATTTTTTAAATGAAAGCACAAGTAGAATTTCTATTTGACAGCAGTAATTACATTGCATTTAGAGATAATGCAAAATGAGAGAACAGATAAAACTAAAAAAAAGAGGGGTGCCTGAGTGGCTCAGTAGATTAAGTGCTGCCTTCGGCTCAGGTCATAAACCCAGGTTCCTGGGATCGAGGCGCTCATTGGGCTCCCTGCTCAGTGGGGATCTTGCTTCTCCCTCTCCCTCTCCCTCTGCCTGCTGCTCTCTCTGCTTGTGCTCTCTCTCTCTCTGTCAAATAAATAAACAAAAATCTTAAAAAAAAAATACTAAAAAACAGGAAAGACTAAGAAAGGTTAGTAAAAAAAGAAAAAAAAAGGAAAAAAGAAGAGAACTAATATGTTTTTACCTAAAACCTGAATAGACCAGATTAAGAAAAAAATACTGAACATACTAAGAAACCTAAATACAAAATCAAAATAATGATCTGATACGAGAATTTAAGGATTAAAAAAGCAATCCCCGCCATGCCTCTCTGTCTTTTACACATACACTGTCTCTCTCGTTGGGAGCACACTAGGTTCATTTACGTTTTATCTCCCATATGGGAGGCACTGAGATTTGGAAATTTAATTCTTTAAAGATTTTGCAATACTGGAGATTCAAACAGGATTATTCAGTTGATGATACTGAGTTCCTCGTATGACAACCTTTTTAATGGTCTACATTTCTCTGCAAATGAATGGAAAATGTGCATTCTCTGTGTGAGGAAGATATAAAGTCTCTGAAGATATAAAACAAAAAACAAAAAACTGGTATTTATTTGGAAGCTACTATGAGCCAGACACTGTGTTAGTCAGTCTGTGTGTGAGGCTGTTAATATTGTCTGCATTTCTCTGAATCAGAAATTAAGACTTAAAGAGAACCTTTAGCAAGTATAGCAGCTGGGCTTCGTCCTCCATCATTAGATTTAATCCATCATCTCCCCGCTCTAGACTAATTCCCCCAAATATGGTCACAGTCTATAAGTTGCTTATCAGCTGGTGGTTTTCTCAAGATAGTAGACAAAGGGATATAATACTGTGGGGTATGGTCATTGATATTAGGGAAGGATAAAATGTTGGCAGAGGAGGTCAGAGTAAGGAATGAGTATATTTATTTAATGAAGCAGCAGGAAATATTTTTATGCAAAAGACAGTATTTGAGATTGGTTCCTAAGAAATGAGAGAATTTTGACAAGTGGGGTCGGGCAGGTGGGAACATTGCAGAAGAAAGCAAGAACTCAGCCAGAATCACCTATGCCAAAGGACAGAGGTAATCCTGGAAAAGGAAATCAGACAGTTTTATGGGGAGCTTTAAGTAAAAAGCCAAGGAGTTTTTACATGTCAAATGATTCTGGAAATGCAGAGCTCATTAGGAGGCAATAATAATAGACTAAGTCCATGTAGGTCTTGTCAAGCAACTGGATGAGGAAGTGTTAGAGAGGGTGAAGACCACAAGTCAGAGATTAGGACCTCAAAGCTCTTATAGTTGTGATTATTACTATTATTATTACCAATAGGAAAAAGAAACCAGAGCTAGTAAAAATCTGCCAGTCTTCTTGTATGAACCTTTTTAAGTTGCTTTTCTTCTTGAACCCTGTTCTCCTTGATGCTTGTCCCAAGGAGAAAATTAACAAACATAGCAACGGCCAGCTCTCCATTACTTGTGTGGACGCACCAAATGGGGGTCTGTCCTTGGACTGAAACCAGGGTTCCCAGGCCATTGCCACAGTGCTAGGGGAGATCAGATGCCAGCAGCACATTATCCCATCTCCAAGCCAGTCAGGAGATCAATTTTTCCTAAGAGGACTTTTCGCTGTGGTAATTTATGCATCTATTCTATTATCCTAATATTATTTTTTTCTTTTAATTTATGTGTATTTTTTCAAACAAATACTAAGCTGTTAAGACTTAAATGTGTATTATGTCATTTGGACCTACTTAATAAACAGAACTGTTAGGTATTTTTTTTTTTTTTTGGCCTATGGGTGATGTGAGAGAAATTACTGAGATATTCAGGATGCTGTAAACTTATATTTTGGAAAATATACATGTACAACTCTCCCTGTAGGACTGGAGAATATATAAGTGCCATTAGATAGGATAAGATTTCTTCAATTCCCAGTCTCCAGAATCTTTTTCACCATCCCACACCAGCTACCCACTTCTACCATCATATTTAGGATCTTGTCATTAGGAATAACTATACCATTCCAGTGCCCTGTTTTTATCCATTCTTTGATCCCATTGGGACTTCTGTTACTCAGTATCTTTTACATTACTCTTTCCCATCCTCATATACTCACTTTTCTGATCACTGAGATTCGAACACATGCACCCTTACCGTAAATAGTTCCTTAAATACACCCTCAAATTTTTCCCCTTCTCTCTTTCGGTCATACTTACTTGGTAATATCTCCACATTCATTAAATCCAAATCTCCAGAATCTTCACCTCTGCACCCAAGCATCAGAATGTGGTTGGAGAAAAACACAATCATGCTGCCTAGTCAATGTTGAATTCTCAAATACATCAGTGTCTCATGGTCAGCCTAGCAAATTCACCTTATTTTTTAAGATGACTCATTCACACTTCCCTGTCTTCTGAACTCTAACACCCCTCCCCAATGCTTTATTCCTTACTCCCCTAAAAAAATAGAGTCTATCAAAATAGACCTCTTTTTCATCCCCAAATCTCTTACTCTACCTGTATCCATTTCTCTTTCCTCTCTTTTTATTGTTTCATGATTGAACTAGCCCCATTCTACCCTTTAGTTTTAGTAGTAGTCTAATAGAGATCAGTCCCTCTTGTTTCTTGAAGGACTTCTCTTTGCATCTTACTATTTTCTTTCTATTGTAGATCTCTTCTATAAGTACAAAATCATGCTATAAAGTCTTTCACCTTAAAATATAGGAGAGCACCCACCTTTGATCAAGCAATTATCCCATTTGTTGCTCCCTTTTATAGCAAAATAAAAACTTGTCTCTACCCACTGACTGTCTCTTCCTCATCTGTCGTTGTCTCTGATCCACTCTAGTTAGACTTTTATTTTCACCATTCTGCCAAAATAACTCTCATAAAGGATATTTCAATTTTGCCAGGCTCAGTGGTCTTTTTTCAGTTTTTATATTATTGTATTTCTCAGTAGCATTTGGCATTGATGATCATTCCTTTTATGTAGAAACACCTCCTTACTGGCTTCTGGAGTCCTACTCTCCTAGTTTTCTCCTGTCTCTTTTATCATTGTTTGTTTCCTCCACTTCCAATGAATCCCTGTATATCGGGTTTTGTTTTAATCTCCTGTATATACCCAGGACCTATAACAGAATCTTGCACATGGTACTCTGGATCCCAGAATGGAGATAACAATTTCAGATGGAAAATTTAGGGAAGACAGTGAAAATGGTGCCTTTGAACCAGACCTTAAATAATCAGTAGGATTTCATAAAATATTTTATTTTGAAGGGTTGGGGGCTTTAAGTCAGAGAAAAAAGCATTAACAAAGATGCAAATGTAGAAGTCATGGGACAAACTCTGGAAATAATGATGTGGTTTCCAGTCACACTACAGCATGGAGGCTAGGGTTTCAACATAAGAATTTTAGGATTGCACAAACCCAGAGTTGATAACAGACATCTACAGTAAACCGAGAGGAGAGTATATATTCAGAGCTCAGCTGTGATTCCTGGCATTTGGGGGATATTAAAGTACATAGATGAAGTCTTACTAGAATAATGTACATAGATTAAATAATGTTTTTGAAGACTATATTTGCAAAATGCAATTGTTTTTCATGCCAGTCATCAATTACTGACTTTTAGTTTAGTACCCACTCTTCTTGGCCTTGCTTCGTGATACTTGAGCTGAACTCTGTAAACATTCATCACCTGGCATAGCGCTAGGTCCTGTCAATAGAAGGCACTGGGGGGAACTCTCTTCCAGTTTCTGCGCCTTGCCTTTTCTTCTGCTCCTAGGGAGTAGTGTCCAACCAGTGGCTTTCTAGGTAGTTTCTTCAGAATCCTAGTGGGTGGTTGCTGAGCGAATCTGCAGGCATCCCAGTGGGCAGCTCCCTAGTGGGTACCCTAGTGGTTGCCTTCCATGAAAATCTTGGCACCTCAGTGAGTGATTTGTTTTTTGCTTGCCAGTTCCAGCCTGCAGGCACTCAACAAACCGGTCATCCAGTGGGCCACAGCCATACCCTCCAAGGAAGTCTGAATCTCAGCCCTAGTAGAGCCCCCTCTGAGTTGGTTCCTTCCATGACTACTGTCCTTCAGCCCTATTGGTAGTGGCTGCTCTCATGTGTACTTTTACTGTATTCTTTAATGTTCTTTTAAAAACTCTTACTGGGAAAATACTCATTCCCTTGTACTAGTTAACAATTCCTGATATTAAAGTTTCCCTGATTAAATTACCAGTGTGGTTTCTGTATCGGATTGGATTATTACTAGTAAGTTATTATTCCATGTATTATGGATATCACCCAAGATGTACCAGTGGGTAAATTCTGAGTATGCCTACTAAATGATCATAAATTTCCTTTTCCAAATACCAGCAATAGGTCATCAGGTGGTATACTCTACATCTGAACTTAGTCAAAGAACCCAGTTACCTAAGCATATACTTGAAATAAAACAAAACACCATAAAATGTCTCCAGTCAAATGAATTTGAGAAGTGTATGAGAAATATGTAACACATACTGATATAACAAATATTTGAATAGGAATAAAAGAGAATGAAATGAACTTGAAATTTAATTGTGATCTGTTGAAATTGTATTTTCAAGGTGGATACGTCATCCAACGGAAAAACCAAAACAAACAAATAAAATGTCTTTTGTCAAACCTCTGTGTCTACACTAGTGGAGAGAAATAAAATACTGAGCCAGTGTTGGTTAGTTCTTGGGGGAAATTATTACTGCATTTTTTAGAGACATAAACCAGAGCCATTGTATGGTCTAGACTAGGGAGTAACAAATTATGGCTGCTGGTTGACCTCCTGCTTTTGTAAATAAAATTATATTGGAATACAGCCATGGCCATTTATTCACGTTGTCTACAGCTACTTTTGCTCTGTAATGCGGAATAGAGTAGTTGTGACACCGACTGAATGGCCCCAGAAAGCCTCAAATATTTACTATTTAGGAAAGCTTCCTGACTCTGCAGGACATGGGATCACTGCCACTGGGGCTTGAAAGCAGCTAAACAAATGGATGTGGCTGTGTTCCAATAAAACTTTATTTATAAAACAATATGGCCTATGCACTTTAGTTTGGTGACCCCTGCTCTACAGCATAATAGGTATGTGATAAATATTATCTGAATAAATGAGAAAAAAAATAATTTTAAAGAATTCTAAAACTGCACATTCTGTTCTCTTTCAGTATGTGTGGTGTCTAGATGATGCCCATGTGACAACTGAAGACTGACTCTGATGGATGACTTAGGTAACCTCTGGAGGGTACCCGCATTGTGACCATAAACCACTGTGCCCGTGTGGAAAACACTGCAGTCCTGGGGCAAAAGATAAACTTCATGCTTGATAAAAAACAACTAAAAGGTAAGGTTTCTCTCTGGTGTGCTGCAGTCTTCAGTCTTCTTCTGTTTTTCATTCCCACTGGCAGCTCAAAGCTGTCCTCAATCCATCATATGCCTCTTGAGTGTGTGCTCTGGGTTCACTGTCATGATGAAAAACTACTTCATGAATTTAGTGTAGGAACTCAGGATTGATTCTGAGCTGTTTACATAGCTTCTGGGGAAAATGACACCCAAATGTGGGGGAAACAATCCAGGAGGCATTTCAAGTATGTGTTTTAAAATAGAAATATTGACAATGGTACCTATTTTTTTTAAAGGTGTTTTTTAGTTCTACAAATCCAGTTTGGTACATTTCACTAGTCTGTTTGGGATTCCTTAATTTGATGATGCTTCCTCTCTTATGTCACTCAGATCTACCCTACCATTCCTATCCTACTGCTACTCACATAATTCAGGCTCTCATACCTGTCCTCTGAATTGCTACCTCTTAACACTTCATGTCTCTAATTTGTTTTACCTTTCCCAGACAGATTAATCTTCCTGAAACACAAATCTGAGCATGTTGCTCTTTCCCTCAGAAATTCCAGTTGATTCCCCTTGGCCTGGAGAGTAAAGTCTAATCTTAGTTAGTTGACCATCTTCAGTTCCATCTATATCCACTACTCCTGCTAATATCCACTTACCTCCTTTCTTGGAGGGTTGCCAGATAGAATACAGGATACCCAGTTAATTTGAATTTCAGATAAACAATGAGTCATTTTTGGTATGAATATATCCCTAATACTGCATGGGAACACTCATACTATAAAAATGAGTCATTGTTTATCTGAAATTTAAATTTAAGTGAGTATCCTATATTTTTTATTTGCTAAATCTGACAACCCTACTTTTATGCCACTACATTTACCAGATTCAAATAGTCTTTGTTCTCTATGTGTTCCTCATGATTTTCAGCTTTTCCGAATTTGCCAGAATTACCTTCTCTGTACTTAGATACCATACATAAAAATATGGAGTATAGCATATAAATATTCCCTCTTCTTAGCCAACATGATGTAGAAGAAAGGATATAGATGAGATAGTCTGCTATATACTTGGATTACCATTATAGCTCTTGGCCATCTCTGTGATCTTTGGACAAACTGCTTAGCTTTTATAGACTTTAGTTCCCTTACCTACACAATGAGGATAATAATACCAACTTCAAGTGATTATTTTAAGGTTAAGTATGAAATTTTATAAAATCTTTGTAAAAACATGTAATTCATAGGAGGGGTTCAGTGAATGACAGTGCTTTATTAACTTTCTTTTTATATCAGTGCTTCTTAAACTTGACGAACCCCAAAATTCCCAAATATATCTGGATCCCAATGTCAGAAACATTTCATTAAAGAGCTCAAAGTAAAAGTGCTTACTTAAGATGGTCATTTTACACCTCATAAATAAGCACTCATCAGATTTAAGCAATGAAAGTCTGTGACAAGACATTCTCTACTAGATCTTTATCTAGATAATCCAGAATATAATCCTATTCATAATCCTATGAATAGAATTATGTTTTTAGACTCTCAACAAAATATAAAGTCAGTATTTTAAACTACCATGAAGAATTTTTATGGCGTCACTGGAACACCAACAAATTTTCTCATTAGAGAAATACTGCATCCCATTTGTTTATCTATATGCTTTACTCTCTATTAGACAGATTGTCTTTGGGCAGGGTATATGTTTGAGTCTCTACTTCTTCATGGAGACTTCTGTAGAGCAGAAACGTATATTTGTTAACCGAAGAGCTAACTGATTGAATAGATAAATAGGAACCTCTCAAATTCAGAATTATAGGCTTCAAATGATGGCTTTATGTGTATGTTTTGTCAATTTATCAGTTGTATCTAAGGCCTCTTCTTGACATCAGTGTATCTTGATACAGTTGTACCACCTCTGCCAAGTAGGGAATGGGTTCCATAATTTGGCCTCTGGTTTCTCGGACATCTGACCTGGCTGGCATATACTGGGTCAGCCAGATTTTTTTCTCACAGATGTCATGATTTTTGGTAGTTGCTGGTGGACATCTAAACTTAAAGTCACTGTCTGGCTTTCATGGGGCATCTTAATTCTTCTGGGCGAAGCAGAGAAAACTTTTCTGCAGAGGGTGATAATAATGGGACAGCCACTAAGTCAGGGCTTGGAGAAATTGCCAAGTAATCTTGTGACCTGCTTTTCCACTTCCTGATTTGGTCTGTTGTGGGAATGAAGTGGTCCTAACTATGATTTTTGTTCAGGGAACTTTAAGACTATTTTTTGCTACCTGAAACCAAATAATCTCTAATTAAAGAACCTGGGTCAAAATGGGCATTTGAGTATACCTGCCAGGGTTGTTGCATGAAGTAGTGAGGATCGCTTGTGGGCAGTGTGGGTTTTATTTCATTTTATTTTATTATTTTATTTTTTAAAGGTTTTATTTATTTATTCATTTATTTGAGAGAGTGAGAGAGTGTGCATATGCGAGTGGTGGGAGGGGCAGTGGGAGAGGAAGAAGAAGACAGGATCTGAAGCAGACTCTGTGCTGAGTGTGGAGTCTGACATGGGGCTTCATCCCACAACCTTGAGATCATGACCTGACATTTAGATGTTCAACCGACTGAGCCACCCAGGCACCCCTGGACAGTGTGGATTTTAGAGTTGGCTGTGTACATACTGCTGTAGCAAAGTAGGGGAAACTGAAGGAAAGAAGAGGACATCATAGACAGGTATGAGAGTGGATCACTGATTGTTTAAGTGGCCCCCAAAAACTTGGGAAGATTGTCTCCTGCAATTTCTACTAAGTCCTAGTAGGTGATATGTACCCTCTCCTTCATCTCCCATGAAATGTTCAGAAAACATAATATTCATTAACTTTGGATACGTGTGTCTTCTTATAATGAACGTGCAGGACAAATAAGTTGGATGGCACAATTGATACCTGGTGTGCCTAAATGCAGCAGTGGGGTCTGGAATTGTATCTCAAATATGCTGGGTGATTGCTTTAGTTTTCATTTCACTGATAAAAATTTTCATAAAACAAGTATAATAGAAAGAGCCTTGGACAAAGAATTGCAAGATATGGGATAACATGCAAGATCCCCTACCTCTTTGTCATGTCTCAGGTCATATTACTGATAGAGTAATTCTGGAAAATGTTAGAAGATTTTTACAAAGTTCAAATGTTATCAAGAGAATGAAAGCAGTTTGTAAGCCAGAAAGAGCTACAAAGTTTCAATGTGGTGTTTAGGTTTACAATTTAGATTATGAATTTCTTTTGTTTCTTTCCCAATGCCTAGCCCAGCAACAGTAACATAGGAGATGCTCATATCTTGGTTGTTGAAGAAATGAACCTAGGCTTCAGGGTCACATATGTATTTTATACACATATAAATTAATTACTCTCAAAGTGTTCATTGACAAAGAGGATGTAAACTGTCCTTATCTGCAGTGGAAAAAAGGACAGAAAGTAGCAACAGAATTGATTTAGTTTAGAGTCACAAGTAAGCATTCAAATGGTACCCAACAGTGAGAACAGAAGCAGAGGAAGTTGAATATCTCTTCCCCAGAGAGTCTAAAGAGATTGGATTCTGTTCTCCTTGGAGCAATTTAAGTCTAATCTTGATGAACTTGAAGATCTCTCAGCATTTTTTCTATCCCTTTAATCTTAGGATTAAAATGAACCTGAAATCTTTACTGCTGGGACAGCAATTGATGTCTTCTGTATGGGCTTAGATAACACTGATTCAGTAGGAAAAGTCCCACAAATGCACTGCAGCATTTATGCAGCTTGGTTGGTTTCTCCATTGGCTACTTGGAGCATATTGATTGTAAGCATTTCTGATGTATAATTCTAAAAGGCCTAAAACAGTTGGGGGGCTTTTTTACCTCCTGTGAGTCACCCTGAGGGCATAGAGCATGTCCCTTTGGGTTTCTGATGTAAGTAATAAAGGGAGAGTGTGACTTAGTGCTCTCGAGACTAATTTCATGTCATTTGATTTTATTTATGGAACAACATAAATGAATCACTACATGTATTTCAGTGGTTTACATAAATATGTAAACATTATTTTCCAGTTTCTGACTGTGACAGCTTTTAAAATGATGGCAACATATAGACCAGAAGATGTAGCATCTGTTTAAGTTCCTTCGTAGTCTTTCTGGACAGATGACCCTTGTTCTTAGAACTGCCTTTAGGTTGGGACAAGACAGACCCCTAACATTCTAGGCCTTAAACCTTAGAGGTCCCTGTGTGTCACAAAAACACACAGAGAATATATTTATTTAAGAACACATGACTATTTCTATTGCTTGGGATTCAGGACTCAGCACTGGCACAGAGCAGTCTGAAACCATGAACCTCCATTCTCATGGCTGAGTACTGTTCAGGCCTTGGAGAAGTTCTTCTCCACAAATTGCCCTATATTTTCAAAATAAAAGGTAGCCATATCCAAATGCCGTAAAAGTTTGTGAATCATGCTGCTGTCATTGTCATCGCAGATGGCCTGTGCTTTTGGAGATCAGAGAGAATTTAAGTGGCAAAGCACATAGCTAAAAGGAAAGGCAAATAATTTGTATCAATCTGGGTTTAGTCAGGAAAACAGAGCCACTTTAGGTATTATGAGGATGAAAATGTCAATCAAAGGGATTAAAGTTTACATGATTGTGGAAAGAGTGGGGAGAGTGAGTCCTGGGAAGCCTACCGCTGGAAGGTCAGAGAAATAGTCGCTAATGACCTCAGCCTGAAGCGCTAACGTGTGTGATTCAGAAAAGATTGCCAGGAAATTGCTGCAATCTTAGTATCTTTGGGAAGGGTCCTACCAACTGTCAGACTATCACAAAAAATGTGGGTGCATCTGGAATGCTTGGGAGGTCACTGCATATCCCCCCATCCACACATCAATCTGGTTACCATGAACTCCCCACAGTACCTTGAATTGGGTTTCCATGAAATCCCAGTAGATTCCAAGAATCTCTTGTCTAGTCTGCCTACAACATATCACAAGTTTCTCTCATTGGTAAGGTGTAACCCAAAACCATACAAAGTAGGGGATCCTTGAAAATGTAGTTCCTGGCTACTCCTCTCCATTGTAAAGGAGGGAGATAGAGGCCGTCCTGAGCTAACAAAAGACAATTCAACAAAATTTACCCCTTTATCAACTCAGCATCCACGTATACTTATTATTCAGATATATTTAATTTCTGAATAAAGACAAATATAATGACTTGTTTCTAACTAATCTGATCAACTAACCTTGATTTACGTGCACACACATTCATTTTCCCAACAGGGAAGGCACAAAGGCTCATATGCCACTTTATCCTGTTCTGATATTCCATGACTTATTCAAAATATAGAGTCAACCCATACGAGCATATTTTATATTTCATAATGGAGGATGGAGAGGACGATTAATTAAGTATATATGTATTAAAGAATAAAGAAAATATGGACAGTTACTATCCCTTTTTTCTACAACTTGTCACATGGCCATACTTGATATTATAACTTCCCACTGCCACTACCAATAATCCTTTTGCCCTAAGCAAGTTTATCATCGTTTTCTGCCTACTGGGGACTCAGACAGTGTCTGTGTTGCTGATAAATTGTTCCCTTAGTAGTGGATATAGCTACACCAGCCATGGTGAATGAAAATTCTTATTTTTGAGACTCTCTATATATAATGTCCACAGCCCTAGCCATGGTGCTATTCACAGAATGGAACATTTTGTCTAACTGCTGAAGCCTCCTCTGCTGTGTTTGTCCTGCTATAGTTACATGAGACACAAATATCCCCTACCTTGTACCCATTCTGAAAGATCCATCCACATATCTCTTCTCCTAAGCAGATTTTCAATTTTTGAATCCAGCTCTTTCAAATCCCTGACCACTCAGCTCAATTTTTAGTGACCGCACACATAAAAGCATGGGTTTATATTTTCATATCCTTGGCAGGCTCATCTTTCAGGCAAACCAGATAACTGTTCAAAATTCTATCTGCAGGGAGGAGATCCCTCAAACGATTCCCCTTGAAGGACCACTACTGTCATCTGTTTTGGGGGGGTTTAGATAATCTTCTGGGACCATGCGTGAACCGTGCCCAACTCTTTTCCCTTCTCAGTAAACTGGTCATAGGGAAGACTCCATGAGGTGAGGTGAGGGAGAAGAGGCAATGAAACAGAAGTAGGCACCATGAGAGCCTTGCTCATGCAGCTTATATGTGCCTTCAGGACCTTCTGGAGCCATTTCTCAGATGCCACTTCCCCTTGAGGATGAACTGCTGCCACTCTCATCAGTGTTGATGGCTTGCTGATTCAGAGAGCACTCAGCATGTGATAGACAGCTCAGGCTGCATAGTAACTCTGTGGCTCATGTCAGTTATTCAGTCTAAAGAAGCAGCTGTGTTTCAAAGGAGAATGGTTTTCTGTAGAAGAGGACGTGATCTCCTCTAGAATCTCGAGGGTCTGCATGACGATTCCTCAGTAGGACCTTGCCAAAGACTCCATACACCATCCCTATCACAGATGCCTCATATACCACGGGAGCAGTTGTATCATGAGGCACAAGTGTCAGAGAGGCTTGCACAGTAGTGTGGGCCTGTAGCAGAGCCTGCTCTCTGAACTCCATTAAAAAGTAGAAATCTTATAAGTTACTTGGTAAATATGTTCAAGCAACCTTCGTGCCCAAATCTGGCATAGGTTGCCCTCAAAACTCAAAGAGGCCTAATAGGCATAATGTTTCTTTCTCTGTGGTGGTCGGTGCCAAATGTACCAGCTTGTCCCTCACTTCAGAGCTGATATATTGACATGCACTGGAACTCTAGAAACCTCACTCAAGTTACAGAACTCTGAATTATTGAGGGGTTTATTTCCTATGCTTTGTCACACTTCTAAGATAGAGATTGGAAACTTTTTTTTCTGGAAAGGGCCAGATACTACATATTTTAGGTTTAACACATCATATGACACTCTTTATCCCTACTACTACTGCTTCTTCTTCTCCATCTCCTCCCCTTCCTTCTTCCTCCTCCTCTTTTTTTTTTTCTTTTTCCTCCTTCTCCTCCACCTTCTTCTTCACCTTCCTCTTCTCCCTCTTCCTCTTCCCCTTCCTCTTTTTCTCCTTCTCTTCCTCTTCCTCCTGTCCTCCCTCTAACATTTCTCTAAAAATGTAAACTATCATCCTTGGCTCATAGGCCATGCAAAAACAGGCTCCTGGTAATTTGTTGATCTGTGCTTTAGGCAGTATTTCTCAAACTACCTATTTTTTTTTTTAAATTTTAAAATTTCCACTCCATTTCAGGCCACTACTTTTGTAAAATACAGCAAAAGTGAGTAACTAAAAAAATAAAATTATAAACACATCGAAAATACAAGTTTAATGTTTTATTTTAAGATTTTTTATTTATTTATTCATCAGAGAGAGAGAGCACAAGCAGGCAGAGTGGCAAGCAGAGGCAGAGGGAGAAGCAGACTCCCAGCCGAGCAAGGAGCCGGATGTGGGACTCAATCCCAGGACTCTGGGATCATGACCTGAGCTGAAGGCAGCAGCTTAACCAACTGAGCCACCCAGGCATTCCTAAGTTTAAAATTTTTAATAATTTAACAAATTATGTTATCAAATTGCTATATAATTTCTAAGTACTTAGTCTAAATTTTTGTACTTAACTAATCACATATTAGCAACAAACAGTATTTAAATCTCCAATGGTATGCAGACCACACTTTGAGTAATACTGATCTAGGGTATTTGTTCTTTCCTGCTCAATGGATCAGTCTGCATTCAATGATCTGTGAAATGGCCGGATGATCAAGTTCTATACAGTCTAGATTAAAACTGTAGGCTGGAGAGTTAATGTATTCCTGAAAGAAGGCAGAAGAAGTTTATTGCTACCGCTTCATTTGTAAAAGGAACAGAGAGAGATAAGAAAATTTACCAGATCAGTAGCTGCACATAAGGTATGAGGGGTTGGGCTGATTCGCTAGAACAGCAACTGCTATTGGAGTCATCACTTGATTAATTTATGATAATCTACCATAATTCTCTAAAATTCATCTGGCTTCTGCATAGTCCAGTTAGGTGAGTTGATTTGGTGTTTGATAGGAATGACCTTCCTACCATCTTTCAAGTCCTTGGTGGTGGCATTAATCTCTGTAGTTCTCCAGGAATGCAATATTTTGTTTGTTTGTTTTACCAGTCCCTGTCATGGACTATCTGTGTCTTATTTTCCAGTGCCAGTGGGGTTTTGATAAGATCGTTATATTCCCTTTAGACTGGAACAGATCTCTGCTTATCTCTGGGAAGTCTGAAAGGCAGATAAGGCAAGATAAGGATGGGATTGGCTAGGTAATGATATGCCATTAAAAGTGATCTTGGTGAAATTCCCTTGGTGTAGGTCAGGGCCAAATTTTTAACATTTTTTAAGGATATGTAGATTGGATGACTTATACCTGGTTTAACCAGTTACATAGCCTGGGTTTGGCTCTATGATAAATAGGGCATAGAAAACCTCTCTGGAAACTTGCTTGAGCTCTCTTGAACCAAGAATTCTCATACATATCCAGACTGTAATGGTGGCTCATAGTCCATAAATGAGGCTCATCCTGGGTGGTTGAGGAGCTGATCAGGAGGAGCTGATCCTAGAAGTCTATTGGCCGATGATGCTTCTTTTTCTTCTCTACCGTATTCTTTGCCTTAAATATACTCTTAATGAGTGTACTCTTAAGAGTCCTTTCATTTCTCCAACCTTATGTAGTGTTTGTAGTATCATTGCTGTTTTTCCATATAATCAGAGAACCAATTCAGATTGAGAACCAAATCAGATGTCTTTAGATGCAGAATTTGAGAACTTGGTGCCACTTCCTGCTACCTCCGCCCATAGTTTCTAAGGCTCTTCTATAAAGAGTTGTGGTTAATGTTTTATATATTTAAAATTGACATGTGTTTTATACAATCAAAACATAATTATTTTATTTCCTCTCCGAAATCGTCAAAAAATGGAATTTTGACGTCTGGTAAGAGATTTAAAATCCATTCTAAATATATCTTCAGAGCATAGCTCTGAATTTGGCCTTCAGTTGAAAAGTATAAAGATTCAGAGGAAAGTATTCCAGTGACTAGAAAAGTTATGATTTTTTTAAAAAGCCTGATGTAATACAAGTCTGATTTGTTTTTCTGGTGAATCAGCACTTTCTACTAATCTAAAAAGAAGATTAATACATCATGAATAGTTCAGTTATATGTTATGTGGTTGAGTGTCATAAACATTTAGGCGTCAAGATAAAATGAACCCTTAGTTTTGTTGTGTCAGGTGCTCTTAGAACAAATTGTACTCAAAAAGCCTTCTTAGAATTTAACATGACTTTTCCAGCTATTTCACTTAGAGTGTTGCATGACAAGTCATCCCAAGAGAGAAATAACCTACCATGTGATTTGAGAGTTTCAGTGTATCTCTCTCATTCTGCATCTACAATTTCTGAAAGTTATCTATTAAATATTTTTCCTTTGAAGTTAAATGAAATTTTAATATATGACAAAGCTGTTACTGAATGGTGATTCGACATCATGGGGTATGGTGATTGGGTCATCAGCCAGCAAATACTGAAGAAATTATTCTATGTGCCGGGCATGCAGGTGGTAACCCTAGGGGTGAAGATGTGAGGGGGCATGATTTTAGAATCCCAGGAGCTTTCAGAATGTGTGATGCAATGGGTGAGGATGCAGGAGGGAATACTCATAAATATAGAGATGCCTAGGAGTAGGTAGACCAAGAGTTATTAACTGACCAGAATCAAGTAGGTGGTGAAGGAAGATTTCAAAGTAGCCAGCTATTAAGAAAGGAACTTTTCTAGGTAGAAAAAACAATGCATTAAGAGACATTGTGAGAAGTAGTTCCTAGAAGAATCCTGAGAAGCCTTTATTTTTTTAAATTTAGTTTTTTTTTTTTTTTTTTTAAGATTTACTTATTTATTTTTTAGGGAGAGAGAGTGAGAGCATGTGAGCAGGGAGAGGAGCAGAGGGAGAGGGAGAGAGAATCTTAAGCAGACTCCTCACCGAGTGCAGAGCTCGACATGGGACTCGATGTGGGACTTGATCTCAGAACCCTGAGATCATAACCTGAGCTGAATACAAGAATCAGCTGCTTACCTGACTGAGCCACCCAGGTGCCCTCTGGGAGGCCTTTAATTCAGGGCTTGAGGGTAGTTAAATAGAACTTCTTGGACCTGAGTTGAGATCAAAAGAATTTTATTTTCTTAGGCACGAAGGGCACTGAGGAAACTAATTCTTGTCTCAGTGTTGAAGGGAATTAAATGTGGAAAATGAGAATGAAGAGTAGTGCTAGATGTTGACCTGCTGGAAGATGATATGCAAAAAACCCTCAAGATTTGAATTAATTCCTTAATACCGGAGAACATTTGGCCTAGAAAGTCAGTGTCTCTCACTTCATTGTTTGAAAATTCTATACTTTGTAAGCAGATCACTATGCATAGCTTCACCATGGCTGTTTACACTCCTTCACACTCTCATGTCTCCATCTCTTCTCCAAGTAGATTTTCATATAGCTGGCTTCATTGTATATAAAGGGATCATAAAAAGTGAACTTCCTCCTACAGTTACCAGATCAGGCAAGGAAAAATATAGGAATCTGGTTAAATTTGAATTGCAGATAAACTATCCATTTTTTTTTAAGTATAGCTATTTCCCATGTAACATTAGGAAGATACTTATACTAAAAATGTCTGCATTATTTATCTGATATTTAAATTTAACTAGGTATCCCATGTTTTATCTGACAATTCTTCAACTGCTTTCTCAACTAATATTTTCTCCATGTCTTCATCCATTAGCTCATTTTCTCTTATTTCTCGGAAGATGTTTTGCCTTCTTTCTAGGACTGGATCCCACTGTCTGCACTCTTGATTCCACTCACTTCTATTTTTTCTAGAAGCTTACTCTATCAGTATTTCTTCCATTTTCACTCAGTTTCTTTCTCCTCTCTTCAGCCCTCTGCATTAGCTCCTTTCCCTCTATGAATAATATATCTCCATACTAACAATTTTCCCTTAACTGCTAAGCTGCTCAGAAGAATGCTCCATACCTACTGCTTTTCCTTCTTCACTGTACAATGTTTGGTATTATAATTTTGTATTAATGTGTCTGATTCTCTAAGTAGTGATAATCCTGACTGTGGAGAAAAGGTTGTCTATGGAGGCCGCTGTATTATCTAGAAGTTTATTTCTTAAAATAGCAGTTTGAGGAGAGACCAAATGACAGTCAAGGAAGAAGTAGAGTTGAGAAGCAAAAACAAACACTGAAACAAATAAAAACAAGTTTTAGTAAAAATTGTTACCATTTACTGAAATCTTCTTTGTCCCAGATACGCTTGAGTAATTTACATATAGAGCTCATTTAAAACAACTATATATAATATAGTTAATAACTATGTATAATTTTATCTTGCTCAAGCTGAGTCAGAGATAAGTGGTGGAGCAGGTGATTGAATGTAAGGATTTTGACTCTATAGTCCATGGGATGCAGCCATGAGTAACCATCATGTAAGCAAATTAAACAAAATAAATGTCTACCATTTGCTTATGCCAGTTTCAGTTCTTGAATTGTATGTTCTGTCATTAGTGTGATTACTGTTTGTTCTGGTTATTAATTGGGTGAAACATAAATGCTTAATTTTTTTAATGACATGATTGCTTGATTGCTTGGGGAAAGGCAGTTTGGATCAATAAAGGCTAAAATTTCCATATTACAGTAATTCCCTCTTATCTGCAGTTTTGCTTTCTGCAATTGCAGTTACTAGTGGTTAACTATGGCCAGGAAACAGATGTTCCTCCTTCCAGACACATTGTCAGAAGGTTAACAGTAGCCTAACACTGTCACAGTGCCTATATCATCCACCTCATTTCATCTCATCACACAGACTTTTTGTCATCTCACATCATTGCAAGGAGAAGGACTAGTAGAGTCCAGTAAAATATTTGGAGAGAGAGAGAAAGAGAGAGACCACATTCATATAATTTTTATTATCACATATTATTATACTGTTTTATTATTGGTTATTGTTCTTAAACTCTTACTGTACCTCACTGATAAATTAACTTATCATGGTATGTAATTATAGGAAAAAGCAATATATAGAGTTTGGTACTATTTGTGATTTTAGGCATCCAGTGGGGGTTTTCAAATGTATCCCCCATGGATAAGAGGGAACTATTGCGTTTATTTTCCAGATGACATTTTTAATTGCCTGACTAAAGTAACAACATGGCCTATTGCAAAACCTTCTGAGTCTTCTTCAACTACTAAGCTTCTGATATACACAGCAATTTAATGTATCATATCTACATCTAAGAGTGTATTCAGACATGAAGTAATGGAGTCATGTAACTGGAATATGTGGACCTGAGCATTCTTCTTGGTGGCCGGTCATACAGTGGATATTCTGTATTTTTAGTATTTTCCGATATCAAATTTACTTTATTTGATATCACAGTCTCTTCCACCTCCAGTTCAAAAAATACTTATTAAACACTTATTATGTGGATAGCCTATTTGGATTTACAGTTAATAAAATAATAGCAAAGTCCCTGGCTTTATGCAACTAGTCAGGGAAATATATACATATGTATACACAGGATGATGAAAGCTAGTGCTGAGAGCCTGAACCAGGATGGCCAGAGTGAGGCTGGAAGACAGGGGACCCAGGTGGGACACATGGTTAGAAACTGGGGACTAACTGAATATGCTTGTCAAGAGAGGGCTGTATCATATTAACACACAAAAGACAATTTGAAAAGAAATAAAGAGAAGGCAATGAATGAAAGAACATTAGCAACATCAAGAAAAAAGTTTGGGCAAGCAATTATTGACTAAATTCAAACTTTTATTTCCTTCAGCATTTTCAATTTTAGAGGCTCTTTTCAAAAGTAAAATTTAAAATTGATTTTATCTTCTGTAATCCTCTTCCCTTTCCAGTTTTGTCTCCTCCTGTTCTAATTCTTCCTAATCATTTTCACATCAGTCTGACTATATAGGAAAAATATGTTCAAGACTGACATAACGACTATTGAGTTAGGAAGCATATGCTTATTGTGTTATAAAATGCAATGAGAAGTTGATATTTTGCCTTTACTTAAAACAAACTCATACGCAATTTTTAGGAAAAAATCAAAGTGTTTTACTTACATGCAAAGGACCAGGCTTTTAAAAAGAAAGGGCCCATTTAAAGATATAATACATAATATTGAGAGCTCAGATTATTACATGGCAGTATCAATTCCAATTATATAGTATTTTGTTCAGGTTTAATAGAAACTAATAGGTTTTGATAAACAAAAAATTACAGATCTCTTTATTTTTAAGTCGTTTCAAAAGCTCTTTCCTTTCCAGTTCAGCAAATACTAAATTACTAAATCCTAATTAGTAAATACTTGCTATGTGCATAGCCTAATTAGGCCTATAGCACATAAAATAATAGCAAATAATCTTAGCATTTTTGAGATTCCCCTTTCATCCAATTACAAAAGCATCTGTTCTTCTGGATATTTTTGTAATTCACAGCTGGTATTAGGAAGGTCCTCCTACACATGGCCCAACTTGGAAAACAGTCTCTTATTGAGAAGTACAAAGCTTTTCCAGGCAGGCTGAGGAAATATAGGTGAAAATTTGATTTTTGTTTTGTTTTGTTTTTCTTTAAGTTCCTTCTTTTGGTCAATCATTCCTTTGAGGTGCAAATCTGTCTAAGTAAGTTTGCTTTGTGGGTTTCCCATTCAGTATTATTAATTTGATTTCATATTGGGTTTGAAGCATGTGATTTTCCTACTTATAGCTCTAGTGCACAAGCACAAGCATATTGGACACATGTAATTCTTGCATTTAGCTTCATTATTCTCTAACTGGCCAATTTTTCCATTCATTAAACTACCTTGTAAACCAAGGGCCGGGAACCTAGGGGATGCTTGGTTGTCCTGTGGTTGTCTGATCAGTGATTTATTCACCTTTGTAAGGACAGTGGTCAGGCCAGCAGGGATGTTAGGATAACATTTCTCTCCATGTACATCATGGTTTCCTCCTTGAGAAACCGTAAGTATTTCTAGCACTGTGTATTTTTTTTTCAGTAATGATTTTATCGAGATATAGTTCATGCATCATGCATCTTACCTATTTAAAGAGTACAACTCAATAATTTTTAGTGTTTTCACCAAATTATTCAACTTATCACCACAATCAATTTTAGAACACTTTCATTACCACCAAAAGAGACACCGTACTGCTTAGTCATCACATCTTAAATCCTCCATCCACTTCAGTCCTAGGCAACAACTAATCTATTTTCTGTCTCAGTAAATTTTCCTACTCTGGATATTTTACATAAATAGATTCCTATTATATGTAGTCTTTTGTAATTGGCTTTCTTTTTCATCGAGCATGTTTTTAAGATTCATCCATGTTGTAACATGTATCGTATTTCATTGCTTTTGCGGTCAAATTACATTCCATTGTATGGTTATATCACATTTTATTTATCCATTCATCAGTTGACAGGCATTTGCATTATTTTCACCTTTTGGCTATTATTAATAATGCTGCTGTTCCTTACAAGTTTTTGCATGGATGTATCTTTTCATTTCTCTTGAATACCTACCTAGGAGTGGAAATTCTGGGTCAAATTGTACCTCTATGGTAGATAGTGTAATGAATCTACTCTTATGAATCTTTTTAGTTACCTTTTTAGTTAGCTTTCAGTGCGATCCTTAATAAGTAGAGATTCATTGGGAAGAGACTTAATCTTATTTACATTGGGTCCAATTGCTTGAAGTTTAACAGTAATAAGAGTAATTAGAAGTAGTAAAACCATACCTCAAAGCTATGTAAATATATGTCGATGTGTTTTCTAATAGGTCCAATCACTAGGTTAAAAATCATAGAAAGTATATATTGGGCTTTCTTTTGGAAGATGAGCTTATATTCATTGTGCTGAGAGTCTGTGGTTATGCTAATAATAACCTTGATATTACCCTCTCTCAACTCAGGAAAACAGGAGATATGTAAGAACATAGCATATGTCAAAGAATTAATTTTTGTTTTCATGTATATGATAGATTCTGGTTTTAGTGGGTATTAGGGAAGTTTGTGGAATGGGTTTATGGGTCTCTATTTGCATTTTTATTGTTTTTGTTTAAAATATACAGCATGTATCTGTAGAACTGTTTGCTTACAGGCCAGAGGGAACTTGTCTATCTGTGGATTTTTAGGGGGAAGGGAATGTAAAGATACAGAAATTATAGCCTATCTTTATAGTGCAGTTATATTCTAGCTTTATCTAAATTATTAGACTGTTAAATAAATTCTTTCTGAATTGAACTGAGTTTTGTACTTCCATATGCAAAAAAAATCTCACCCAATGATTTGATCAGAGTGGAGTTGTGTAAAAGAAAAGCATGCTTTTTAGTTTTCCAATTAAGAGTCTAGTGGAGACAGATAAGGGTTCAGAGAGAGAATCAGGCAAATTCAGAGGGGTGTTAGACATTCCCAATGACAGTTATGCTCTAATTTTCTTTGGGGGACCTATATAGATAAAGTGGAGGGGGTTTATATGAAAAGAATGGAACTTGCACTCAGTAGAGGTGTCAAGGTTTACCATAAACTTTATGCTAACCTCATTTTTGGTGGCTAAAATAATCACTGAATAAAGCTATTTGTGAATGTATACCCTGGAGGAACCTATCCTGGAGTCCCAAATGGGACATGTGATTTGCCTTTTTAATCTTTTTTGAGCCATTATAGGGCTTTCTCTTTTCCCATACCCAAATTATTTCTGGTTTCTTTTGTAAGTTTCTTGTTAAGTATTAAAATTTATAGAGCAAGAAGGACCCATTTTTAAAAGGATTATTTGTTGTTTTCAATGATCTTCACTCAGTTGTTTAATTTGTATTGCTGTGAGAGTTTTTCCTTTTATTTTGCTTTTCTTCTTTAAGAGTTTTGGTAGTGCTCAGCTATTTGTAATGATTTTTCCAGATGAACCACTTGCCAATCTCAAATCTCCCTATCATTTTATTATTTCTATTTTTAATCTATATGTATGCCAGAATATTGTTTAAAGGTATCCGTGAAATTTTTTTGAAAGTACTCAGTTGATTCAAGAATCTTTTACCTATAGTTTTGAGTACTTGCTCAGTCTTAATCAGGATGACATCAGGAATGGCCTACAATAATTTTCTTTGGAAAATAACTATTTGTAATATTGAAGTCCTCTGGTATGATGGTTCATAATGTTTCTATCTACTTTGACTAGTCCTTTTTTTCTCCTGTTATGGTAACCAAGAATTGATTAAATTTATGGAAATCTGGCAATCTAGGGTATAGAAATACAGCAATATTCTAAATTTCTCTGTATTTTTTGCATGTCTTCTGTAAATCTGTGACATTATTTAACTATATTGTGAATCTTAGCATGGGATTGAAGATATGAGCAAGTTTTTACCGCATATTGAAGAAAAATCTCTTTTTTTTGTTAAGGGTTTTCTCAGCTACTAAAAAGGATGTGGGCTTTTGTGAGAGTGGAAAAGGAACAATGGGTTAAGTGTCCCTCGAAACCCCTACGGGTAAGAAAGCTATGAAATAATTTCAAGTCTTCTTCATAGGAGCCTTTATCCTCAATAAGTATCAAAGCAAGGAGAAGAAATGCCTGTTTGGTTTTTTCCTACCTTGTCATTGCTAAATTGAACAGGGAATATTGTAAAAAGAAAAAAAAGAGCTACATGAGACTCATACTGATATAGAGAAGATTTGGTGTAGCAATCAAACAAAGCAGGTCATTAGGCATTTAAAATTTTGTCTCTTTTGATTTCAAAGTCACTCCATAAGTGAAGGATTATATAAAAAGCACAAGTACTAACTGCAGGTCACAGAAAGTATGGATTGTCTTAAATAAAGGAATGACACTTAGCCAAATACAGACTTGTGATTATAATGAGAGTATATTAATGGATGAGGTTCAGGACACTCTACCCCCAAAAACGGCACCTTGGCATATTGGATATTTTAAGGTGGAGGAATTTGATAAACATGTGCAAGAAGGAATTTCTGGCCTTCCCCTGAAAGCAGGTCATAAAACCCTTATATGATAGGTGCCTTTTGTATACCTGGAAGCAAGGAGCATCTTTATCTCTGAGGATGAAGGGACGTAGAGAGGAATCTAAATAAATGGGTCTTGCTAGTTTCTTCCAATTTAATATGATTAACTCATACCCTTTGTCTTATCATATCTTTCCATGACTTTCCACTCTTCATCAAACCTAGCATAAAAGATATTCAGGTTTAACTGTTTCTTCCGGTCTTTCTTTTTCCTTATGAAAGCTCCTGTGTCACATAAAACTTACATTAAATAAATAGGTATGTTTTTCTCTTGTTAATTTGTCTTTTGTTATAGGTATCCCAGCTGAGAACTTAGAAGGGTAGAAGAAGATTTTGTCTTTCCCCTACATAAGTAAGCAGAGGTTTTAAGATAAGATGGGGAACATCTTATAATTAATTACAAACACAAAAAGAAAGATAGAGTCAACACAATTAATTTGGAGATTTTTTCATCAGGCAAAGCATAGTAAGATCAGTGGTATGACATAGAACATTTGACAACTTTCTCAAGCATATAGTTAAGACTGTAGCCTCTGTGACCTGGTTGTTAAGAAGCCGGAGTCAGAGGTTTCCTGGATTTCCAACATATAATTCAGACATATAATCAGAACAGAGATAGGTACTACCTTTCAACACTTGCTTCCAGTGGAGAGAATCACGTAGCCAAGAGGTGAAATAATCCGGAGAATCAGAAAGCCATGAGCCAGAAACAGTCTAGTCACACACTCTGGGATGCAGAAGTTCTCTAGCAGTAAGGCAGGATTCACCCATGGAGGCATGGAGACCAACTTATACGTAAGAGATTGTTGTCACTTTTCTAGGATACATATTAGTTAGCTCCATTGGTTTAGGTCTAAGGAGAACTTCTAGAAAACTGTTAAAATATTTTAGAAAAAAAGTTGGGGAGGGAGAGAGGATTTTTATTTGTATGCAAGTGATCTAAACTTTAAAATGGGGTGCATGACATAGAATAAACAATATTCAGGGCTACCCTTCCTACTTAGGAGTCCCAATTCTGATTGGATAACTTGGGACAATTTTGATAGAAACCATGAGTTCCTATCTTCAACATCAAATACCACAATCTTCCTTGTTTTCTTGGGCAAGAATGTTTTTGGGGGGAGATTTCTTCCTTCTGTGGCTTCTATTTTATGGATTCCTTTGTTACTCATGGCTAGTACTCTCACGTTTCTGCTATTCGTGGCCTTTCTTGAAAAGTAGGCCTTTTGTTATTTTAGAAATGTAAATATTTCCTGACAGAAAAAAGCATTTGACTTAATTTGTGAAGTTTCCTAGACTAAGAGCAAATGTCTTTTTCCTTTTTCATTATTCCTTTTATATTTTTCCATTATTTCCCTTCTTTGAGACTGACAAGAGAAATATAAATACAGTTTTGTCCTAAGTAAGATATTTGTGTAAGCAGCCAGACCTGGAAAACCAAGAATTACAGATTAAATATTTGTTCCATGCCTTGTGTTTGTAATGTATTAGAATGTGGAATTTAGAATAAACATTGGACTGGGATTTAGAATATCTAGTAGGATCTTCATTTATTAGTTGTGTGAACTTGAACAAAACTCTCTTTGCTAAGTCACAGGTTGCTCATCTCTAAGCAGGATAACATACTGTTTTTTCCAACTCCAACTGATGGCTGTGGGATTCAAACACCTTGTAAACTAAATAAAATAGATTGTGAATTATTATCATTCAATTAAAAATAAAAAAGGACAATACCAAGATAATGCATTTGTACTGTTAAAGTATATAGTGACACAGTTTACAAAATAGAGAGACCCAAATAGTCGGTAAATATATGTACAGATACTCAATTTCATTAGTAGTAACAATAAATCAGTAGGAAGATAACTTTTACCACGAAATTAGTAAATATTTTCAAAATTGTTATTTCCAGGGTGTCAGGAAACCTCAGGCCCTCACACACTGCTGGTAGGAGTGCAAATTTATAAACATTTCTGAAGGACAATATGTAAAGTAATAAAACTCTTAAAAATGTGTGGACACTTTGACAGAGTAGTTCAATTTCTGGGAATTTTTCCTATGAGGAAATCAGAAACAAGCACGATGAATGTGTAAGTATATTAACTTTAATATTAAAAGTAATTGCAAAAGTATCGGAGACAATTTCTGTGATCAATAATAAATTAAAACACATCATGTATTTAGTGGATATCACCTACTCTCATTCTTGTTGTAGTCATTGATAAGCTCCCTTGTTACCACCTCTAATTCCTTGTGGTCTTAGCACCTGGCTCTCAATTATTCTCCTGAATGTATTTCCTTTATATTTATTTTTAACTCATTATCCACGAGATGATCATTCCCACCCTAACTTCTTGATTCCTTGACTTCTCCCCTAGTGATCTTTCCTGACACAGTAGTCCAACAATACACTATCACAGTCAACTCCTACCAACAGTGGGTTTCAAATTAGAGTGCCTGTACTTTGGAACACAAAAGACATTCCGAAAGAATTCTTGGGTAATTGAAGGAAACCACTTCCCAGATCCCCAGCATTTGTATAAGGCCCCTTCCCTGAAATAGGTTAGCTTGAGATTGAGCTTGTGGTGAGCATCATGTCAATTATCCTTTTCTGTCTCCACTCCCACAATTGCCGTTCTCCTGTTTTACCATCTGTGTTAATTTCTTATTGCTGCTGGAACAAATTACCACAAATGTGGAGGATTAAAGCACCAGGCATTTATCATTTTACAGTTCTGGAGGTCAGACTTCTGAAAATGGGTCATATGAGGCTAAAATGAAGGTATTGAAGAAGCTACATTCCTTCTGGAGGTGCTATGAAGAATCTGTTTCCTTGCCTCTTTTCCTTGGCTCCTGGCTCCTCCTTCCAGCTTCAGTGCCAGCAACATAACATCTTCCATTGCTTCCTTTGATCTGAAACCTTGCCTCCCTCTTAAAAGGACACCGTGATTACATTGATCCCACCAGATAATCCAGGACAGTTTCCCTATCTCAATATTCTTTTTTTTTCTTTTTTTTTTCTTTTTTCTTTTTTTAATTAACACATAATGTATTATTTGCCCCAGGGTACATGTCTGTGAATCCTCAGGCTTACACATTTCATAGCAGTTACCATAGCACATACCCTCCTCAATGTCCATAACCCAGCCACCCTAGCCCTACCTGCCCCTACCCACCAGCCACCTTCAGTTTGTTTCGTGAGTTTAGGAGTCTCTTATGGTTTCTCCTTCCTGATCCCGTCTTGTTTCATTTCCTATCTCAATATTCTTAATTTAATCCTACCTGCAGGGCCTTTTCAGCCATCTCAAGTAACATATTCGGTTTCCACAGATTAGAACATGGACAGTTGGGAGGGTAATTATGTTGCCTGTTAATCATCCAACCAAGATCTTATTTTGATGCATTGCTCTTGGGTATATAAAACTTTCCAGAAGGCCAAACAGAGTATTCTAAATATTTTTGATTGACTCTGATGACTACGTAGCCACACTTTGGCTCTTTCCGACCAGTTCTCTGACTTCAAATAAAGACTAAGAAATAATTTAAAGTAATTTATTTTAAATTACAGATTTCTATTTCAGATATCTAATTCGGGAGGAGTTCAGATAACTGAGGAAAATTAATATGACCATCCTCCTTCTATTCTCTTCTGCTTATTTATATAAATTAATTTTCTCAGTGCTTCAACTGTAAAACGACAAACAAATAAAAATGAAGGGATGGATTTGATGCTAAACTTTCTCCCATCCCAGTAATAAGCAATACTAGCCCATGGAAAAAAATACTTAAAAAAAGGCCTTATCCATCTTATTAAGAAATGTGTTTTTAATTAAATTTTGTATTTGATGTTTAATAGTCAAAATTAATGGCTTATTTATAATGTTCTGATCATTTGGCTACTACCAATAATTGCACAACAACTAAATCCAGAGCAAATTTTACCACCTTATAAAAATTAATTTAGATGCATATTTTTGTTGCAGAGATATAAATGGGATAATAAATAAAAGACTTTCAAACATAAAAACATGTATCTCTGAGAAAAAATTCTGTGAGAGAAATGGAATGGAAATACAAATTCAATATGAAAAAGAATGATGTAAAATATCTACATGTTAAAGTGGAACTTATTTACATATTTTAAACATGAATGAAAGTACATATAAAATTACAATAGTAACAGTACTCTATATATCACATTATTAAAGTGGTATAACAGTTTTTTAATTTTAATATTTACAACAAGTTGAAAATTACATTCTTTGCATATACATGAACTTCCAAAGAGGAAACTTCATTACCACTATACTTTTTCTAAAACCTTGTACAATTACTTTTAACTTTGAAGTTTATTCCCTCAAGGAGTTGGACTCTAACAATATTTTCACAGCATCAGGTCCCAGAATGCATTGTTCATACAACTCTTTCATTACCGATTGGCTTGCTTGTACTTTCCTTCCTTCCTTATGTATTTCTTGTATATGTCCTCAGTATTTTGCCTATTCTCAATTCATCAAATTCGTGGAAATGCTTCAACTTTGAGGCTATGGATAGAAATCATATTTCTAACTGCAATGAGTCTGCATTTCCCAATTGAATATAGCTTAAAAAAAAAAAGAAAGCAAATACTGACTGGTCTCACTTTGTATTCAATAGTTATGCTAAATGAATGTGGACTGAATATTTAACGTAGAGGCAAAGGTAATCAGACTGGATTTTTAAAAAAATCAAGACTTAATTACATGCTGTCTGCTGAGACAGCCACTTTCATTATAAAGACGTAGAGAGATTACAAGAAAAACTATAGAAAAAAATTCCATACAAACACTAAGTATAATAAAGTTGGAGTGGCTGTATTATTATCAAAGAAATATGAATAATTTTATCAAGAATAAAGGGTGGTATTGGATAATAATGAAAATTCAATTAGTTAATAACACGTATCAACCAGATGTTTATGTCCTCAATAACAACATAAAAATTTGTGAAGGAGGGACGCCTGGGTGGCTCAGTTGGTTGGGCGGCTGCCTTCGGCTCAGGTCATGATCCCAGGGTCCTGGGATTGAGTCCCACATCGGGCTCCTTGCTCGGCAGGGAGCCTGCTTCTCCCTCTGCCTCTGCCTGCCTCTCTGCCTACTTGTGATCTCTCTCTCACTCTCTCTCTGACAAATAAATAAATAAATTCTTAAAAAAAAAAAAAAAAATTTGTGAAGGAAAAACTGATAGAACTGAAAGGAGAATCAAGCAATTTCAGAACTCAGTTGAGGATTTCAAAACTTTTTTCCCCAGTAATGAATATCGTAAGCAAACAGAAAATCAGTAAAGATATAACAGACTTGCACAGCACTACCAACTGACTTAGACTAATTGGCATTTATTAAAGACTCCCCTCCAAAATACAGAATACTACTTTTTTCCTATTTTTTAGAAAAATACATGGAATATTCATTAAGATAAACTGTTTTTCTGGCTATAAAACAAGTCTCAATAAACTTAAAAGTACTAAAATAGCACAGAACATATTCTGTTGCCATAAAATTAAAATAAATTAAAATAAATATCACTAACAGAAGAATATCTGGAAAATACAGAAATATTTAAGAATTACATCATACAATTTTAAATAGCCAGTGTGCCAAAGAATTGTAATTGGAATCTTTGAAGTAATAACAAAGAAAACACAACATATGAAAGTTTTTGGAATGCACTGAAATTAGTGCTTAGATGGAAATCTATAGTTTCAAATGCTTATATTAAAAAAATAAGAAGGGCCCCAAATCAATGGTGTAAATTTCCAACATAAGAGGCTAGAAAAAAGGGGCGCCTAGGTGGCTCAGTGAGTTAAGCCTCTGCCTTCAGCTCAGGTCATGGTCTCAGGGTCCTGGGATTGGGCTCTCTGCTCAGCAGGGAGCCTGCTTCCCCCCCTCGCTGCCTGCCTCTCTGCCTACTTGTGATCTCTCCCTTTTTGTCAAATAAATAAATAAAATCTTTAAAAAAAAAAAAGAGGCTAGAAAAAAGAAGAAAAATTCAAAACAAGAAAGGAAATAATGAAGATAAGTATGAAAATCAATCAAAAGTGATGCGAGAAATCAGTGAAACCTATACCTGGTTTCTTGAAAATATCAATAAAAATGATTTTTTTTTAAATAAAATTGATATTTTGACCAATAAAAAAAGAGACGACATACAACACAATTTCAAGAATAAAAGACACAGCTATAGAGCTTATACACATTAAAAGAATATTAAAGAATATTATTAAACATTTTATGCAGTATATTTCAAAACTTAGATAAAAATAGGCAAATGCTTTGAAAGTAACAGGTTAACAAAATTGACTTGAGAATAAATCGAAGGACTTTGTATTTTAGAAAACAACTCCAAGGCCAAATGGCTTCACAGGTAATTGATATCAAACACTTAAGGCAGAAATTATATTCATTCTGTACAAATTCTTTCAGAAAATTAATGAGGAGAGCAAGCTTCGTAACTCATCTTATGAGACCAATATTACTTTAATGCAAAACCAGAAGATATAAAGACACTCTAGAAAAAGAAAACTACACAGCCATATCCTTCAAGGATGTTAATGTGATAGTCCTTAATAAAATATTAATAATAAATCCAGCAATATGTAAAAAAAAAAAAGAGAGATAATATACCACAACCAAGTAGGATTTGTCCAAGGAATGCAAGGTAGAAATATTCAAAAATTAATCAAGATTTCAGTTTCAGCCAAGATTGAAGAAGTTGATTATAGTGTTTCTCCCATTGACAATTTAAAAGCTCTGGAAGGAACACACACACACGGACCCCTATAGGAAGACTGAGGGGTAAACAGAAGCAGGCTGACTGGGAAGGGAACAAAATTAATGACCATTAAAGAAGTAGGGCTGGAGTGTATGATAGTGCAGGTGACTAAAACTCCAAGTGGTTTCTGTCTTTTCCCAACTATAAGGAAATACTATTAAAAAACTCTATGTCCATAAATTTGACAACTTAGATTAAAGGGTCAGCAAACTATGGTCTATGGCTCAATTCAGCCCATCTGTTTTTATAAATAAAATTTTGTTGGAAAACAACCAGGTTTGTTGGTGTATTTATTGTCTGGCTGTTTTCCAACAGTAACATCAAAGTTGAGTAGTTGTGACAGTCTGTATGCCTGCAGGCTTAAAATACCTACTATATCGCCCTTTACAGGAAATGTTAGTTTACCTTTGGCTTTTTTTCAGGGTCAGTTTTCAGATATAATGTTTTGGAGTCATCCTTGACTCCTCTCTCTCTCATGCTCGGTATCCAATCTATTGGCAAGTGTATTGGCTTTACCTTCAAAGTATATTGAGAGCCCAATTATTTCGCACTATCCCCATATCTATCCTCCTGGGAGAGGACACCGTTCACTCTCACCTGGATTATTGCTATAGATTACTCCACGTTCTATGTTTGTTTGTTCTCTGTGCTGCTGCTCTACTCTCTACTAAATGTAGAGAAAAGAAAATTATTTCAGATAGAAATCTGCTCAAATTACTGTTTTGCTTAAAAGCTTTCTGTGTCTTCCTGTTTTGCTCAGAATAAAAGCTAAAGTCCTTCCAAAGACCCGACACAGTCTGCCTACCTACTTAGCATCTCTACCTCCAACATCTGACATCTTTCATCTCCTACTCCCACTCATTTCCTTATGCTCTCCCTGGCTCACTTCTCTCCAGAAGTGTTGACCTCCCAGCATGTGCTAGACACTCTCCTGCTCAGGGCTGCAGCACTGTGCTTCCCATTTCTCCCCAAATATCCCATGATCAGTGATGTCCTCCTCAAGTACCCTAGATAGTATACTATCATCCCCCCAAATTCTGTCCTCTCCCTGTCCTCCTTAATTTGGTATATATTCTTTTTAGTACTTTTCGCCATCTGACAGTAAATATTTGTTGATGGGCTTATGAAAATATACAAAATCTTTAGAAAAATATTTATTGTCCAAGAAAACCTCAATGTAATGTCAATTAAAAATGCATATTATAACACTATTCCCCTATATATTCTCAATTTTGTAGATAAATATTATGTATATATGTTTGCATGTACAGAAAAGGGTTTATATAGTATTCACCAAGATCTAATTTCTGTGAGGAAGAATGTGAGTGGTTTTAATTTTCTTCAGTTCTCTACAGTTAATGTTTATTATAAATTAACAAAAAATATTGCTACAATACAAATAAATTTCCCTGAAAAGGGTGTGTAATTGACAGGATTCTTTATCGTAGTCCCTCTTTGATACAGGGACATTACAGTGCCCAGAGTTCAGGGACTTGAAATAGCAGGCATGTGTCTAGAAAGCTATTCTAGAACATCTACTGCTGAGCATGCATTTATTCCAAGGGGCTAGAATGTAGGCCGAGGTGCCATATTATGTGTTATTGTCTCCTCTTCTTTAGCATATCACTAGATCTCTAATAACTCCAACCTCTTTAAAAGATGTAATTTTAATAATTTAAGCCTTTTTAAATCTAGCAGTTCACTCCACATTAACTTGCTTTTGACAAGATTACAAACTTACCTGTTTAAATAAATAGGTAGGGTATTTGCATGTCTCAACTTTGGATATATTATTCATGCCTCAAATCTGCCTCTTCCTGTTTTTATCAGGGCTAAAAAACAAACAGAAAACAACAACAACCAAAAACAAAACAAAAAACAAAACCCAAAAACAAAAACAAAAGAAACAAATCAAAACCCCTAAAGTCTTAACACCAGGTAAATTGTTTTCACTTCTAAATATATCTATGTAAAAAAATTCACCAACCACAGTTAAACTAGGTGTTATTAGCTAATTATACTCTCAACTTTAGATTGACAGATACTATGAAAAATGGGATAATGTATCAACCCATGGATCAGAAACTTGTTTTATTTTTTTGTATTCTGAAAAATCAGTGAACACTGTATTTAGGAATGTTCAAAAGCAGAACATTGCATAAGTTCTGAACAGAGTGACAATTTTTTAAACCAAGCAAGTTTAATTCAAAGAAATATACCTTTGAGAAGAAATAAATGGATTGACATAATTTTAAATCTCCCTAAAGACTAAAATGTTCATCAGATTTCACTGTTCAGAGTTAGACTTGTTTCATTTCTAGCTGAGGTTGGTTAGACCCCTCTCTCACTTGATTCCATAAAATCTAGTATGAAAAGTACATCACCCAATCATATTTGGATCAGTACAAATGGGTGTCTACCTACTACAGTATCAGCCACAGCATTTGAGATGTCTCTTGTGTTCTAGGAAATAGAATTTCCGTAATTTTAGGGGAAGACTTTTTCTTGCTCAAATTTTTCCAGACACATACTTTTCTTTGAAAGTTTACTGTCTGTTTCCTCCAACAATCTGATATTTGCTGTATAATCCTTAGGATATAGCTTCATGGAATCTTACAAACTTAACTCTTGTTGAGCTGTCTATAGTTCTGATAACTTTCCCACAAAACATACATATCCTTTTGCCACACGTCTTCCTTCCTCCATTGATTTTTGTGTCTGTGGTTGAGGGGAAGCTCCGAACTAGAAGTATAAAATTAGCCAGTTTTTAGAAGTAATGAAAATAAATAGATGGGATTCCTGGTCCAACGTTGACTAGAAACCTAATGAAGCTTTCAAAAGCCTGCAGGAAATAAGGGATGAGTTCTTGGCCAACAGACCTCGGAAGGGAGAAGTGACTTCCATTGGCAGTTGGAGCAGATGGCATCTTAAGCATGACAGATTTCCCACCACTCTAAGTAAAATCAATGTCCAGTAGCATGAAGTAAATTAGCTGGCAGTGGGTAAGATGTCTGCCTATTAATTTGATTTAGGTTTAGGTCAATTTGCATAGTTTTGCCATGATACTTTGTTTAGTTCATTACTTTTAACCAGATCCAATAGCAGTCATCTCAAGGATTCTGTAATGACTGGCTCACTGAAATAAACTTGAAACTGGAAAGATTTAAAAAGAAAGAGCAAAAGATTAGAAGAGGCCAAACTATATGTCCATTCTGGTATTCTTCCCCTATGGATATTCAGGTAAGGCAATTTTCCTGGGAAAAAGTTGCAAAGTAGGTGGAGGAGAGTAGAGAAGTATATGGAGAAGGTACCAACATTTTTCATGAGCTTACTTTATGTGTGGTGTTTTTCAACTGGACTTCTTTTAATTTTTATGACAGATTACATGGGAGGTAAGTGACAGTCTGACCTCAAATCCATGTTTGGCTGAGTGCAAAAGCCATGCCATTTCAAACTTTAAGCTACGGTATTTAATGGTCCTCCATTAGCATTTAACTCTTTTCTTCAACTCAGCATCATTCCTGAGTCCATTCTTCAATTCTTTTCTCCCCAGGAAACTCTTTATGTTCCTGGGCTAAGTCGTGTTGACTAAACATAAGGGCCAGTTATGTTTTAATTGGGAAACAGTAACTTAATGCAAAGAAATGAGCTCTGAGTGATGAGTTATTTTACATACTAACGCAAGAACTAACTGTTTACCAAGTGTATATTATGTGTCATATACACTGTGCTAAGTACTGGAGAAATAATAGTGAGCAATGACAGGGCTCTTGTTTTCATGGAGCACAGAACTTGATGGGGGAGACAGGAATTAATCAAATAATCACATAATAACATGTAAAAATCCAATTGTTAAGAGTGAGATGAAAAAGTTTTAAAGAATACCTAATAATATGGAAGCCTGGTCACAGGTTGGGTTTACAGAGTACAGGACACTTATTAAAGAGTATTCTTGAGGGCAACACCTGTGGAAGAGAAGGGAAGAGAGCAGGATAGATCAGAGGGAGCGGTTGGATTGTGATGCGGGCTCACTGAAAGCTTCAACGGACATACTGAGAACCCTGAAGCTAGGATGACCCTTCAGAGTTGCCTAGTGTTGGGATGAGGGGCCAGGTCTTCATAGTTCATCACAATCAGTCACTGGATTTGTTTTGAGGACAGAGTAGAACGTGCAAAAATGGATACAACTTTTTCCTTAAAGTTTGACTTGGATGGGAAAGAGGGGGATAGAGTGGTAACATGGAGGAAACGAGGGCTGCACTGAGCATTCTGTTTTCAATAGAAGCAGCTCAGGCATGGTCTTGGTGAGAAGGAGAGGCTGGGGGGAGGGGTGCTTCTGGGGAGGAGATTTTGCCAGCGGCACAGATGTCTCCTCACAAAAATAATCTATGTGTGAACCCTGCCTTGTTCCTTGGTTTGGATATAAATAAGTATGGTACACATAGACTTTACACTCTTTACATAAAGATATTTTTCAAGATATTTTCCAGGAGGCCTACCTCAGCAGTGGAATGATGAAGGTCAAACATAGAAGCCTGGGTCATATGCCAGGCATGAGATAAAGGGGGGAAATGAGTTTGGCACAGTATATTGGGAACACTCATTTTAGGATCTATAATGGTTTCTCACAATAACACCAAAGAATGTGACAATTGATTGATTCAGAACTAGAATTTGTGCCTTTGTTCTAAGTGTTGGAAATTTACATGGTATAATTAGAACTAGAGGAATGGCTGTTCCCAAGAGGAAAGGATTCAAGACATGGTAGCTATTGGTGACAACAATAGGGAACTACATCAAATATGAGGTTCTGTGGTTTAACTCATCACAGTTATCTGCTTATACCTAGAATTGAAAAGTGGGCAAATATGAATTTTAAACTTTTTTGCCTCCCGTATTCTAAATATGTTGCTCTCTCATTTCATCACAAGGAATTTTGCAATTTCCACTTTCAGTCTGGGTGGTTAATTCTGTTGTCCTCACAAAAACACATTCATGGGGAACGCCTGTGATATACTTATTCATTCATTCATTCATTCATTCATTCAGCAAATGTCTTTTTAATATCTATTGTGGAATTGGCACTGCGCCAGTAGCTGAGTACAAAGTAGTAGGAAAAAAGGATTCAGAGCAGTCTTGCAGGGGAAGATAGATAATGAACATAAAAGTAATATCTTAATGGTTGTATATTGTTATAAATGCTTTAAAGGGAATGAGGAGCCATGGTATAGAATCATAGAGTAAGAGTGAGATGGTAGGTAAGCGAACCCACTTTAGAGAGTTATCAGAAAGGAATCTTTCCAAGAAGTTGACACTTTTGCTAAGACCTCAGGATAAGAGTGCTAGAGAAAGAAGCTAGAAGAAAGAAGGAAGAGCGTTCAGAGCAAAGGGAGCAGCATGCATAAAGATCCTAAGGCAGAACAGAGCTTGGTGGGTGCAAGACCTGAAAGGTATCCAGGAAGACTGGGAAGGTTGCAGAGGAAAGGAATCATATCATCAGGATTCACTGGCAGCCACATGGAAAGAAGTGTGAATTTTATTTTCAGTGTAATGAGAAGTCATCAGAGAGTTTAAGAAGAGCCTCATGACGTGATCTACACTTAAAAATTATCTTCTGGCTGACTTAAGGGGAAGAATTTTGCGGAGGGAAAGAGTGGAAGCAGTAATTTATATAAGAAATAATAACGGTATGGTGGGAAGATAAATTCATGGACTGGTATATTTTTGAGAAAAATGATTAAAATATTAATGAATTGTGTCTGAGATGTTATGGAGAGAAATAAATCCTGAATGGCTCCCAGATTTCTGGGTTGAGCATCTGGATGGACTCTGGTACCATTTATGGAGAAGAAAAAGACTTGGGAAAAAGAAATTGCAAGAGGGTGGGGCTGCTGAGGATTCAGTTGTGGGTGTGCTATGTTAGAAATACCTACAGTTGAAGTGGCTATTTCTGGTAGGCAATGGGATATGTGTATGTTTAACGATGAGAGCAGTGATCTGTGTATGAGAAGTAAATTTTGGAATTGATGACACATAAATGATATATAGTCCTAGTAAAGGAGGAAATCATTTAGGGAAGAAAATAATCAGGGAAGAAAAAAGCAAACTTTTTATAGAGACCCAAGGAACTACAAATTTAGATTTCAGGCGGATGATAGAATATCTTGGTGCTCAAGTCAGAATACCCCTGGTATGATGACATAATCTCTGGTTACATTTTCACAATGACACTTAGGAATAAATAATAAGAACACTTCCCATTTATAAAGCAATTGCTATGGCAGCCACTCTTGCAAGAGTTCCGCCTACAGTCACACATATAATTGTCACAACAATCTTATGTGGCAGGCATTACTGTCATCATGCTATTTTCTAGTTGAGGAACCCAAGGTCCCTTGCCCAAGGTCACATATGGAGGCAAGACTCAAACTCAAGCAATCAGGCTATAGAGCCTGTACAGAACTGTGATGCTATTTTGCCCCTTTACATGCTCTTTGCATGTAGTATAGTGTACTATCCTAAGTGGTAAATGTTGTGGATTCGGGGTAAATTCAGGGGTGCTCATGATTTACCCATAAGTCTATCTCAGTGCTTTTTGCACTGAAGAATGAGATACGATTCACTATATGAGAAAAGAGAGACAGATTGCACAAATATGATTGGAGGGGGAGTCTCCCAGCAGCATCTGTTTGTCTGATAATTTTCTGACCAACACCCTGAATTCCAGTTCTAATGATAGAGAGGGAGAGGCCAGCTTCTCCATGCTGTCTCTGAGATAGCAGGAGCACAAGGCAGTGTAGCTGTGAGAACGTGTGCAAGCAGTGTCATATGCAGGAGGGTGTCTCCCTGCTTCTACTTGGTCCCACCGTGTGGTCTCCCTGTCTGGAGGGCTCAGGCACAGTGACCAGTGCAGAGAAGGAGGCTGGCAGCTTTCCGACTCTTTGTGAGTTGAGTGGGTAGCAGATCATGGAGACAGTCTCATTGGTGATGACGGCATGTTTGTAGCCTCTTCATGGGCCCTATGTCAGCTTTATATCATTCCAGGGAAAACTTCAGTGTGGACTTTCAGTCTGGCAGGTGACGTGGGAAATGGAACAAGGTAGAGGGAAAGTAGCATAAACCATGTATGTCAGTGATTAAGGGTTTTTTCCCCGCCAGTTTTAAGTTCACCCTTTTATACTGATCTTGTGGTGCTGGACAAGGACTCTGAAACCGTGTCAGCTTCTGGCTGGCTCCCTGTGAGGCTCTGCCAGTGAGACACGCTATGGGGAGACTGCAGAGCTGATGGAGAAAGTAGACTTGCTCCTTTGCGTTTTCTTCTCGCAAACTCCCTGTCTGTTGCCTGTTCTGGGAGGTCCTGCCTCAGCCTCACCTTTCACCCTGACAACAGCAGTACCTCCCTACAGCAGCAGCTGAATTCAGTTCAAAATTCCCCAGCCTTTGAATAATAGGCTTCTTTGCCCCCACTGAGCCCTTTCCTTAGAGATCTGGGTCCCAGTTTCACAGGGCCCTCCTCCAAGCTCAGAAGCACCCAGCAACTGCCAGGCCTTCCTCAGATGTCTGAGGTTCAGCTTCACAGGATTCCTGGTAAGTTTTAATGCTTCTCGTCTCTTCTCTTTGTTCCCTGGCTATTGGGATGACAGCTGTCTCTTGCAGTACTTCCCTATTATATTATAGAAATCTCTTCCTATCATTTCAGTTACCTAGTTAATAGCTATTTATCGAGTTTTTACATCTTTATATTAAATTTTCCCATTCAGATAACTCACATGGTTTCTGTCTCTTGCCTGGACCCTGAGGGATACATCATGTGTGTTTATAAGCCCCTGGGTAGGGAGGACGTCACCAGAAATGCTTATGTATGGAATGTCGGGAATATTGTTATTGTAACCCTAGATTTCACTTCGGGTTTGATATGTACTGCACACCTGTACTGATTTGTGTCCCCATGGAATCAAGCTCCCTGTTTTGAGCAAACCCCTGAATATAAGAACAGTTAAACCCACTTAATAGAGGGGTTTAAGATACCCATGGAATTCTCTGTGTGCTGTTTTGTATTTCTTAGGTGAAAGGTAAGATTTGCTTACAGAACAGTGGGCTGAAAGCCAGGTGACCTCTGTTGTAGTCTTGGTTGTTCTAGCTCGACTTGTGACTCCTAACAGGTTATATCATCATTTTATATCTGATGTGAAAGGTTTGAGGAGAAAACTTTGATGGTCTCTTATAGGTCTAACATCGTGTAATTTCTTTCTCATTTCTTTCTGGAAATATTTAGGAAGTGTGTTTGAGAAGACAGTTGTTGATGAGACTATATGAGTTTTCTATTGCTGTGTAACAAACCATGATAAAAATAATATCCATATATGATTCTGCTATTTCCGTGGGTCAGGAGTCCAGGTATGGTTAGCTCTATCCTCTGGTTAGGTCAAGGTCTCACCAGGCTGCCATGTAGTGTCTCTTCTGATACTCAGTGTCCTCTTCCAAGCTCAGTGGTTGTAATAGAATACGAATCTTGTAGTTCTAGGACTGAGTTCCCCTCTTTCTTGCCAGCTGTCAGATGGGGGTCATTCTCAGATCCTCGTCGTCACTCATCAATCCCTGCCACTTGGCTCTCTCCACAACATGGTAGTTCACTTCTCTAGGATGAGCAGGAGAATCTCTCTCACTTCCAATCTCATCCTATAGGGAGGATCCGGTCTGTTTTATGAGCTCACCTGCTTAGGTCAGCCCTACTCAGGGTAATCTCTTTTGATTAGCTCAGTGTCAGTTTATTTAGGACCTATATTGTATCTGCAGAATCCCTTCACCTTTGTTATATAATGTAACGTAATCATGAGCGTGAAATTGGCCCTGTTCACAGACTTGCTCATATTCAAGGGGAGGAGAGTATGTAGGATGTGAACCAGGAGCGAGAATCTTGGGCACTACCTGAGAATTCTACCTGCCACAGGGACCAGTCGCCTACCAAGCTGGGATGGGTTTAGCCTCCTGGTGTACTTGGGCATGGTGGATTTGAATGCCGCTCATTTGAATATGTAGATTGGAAGCTACTGCTTATCCAAGTGACCTCCTTTTCACCTTCCCCCAAAGTAGACCACAGCTGCTCTGGAACTGATGTGCAAGACCACATACTGTGCAGTTGCTTTGGCAACCGACACACATTCTGTCCCATTTGAGCACTAGTTAAAATGGTTTCTGCAATGGCATTGCTAAGCAGAGTTGAAACTAAAATGTTGCAGCATACTAAAAGCCTGGATATGCCAGAGGTTCAAAGCCAGTGATTACCTGAAGAGCCAGCACGAGCTTTTGTGGCGTACGTAAGTTCACAATGTAGACTCATTATAATTCGTTGCTCAAAGGTTTACATGCCTTCTATCACGGTTAGTTGTTTGCTAGCCAGTATGCTGCATACTGTATATAGTAGGTGTGCAGATATTAGCAGATAATCGTTAAACAAAATCAAAGTTTCCTTTTCAGAATGGCTGTTTATTATGTATCTGACCGGTGCATACAAAATTGAATTTCCATGACCCTGAGTTCCCCCAATCCTACTTTTAAACAGTCTATTAAAAGTATAAAAACGTCCAATTCCTTTTTGCCCAACTAATTATATTTCTGAATTACGTGACCCCTGCACCTTTAGAAATCATGCTCATTTGCCAAGGAGCAGGTACTATAATTATTCACTGGATTGTTCACAAGATTGAACAGTTTACTTTTAGTCATCCACATCGAAAAAAAAAAAGACGAAAATCACCCAGTGGCTGAGGGAATTTCACCCTTGTGGTGCAGATGAGTAATCCCAGGCACAGAAAAGATACAGGAAATGCATTGTTATCGTCTGAGGTAACCAATACTGCCCGCTGCTTTTGTCAGTTCAGTTCCCGAGATCCATATTTGCCACACTGTGTTCCACAAAATATTAGTTCCTTTGGGTGTTCCTTTGGGTGTTAATAAGTTCCTGACAAAAAGGTTTCTACTGCCCAGAATGTTGGAAAATGTAGCACGCTTTTTCCCCTGCCTCCAGAGTCATAGTTTCCATTAGCATTTGAAGAACTCTAAGCAGTCCTGAAGATAGGGGTTTAACCCAGCCATTCCCAAACTTCTTTGACCAAAGACACTATCTTTTCCCTCTTCCTGACTCAGTAGATCACCTAACAGTATCCCAAGAAAATAATCTTTCTGGAATGTCCTCCCTTGGATGGTATCTAGATCAGAAAGACCTTTGATAACAAGGATTGTATTCATTTCCTTGAGGCAGTTCTTCTAATGGGGATGAGTGAATTGAGGAATAAACATTGACTGAGCCATTATTATGTCTAAGACACTGCCCAGTTACTCTTTTTTAACCTTTAATTACCCCCTCTAAGACAGGTAATCCCACTCCTGCTTTATAGATACAGATACTGGAGTTCAAAGAGGTAGAATAATGTCCACAGGTCCCCAGCCAACCTGTCAAACTCAGGCCTGGTAGGCTCTTTGCACTCTCCTGTACAGAAGCCCAAACAATAAACCTCTTGACAACACAATTTTGTGCTTTTTACTTGAAAAGTACAACTTTCGGGGCATCTGGGTGGCACAGTCGGTTAAGCGTCTGACTCTTGGTTTCAGCTCAGGTTGTGATCTCAGGGTAGTGAGATCGAGCCCCGTGTCAGGCTCTGTGCTCAGCATGGAGTCTGCATAAGACGCTTTCTCCCTTCTCCTCTGTTCACCCGCCCTCAAATAAATAAATAAATAAATAAATAAATAAAAGAAAGAAAAGTACAACTTTCATCAAAGTGTTCTGGAGAGGTCACTGGAGGAAAATGAAGAATCTATTCTTCTTTCCAAGTAAAGCTTTGGATATTGTATTTTGGGCAAAGATGGATCAATATTTTTATTAGTCAGGGGCACTGAATATGGGAGTGAAGAGTGAGAGCTGAACCAGATGTTGGACCCAAGTACCCTCAGCCTTCTGGGATGAGATGACCTCCCTCAGTTCCTGAAAAGAAATGGGTCCCTGTTTTTGTCATTGCTTTGACCATATCCCTTAGATTCTGGCTGAATATGTGCCTTCTGGTGAAATTTTGATGAAAATTGTATCACCTCGAATTTTCTCTTAAAAGAAGAAGTAAGTACTCAACCAGCCTCTACCACGCGCACCAGTGATGGTTGATAAAATCTTTAAAGATTTTATCAAATCTTTAAAGGTTTCATTTTCCTGAAATGTCCTCGAAGTAGAACAATTTACAGGAATACGTTTTTAAGGAAAAAAGAAACCTTCTAGGTAGCTTACTGAGGGCTCCAGTGTATAATGGTATTCTGTTGTTTGAGGACTGCCTTCTCAGCGCTATATTTTAAACCCTTTTTGGAAAAATTGCTCTTGTGCTATAATCTGCTCTAGTGATTTTGAATAATAGTGTTAATAAAAGGTGGTTTGTTGAGACTCAGAGTTTTTTTTCCTTTCGGTTAGTAGAGAGAGCAATATTAATATGTCTTAAAATTGCACAATAAGAGAAACAGGGTGTGTTTATTTTTTCCATGAATGTAATATATTGAGTCGTTCCACGTATTAAGTGTTGCTCAATTTTAACCATCATGCCAAGCATTTAATCAAGATGGACTTTCAAATAGCACACTGTGGTATTAACCAACTGCGCTTACCATGGAACTTGATAAAGAGTATTAGGCAAGTTATTTGTAAACAAAAATGCTCAGATACAAGCTTGTTGCCTTCTTGCTTCAGGCCCATGCCTCAGCCACCCTGTCACGGAATGACTTTGCACCTTAGCTCAGCACTAATCTTCCCTGCCTTAGTCAGCTCTGTCAATAGCCAAGCGCAGAAGGAAAACCCCATAGAAAACACTTCGCCGCATTCTGGCACTCGTTCCAATCAAGCAGGAATGTATACCGTTTTAGCGTATTTATATTGTATATACACTGTACTCATGTACACAAAGGCTCTGCTAGTTTCTGTTAAGACTTGTGGCTTCTGAGATCAACCAGTCACCTAGGTTGCAAGCTCATTGGTTTTCCCCCATATTATGAGGTCTGAGTATATCTGTGTGTGTGACTCAGTGAGGTGGTTCTCATTCACGGCTGCTCATTATGATTCCCCAGGAATTAAAAAAGCAAAAACACAAACCTGGGTATTAACAGAACATTTAAATCAGAATGTCTGGATGTGGGGTAAGGATCTAGTTATTTACTACTCATTTTTAAAATTTATTATGGAACATCTTGAACATATATAGAAAGTGGGAAAATAATATAAGGAACCCACAGGACAATGCAGCTATCACCCAGCTTCCCCCAACTCATTGTTCAACTTGTTCAGTTATACCCCAGTCATTCCCACTTTCACTGCCACCATCTCTTGGGTTTTTTGGTTATGAGTCCTAGATATCATATAATTTCATTTGTACATGTATTTGTATGCATATATGTGTGTGACTAAAAGATAACTCATTAAAAGAATCAACACCATCAGACCACTAATACCTTAATAACTTAATCCCTTTATATAATCAAATGTCATGTAATTGTTCACACATCCTCGGCTGTTTCCTATTTTTTATAGTTTGACGGCTCAAATCAGGATTCAAATAAGGGGAATTCATGAGATTTGTTAATGTGTCTCATAATGTCTTTTTCAATCTGTAGATTACCTCTATCTCTTCTTCTTTCTTGCAATTTAAAAAAGGGACTGGGTAATTTCTGTGACATCATTAAATACGTTCCCTGTATCTTCTATGAATTGGTAGTTAGAGCTATGAGCTTGATAGAATTTAGATGAGATCACTTTGGAAAGACTATTTCATCAGTGTTTTGGGCACATCCATCATTACCGAAAACAATTCTACTTGTTTCTCTTTCTGTGATGTTAGCATCCTCTGATAGATTCATTTTTTTATTAAGTTTTACAAAATGGTGATCTTTGAGTTCCATGATTCTCTACTTACTAGCCGGAGTACTTCTATAATGAGAAGTTATTCCTTATCAACTCTTTGATTACCCCGAGATATAGTTTCTATAGCAAAGAAAAAAAAGTTTGATTCTTTCCCTTCATATATCAGATTTCAGATAATGAGATGCTTCCCTAGTTTGTTCTAATGAAGTATTTTTTAAATGGTATTATTATGAAAGCATGAATTAAGAAATATTTGATGTATTTTAATATCTTACAGTTATTTTCTTTATGTGTGCTTAAATTGCCTCCAAATGACCAGAGAAGCCTCTCGATTTTGGATTCTGAGACCCCTGGACATAGTCCTAGCAGCCTCTGATAGCATTCACTTTCTGGTATGAAAGCCCTTCTTGAACATTCCTGGAAACAGCCATTTCTCCAAGGAGTCGTAGGTTTTTATGGAGAAATCTATTTAGAGATGCAAATCTGATTGCTATGCATGCTCATTGTTACTGCATTGCTCATTTTCTAGGCCTTTCCAGTAGATAGAGCTGAGAAATATGTATATATTTTTAAATTCAGGAATGCAGTGTTTTTTTCACTTTCGCATCTGAATCTCCTTTCTTCCATGCCAAAAATCTCAGTTCCTCATTAACATCAGAGCTCATTTAATATCTCATATGGCACATTGCATTTTCCAAATGCAAATGGCCACAAAAATATTTCCAATCCCACATGTGTTTCCACTTCTCATCAAAAGTAATCTATTTTCTTTCCATTGGAGCTGTACACTTCAATGAACAGAATGAGCCAGAAACGACCCTGCATGACATCTGGTAGGTAGGTCATAAAAGGTGATGCAGCTTCTCTTGGGCTTTCTCTCAAGATGCTCACCCTGGGAACCAGCCACTGTTGTGAGCAAGTCCAGGTTCCAGAGAGGGCTTACCTGTAGGTGTTCTGGCCAACAGCCTCAGGTGTGGTCTCAGCAGACAGTGTCAACCACTAGACCTGTCATTGTGGGAGGCTTCAGATGATTCCATTCCTCCAGGTGACAAAGATTGGAGCAGAGAGCAATTGTTTCCATCAAAAGCCACCCAAATACTCAATTCGGGAGCAAAATAAATGTCACTTTGTTGGTATTAAATTACTCATGCCTTACTGTCTTTAAGTATGGCCCTTTTATCTTAGTTTTATTAGAATATAATTGACATATAAGAAACAATTTAAAGTGTATAATTCAGTAGGTTTTGACATATGCATACACTATGAACCCATTGGCACAATAAAGAGAATAAGCCTGTCAGCCTACCACTTTCCTCCTGCTCCTTTGTGATCTGTGTAATCCCTAACTTTTGACCTTCTTGCCCCCAATCCCTCTCTCTCTCTAGGCAAACACTGATTGGCTTCCTGTTATTATACATTAGCAGAATTTTCTAGAATTTTAGGCTAGTTGAGTCATATTCTGTAACCCCCCCATCCCTTTTTTTGGGCTTCTTTCCCTCAGGATTTTTTATTTTAAGATACCTCCATGTCGTAGTGTCTACCAATAGTTCATTCCTTCACATTTCTCACTCTGGCTACTTTCTATTTGGTCCCAACTACCAGAAATCTTAAATTTGCTAGTAATTTCTTCTCTCTCTCTTCCCTCTCCTCCAGTACCTATTTGAAGTATTTTTTTACTCCTAGGTTGTACCAAAGGCAATCAGCGAGCTCACTCTCCTTTTCATATATGTCTCTGGTTTGGTCCCCCCATTTTATTATAATCAGAGACTGTAACCCTCACACATTATGCTTTTTCCACTATGATCATC
>CM052885.1:23329284-23491788 GCA_028534135.1 Potos flavus
CCCTTGGTCAAAGCAGCCAAAGGTCACGAGTCCGGACTCCACACGGGTCCTTTTCTCAAGCGACCTCGTTCCGACCGCCCTTGGTCAAAGCAGCCGAGGGTCGCGAGTCCGGGCTCTGCCTGGGTTCCATTAGCAGCCAGCCTGCGGCTTCCCACAGACTTGATAAAAACTTGCAATTTCTCCTATTAGCTTGGTGACGACTTTTAGTCCTCGATGTCCTTTCCAACTATTGCATAGAAGATGGACATTAAATCTGATTCCATGGACATATAGGCATAGTGGCCCAGGTCTTAATGCCCAAGCCATTCTGGGTTGAACTCTTATTTCACAGTCCTTGCTTTTATTTTCTGCTTATGCATGGGTTCAAGGTTTATTTGTTTAATGTTGTTACTATATTACTTTCATTAACCTCTACAAAATACTTATTAAATTTTTATTGAACTAAAATGGGCTGTTCTTGGCTCTTTTTCTTGGTACTGTATTGTCCATTACCATTGTTTTAATTATTTCCAAATCTTGCAAATCTCCCTCCAGAGCTTCAAACCAACATGTTCAAATGCCTTCTGGGATGTCCCATAAATCTCTCAAACTCAGCATGACTAATACTGGTTATTTTCTACTTTTCTACTCCCTCACTCCCACATTGTTCAAATTCAGTCTTGGCCATTTACTGGTATGGGGCTTGGGCATGTCACTAAGTTTTCTCACCTATGAAAGGATATAAAAATAGAAACTATTTCATAGAGTTGATGAAGATGAATGAGTTAATATGTGTGACTTCACATAGTAAACACTATATAAATGTTAGTTATTATTATTTTTAAAAAGTTTATTCACTCCAACCCTCTACACTAAATACAGAAGTATATTTTAAAAATGTAAATCGAATTGAATATTTTCCCTGCTTAAAACATTTCATTCTCACCATCACATCTCCAGTATCTCTAACAAGGTACACAGAGGTCTGCATAGTCTGGCCTCTGCTTTCTTCTGTAACCTTATCCCCTACCACATGCTTCCTCTTCTCTCACTTCTGGGTCTTTGCTGAAGCTATTTCTCATGCCTGGTCTGGGGGCTCTTCTCCTTGCCCACCTTCTCCTTCCCCAACCCCACTTAGGCTACCTCCTTCTCATATTTTAGGTTTCAGTTCAGATATTACTTCTTCCAGACAGGTTTTCTTTATTAGCTGCCTATGGATTATATATTGCTTTGAGTGCTTAGCATCATTATTCCCTCATAGGACATTCAACTTCGGTGGCCTAAATCAATCCATTCCCACAGGGAGGATGACTTTGTGACACTTAAATATCTAAGACCATAGATCTTGATTCTTCTGGGTCAGACATTGTTCTCTGGGTCAGAGACCAGAATGGCACCAAGACCAACATTCTATATGGAAATTTAGGTTTTCCCAAGTAAGTCCAAAATACCTAGTCCAGGTAGCAGTCTAACTTCAGATTGTCACTAACATGTGCAATCCTAACCCAAATGAATTACCAAGTATCAATTGTTACTATGTCTCTTTCATTAGACTTTGCTCTCCTTGAATATAAGGATTTTGTCTGTCTTACTTATTATTATGTCTTATGGCCTTAGCATGAAACAATCATTCAAAACATATCTATTGAATGGAATCATGTATCTTAGGGTATTAAGAAACACTGAAAAATGATTTTGTCCAGCATCCTGATAAAGGTATGATACTATCGTTGTGTTTGATAAATTGGTCACCTAAGGTCCAGAAATTTAGAGACTCACTCTAAGTTACATAGACTTAACTAGAAGCAAAGTCTTCTGTTCTCTTATTTTCTTTCTGCTATTCCTTGTTACCACCCAGTTGCATTTACAAGTTTCTAATATGTTAATTTGCGGGCAGAGAGACTAAATCCTTGCTTTCATATCCTAATCAGGGAGCACTCTTAGTTTATTAAATCTTAGGGTTGAAGATAAGGGTTGAAGTTAGATTAGACTGGACCAAAAATGCCAGTTTAGGCAGTTTGGGTTTTAACCCCTAGGGTGATTTTCAGACTGTACTCAGTGGAGCCCTTGTCAGGGACCCCAGTTTTTTTAAGGGCTTTGTCTGGATTTCCCACTTACATTTTATTTTTTATTTTTTTAAATTTTTTTATTTATTTATGGGACAGAGAGAGGCAACACAAGCAGGGGAAGTGGGAGAGGGAGAAGCAGGTTTCCCGCAGAGCAGGGCGCCAGATGTGGGGCTCGATCCCAGGACCCTGAGACCATGACCCAAGCTGAAGGCAGATGCCCAAGACTGAGCCACCCAGGCGCCCCTCCCACTCACATTTTAGAGAGGCTCCTTGTTCATTCATGTTCCTTGGCTTATGGAAAGCCTCTTTTAAAGAAAGAAATGTATGAATAAAATACATTTGAAAGCTATTGCTCCAGGGAGTGGGGCAACAATTTCATTTACTACTTAAACTCATCTTTTGTTTAGCTCTTTTTTTTTTTGTTAAGCTCTTAAGGTAAAATTTGCTGCATCTCTTTTATCTCTGACCAGCTTTTCTTAATAGCTTGCAGGGTGAGAGGTTAATGTTGGATCCATATGTTTAAATAGCTAAATACTATCAGTTACAAAAGAAAATAATATATTAGGACCTAAAAGAATTTGGTGAGCTGCATTAAGAAAAATAGAGTATGCTGTAAGTATTGTCTTTCATTTCCTTTTTGAGAAAATATGCATCTGTAGGGAATTTGGAAAATGCCTATTACATGCACATTCTTATATTCTCTGGGTTAGTTTAGTGATATATGCAGCTGTTGAGTTAAAAGAGAATGGCTAGAAAAACTGCTGACGCTTGACCAGTAATTGTGGATTAAAGTTAATGGGAATTTGCCTGGGGATGGGTGTTGATAGTCGTAATGATTTCTGAAAAGCATTGCAAAGGCTTTTGAAGAATCTTTTAAATCTCTCAATCTCTCTATTCTGTTACTTGTAAAATGAGGGGCTTTACTAGATGAGGACAATATATACTTTATAGATTTGTATGGTACTTTACAGTTTACTAAGTGCTTTTACATTTTTCTCACATGAGAAAAATATAAGGCTCCTTGTAGCTCCAAAATTCTACTAATGTTTTATTAATTCTTTTGAATATTCCTTGAGATTTCTAAATATGAAACTGATATACTGAACAGTTTTAGTTTAGCAGTGATATGACCTTCCAACTCCATGCTTTTCTGGAGGTTATTTGGGTTATGACCATGGACTCTTTTAAGGAATAACCTACTGATGAGTAAATAGTGTAAAAAGATGCATTTCAAAAAAAAAAGTTTCTATTTCTGATACTTTATGAATAACCAAAGTCCTAAATAGCTGAATATATAATTGTAGCACAATGTTCCATGTACCTTTTTTATTTTCTTTAAAGAATTCCATAACACTGGGAAAGTAATGTATTACATGTGGGAATTGGTTTTCAGATTGTCATTATCATGGACAATCCAGTGATGGTTGAATTATTGTCTCAATTAGTAAAACAAAGAACAAAATAATGTCCATTGTTAGAAAAACTCTAGGTGCTTCTACTAACGCAAACATTTTCTCATTTCTCTAACATTATTTTGAGATTATCACCATTTAAAATGAGCCCCCAAAGTAGTAGAAACAGTTTAATGTAGGTTATTTTTAAAAAGAATAACTTTCGGGGAGTTTGTCTGTGTGTGTGTCTGTGTGTTTAGGTGTAGGGTGGGGCAAGAGGATGTTTAGGAGTGATTTTTTTTTAATAGATTTTATTTATTTATTTGACAGAGAGAGAGAGATCACAAGTAGGCAGAGAGGCAGGCAGAGGGAGAGGGGGAAGCAGGCTCCCTGCCGAGCAGAGAGCCCGATTGGGGCTCGATCCCAGGACCTTGGGATCATGACCTGGGCCAAAGGCAGAGGCTTTAACCCACTGAGCCACCCAGGCGCCCCTAGGAGTGATTCTAATAATTTCTTGCACAGATTTTTATTAGGAAAGGAAACTGTCAAAGAAGAAGTAGTGGAGATTAATGCTAATACAATTCCCTCCACTAGACACCAGATATGCTCCTGTTCAGATTTTCACACCTTTTCACGACAGCACCTGGAGGAAGAAAATGAATGGAATGACATTTTTAGGTAGCAGGTGCTCTTTACAGGGAGAGTAAAATGACCCAAATGAAGACTCCATATCTAGGTAGAGTCATATTCTTTTTTATGTGGAGCTTGGATGATCCTATATGATTTTAAGTATATGAATTGTACCACTTCTATTTCTACGCACAAATTTAAATGAAGAATGGGTTTGGGACTTCTTAGAAATTCAAATTTGTTAAAACTAGTCTTGTGGACTGGAGTGACTTTTACCAGTCCATCTTGAAGAGAAATGCTCCTGAGAATTACCTATCATGAGAAAAGCAGGATTCTCAGTCAGGGTTGAGTGTTGCATGCAGGACTAGAGGCTGAAGACACTGTATGGCTCATAGTCTGTGAAGCACAAACATTGGACCCCAATCCAACCTTGCAAACCTGGCAGCTAAGTTGTGACCCAGGGATGTGTCTGCATGAGGACATGGGACTTGCTTAATATAGAAACTTAACTCTCAAATTCAAGTACATATACATGGTAGAAACTAGAATGTCAAAATTACGATTTAATTTTTATGGACCTTCCTGGATTCACTATCACTAACTTTCAAAGAGCCTGTACTCCAGTGTGAGATGGAGGACTTTTATCTTTTGTTTTCCATTTTGGATTTGGCTCACATATGCATCCTATAGTGTGAGCACCTCTCCACATGGAGAGAGGACCGACATTTAGAGTACATTGATGATATATAAGATTTTCAGTTTGTACTCTGATATTAAGTTCTAAATCCCATTTATTATGGAATTGTGGTATAATAATTGGAGTCCACACTAAGTTTGAAGTAGATACTCCCCCACTGACAATATGTGACATGTCTGCCAACTTGAGGATCTACTTTGGCCTGGGAAAATTGGGAGGGACCTTGTAATGGAAGCCATGCCACCAAGAAGTGTGACCGAAGATACCTGGATCAGGTGAGAGGTCACTCTGTCAAGTGTGGGATACTCTGATTTCAGCAAGAAGTGATTCTGAGGCTTTAGTCTCAGGAATAGCGTGGACATATACTAGGGGCTGTATTTCCGCTTCATCTCTACAGGAGTTGGTCACGTTTGCCCCAATGAGCTCTGCTGGTGAAATCAAGAACTCTTACCACTCTAGGATGGTGAGAACCCTTGAGAATCCAAGGGTTATTACTTTGTGATCCTCTTTCCAACATACATTACTTTTTTGTTGTTGTTGTTCATGTACCACACCCAGTGCTCCATGCAATATGTGCCCTCCTCAATACCCACCACCAGGCTCGCCCAACCCCAACATACATTACTTTTATTCCCTCTTTTAATTAAAACCCAAGGAGCTGTCTCTATTTTCGTAACTGTAGGGTGCAAGTAAAGAATATATATATATATATATATACACATATATATATATATATAAAATCGTTTATATTTATAAAAGGATGATCTGAAGACAGTATACAAATATGCTTTTCTGTCATTATGAGGCCAAAAGGGAAAGCTTATTTTCCTATTTCAGAATTCTGGTGAAAGAAGCACAGAATATTAAGTTAAGCTAAATATGTTAATTCTATTAATTAGTTTTTCCTATACAATGAAAAAAGCTTGTAGATGAAATATAGTTGTCATATCAGTAAATATTCATTAAAGTTTCTACTCAGCTACATTGGACAAAGGATTCCAAATATTCTTCGTCCTACAATTCTTAAATCTTGTACACTTTTCTTCTTGAAAGATTTTATTTATTTTAAAGAGAGTGAGAGAGCACAAGCAATGGGAGGGGCAGAGGGAGAGGGAGAAGCAGGTGAGCAGGGTGCCCAATGCAGGGTTTGATCTCAGGACCCTGGGATCACAACCTGAGCCAAAGGCAGATGCTTAACTGCCTGAGCCACCCAGATGCTCCAAATCTTGTACTTTTACCAAATGAGAAAAATGGCCCAGTTTCGATCATTTCCTTTTTTTTAACTTCTAGAAATGACCATTTTGCTGGAATATGCTCCTAGAAATCAATAATGTTATGGAGCATATTTTCCCATAAACAATATTAGAGTTCAAAATTATATTTTTGTACATGTTTTTAACATATAAACCTATAAATCATATCAAAAACATGTCATAAAAGCAGGAATAGCTAGCCATCACTATACATATTTAGTAATTGACTTTTATTCTCAAAGAAATAGATTATTATATTATGTATGAGAGTCAGTAATATATTTTCATTTCATAGATCTATAGTTGTCAAAAATGGCAATTTCCTATGGTTTAACCTATTATTATTATTCACTATTATTATTTTTGACTATTATTGACAATAATACATTTGAAAGTAAGAGCTAGTAAAAGTAAGAATTAAAAAAGTACATAAAGCTATAGCAATGTAAATATATATTAAAGCATTACTTATTATAGTGAAAAAGTAAAAAAAAAAATATAAATGCCTCAAAGAAAGTATTAGTTAAATGCATTACAGTAAAAGGGAAAAGTTTATAGGTATTAAAAATGATGTTGTGGGACACCTGGGTGGCTCAGTTGGTTAAGCGGCTGCTTTCGGCTCAGGTCATGATCCCAGGGTTCTGGGATCGAGTCCCACATCAGGCTCCTTGCTCGGCAGGGAGCCTGCTTCTCCCTCTGCCTCTGCCTGCCACTCTGCCTGCTTGTGCTCTCTCTTTCTGACGAATAAATAAATAAAAAATCTTTAAAAAAAAAATGATGTTGTAGAGGAGTATTTATTAACATCAGAAAAATTATCATCATGTATTGTTAAATGAAACATGTAGGTTGCAGAATGGTACAGTATAAAAATACATACTGATATACATATAGGTATAATAGAAAGGCTATTCAACAATGGAATTATTAGTAGTGTTCTTTTTCTGGTTGTGTTTTAGTTTTATTCTTTTGCCAATCTAAATTTTAAAGTTAAAAAACTATTGAAAGAATATATTTATCATTTTAATAAGAAAAAAACAAAATTTAGGACTTACTCCTCACCCAAAGACTTTTTTTGAATTATGATCAACTTGTGCATATATCTTACATTCTTGAGAATAAAGTAGTGGGATATATAGTTAATATAGTATTATATACAGGGATATATAGTTAATATAGTATCTCAATAATATTGAGAATATAGTTAATAGGATAAATTGAACAACAGTTGAGTTGTAGTAAAGAGTACTTAAAATTTAATTTTAGATTTTTATTTATTTATTGGAGAGAGAGAGAGAGAGAAATAAAGAAAGAATGAGTGGTGGGGAGAGGGAGAAGCAGACTCCCCACTGAGCAGGGAACCTGATGCATGGCTCAATCCCAGGACCCTGGGATCATGACCTGAGCTGAAGGCAGATGCTTAACCAACTGAGCCACCCAGGCACCCCTAAAATTTAATTTAATTTATTTAATTTATTTTAAAGAGTTTATTTATTTATTTGACAGAGAGAGAGATCACAATTAGGCAGAGATAGAGGGGGAAGCAGATTCCCTGCTGAGTAGAGAGCCCGATGTGGGGCTCGATCCCAGGACACTGGAATCATGACCTGAGTCAAAGGCAGAGGCTTTAACCTACTGAGCCACCCAGGCGCCCCTAAAATTTAATTTTAAAATAGAATGTAGACATAAACAAAAAGGTTGCATCCAATAAAATGTAGGGGAAATGTTATGAAAAAGGTAGTTATGGAAGCATAAATACAAATGTTCATTATGTATATGAAAATCAAAGCATGTTAAAGTAACTTGATTTTATACTTACCAGATTTGTTAAAATTAGTGAATGTGACACATCATGTTTTGGTAAGGGCATGAAAAAACAAGTAATCTCACGTTTTAAGTGGTACAGTGTGTTATTTCCGAAGCAGAACACATGTCCAAGCCTGAAGTCATTGGTGTGGGAAATTTATTCCTCCTACTCTAGTTGGAGGTGCTACAAAGTCACACAGCAAGGGCCTGGAATGTGTACTTCTATTCCATACGTGTCCATTTTAATATAATAGCTTGGGTAGTAGGAAGGAGTTTGTGGTGTCGTAAAAGAATTATTTGCTTTAAGAAATCTCTAATAGTATGGTCCTAAAATGTGTATTTACTTTTAAAGACCATACTATTTACATTACTAAGGTGAATAAAAAGGCTCTTCATGTGATATTTTATCGTTAATGGTCAATATGAGGACCATACCAAACCACGTATGCTCCTGTATATTTTACCAGTCGTCTTCTCATCTATTCTTCCCTGTTTGATGGTAACAATGACTTTGAACATTATTATTTAGGGTACACTTAATAGTTATATAACTTGGGTGCATTCAGTAGTTGGGATCTTTAACAATGCATTGCATAAAATACCACGAATTAACTCCAGCATGTGACTTTAAATTGTCTTTCCCAAGGTCAGAGACTTAGTATGTGGCAAAACCAGTCTTGGAACACTCATGTGTTGTCTCCTTCTAACTCTGCCAATGCACGTCTTCTGTACTCAATGGCCAACAAATGGCCTCATTTTTCCAAAAGCCTGTTGTATAATTGCATTAAAAAGAAATTAGTCTAAAGGTGTAATCAGGTTAAGTACTGACCTTATGACTGACAGGCTTGTTCAGATGGCCAGACCCACATGGCTTAGGGAGTTCAGGCACCAGGCACATTTTTCTGTGAGAGTAACGATGAATAAATGTTTACTCCAAATTTGGCCCAGGCCTTTACCTGACTGCTTCATTGCCTTTGTTATTATCTTGCAGTGTTTTCATCTTTACTTTTTAATTTAGGAGAAATAAAAATGCAAAAGCCTCAATTGTTACCTCACACAGGGGCAAAAATGGCTGTCATATAGATTTGTTAATTACCTTTGGCCGATTCTAGCCAGGACTCTAGATCAGGCAGAGTTCACTCATCCATCGGTGGAGCGAGTGACTGGATTTGTGCAGTGAAACAGATCATAAAAGTTCGGTGAGGTGGCTACTTCTTTTTAAATTGCCTTAGAAGCACATTCATTTGGATAAGCTTAACTCGAGCCTTACAACTGGGAAGAAAGTTTCCATTGGCTAATCATTTGGGGATTTCATTTTTAAGAATCAAATTTTGACTGATATGTAAAGAAAAATTATATTTTCTGTATCATCTTTCACAAAATGCGTGTAAGCAGACATTGTCGATTCAACTCTCCTTTCCAGGAAAAGCTTAACTTTTCCTTCCTCCTTTAACAAAGAACATTGCGATATAAATTATAATATAAACTATAATGGCAGGGACAGTTCTAACAACTACTGCACCTTTGAAATGTAAGTAAATAAAGTAGAAAATCTGTTCTATAAATGCGGAGAACAAACGGATGGTTGCTAGAGGGAAGGGGAGAGGGACAGGCAAAATAGGTGAAGGGGGAGGAGGAGGTTCAAGATTTCAAGATTATGGAATGAATAAGAGATAAAAAGCACAGCATAGGGAATATAGTCAATGGTATTGTAGCTACCCTGTGGTAAGTATAACATAACATGTAGAGTTTAATTACTGTGTTGTATAACTGAGACTAATATAACATGCATGTCATCTATACTTGAAAAAAAAACTATTCTTAATTCTTTTATTGTTGAACAAAAGTAGGGTTAAAATTATTCTGATGTTATTAATGAGAGAAAATTGTTAGCAAAAAGAGATTCTAAAAGTGAAAATGAAGGGGCTTTTTTTGATTCCCTAAAACTCTTCCAAAGTAAAAGAAAAAGTAAGGTTTTTGTTAGGGTAGGGAAAATGACATTCTTTCATATATCACTATTTCAAGTTTTTATGAATTGGAAAAAGTAAAAAGTAAGCTCATTGTTACACCAGTGTCTTCAGGTTCCTCAAAAAAATGTCCCAAATGACCGTGACTCATAATGTGCCTACCCCTAAATAATCTATTTAAGCAGGGATAACATGAATCTTCAGGAAATCACTAATTTCCATCTTTGATCTTGAATAGCAACAATGAGAAAAGACAGTCTTAAAAAAAATCTTATCCCTAAGAGCAAAGAAAATGTCTAATTAAGAGATCACTCCCATTATCACAGACTTTCAGAAATGCATTTTACTTTTAAATACTCACTTTTCCTTCACAAATGGTTTTAAAAGCCCTATATAAGATGTATGAAGTCATCTTTAGAAATGACTGTATGCTCAGGAAAATTAGAAGCATGCAGCAGTCATCATAGATCAGGGAAGCTTCATGAAAAGAACAAAAGCAGCTCAGCAGGATGTAGACACTTGAAAACAGCAATTTAGAGTTTACAGGCATAGGTTGAAGCTTTTAAAAGGTACTTCCACGGTAGGTGTGCTGTTAATCCGTTATTAGGCCATGGAACTGCATTGCACTGAAGAAGCAATTTCCTCAGTTAAGCAAACATAATTTTTTTCCCCACCAAGTCAGTTAAATACACCATTTTTCCTATGTAAATATTTGGGAGTGACTAACTTGGTCTTTCTTTTAAGGACTTTTGATAGCACTGTGTTCCTACCTCTAGGATTGACTGCAGATAAGTCAGCTTAGCACAAGAGTGTCAAGGAAAATAAAGAAAGGTCTTGAGCAGTAGCATGAAGAAGAGCAAGAAATGAGAAAAAAAGAAAAAATGGTGGGGCGGCAGGCATTGCTGGATCTGGATAATGGTTTGGAGGAACATCTTTCAAGAGATTAGGCAGGCATGGGAATACAGAGAAAAGGCTAGGTGATGTTCTAAATTGTCTGGCCAAGGAGAGGCCACTCCGTAGAGAGTGCACCTGCCAGGCCCTATACCCTGGGTGGCTTCTAAGATCAATTTAGAAATCTAGGAACCAATTGAAATGAGTTTAGGCGATTCGCTTCCCAGCCACAATATTCAGCTTTGACTTGATATTCCCCAAAACACTCTCTTCCAAACATTCTATCTCTGACTATCCCTCACGGACTTCCACCCCCAAATTCAACATCACTATGCTTATTTGACCCTCTGGATTTTCTGTGAAGTTACAGGCAATGCTGAAAGCGTGGTAAATGCTTGAGCGAGAGGGTGCCAAAAAACTGTGATTACTTTCCTTCTTGCCCCTCTGTCCAATTTCTCCCTGTCCCCTTTTTTTCAGCATTTGCAACATTTTCTTCCTCCTACTTTGCTCAGCCTATTAATGGCCTTTCCTCCATTTTTCCTTGTTAATAACCCAACCCATTTTTTGAAATCCAGTTCAAATGCTATCACTTGTTTTTATTTTTTTCCAGTCAGAATTAATAGCTTCCTACCCTGTATTCCTATAAAAATTGATATTTTAGTTGAGATTGTGATGTTTTATGCCTTGAATTATATTTAGTTGTGCAGAGCTTGTCTCTCCCACTGGACCACAGACTTCCTGAGTGCAAGTCCATGTTCTGTTATCACCATAGACTTCACAACACCTGGCACAATGCCACACATAGTATGTGTTCATATATTTGTATACCCTAATAATAACTTAATAACTAATTATTACATAACAGTTATTATATAACTATTATATAGTTATTATATAACTAATAATAACTTAAAGTACTTCCAAGGAGTATTTGCACTTTAATGGAGAATTTTTAAAATATGTAATGTCTTCTTAACTTAAAGGACTAAATTCCAATGAAACTTCTAGAAGGCAGAAGTTAGATTTGGTAGGACGCTCTCGAAATCCTACCACATCGTCTCCTTTTTGCAATAATCCTGCCTCTAATGGCTCATTACATATTTTGAACACCAACATTATTTTGCAAGAATTCTTTTGATTTATTCATTTAACTAATAAAAACCATAAGGCTTTGTCAGTAATCAGGCTCCCTGAATCATTGATCAGCCATATACTAATTCCAGTAAAACCATAGAATGAATTCCTCTGGGTATTTTCTTAGAGCACTAATGTGTGGTTCAATTTGCATGTAATAAAAACGAACTAACATAAACAAAATAGTCTCTCAATGATAGTAATGGTGCTCAGAATAACCAGTTTGTAAATCTGGCTCTACCCCAGCTAGTCGCGAGACTCAGGCATTGATTTCTTTTCATTTATTTATGTATTTAATGAATATTTATTGAGCTCCCACTAACTGCCAGGCATTGGGTTAGCACTTTGAGATGTAATATTAAATAGGAGGGCATGGCTCGTCTCTAGTACTGTTCTGGAGAATAGTGAGCTGGATGGATGGATGTAAGAAAATTTTACAAATCATATAAATATTTTAATTTTAGAAAAATGGTAATCTTCATCACATGAGGACTAATTTTAATACTAGTGCCCTTTTCATCCCTCCCCTTCTGGCTTAAGCATTCTGTATGTATATGCATTATATATATATTTAGGAAAAAACCTGACATTTATGGAACATTTTTTTTTTTTTTATGGAGCATTTTTATGTTTTAGGTTTGATAGTAGTTTAAAGGGTACCCACCAAAAGATAGGCCATGTTCCAGAACTTGTGAATGTGACCTTATTTTGAGTAGATGTAATCAAGATGAGATTTTCCTGGATTATTCAGGTGGACCCTAAATCCAATCACAAATGTCTTCAGAAGAGACAAGAGGAGAAGATATAGAGTAGAAGGCCATGTTTTTAAGGACTCAGAAATTGGAGTGATACAGCCAGAAGCCAAGGAACACCTAAAGCCATCAGAAAGCACCTGGAATGACGGGAGCTTCTGACGGGGACAGGGATGACAGGTGCAGCCCTGCCCATACCTTAATTTTGGACTTTTGGCCTCTGAAACAATAGATTTCTACTCTAGTTGATTTCCCTCCAGTTGTGGCTGCCTTAACATTTAATACCGGCCCCTTCATAGATATTTGAATATACTATCATATTTAATCCTGTCTTGACACACTCTGGATGAGATTAAGTCTAAAACTGAGAAGAAGACCAAAGCTCAGAGAAGTTAAGGGATTGCACATGTTCTCATGGGTAGTAAATGCTGGAGACTTGACTTAAACTCATTTTTACCTTGTTCCAAAGCCTATACCCTTTCTGCTTGACTAGATACATTCATATTAGGGCAGCAGAAATGTATAGTAGACTCACAATAACTACCTTGTTCATAATGCAAAGAATTCTTCATTACTCCCAATTATGGAGCCTATTAGAATACACTTTATACCAAACATTCAGGTAAAGGCAGGGCTCGGAGTTCATTCCTTGAGCTATGTCTAGTTTGCATATTTATTTCATCTTGATGTTTCTTTTTTTAAAATACAAATTATATTTTCTTCATTGACTTTTAATATTTTTCAGGCAAAATTCCCATTCCTCTTTCCCCTTGCCATCAAGCTCACATTAATACAAATGTCCTATCATATGCAGATAACTGTAATATACAGTTCAGTCCTGATGCTAATGTGTGATAATTATACATTTTTCTTGAATATTAAAATGGCATTTTCTTCTTGATGACTATATACTAATATATAATCTTGTTTCAAAAAAAAATTTTTTTCCCCCCAATTAAGCTGGTTGCTTCTAAGCATGGTAGATTAGGTAATATTTCCTCTCAGGAATATAAAATTCTTCCAGGTTTTAAAAATTACAAATAAAAGGAATTATGCTTAAATAAACATTTGCATGTGGAATTAGTGTCTCCTAGAAAGTAATTTATCTCATTGCTGAGAAGGCATTTATAGGAATAGTTTACGAGAAAGGAATACAATTGTATTTAAAGTAGCTGGTTGTCATTGATCTCTGATCTTGTCTGCAAAAAATTTCATTCCAGGAGGGAATCATTTGTAGTATCTGAAATTATGTGGTTCCACCTTAATTTATCCAAGATTTAAAGCAATTCTATTAGCCTGATACTTACTGATAATGCCCCTTGCTGATTGTATCCAAGAAGTGCTTGGATTCTTCTCAACTCCTCTCTGATTCATAAAGCTGCTTACCATAGCACTGGGGATCTTTACTGAAAAAGTAACTTTTGATTAAGTTAAATGGAGGGAAAGGAAATTTCTAACCTACTTATATTGCTTACAGAGCATAATTAAGTTTTGGGATAAGAGATTTCAGTGACTTCTTAAAAAAATCAATGATCAGGAAGAGTGAGCTTCGAGAAGACACAGTTACAATGCAAAAGGCTATTTAAAGATAGAAAGGAAAACAAAGACCGAACTATGGCATGATTCCTGCTTTGTTTTTCTAAGAATAGGGATGAATTTACTAAAGCGTTCTTTATTTTTCGAGGTTCTGTTTATGGCCAACGATTCAAAGGAGTTAAAATGCCATAGACTTTGAGACTGGGAGGGAGCCTGAGATCATTTTGGCCAAACCCCACTGAATTTCATAGATACTAGCCTGGAGTTAAAGATAGCGGAAGTAGGATCCATACCCCAGTGGCACAGTGGTCAAACTGATCTGGGTAAGCATAAAGAGGTTTCGTTTTAAATTGTAAGCATCTGTGTTTTTCCTTCTGCTTTAGAGAGTTTTTGAGTGGACCCCATTTCTCTAATATACATGTTGCTTTGATTTTCCTGTTATGTTTACATTAGAATTGAAGGGAATTCATGGATTAGGCATTTAATGGCAGGCAGATAATATATAGGTCTCAGTTAAAGTTCTCAGAACTTTACCTTTATACCTTGGCTATCCATGCGTACCTAAAGTGAATTTTGGATTACTTAGCGTTTGTACAATTTTCTTGTGATTTTTAAAAATTAAATGTCAAGTATAGGCCAACACATATTGAAGACTCAGAGTAGTTTCATCTCCTTTTTTCCTAAACTGTTTCATGGGCACCTGCCCAAGGCACACTGGCTGGTCTCTTCTCTGGCTCACTTCATCTATAAAGTACTGGTAGTGGTAGTGATGGTGATGGGGCAAGTCACTGAACTTTGGTATTTGTTTTAGACTCCTTGGACACTGCTTCATGAAAAGGGATGAAAGGAGAAAAGGGTACAATTAAAAGAAGGAAATGACTCTCCTAGTGATTATCCTTTTGGTTGCTAATCACTTGGCAATCCATAAGGGCTTTGGATTCTGACTCCCGTTAGATTTACATAAATCCCCTTGAAAGTTGAATGCCACTTTCATGGCATGTTCCAAAGGTATTGAAGTGGGAGCAATTTGTGTAGGTGGGCAACATTTTATCATTGAAGTTGCTTAGGTTTCTGGACACCTGGTGATCATAAAAAGAAAACCGATTGATTTTATTATTGTATTTTAATTCTCTAAAGACGATGTACTCAGTGTTGGTATGCTATTGGTGACAGGTTATATAAATATATGTAAGAAAGGAGATATATTGGATATTTTAAAATGGCATATTTATTTAAAGTTGGATGTCTGAGCACATTATATCTATGACATATTTCAATGTACAGTGACTATATACTTGCATATATGTGTTTTAGGGATTGCTCAGATAAGCAGTCAGACTCATAGAACTGCCCCATAGACCATATTTGGCACCAATCTAATAAAAATGATATAGAAAAAGAATCACATCTTGCTAACAGAGCAGAGTTAGACATTTCTTTTCTAAAGGACATATTCATGGAGCTAACCAGGAGTTATTTTCTCCCAGATGATAGCTCACATACAAAGAAATGACAGTCACATTGGCTAAGTTCCGGAGCCTTCCTTAGAAATTTTCATTTTCCACAAGAGCCAAAATATCTTGTATTATCTCCGTAGGCACTGTTTCCAGTGGCAGTTAGGGAGCCATGTATGGACATAAGAGTCACTGTACTCAGGGTAGCCCAAATCATGTGTCTTCATGGATTGTCCCCATCAGGAATGATAATTTCTTTGTAGTTCCTCCCAGTCCAGATGAAGTCTACCGATCAGGGATCATTTCTGTTCTAATCAGTATTGGCTGGTAACAGAGATGATATTTATCTGATCCCTAGGGAAACAAAGCTAGAGAGCTGACCAAAGGTCTGATTCTATGAAGCAGGGCAAGGGATTGTGTTAAATGATTGCCTACACTGGGTAATGGAGGGTCAAATTTAACCACTCATAAGTCAGTGACATACCCTATTAAAACGATAACTTATTTTCTCATTTGGATCTTTCCTTTTGCTAGACCCACCTTAGAGATACTAGGCAAAAAGGTACATTTTATTTATTCATGTCTTATCTTTATATTCGTATCCTCCAACCTTATTTTTTGGTTAAGACAGGACTAATTTTACTCAGTGCTTCCCCCGAATATTTTATATATACCAAAATAATAATTTTATTTTACTGAGTAAAGCATATGCTTCTCAGAATGTATCAGAATGACTCATTGGGTGTTGTTTCCTTTCTCTCCTTTAGCCATCATAAGGATTGAGCCATGATTGTCAAAATATAAGATTAGTCCTTAATACAGTACGCTAGAATTAATGTTCAAAGCTGTAGGCATGTGGGCTTGGCCTAGGAGTGTTTATGTTTGCACAGGCATTTTCTAAAATGACAGTTCTTCTTATGAATATTGTTGAGGCAAACATTTTACTTCAGTCTTTTAAGGAAGCAAAGAGATTGTGAAATATTTTCATTGATTTTCCCTCCTACTAGAAGAAGTAGAAATTCTTGCATTACTTTGGTTTATGAGTGAGTATAAACTTGGGATTCGTGGACTTGAGAACAGCATGTAAGCACAGTATGATGATCCTCTCAGGAAAGCCAGCACTTAGCAAACACCTGTTACTGAAACTCTATGCCCAGTTTGACATAATTCTGAAGATTTCAGAAATTTAGACATGAGGCATACTAAGAAGATTAAAATATTATGGTAGTAAAGACATAAGAATAGAGATTATTTAGTCTGACATAGAGAAAGGGTAAAAAGGTAACCAATCTAACATGTGTATATCCAAACATTTTTACTTTTATAATTTCCTAAAATTTATAATGAAGTGTGCCTTGTTCTTTCTCTAGGGAATGGTTGTCTTACATGCTATTTATTGTATCGAAACCAGACCTATGGTGCATTTCTTGGAAACGAGCTAAGTAGTTGTAAAATTTTTCATTATGCTTACTGATTTTTGTCCTCTTTTAGGGTGAACTGTATGCATGTTACACTTGTACAGGCAAATGACATTTAATGGAAAGAGATGAATTCAAATCAGAATGGAAATGTTTTCTTTCTCAATTGGTGTGTCTCTACAACCAATGATTAGAGGATGATGTAAGGTAGCATATTGTTTATTGTGGAGACATGTGATAAAACTGGTATAAAATATATGACAGCAGGAAGCATCTTAGGAAGGTCTGGTCCTTAAATTGACCTCTTCCATCTCTGAGAATGAGTGAGTAAGGGTTTAGTGACGGGATCTTTCTGGTCTATACAGAATCATTTCCTTTCTCATAGGTAATATTTAATACGCAAGTAGGTAAAGATATATACTTGTTAGATACTATCCAAAGAACTATGATATACATCATGAAATAAATTATATCATTGAGATCTATAATGGATGTCTCCCCACCAAGAATTTGATGTTATACATTCTATTTTTAAGGAATGATAATCTTGTGTCCATTACTCACATAGAAAATATCCCAACTGTATAGGATGTATTGGTTTACTAAAATCCTTTTATTTACCTGATTTTTGAAAATTAATTTCTTCTTCTCTGGTCATTTGATTTTGGCACATTTTTATATTTAATAATTTTATTTAATAATTCAACTAATATTTATTGTTTACCTGATATGTGTGATATGTCTTTAACACTTGGTAGCTTGGAGGATGAGAAAAAGACGAATACTTGCCATGCCCCCACTCCTAGGAATTTTTTATCTACTTTTATTTGTATGCATGTGTGTTTGTGTGTGTGTGTTTTGTCACTTGGGTTAACAGGAGATAGAAAAAATAAATATGGGAAATTAAATGAGATAAAACTCAAACCACTGGAAATTTCTTTGGTTAGAAAATGGAGGAAATATTCCAGTAAGTGGACAATATTATGGAATAAATTCTCTGATGTAATTCTGGCCAGATGAGGAAACATTGTCCATTATACAAAAATTAAATGGATTGATTATTTCATGATTTAAAATACCCAGAGTGAGGTTCATCGGGTGTTCTGGCAGAGGGAAGAAATTTACTAAATTGACACATGGCTTTTTTATATCCTTCAACTTTTCAACATTTCTAGGAAGTTTCAACATCTCTAGGAAGTAATTAGAAAAAGATTGAGAGTGATTTGCAGATGGCTCAGAGATAGAAAAAAATGGTGATAAACACAACACTTAGATTTCAGTTGGTTTTAGTAGGATCCTGTCAATAGAACATTGTAGACTCCCAATACGAATGACACATCCTTAATCACTCTCTATTATATTACCATACAATTGTTTATTTTTTAAATTTAAATTTAACTAAGTTATTTTTTTGGGAGTACAACATAATGATTTTAACAAAATTATTACAGTAAGTTTACTTAACATCTATCACCATATATAGTTATATTTTCTTTTTTTTTTAATTTTTATTTTAATTCCAGTTAGTTAACGCACAACATAATATTAGTTTCAGGTGTGCAATACAGTGATCTAGCACTTCCATACAGCACCTGGTGCTTCTCACAACAAGTGTACTTCTTAATATGCATCACCTGTGTAACCCATTCCCTCCCCCCCCACCTCTCTCTGGTAACTATCAGTTTGTTATCTATAGTTACGAGTCTGTTCCTTGGTTCCTTGCCTCTCTGTTTTTTCCCCTTTGCTCTTTATTTTGTTTCTTAAATCCACATATGAGTGAAATCATATGGTATTTGTCTTTCTCTGACTGATTTACTTCACGTAGCATAAACTCTAGCTCCGTCCATGTTGTTGCAAATGGCAAGATCTCATTCTTTTTTATGGCTGAGTAATATTTATTATACAGTATACACACACACACACACACACACACACACACACCCATCTTCCTAATCCATTCTTTAGTCAGTGGACACTTGAGCTGTTTCCATAATTTGTCTATTGTAGATAATGTTGCACATCAGGGTGCATGTATTCCTTTGAATTATTATTTTTTTGTAGATGCAGTATTTCAAATTATCACTTGTTTCCCTATGTATAATTTAGCACCCCAAATTAGGATATAATTTCTATAAGAGGAGTAATTTTGTCAGTGATGTTCACCACTGTTCTCAAGTGTCTGATATGATTTCAATAAATATTTGCTGAAAGAAGAAATATAAATGAATAAATAAATGTATAACAACAACATTGAAATTATGTGAAGATTATTTTAAGTCATGTCCTAAGTAAATTGCATATATTATAACATGGAGGAAACTTATGTTGATGTTCTTTCAACTGACAAGTTTTAAATTAGGAACTGCATTATGAAGAACAAAAACCAAAGAAAAATATTATGATCTGAATCATAATCATAAATATTAATTGATCTGAAGCTTAAAAGGAACCAGTGGGTACTTGAATGTGAATACAATCTTGAATAGCATTAATTAAAATAGTCTTGTGGATAAGGGAGGTAACAGCCCCATTATGTTTTTGTATTAATCAGAAATTTTCTTTTTTTTTTTTAAAGATTTTATTTATTTATTTGACAGAGAGAGAGATCACAAGTAGGGGAGAGAGAGAGGGGGAAGCAGGCTCCCTGAGGAGCAGAGAGCCCATTGTGGGACTAGATCCGAGGACCCTGAGATCATGACCTGAGCCAAAGGCAGAGGCTTTAACCCACTGAGCCACCCAGGAACTAATCAGGAACCCTAATCAGAAATTTTCTTAAGAGTATGTTTAAATTAGGTCTTTTTTACTAACCTATCTTCAGAATATCACTATAAAAGTGAGGAGGAATCTAGAAATCATCTAATCTTGGAAATGTTCGAGGGGATTGAACTGAAGAATTAGAAGACAGAATTCAAGGTAGTCACTGCTGCTGAAAAATGACAAAGGAATCCTAGAAAGTGGAGAGCCAGACAGGAGGAGCTTCATGTTCTATGTGTGAACTTATCCATATCTATGGATGACACCTGAAATATTCATGCAACAGGCATATTCCAAATAGGTTAGCTAAGGGTAGAAGGTTTGAACTAAGATTAGAGATACTAAGCAAGAGACAGAGTTTGCAGACAGAGTTTAGCCAAGTAAACTACCTAAAAAGCACAAAGCAAACCAAAAAGCAACACTCTCCAGGAGAATATAACAGAATCTGGCGTTTCCTGAATATAACAGAATAACAGACCAACTCTGAAATGCCCCAGATGTTTTACATGGCACAGTGTTCTGGATCTCTTTCTTCCTTACATGTTGCTTCGATAAATTCCTTAGTAGTCTTGTCTTCCTTGCTTCCAAATGTAGGCTGTAGCCATAAACTAGTATTTAATTTTCTGTATTTCTGACTCTATAGTTATTACCTAGGGAGTCTAATATATTGCTTTCTTTCACGCACTTTAAGTGTTCTAACTGACCTTGGTAAATGAATGGTTCTAAAAATAGGAATCTTCAAACGTATTTTCTTTCTTGAGCCTCAGTTTTCAATATGTAAATATTTCTTTGATATCTCCATTTGATTTGTTCATTTTACATAAAAGGTGTTTCTGGTCTAGTTAAGTGGAGTCCTATCATAAATCCTATAGCCATCTTTGCTCTGTACCTTTTAAAATTTACTGAATTATCTATCGTCAACTCCTTAGACAAATTCCATTATTGAGTTTATTGTGCTTTTGTTTCCTTCTGGTTTAACTGCCACCACCATAACTTTGAACTTCATAAATTTATAGATGAATTACTCTAGTGGATCACACTCAGACTTTTGGCATTCTACATATCATTGCTAGGTTATGATTACAATGTCCTCCTATTTTCCTCTGCCCAAATTCTCACCCTTTTATTACTCCTTTAAAATCAGAGTGATCTTTTATTTTTAAAGATTATTTATTTATTTATTTGTCAGAGAGAGAGAGAAGAGAGAGAGCAGGAGCAGGGGGAGCTTTAGGCAGAGGGTGAAGCAGGCTCCCTGCTAAGCAAGAAGCCCTGTGCAGAACTCAATCCCAGAACCCTGGGTTCGTGGGGCACCTGGGTGGCTCAGTGGGTTAAGCCTCTACCTTCAGCTCAGATCATGATCTCAGGGTCCAGGGATCGAGGCCCCGTATCGGGCTCTCTGCTCAGCAGGGAGCCTACTTCCTCCCCCTCTCTCTGCCTGCCTCTCTGCCTACTTGTGATCTCTCTCTCTGTGTCAAATAAATAAATAAAATCTTAAAAAAAAAAAAAAGAACCCTAGGTTCATGACTTGAGCTGAAGGCAGACACTTAACCAACTGAGCCATCCAGGCATCTCCAGAGTGACGTTTTAAAAGTACAAATCAGGTTATATATTTTTCCATGTAAAATCAAATTACTTGATTGTCTACCAGATAAAGTTCAAATTCCTTTCCATGGCATTCCAGGCCTCTTATTCATTATCATTATTTCAGATACTGCCTCAGCACTATGGAAAGACCTTTCATTACCTAAGTGTGTCATGCTCAATTCATATTTTCATGCTTTTATGTATCTTCTCTTTTCTCTGGGGTTGGCAAACTCCCACGTGCGTTAAGATTCCACTCAGAAATAACCTCCTCTGAGAAGTCTTCTATGACACTCCCCAACTTTCAGTCCAGAGAGACAGGTGGAAAAACACCCCATAGTTAAGTAAAATACTGTTTGCCAGAATTGACTTTTCTTCATTGAAAGCCCCTCTTCCCTTGGCTCTCCTGATTTTCTTTTGATTTTTTTCTGTCCCTTCTTGACCTATTTTGATGTCCATCTCTGAGTAAGTCTTTCACTATATTGTCTTTAGAGCATCCTATTTACTTTCAGAGAACTTTACTAAATTTTATTTACACATTATTTCTATATATTTGTTGCCTATCAACCCCCACTCTGGATTATAAGTACTATGGGGTGTTACCCCATGGCGTTTTTACCCCATCTCTAACACAATGAGAAATGTTTAAAGCATCCATTTATTAGTTGTTGAGAAGATAATTAATGCATATACAAAATGTTTTACCTTAAGCATCTCTTATACCAGATTATGAATGTCTTTCTTTTTTTTCTTAACGATTTTATTTATTTATTTATAGAACAAGTCAGAGAGTCAGTGAGAGAGAGAGAGAGAGCATGAGCGGGGGGAGAGGCAGAGACAGAGGGAGAAACAGACTCCCTGCTGAGCAGGGATCTTGATGCAGGACTCGCTCCCAGGACCCTGGGATCATAACCCTAGCTGAAGGCAGACGCTTAACCGACTGAGCCATCCGGGCACCCAGATTATGAATTTCTTAAGGAATATATGGTGTTTTATTTTTCTTTATATGCCTAGTTTTTATTATCATGCTGATACCTAGCATGTACTAAACTTATTGCTAAATAAATTTACAATTATGAGAAAAGAATATGTGTGTGAAAAGGGAAGGAGAGAGTAATCTGATTGGGAAGTGGTGGAAGAGAAGATTAGGCAAAGACTCCACAACTCCTTAAAAGCAGTTTTATATTATCTTTATTTCTAAGATGAGCGAGAGGAATAGGGAATCAGGCATACTGATTAACCTAAATTAACATTTTACTCATTCTAAGTATGGCAAATCTCTGTTTTAACATAAAATGTTTTACATATTTCACTCATAAAAAGGTAGAATTAATTGTACTCAAAATTACATGGCAGTGTGTACCTCATACCTACAATTAACAAATATAGATAGAAATGTAACTTGTGAATTGGGGAAAGTTGGGAATGTGTGGTGGTTGTGGTGTTCTTAAGTTCTATTTGGTAAGACTGTTTCATTCCTGGGAATGTGACCAAATGAGTTTTGTAATTTTTCTCTTGTAGATGAGTTTTTTTTAAATTTACTAAAATATATCAAAGCCATCACATGATTCAATAAAATTTACTTATAAAATAACCAATTTAAAATCAGAAACCAGGTTATCAGTGAACAGAGGAGTATCGAAGTAGAATTGAATTATTCAAAAGGAGAGGATTCTTTTTTCCATTGTGTTAAATAATGTTTTGGGTCTCCATACCATAGATGAATTGAAATCAATCAAAGTATCATTTTTTTTCCTATTTGCTATGAATCTTAAAAGTTTTACAGGGAACCAGATAGAAATGTTCAGCCTTGTGGCTCAGAAGAACATGCTGTCCATGAAGCCAGACTTGGCATCACCGTATGTATTACCTGCTGTGATTCCTCAGTGCTTAGGCCCTGTCTTGGGACAATAATGTTTCTATTCTGGGTCAGCTGGATAGAACGATCTCATTTACTGTAGCCCTCTGTCCTTAATGTCTCTTTGTGATCAGGGCATTTGTCATTACCAGATACAATGACCAGCTCCATCTCCCATCGTTATGGACCTCCCAATCCCGCCCCAGTCATATGTTGAAATCCTAACCCCTGATGTGATGATATTAGGTAGTGAGGCCTTTGGGAGGTATTTAGGTCATGATGATAGAGCCCTAATGAATGGGATTAGTGCCCCTTATAAGAGAGCTCTCTTACTGCCCTCTGCCATGTGAAAATAGAACCAGAAGACAGCTGTCAACAAATCAAGAAGCAGGCTTTCAGCAGGCACTAGATCTGATGCATCTTGGTCTTCCCACTCTCCAGAACTGTGAGAAATAAATGTTTAAACCACTCCGTCTGTACCAATTTGTTATTATAGCAGTCCAAACTGATGACTAAGATACCTAGTTCTCCATCATTGTCTCTTCTATTCTGAATTTTACACTAAATTCCCTCTATATCTTTTTCTGTGTTGTTAGTCTTAAGGGGTTTGGGTTTTCTCTTTGCCTCAGAGTTCAAATTTGATAAGCTCCTAATACTTCACACTTTTGACTTAAGGCAATGGGACACTGGGACATCTTGGTTTGTCTTCTTGTGAGGCAAGTTGAGATCATCCCAAGCATGAAGACAAACCTGACTTAGTGGCCTTATCTATGTGGTTACCTATGAGATTCACATTAGAGGTCGTCAAAAGGTAGGCAGGTAGGGAGAGCTCCTGCCAAGAGCATGCCTATCTTGAGAGTCAGCAAGAAACTTTGAAGACTGAAACTTTGTTTCTTGGGAGTTCAGAACTTCCTAGTATATTCCAGTCTAAAAGAGAATTGGCAAAAGTAGATCTATTCCTCCTGATGAGGAAGGGACACTCTTAAATCAGTGACCTACCTTTATAACCAGGGAAAAGTGACATGTTGTAAGCCCAATTTCACTCTTTTGCTAAAGTTTATATTCCCTTTGGCTGAGTCCTATAGGTAAAATGCTTTCCAAGGCCAGACAAGCAATATAGTAAGTGAGGCAGAAAGGTCCAGGGTGGACATCCACAAATATGATAGGACATGTGCCACTGAAATGGATGCCCATCACTTTGGCACTGACATTTTTTTGGTATGTTTTGTTATTGCTTTTTTTCCTTGCTATTTAGGCTCATGTTTCAAGAAAAGCTATGCATCTGAAGTTTTATGAGAAATTCTCCAATTTTTAAATATTCTGAACTATATCATATTAAAAAAATTGTCAGGGATCAATCCAACAAGAGGAGATAATAATTGTAAATATCTGTGCACCCAACATTGGAGTACCTAAATACATAAGGCAACTATTAATGGGCATAATTGGTGGTAATATAATAATAATAGGGAACTTTAACACCCTACTTACATCAATGGGTAGATCATCCAGGCAGAATATCAATAAGGAAACAGTCTAATGACACATTAGACCAAATGAACATAACACATATATACACAGAACATTCCACCCAAAAACCACAGAATATACATTTTTTTTAAGTGCACATGGAACAATCTCCTGAATTGATCACTTTAGGCCATAAAACAAGTCTCAGTAAGTTTAAGGAGATTGAAATCATATTACGCATTTTCTCCTGACCACGATGGTATGAAACAAGAAATTGATCACAAGAAAAAAACTGGAAAAGATACAAACATATGGAGGCTAAACAACATGCTGCTAAACAACCAATGGGTCAATGACGAAATCAGAGAAGAAATAAAAACACATGGAGACAAATGAAAATGAAAGAACAATAGTCCAAAAGCTTTGGGAAACAGTGAGCACAGTTCTAAGAGGGAAAAATATGGTGGTACAAGCCTATCTGAAGAAACAAGACAAAGCTCAAATAAAAAATCTAACCTTATACTTAAAGGAACTAGAAAAATAACGGAGAAAAAGTGAGTAGAAGGAAAGAAATATTAAAGATCAGAGCAGAAATAATGACAAAGAGGCTAAAAAACAATAGAAAAGATCAGTGGAACCAAGGGCTGTTTCTTTGGAGAAAGAAACAAAATTGATAGACCCTTAGCCAGACTATCAAGGAAAAGACAGAAGACCCAAATAAATAAAATCAGAAATGAAAGAGAAGTAACAACTGACACTACAAAAGATTATACAAGAATACTATGAAAAATTGTATGCCAACAAATTGGACAATTGAGAAGAAATGGATAAATTCCTAGAAATGTACAATCTTCTAAAAGTGAATCAATAAGATACAGAAAATCTAAGCAGACCAATTATTGGTAACAAAATTGAATTGGTGACCAAAAAACTACCAAAAAAAAAAAAAATTCCAAGACCAGATGCCTTCACAGGTAAATTCTACTAAACATTTAAAGAACAGCTAATACCTGTTCTCCTCAAACTATTCCAAATACAGAAGAGGAAGGAATGCTTCCAAAAACATTCTTTGAGGCCAACATTACTATTATACCAAAACCAGAAAAAGACACCACACACACACACACACACACAGCCTACAGACCAATATTCCTGATGAATACAGATGTAAAAATCCTCAACAAAATATTACCAGACCACATTCAACAGTATATTAAAGGGATCATTCACCACAATCAAGTGAGATTTTTTTCTGGGGATGCAAGAATGGTTCAATATTCACACGTCAATCTACATGATACACCAAATCAACAGAACAAGAATAAAAATCATATGATGATCTCAATAGATAGTGAAAAAGCATTTGACAGAATTCAACATCTACTCATGATAAAAACACTCAACAAAGTGGGTTTAAAAGGAGCATACCAAACCATAATAAAGGACATATATGACCCAGTTAACATCATACTCAATGCTGAAAACAGAGCTTTTCCTCTACGATCAGGAACAGGACAAGGATGTCTGCTCTTACCAGTTTTATTCAACATAGAACTGGAAGTCCTAGCCACAGCAGTCAGACCAAAAAAAAAAAAGAAAGAAAGAAAGAAAAAAAAGAAAAGATATCCATCATATTGGTAAGGAAGAAGTTAAACTGTCAATATTTGCAAATGTCATAATACTGTACATAGAAAACCCTAAAGTTTGGCAAGGATGTGGAGAAAAAGGAACCCTTGTGCACTACGGTGTGAATGTAAATAAGTGCAGTTACTGTGCAAAACAGTCCTCACAAAGTTAAAAATAGAACTACCCTATGATCCAATAATTGCATCTCTTGGTATTTACCCAAAGAATATGAAAATACTGAGACACCTGGGTAGCTCAGTTTGTTAAGCGTCTGACTCTTTATTTCGTCTCAGGTGATGATCTTGAGGTCATGAGATCCTGCATGGAGCCTGCTTAATATTTTCTTTCTTGTTCTCCTACTACCTCTCTCTCAGTCTCTCTTTCTCTCTCTCTCTAAAAAAAAAAAAAAGGAATATGAAAACTCTAATTTGAAGGGATACATGCACCCTTATGTTTATTGCAGCATTATTTATAATAGCCATGATATGGAAGCAACTTAAGAGTTCATCAATAATTGAATGGATAAGGAAGATGTGGTACACACACACACACGCATGCACACACACACACACACACACACACACACACACAGACACACTGAATATTACGCAGTCATAAAAAAGGATGAAATCTCGCCGTTTGCAACAACATGGATGGACCTAGAGGATATTATACTAACTGAAATAAGTCAGACTGAGAAAGACAAGTACCGTGTGATTTCACTTGAATGTGGAATCTAAAAATCAAAGCAAAGGAATAAACCAACAAAAAAGTAGAATAAATCTGATAAATCTGATAGATTCCAGAGAAAAAACTGATGGTTGTGAGGGAAGGGTAGTGGGAGAATGGGCAAAATGAATGAAGGGGAGTGGGAGATACAGGCTTCCAGTTATGGAATGAATAAGTCATGGGAATAAAGGTACAGCATAGGGAATATAGTTCATTATATTGTAATAGTGTTGTATAGTGACAGAAGGTAGCTACACTTGTGATAAGCATATTATAATGTATAGAGATGTGAATCAGTATGTTATACACCTGAAACTAATGTAACATTGCCTGTCAACTATACTCAAAATACTTTCCAAAAATTTTAAACAATTTTTTTGTATGTAAATAAAGCTTACAGGAAGGACAAATCTGCTTACCAAGTTACCGTGTATGCTCCAGGGGGAACAGGGAGGATGTGGAGTTGAGTGATCTTCAGGTTTAAGGATAATACTGCTTTTCATCCATTGGACATCTCAGTTTTGGTCCCATGCACTCCAAAGCTAGGATGTTATTTTAGCCTCAAGAACTTGCTGCGCCCTTTGCAAAGATCATTATCCTTAGAACCTGGTACCTTAATGATGAGACCACTGCAGTAAAGCAGAATGGTAGATTCCTTTCAGAGTACATAAGTCATTGCTTTGATCTCAAGGGAATTATTTGTGAATCATTTTGGGACCTTAGTAGTGTGGTCTAGCAGGTAGGCCATGGATGTTAGGAAACTGAAAGTTTTATTGTCTAGCTCCTTATGGAAAAATTTGCCAGTGTCTTGTCAAGTCAGTGAAACTGAGAAAATTTGGATGGACTGGTGGCTGACTTGTTGGCTGTTGACTGGTTTAGTAGCAAGTGGGTGGCTTGGTTACTGGTGGATGTGACCTGGTGACTCTGAGTCAATGACAGGGGACTGATCTGGTAACTGGTGACTGTGGATTGCTTATTGGTGACTATAATTTAGTTATAGGGGACTGAGACTTGGTGACTGGTGATCATGATGTAATCACTGGTGACTGTGGCTTGGTTATAAGTGACATAGTTTGGCGATTGGTGACTGTGAACCGGCGACGATGGCTTAGTGACTGGTGATTGTGACATAGTTACTGGTGACCATGGCCTGGTTTTAGGGGACTATGAACTGATGACTATGGCTTGGTGACTAGTGAATGTGACCTGGTGACTGGTGACTGTGGCTTGGCTACCAAAAGGCTCACCTCAGAAGCATTAGGAATACTGGGCTTTGGGCAGCAAGATTAATTTCTCAGCCATCACTACTATTAAGATTGTGCCTTAGTTGTTGAGACTTTGGGTAAAAACTGTAAAGGGCTCAACCAGGTTTGCTTTTAGTTGTACAATTATGGGAAATGCAGGGATTGGTTTTTAGTCACTTACATAGAGAAGTATTTTTTAAAGGAAATGGAATTTAATGTTTTATAAAATGGTTTATATGTGGAAAAAGCTCAATATTCTCTATTTTTTTTCCTGCCCTTGCTAAATTGTAGTTAATGCACCACTTCATACCCATTGAGATTTTGACTGAATCTCTTATTTTCTTTGAATTTTCAAATTCCTTTCTTATGGATAGGCATATTCTTACCTCAGGATTGTTTCATAAAACATTAACCTTCTATAAAGGCTTATTAAAAGTTTTAAAATTGGCTTTCTAATGACATTAATCAAGTAGACTATAGCAAGAAACATGTGAATTTTCCTTAGATTTAGTATATTTTCATTGTATCAATCATAAAACCCATATGTTCTTTTCCGTACATGGGCAGAGTGAGGGAGTGAAACAGATTGTTATATGTAGAAATGACAGAAAGTGCAGCTCTGTGGCAATAATGGTGTTACAGATGCCAAACTCCTAATATGTGAAGGTCAGAGAAGTTATTTTTTACAAGGACATTGGGTATAATGCCTAAAGAATTTGGAAGGGTCAATCGTTATTTTGAACAAATGTCATGGTCCTTGGAAGACAGTTCTTCTGGTCTTTGAATCCCCTTACCCTTAATTTTAAATTTAAGAAAGAGTTGCTAACAGGAGGTATTTGCAGCCACAAGAAGTTAAGTCCCTGTAATACTGAAATCAGTACTTTTTCTGGGGTACAAATTTCTATTCAGATGGAATGAAACTTAACTATTCTAGTATGAACACATATTTGAGGTCTTTTGTTTGTATCTAAGTCATCAGATCCACTTTTACCCCCATTTTTAAATCTGTCTGATCTTTGTTTTACACACAACTTTCATACATATATGCTTTCTGAGCTGAGTAAACCACATCACCTCTCTGGGCCTTAAGTACTCATCTAATGAAGGAACGAGCTCTACGGTGTTTTTTGGTCTGATAGGTTCTGACAGAAAGACTCTCAGACTGTATCTATGACAAAATTATTGCTAGAGAAATTGAGTTGTTTTCCTAAAAATAGCTTTGGGCTGCATATAGTCTTTCACCATCCATACCCCCCTCTTCTATACAACCCAAGACTGATTGCATAAATAGGATAGCTAATTGACAGCTGAGCTAACACACTTACTTGAGCTGTACCATCTTGGTCTTAAGGTGTTCCCTTATTAAGTTGACTAAGTTAATTAGACCCGTTGAACACTAAATAATACCCTTAAAGTTTTAACACTTCTCCCCAAGTAGCTAACATCCTCCAGGAAACGGAGTAATTTAGTACCTGGGAAGGAAGGGGGTCTGTGACAGTGGTTTCATCTATAGATCTAGTTCAACTGACAGAAGACTGAGAATCCCTTTATGCATGCTATGGCTCTATCCAGTTTCAGTGAGTGGGGTCCAGCCATTGTTCCATAAGAACTTTAAAAAAGAAGGTTAAAATTGCTGTTTAAAAATTGGCCACAGAGAAATGAGAAGAATTTAGACAAACTATTTGGTGTTTATACTGGGTTGTAACAATTGAGGATTCTTCCTTCTATGTTGTCTGTCTTTAGGAAATGCAAAGCAAACTAGTAATGTACAAGTCAAAGGCAGTGTGATACTATCCCAACTCCTCCATTAAATATGAAAATTAAGCATTAAAAGGTTAACTTTTAATTAAAAGAATGTTACGTTGATTCAAAGTAGTAAGAGCAGTAATTAATATTTAATTATATAACTGAATAAAACACTCTATATATTCTTTTAGGTATAGCCACTTTTATCTGGGGGTAACAGAAAGAAACCATTATTTCAATTCAGTGTGTGGGTTTTCAAGATGAACTCCTGAAATTCTAGTCCCTCCACACATAGGAACATCTTCATGAAAAATATGGAAAAGGAATGATCAAGCTTTATTGCCATAGATTTCTGCAAAGTCTGAACTCATGTATTAGTTATTATAGATGTGAAGAAGTTGTGTGCTGTGTTTTTTCTAACTCTCTCTTATTCATGAGTTCTGAAATTTGGAATGTGACTAACAAGTAACTCTTGGTTCCATTTTTGTTGTGTTCTTGGAAGGAACTGACACATTACCACCAATATTGAAGCTAGATAATGGCCAACAGTAGTCGGTCTTGAAAGCACCAAGGAGAAATTTATTATTATCTTCTAAGCTGTTTTCTGAGACTTGCTAGTATGCAAAATGAAAGGCTTTATATTTTCCTAAAAATATTAAAGGCCGTAGCGTGTTTATATCTTGTATAATGTCAAATGATTATCATCTTGGTAGTCTATTAATTTAAGAATTTTCCCTTTTTTGACTTCCTTACTTTTCGAAGCAAGTAAATAGTGATCCAATATGAATGATCTAGTATGAATCTAATATGAAACAGCTATAGTGTGTGTTATATGTGTGAATGACTATAGTGTGGCTTGAGGTGGGTGCTGGTCAGTGTTTGAGAACCAAGTCTAACAGAAAAGTCTTTATGTGATTCTTTGAAGTAACCTTCTGGATAGGATTTATAGTCCCAAATTTATAGATAAGATCGTGAATTCACTAGGTCCATATATGGTGAATCCTGAATTGGAATCCGGTTTTGTGTTGTCTGTCTCCAAAGCTCTGCTTCTTAAGGTTTTTGCTCACTAGTCTGTCTATGCAAGTTTTTTCTAAAACAGAAGTATGACTTTCATATATTATATTTAGCTAAGCTAAAACTGCCAAGCTTACATAAAGACTGTGTCTGATCTCATCTTAACATTTTCCTTGTTTGTATAAAAATATGTTGTTTTCTCTATTGCCTTCTGTTTTCTTTGTGTCTACCTACGTATAGTAAAAGTAAATAATATTTTGAATAATCAATCCATTTACATGTGTTGCTCCAAAAATATAATATTATACTACCTGTTCTTAAGATTCATTAAATCTAATTATTTGGTGAAGGTTATGGATGTGTTTACATGTGTGCGTGCATGTATTTACAGAGTTTTCAGATCAAAGCGTAGCAACCGTGCAGTTTTTAGAATATATTTTATTATATTAACAAAGAAAAAGAACTGAGGTAATATTTCAAAAGCTGAGTTAAGACATGTATCACAATATACTAGAAAATAATCAGAACTCGGCTTAAAATAAAGTGATAATGCACCGTTCTTACAAAATGGAGTAGTTTATGGAAACTTAAGAATAGAATCAGGGCATATAATACAAATCCTAATATAAAAGAACCAACAAAAGAAGCTATCAATGATTTAAACATATGAAGATGGCTACAATAATGAATCTGTGCAGTTAAGAGAATTTACAACAGCATTAAGCTTTAATATTAGTCTAATGATGTCAACGTCCATGGAGAGTCCAACTAGAAGATGGAGTCTTGCATACTGCACAACACAGGAGCCAGCATAGGCCCTGGAATTACATGTGTGAATAGTTTCAGATTTTTTAATTTCTCAGAAGAGAGAACACTGGAATTTCAATACAGTGCTTATTGTGTGTGTGTTTATGCCGATCAGAGCCATAAATAGAGGCTCCAGAAGTTACCCTAAGCCTTCGCTTCCTCAATCTGCTTTGTATATGCCACTTCTCCCAGATCCACAGATGATTTGAACCCCTGTCCCATCATAGCCAGCCTTGAGGGTTGTATTGAGATTCCAAATGAAATTCTTTTACAGATGTGAAATCTTCAGTCTTCCGAGGATTGCCTCTGTTTTGAGCTGGATTACATTACACGTGCCATCATGGTGGCCATCAACACTGCTGTTCCTCCACTCTCTGGGTTCTCTCACACCCTTTCTTTCACGTAAAAGGGGCTTCTCTTTCGGATTCCCAAAGGTTGTGGCCCTGGCCATCAGACGCTTCTGTAATGACAAGGCAGAAGTTTTCTAGACTTCTTCAGATGTTTTAGTATATTTCTTTAACTCCTTTTGTGACTTGCATTTAATAAATTTCATGTAAGCTCTCAAATAATATAAAATATTGCTATTCATGTTTTCTCCTCACTTTTCCTCTTCTTTAAAATAATCATTTGAGCAGGGGTTATATTTCATACTTTAAAGGCTATGAATTTTAGGTTCTTTCATCTTTGCCTTCTGTGCTCACAGGACTTGCTTCTAGATTTATCACTAAGGGCCACCAAATAATTGAGTAGCACATTTCACTTATGCTCTAATAGGCAAAACATTGGAATCCACCATAAATAATCTAGAATAAGAAGGCATATCATCTTAGTCTAATGCAATAAAGTATGTCAGTAAATTTGGAGAAATCACAGTATAATATCTTTAATGGTTTTTGGAGGAATTTATCAAGGAGAGGAAGACGTAGACTTCAGGATTTCTACATTATCTTTTTCCTTGCTGTATATTTCTTGATACATTGATTTTTGTGGTTTAAAATGCTATAATTATTCATCATGCAGGCCTTTCCCACTATTCAAGACTGTATGTTTGACTAGCAGTTTTTAGTCATGGGAAAAATACGATTCTGTTAGGAGATTATCAGACTCATTTTTAAAATTCGAGTTTATAATGTAGAAAGCATGGACTTATATTCATTCGATTCAATCATTTTAATCAACGTGTATTGACATTTTGTCATATTTTTGATCTACCTTACACAGACACAGCTACTCAGTTTTTAGCATCCCATGTGGCATATTTGGGCTTCTATCCTAGGGATATCAGCGGTGTTCCCTCTTCTGAGATCAGAAATTAGAGCCTTGGAATCAGGAGAGTGTAAAAGAAAGACATTTACTTTAAAGGAGTTGTGAGATAGACAACATCTGTCTTTGTGAACTCTATTTCTATTTCAGGATTCCTTAATTCCTTTGCACAACAGCTCTGAGGTCATTTCCCTTTTTCCTTCAGACCCGCCTGGGATCAGTGCCACAAGCTTGTGGGACCATCTGGGGTAGATGCTTGGATTCTGATCTATTCAGAAAAACTATCCCACTCTTATTATTTCCTGTCCTTTGTTAATCTAACTATGTGCTTGTTAGTTTAATGAACTAAGTAAACTAGAGTCTCTCAAAGTGACTCCAAAGTGTGTTCCTTGGGATACTGTTAAATATTATGTAGTAAATTGGGGCCATAACCAAACACTTGGGAATTGTTTGGTTAAACAATGTTTCTTTAGTAAAGCACCTCTCAGAGATGTTAGTAAGCAATGAATCCCCCAAGCAATACATCAAATGTTCAGTATTCCTCAAAGTTATTATACTGTGGAAACTTATTTTATGGAATTACCTTTAAGAATCGTTGTACCTGAAAATAAATTTGGGGAGGTGATAAAACAAGTTATAAAACATTGATAATAGTTAAATATATAAATATCCAAGGACAGTTTTATTTATTTTCATCTCAAGGTATATGGATATGCCTTTTCTCTTTACCAATTACTGCAAACAAAAATTTTAGTCATTTTCTCCCCCAAAATTTTAACATCTCTTTGAACTGACAGGTGTAGAAATGGCATTTTCATGGTAAAGAATTTGTGTTTGAGTCAGAAATTCAAGTTTCTAATCCCAGGTCAGATCCTAACTAGCATGTGACCTTAGGTTAGATATTTTACCTTCCTGGGCCCTATTTTCCTCAGCTATAAAATGAAGAGTCTGGACCAGATGGGCCTTATGGTTCTAGTATTAACATGCTATGATGTTTTTAGTGTTAGATATTTTTAAGGAGCTTGAATCGTTTTCTTTTTTGTAAGTTAAGAAACAAAGGAATACCAAAGAATATATAATTAGGATTTAAAATATCTGTAAGATAATCAAATATAAATATATATATTTACAAGTGTGTCTATGCACAAACACACATACAAATAAAGTATAAAGAATGATAAAATAAACACTGTTTATTTCAGGCTGTTATCCAGCTGAAAAGTAGAAATTACAAGTATCTTTTAAGCTCATAATGTCCCTTCTCTGTTGCATGTTCTTTCATTCTCCCTCTGGAACATTGTGTTGAATTTTGTGTTTATCATTCTCTTGATTTTGTTGTAATTTTATTATATATTATATATTTCAAGGAAGTATATTTTTTAGTTTTGTACATTTTTGACCTTTATAGAAATGGTGTCAAGTTACAGGTATTTTTCTGTGTTCTTTTTTTTTTTTTTCCAATGAAAATGGTTTCTAAGTCTCATACATATTGATGAGGGTACCTGTAGTTTATTTATTTCACTATAAAATACATAGTATTCCAGGGTATGAGTCTGTCACAGTTAGGTTGTCATTTTGTGTATTCTTGGGTCAGACATTTAGCTCCTTAATTTTTAGTCTTTCTTATTTTCTAATATAAGAAATAAAACTTTATAAATGTTTCTTCAAATATTCTTTAGGACCATCTAATAACTTATGAATGAGGTATTTTCATCACTTTTCAGTTCTAAGAATATTCAAATATATAATATTACTTCTTTGAACCATGAGATTTTGTAAATGTAACTTATTATTTGAAGTGCATGTTTCTTTAAGTTATCTTTTTGATATTGATTTTTAACTTTATTGGATGATGTGAAAGTAGGTAATTTGTATGATATTAATTTTTCTCAGTTTTTCAGAATTATTTTTATGATTGGGTATGGCATAAGTCCAAAGAAAATAAGAAAGACATTTAAAAAAAAGTAAAATTGAATAAAATGGAAAAAATAAACACTGGAAGAATAAAAACAGTAAATGTTAGTCTTTAGAAAAGGCTAATGAAGTGGACAAATCTCTGGTAAAGGCAATTAAGAAAAAGAGCACAAATAAATAGCACTAATAAATTGGTGTCATAGGTACAGAGCAAGCAGAGATTTAAAAGATAATATGAAATGCCATGAATAACTTTGAAGAAATTAGCCAATTCTTAGGAAGAAATTAAATGTAGGAAAACTAGCTTAAAAAAATAGAATATATGGATAGTTCTATAATAAGAAATTAGGGGCGCCTGACTGGCTCTTCCAGTAGAGCATGCAGCTCTTAATCTCAGGGTTGTGAGTTCATGCCCCACATTGGGTGTGAGGCCTACTTCAAATAAAATTTTAGAAAAATTTTAAAAAATTAAATATTAGTATAAAATATACTCAAAAAGAAAACTTCAGACCCAGGTGTGTTTGTCTTTGTTTTTTTGTGTTTTTTTGTGTTTAAATAAATACCTCTGTATTTATGGCTCTGTTTCTGCTTTTTTGTTTATTTTTTTTGTTTTTTAGATTCCACATATAAGTGAAATAATATTGTATTTGTTTCTCTCTGACTGACTTATTTCACTTAGTGTGATACCCTCTAGGTCCATCTACATTGTCACAAATTACCAGATCTCATTCTTTTTTTATGGCTGAGTAACATTTCCTTGTATACATACCACACCTTCTTTATCCAGTCATTTATCAGTGGATGCTTAGGTTGCTTCTATATTTTGGCTCTTGTGAATAATGCTGCAATGAACATAGGGGTGTGTGTCTTTTCGAAGTAGTGTTTTCATTTTCTTTGGGTAAATGCGTAGTAGTGGAATACTGGATCATTTGAAATTTGTACTTTTAATTTTTTGAGGACTCTTCATACTGTTTTCTCCAGTGGCTGTACCTATTTATATTCTCAAGAACAGTGCATGAGGGTTCCTTTTTCTCCACACCCTTGACAACACTTGTTATTTATTGTCTTTCTGATTCTAGCCCTTCTCACAGGTTTAAGGTGATATTTCATTGTATTTTCCTGGAAGTAATGTTGAGCATCTTTCCATGTATCTGTTGGCCATCTGAAGGTCTTCTTCGGAGAAATGTCTATTCAGATCCTCTGAACATTTTTAATTGAATTATTTGATTTGTGTGTGTGTTTGTGTGTGTGTGTGTGTGTGTGGTAAGTTGTAAAAGTTCTTTATATTTTGTTTATTAACTCCGTATTGGACATGTCATTGAAAATATCTTTTTTTTTTAATATCTTCTATTCATTAGGTTGCCTTTTTTGTTTTGTTGATGTTTTCTTTTTTATTTTGCTTTAGTCCCAAGAGTTTATTTTTACTTTTGTTTCCATTGCCTCAGGAGGCGTATCTAGAAAAATGTTGGCTAAGGCCAATGTCAAAGAAATTACTGCTTCTGTTTTCTTCTAGGAGTTTTATGGCTTTACATCTCATATTTAAGTCTTTAATTCATTTTGATTTTATTTTTGTATATGATGTAAGAAAGTGGTCCAATTTCATTCTTTTGCATGTAACTATCAGGGACTTCATTCTTACTATTTCCCACTGGTCACTTTCTTCTCTGATCTCTGACAACATGTAATAGTATAGAAATTATCACTTTGTTGCATAACTCTTGATATTCCATTTGGTTTGTCTTAGCTTTTAATTCCCATAAAGACAAAAAAAACCCCCATATTTTAAATAGTTTATTTGGACTTTAGTTTTTGTAAGGTGCTGGGCCAACATGAACGCTCAATAATAAAATGTTAATTGATCAGTTTTATCATTGATTGAAGCACTGTTTATTCAACACAAAGTAATAAGCTGGGTCAATTTAGTTGTACTTGAACTATTAAAATTGGTATTTGGCTTAATAATTTTTTTCAGAGGGGCGCCTGGGTGGCTCAGTGGGTTAAAGCCTCTGCCTTCGGCTCAGGTCATGATCTCAGGGTCCTGGGATCGAGCCCCGCATCGGGCTCTCTGCTCTGCAGGGAGCCTGCTTCCCCCTCTCTCTCCGCCTGCCTCTCTGCCTACTTGTGATCTCTCTCTCTCTCTGTCAAATAAATAAATAAAATCTTTAAAAAAAAAAAATTTTTTTTTCAGGGGCCAATTTTCCTCATTAGGAAAAAAATAATAACATGACTCCTAGGGCCTGTATAGATATAACCCGAGAGATTTCAACACACTTTGAAGTCATCACACTGAAACTGCTTTCATTGATCAGTGCCTTTTTTTCTGGACTGCCCAGGAGCATTTGATGAGGTCTGTGTTCCCTTTTAGAAAACTGGCAAAGTAATAGCCTGGGGAAGAAAGATGCCTTATGCAAACTTCTGCCAGACGAACTTGGAGTTTCTGAAATACAGAAACGCACTAACTGCAGTGATTGATTTTTTTTTCCTACCTCAGCAGCATACAAGGTAATACAATATTGGGCAAGGACATAAACCATATTCAGGAAACGAGTACATCCTCTAGTAGTCTGTCAGTCAAAGATACATCAAACCTAGGCTGAGGTGAAAGTCTATCATGCAGGAGTACTGTCCAATTTTCTTTATGGATGTGAAACTGGATCTGTTACTGGTGCTTAACTTCCAGCAACACCACTATCCTGCCATGTTTCACCTGAGATGCAAGACTATTTTCAAGTGCAAGGATTTAGAAAGCAGTTGATTATCAGGTGTTGATGATAGGATCATTAAAAATCAGTTCCACCAGGCTGGGCATCTATAGGTAGTGAATAACAAAATATCTCAGTTTCTGGGCAGGGAGGGCAGCATACTGTAGTGACTGATAGTAGTATTACTTGTATGCAAAGACATCCCAGGTTGTTAAGTTTGTTTAATAGTTCTCCAGAGGGCATTGTTCATCACTTAATGCACACCCACAATATACCAAGATGAGTAAGAGAGTGGTTGAATAAGTATTTGTTACTGAATTTAAAATACTTGAAACACAAGGAGTGCTAAATAGTATGTACAATATGCCAGGGGATAGCAAAGAAGAATCTATTAAGTTAGCCCAAGTAGCCATTCAACTCTAGAACTCTATGGATGTGAATTTGGTCACTATAAGGATTCTAATATCTGACCCACCTGAAGGCTCCTGCTATCTATACATTTTAATATTTTCCTTATCTAATTCTTCATTTCTTTTTATCGTAATTACTTAATGGCCTGTCTTCCTAGAGATTTTAGAGAGGAACTATCCAATAGAAATCCAGTGCAAAACACAAATGCAAGCCACTTATGTAATTTTAAATTTTCTCTTAGCCATGTTAACAAAAGCAAAAAGAAACAGGTGAAATTAATTTTAATACTACATTTATTTAACCAAACATATTTAAAATATTATAATTTTACTATGTGATACAATTTTTTAAAATGAGATATTTTATATTTATATTTTGGGCACGTCTTCGCAATGTGTTGTGTATTTTCGCTTATCATACATCTTCATTTGGACAAGTCACATTTTGTACCCAGCAGTGACATGTGACTAGTAGCTACCATGTTAGACAGCATAGCTCATGGAAGAACTCCATGTAGACAGAAAAAGATTGTATGTGTCTTGTTTACTTCTTTGTCCTAATTGGTTACCACAGTGTTTGGGGTTCAATAAATATTTGATGAATAAACTAATTTTTTTTTAAAGGCTCTTGACAAACAAGAGAGTTGGGTATCCAAGAATGATTGCTCTAGTGAATGGATTTGGGCCTATCTTCCTTACTTTGAAACAGCAGTCTTCATTAGAGTATAACTAAGTTTTGAAAAGTTATTTTAGAAAAATGCAACAACCACCGAATCTCATTAGTGAGTAGATTTAATAGGGAAGCCTTGAGTATGAAGTACTACAGCGTGTCTTTAAAAAGGACTGGTGTGTACTAATGAGAAGGAAATGGCAGTCCGTGGTAGTGTTGTAATTGCATTTAAAGCATTTCCCGCATGATAAAATTACAGCTATTCCTTAGATATTGTGTGACTGATGATCCTATATGTGATTTATTTGAGCCCTTTGATTTTTCTACTCTCTTCTTTTGCTATTTTATCATTATTCTGTGTAATTACTTATTATGAACCTAGGAGATGAAATGGATTACAGACCAGGGAAGTGAAATTAGGTCAGTAGAATTTAATTACTGAGAAATCTTTATTGAAAAGTATTTAATACAAACAAACTAAGGTATAATAATCACCAAGCATCATTTGAAGACACAATTCAGAAGAGAATCCTTTCTGAGCACAAAAAAAAAATACCAATTATATCCTACATAACTTTAGGAAAAAGCAAAATAGTGCAAATAAAACCACCCACATTATCTACATTGTCATCATAACACATCTGTACTATAATTGAGCAAGCCAGTTTAATTTATGGCACTAATCTGACAATACTTTTAAAGTTTGTCTGAGAATATATAATTATTAAAGAATTGAATTCATTTGAGAAAGCAAATACTAAGAAATGCCATAGGTCACTAATCATCTGCTAAGAATGTGAGGTTTTTTTTTTTTTTTAAGTTTTTATTTATTTATTTGACAGAGAGAGAGATCACAAGTAGGCAGAGAGGCAGGTAGAGAGAGAGGGGGAAGCAGGCTCCCTGCTGAGCAGAGATTCCCCATGCGGGGTTCGATCCCAGGACCCTGATATCATGACCTGAGCCGAAGGCAGAGGCTTTAACCCACTGAGCCACCCAGGCGCCCCAAGAATGTGAGGTTTTAAGAAAATACCTCTGAAGGTCCAGTTCCTTTTTTCATGAACAAGTCACTAGTTTCTCAGCTTCCTAGGTAGAATCTCTATAGAGTTTGAGATATTGTGATGAGAAGGAAGGATATGTGTTGCAAATTACATTTCCCTGGAAGAAACTGATAGATGAAAGTCTACTGAGGAGTTTAACCAGGTAAAAAGTACTTAATACTTATTTTGTGATTTTGTATTGTTTAAATATTGTCACAAATTCAGAAGCAGCAAAAAGCATGGCTACCTTTTAAAAGCTAGTAGTAATAGCTAAAGAAGTATTAGACACTAAACTATAAAGTACTCTTTCTTCATGGAAAGAGTTCTGTGTAAGGGGACACTGCTGAGGTTGGAAAAATGAGGAGAGGCTTCATGAAAGGAATGGAGTTTAGATTTCAGTTTGAAAGCTGGGGAGGTAAGAAGACCTATCAAAGGCACAGAGGCATAACTGGAGTGATGTGTAGGAGGAAACTAGGCAAAGATAAGCATAAGTGCTGGGAAGTACCATGGGGTCCTAGTGACAGGTGAAGTTGAGGGTCCTGGAAATGGCAAGGAGATTTTTTTTTTTTAAGATTCTATTTATTTATTTGACAGAGAGAGAGAGATCATAGAGAGGCAGAGAGGCAGGCAGAGAGAGAGGGGGAAGCAGGCTCCCTGCTGAGCAGAGAGCCCGATGCGGGGCTTGATCCCAGGACCCCGAGCTCATGACCTGAACTGAAGGCAGAGGCTTTAACCCACTGAGCCACCCAGGCGCCCCAAGGAGATTCTTGTAGTGATCAAAAATGAGCTGCCAAGTAACAAATCTAAGGGATTTAAGGTTCCTAATTTTTTGAATTGATTTAAGTGTCTCTCATCTAGGGGCAGAAGATATGAATCAGTTTTTTTTTTTTTTCTTTCCCAGACCTAGGGGGTTATTATAACTGAGAAATATTTCTCAGATACAAATGATGGGGTAAAGCAAAACATGGAGGGCAGGGGGCTAAAAGAGAAGAAAGAATAAAAAGTGACTAAAAATTCACCTTTTATTATGATTGAAAGAAAATATGATGTTGGTAAAGGTCATGTATTTACGGTTGAAAAGATACACTTATTTTGAGATATCCTATTTGTCAAGACAAGTTAAGCTTATCCTACATAATAAATGACCCCCAGATCTCAGCGTTTTTGTGCAACAAAAAATGTATTCTGGCAAAAATCGTTCAGTTCTGTTCTCAGTGCCTCTCCACAGCTGCAGCCCTCCATGTGGTGACTCAGTGATCTAGGCTGCTTTGATCTAGTGGCTCTGTGTTTCCAAGACAATGTTGCTTCCAAATCACAGCAGCAGACAGATCGGAAAATGGTTCAGGGTCTTTTTTTTCACCAACTAATTACAGAATTCACATGTGTCATTTTTGCTCATGTATCCATTAGACAGAACTATTATATTTTCCCTAGTAACTACAAGGGGCTTGACAAATGGAGACTGATAAATCCAGAGAATGAAAAAACAACCAGATAATGGTGCATAATCAACCAAAAGGTCAACAGTAGTAGAATATTGAAAGTGAAAATATTCACAATATAGTTGGTGGTATAGGATTGAAGATCACTGTAGGGCCTAGAATAAGCATCCATTGTTATGGATGTTGGTGTTGCTCTCTTAGAGAAGTTAGCATTTAGTAACAGTGGCATTAATAGTATTGAAATAAATTACTCTGCATAGCTGTAGCAATGAAGTTTTGGATTTGAATTCAGACCTAGTCTGAAACCAAAGCTCTGTTCTTAATCATTGTATTACATTCTTTTCTTTCTTTGTATCACAACTGAGTTAGCAATTTGGACTGAACAGTCCAGTTATAAAATGATTATCAACCGATTATTTAACTGAATAGGAGACTAAGTTTAAATATAAATTTATCTAGTTTGTGGAGGCTTAGAGAGCAAAGAAACCATAGCTTGATTACATAGAAAGTATGGTACTTTTATTACCTGTATCCTAGGTTTTAAGGTAAATGGTCCTATCCTCAAAGGTCCTTTCCTGGTGGCCTTTGTGAAGTTTCATGGTAGAATATTGTACACATAGAGAGGAGGTCACAGATTGTGGATAGGCAGGTTTCAGATTGAATTCCTGGTCCTGGCACATACCAGCTATGATCACTGTGTCCCATCAGCTAATATAAGAAGTATTAACACTCAACTTCAGGGGAAATCTGTGTTCAGACCAATGCTCCGGCAAGATGCCAGCAAATGTTCTTTTAGCTATCTTCTCCAATATTTTTATTAAGGGGTGGGTGGGTGTATGAGGCTCTATTACTGATATTAAGATCATAATCACTCTTGTCCATCAAGAGCCTATCACTATTTTATCATTCAAGTACTTCAACTTATTAACAGACTCAGACTCCCTCGGAAACAACAACCTTATCAGATTTATCTTTGTCAATTACAACACATGTAAAATAGCACTATTGGTTGAATCTCCTTAAGCTATACGAATGATAAGGAAGGTCTCATGTGTGAAAAATGGTAGTGACCAGGGACAAGAACTACACTGAAAAGGTTGAGGAAGAATCTGTAGAAACTTTTCCTCTTGGGGTGGGGTCCAGGAATTTTCATTTTTGATAAGTTCCTAATAAGGCCAATGCTCTCGGTCTGGGAACCACAGTTTGAGAACACTGTTGTTCTGAGACCATCTGAATGAGAAACTGCGGGTAGCATCTAGTAATTGTGTTTTGTTAAACCATTCAGGTAACCAATACATAGAAAGTGTGAGAATCATTGATTTAGTAACATTGGACAAACTGTGCATGTGGATTGATTTACCTTTACTCAGCAAATTGTCAAAATTTAAAAGAAGAGGTTTAAATTTTATTGGTCTGCATTTAATAAGGATCTAAAATGTGAGTTAGCGTTTATAGGAACCAAGGATATGAAGTTTGTTTGCTTGTTTGTGTGTTTTTAATGATTTATTTATTTTAGAGACGGAGAGTAGGGGTGGGGCAGAGGGAGAGAGAGAGAGAATCCTCAAGCAGACTCCCCACTGAGAATGGAGCCTGACGCAGGCCTCAGTCCCAGGACCCTGAGATATGACATGAGCTGAAATCAGGAGTTAGATGCTTAACCGACTGAACCACCAGGCACCCCAAGGATACAGAGTTTAATAGGGTACCATGATTTACTCCAAGAACTAGCAGTCCATTAATGGAGAAAGACATGTAAGCAAATAAATGCCAAGATGCCATCATATAATCTAGGGTTGAAGTACAGATGGTATCTTTAATGTCATGGTTTGAGGGAGGGGTTGGGGAAGGGAACCAGAAAGGTTCAGAAAGGAGCCTTCAGGCACAGTGTTTACGCATTACCTCCTCCTCTCTGAAGCCTGAGCAGGGACTTGAAACTTATTTATACAGGTGGTTAAGGGTGGGAAGGAAGGACATTTCATACATTGCAGTGAAACATCTCTGGAATGTAAACTATTAGTGTGAGATAATTAAGGAATGTTAATTCCTTGGGTATGAAACATTTAATAGGATATTCGCTAGTTAGCTACGAAACATTTTTGGAATACTAACTAGTTTGGTTGACAAGAGTAAAGGGTACTCATTGAGGAAAACCTGGAGCAGAGCTAATGGGCTCTTGGCACCTGTTTTACTGTTGGCTAAGATGTTGAATACTTCCATCTGTCTAGTAAATCGCCACTGCTCTAAATCCCATGTGTGATCCTCTGACTGACAAACTGGCTGCCTACTTCTTTCTCCTAAAACTTCCTCAAATCTAACAACTCACAGGGTAATTGCTCAACACTGCAGGAGGCTTCCAAATCCCACTCCAGGGCTACTGTTGTTTGTTTCTCCTTGGTTGGTGCCTAGGCCTTGCTGGTTTTCAATGTCACCATTGCATTGAAGTAACTGGAGTCAAAATGTAGGGAAGTACAGATCATGAAGGCCTTGCATGCCATAGTAAGACAGCTGAACTTTATACTGTAGATATTTGCAGATTAGGAATAAAAGGGCCTACAGTGTTTTCAGATAATTACCTGTCATGACAGAGGGCAAAATATATTCAGGAAGAATCCAGAATGTTCTAATTTTTTATTTCCCATGGGATCCTTATCTTTGCCAGCAGGATAAACATCCAACCATCTGTTATTCAGTCAGTCGGAAATCTCTAAAACCATGAAATTCCTCATATCTACATGTAGTTAGAACTAACATTTAAAACAAATAAGAGGTTCTTAAGGGCAACAGCTTACTCACTTTTGTAGGCTTTCCAGCATCCGTTCCTGAGCCTTCTATGTAGTTAAGGTTCAATACATATTTGCTGAATCATGTTGATACATAAGAAGGATATAAGGAATTCTGCATCATCAAAGAACAAATTATAGTGATAGTATTTTAATATCAATACTTATTGTGGGAAGGGGATTTGAAAAATAGAAATCCTTACAAAAGATACATTTCATAATATTCTAAACATTAATATTAGATGTTTTGAATTTCAGAAATTCAGATTCTACCAGATTTTATTATAATTTTCAAAAGAGAGAGAACATAGATATTAAACATCTTTAGAGTAGTGATCACATGTCATTAGTTGTGTTTACCTCATCCCCATTATGTAATGTCAGGAACATGCATTACTAACAGATGGGCTATATTAACAGGTGGGCTCATAAAATAAGGAAGTAGTATAAGCAGTGGGCATAGGAATCAATGATAGTCTCTTTTCAAATATACATGGATATTTTATTTAAGGCATGATTTAAGGAGAAAGAAGTTTGAGTCCACAATTTAAAGAAATATGTTTGATGATTGGGAAAGGTAAAGACAAATGAATAGGAATTTTTCCATTTCCAGTTCAGTAATTATTTCTTTGAATGTCAGAGAACTAGATTTATCATGTAATTTCATTATTTCTGCCTGATGATAATCTCTAGATAATCTGTCCTATTGGAATTTTTTTTGAAGTGCAGCAAGTATATTATGAATTTCTTTGTACCTACTTGCTACTTTTCTCTGATTATTATCTTCAGTTATTTTTTAAAAGACTTGGCCCCCTGGAGTCCATGTTACAGCAAATTTGGCCACATGAATGAGCTGGAGAGTAGTAATTCATACAATTACTCCATTATCCAGGGTTAGGTGAGTTAGGGCAATGTGTGCTCAAGTGTTTTAATTAGAGGCCAAAGTGATACAGTCAGTTTGTGAAGAGAGTTACATGAATATTTCCTCAAGAGGACCATGAGTTCTAGAAGGCTTGTAGAGAAGACTGCCAAAATCAAAACAAAGAAGTGAACTTTCCCTTCCAAATAAACCAAGGGATAAGGCTAGAAGGAAATAGTTTAAGGACCAATAAAAAACTACTATCCAATAGGGAGTTAACTCTAAGGTTTGGGGGAAAAGTTCTTGGATGATAGAATGAATCAAGAAAGCAGTTAGGAGAGACATTGAGACCTTAGGGAACATCCTGTTACTCAGCATATTCTTAACCTCCCTCCCTGAGTGAAATATAGTTGTGCATCTAGTTCAGGATTCTTCTGGAAGAGCAATAGTTGATGGATTGATGCTCGCTCTGGCTTGCAGATGGAGTTTTCTTCACATATGGTCTAGTCCTCAGCTTTGCAGCTTTAGCAATACGTTTTACCTATTCCTTGATATTGCAGTTTGTGGGGACACAAAGCCGAATGTAGAAGACTTATTTTTCAACAAGAAGGTCAATTGTTTATGCCCAGAAATAGAATTCTCTCTAGAATGCCTTTCATAAAGTACCCACTCAAACAGATTGGAAGATCCAATCCCCGTTAAGCAGACCAAGATACCACATTCAACTGACCAGCATGCTCTCTTCCAATAGGAGAATCCAGCTGCCAATAAATTAATATTAGGGAGAAAAGCAGTGAGAAGCAAACTAATTTTAGGGGATAGTATGATCAGTTAAGAAGCAGAATGTACTATTTCTTTTTTAGGTCTATAACCTGGTAAACCAACCAGAAAATAGACATTAATCAAGTATCCTTTACCTCGGTTAGTGCTGGAATAACAGAGGCAACATTTTTTACTACTCAGCTTGTTTTCCAATGATCCAAGTCTTTCATTACGTGATGTCACATTATAGTTTCCAAAATGGTATACTTTCATTCAGTCTCTATATTTTAGACTTTTATGTTGGTGTTTCCTGATCTCTACTTCAGGTTTCTGGTACATGGTACATGGCATTTTGATGTACACATATATTTGATGATCCACTGATATTTTTAATGAGTATATCAAATGCCACCATGACCATGACTCAAAAAATGTAAACAATGAGGAAAGTTACATTAGAGAACATTTTGAAAGTTCATACAGAAGGACATTTTATAAATAGCAGAAAATATAGATATTCAGGGCAAATAGATCTCAAGTTCAATTCCACTTCCGGCACCAACTAGTCATGCGACCTTGGGCAAATTACTCAACTACTATAAGCCTTCGTATACTCATCTTTAATGTATAAATATTACAAATTATTTTAGGGTTTTATGAGGATAGAAAATAGCATTATGTACCCAGAACATGTATCAGGCATGTATCAGGTATACATACATATGAACATACATGAACATATGTAGGTATGTTCATACATACGTATTAAATAAAAATTTAGCAAAAGATAGGTCTGATATTAATATTATGATGATAGTTATGATAGTGATTTCACTGTGGCTTCTTGGGTTAATGACACCATGACCTAGTATACAGGGAGGTGGGCAAAAGTTTAACCTGAGCCAGGATACCTAGATTTGTCGCTAACATGGGAAATCAAAGATGTAGTCAAATTCAGCTAAAACAAAAACAAAAACAAAAACAACTCTTAAAACCAGAAGGGTAAGATTCAGGGAAACCACATATTTAATACTAAAAGATTTATTTTTCTTTAAGTATATGACAAAAGATCAACATAAACTCCCAAAGTGGATAAGGAATAAAATACGTATGTTTGGTAGTAGATTAGATTATCACAGTGAAGAAATCTGGTGAAGAAATCTGGCTTGAAGGTGTAAAATTGCAGTTTATTTTTTGCATAGTATGGGTCAGTTGCTCTGCTAGGCACTTCCTCATATACCGGCATCTTTAACCTGTGGAATAGGTATTTCTATCCCCATTTTACGGATGGGAAAACTGAAGGTGGTTTGAACCAAGGAAAACAATAGAAAGTAGGGACAAAATGGCTGTTGTCAGGTTGCAGGGAGACTCCCAAACAGGGTGGAAGACTGATCTGTAAGAACCTGAATTCAGGGAAACAACTCATGCAGAGGTATTGAGGGATCAGTGCTAATGTGTTCTCTGAGAGTCTTTCCTCCTTCCTAATCAGATTGTCTTCTGCTTTTTGCTGCCACAACACCATAGGTCTTCTACTTTTACCTTCACCAACCTTTACTAGAAATATTTGAAGTGATAAAATTACTCTTAGTGTTTAATTTTTTACCTGCACTAGATTGACTTCTGCCCCTAGTATATGGGATTTTGTACGTAGATATTAACAGATGGATAGATAGTAACAAAATTGTGGCAGGTTGTTCTTTTCTCCTTCTCTTCACTCCCTCCCTTTGATGGAGAAATCAGAATGATTTCATTAGCACAATGAAGATAAGTTTCATAGTCTAAGAGGCAGCTAATATTAGCAAGAGAATGGCTAGTTTGTCTTGTAAATGTTTGACTCTAAGGGAAACCTGGAATTAATCAGCTGTACTGGGCATACCAGATCTGAGAGGAGGTAAATGCCCTGGTTTGGGTAATAGAAGTAGTTGCTAAGGCAGAGGAGGAAAAAAAAATCTCAATGTCTTAAAAGCTAGAAACTTATTTTTTCTCATTTAAAGATGCAGTAGTGATGGGTGGAGAGGGCTCTGCTCCATGTGGTCATTGAGGAATCCAGGCTGGCAAGTGCTCTGGGAAAAGAAGTCTTGTGAGCCAGGAGTAAAGGGAAAAAGGATCCTGAGGAGCAAACTAGCTTCACCACATTTACCTAAATAGAAAGGCACTCAAGTGTCTAATGCAATTTTTTGTGGTTCTCTGAAGACTTTACTCCACACTTTGGCTTTTATTTTCTTTAAATACCTTTGTCCTAGTGGATTATGTTTTGTATTCATACAGCTGCAAATGCAAGAATTCAATTTTCCAAAAATACATTGATGCTAGTGATTAATTCATTAGCTAGTCAATGAAAACATGCATATTACTTATATCGTGTATAAACGCTAGAGGATATAAGATAAAGATGTGTGCTGCAGACAACAAGTTCTGTAGAAGGGCAGAAAAAGAATTTCTAGATGACTCATAACCACATTTTATTGTGAGTTCATCAGCCTGATCCCTGAAGAGGACAGAGGGAAGGGACAGGACGGAGTGAGTTTGTATATCTTCATTGTCCTTCATGAAACTTTTGAAGAATGTTGCATTGCTTTTCTAAAAATACATTTTTTTTATTTTTGAAACAATCACAAATTTATAGAAAAGATTTGCATATAGTATAAGTATCTTTTTTTTTTCTGAACCAATCAAGAGCGAGCTGATGACTTTCCCCAATCACTTCTGAGCATTTTAGCGTGCATTTAGTGAATGATGCATTTAGTGGATGATTATCGCCATTATGACTGCAACATCATCTAAACCTTAGACCTCATTCAAATTTCATCAGTTGTTCCCATAATGTCCTGTAGAGTACAATGAGCCAGATCAGAATCATGGGTTACATGTGATTGCCATATCTTTTTATTCTCCTGACATCTCCAGTCTTTCTTTGACCTTAATGACCTTGATATTTTTGAAGATATTAGTTTTTTTTAGTAGGATGCTTCCTAGTTTAGATTTTTCATTAGGACTAGATTCAGGTTATACATCTTTGGCAAGAATACCATTGATACCTGTTTTTCTTATAACATCCTATTAAATGGTGCACAATTTGATTTGCTCAAAATCAGTAATGTTAATTTTTAAACTTTATCTATTTATTGATTTATTTTTATTGACGTGTCTTTGACACACACAGTTACATTAGTTTAGGAACACAACATACTGATTCAACAAATCCATGTGTTATGCTACACATACTGCAGGTGTAGCCACTTGACTGCAGGTGTAGTCGATGGTATTGCAATACCATCAACTATATTTCCTATGCTGTACATTTTATTCCTGTGACTTTTTCATTCTGTAACTTGAAGCCTATACCTCCCACTCCCCTTCATCCATTTTGCTCTTCTCCCAACCCCCTCTCTCTGACAACTATTACTTTGTTCTCTGTACTTATGGATCTGTTTGTTTTTTGTTTGTCTTGCTTTTTAGATTCCACATATAAGTGAATTCATAGGGTATTTGTTTTTCTCTGCCTGACTTACTTAGCATAATACCCTCTAGGTCAATCCATGTTGCAGATGTCAAGATCTCATTTTTTTTTTAATGGCTGAGTAATATTACATTGTACATATATACCACTTTTTCTTTATCCTTCCATTTATGAATAGACATTTGGGTTGCTTCCACAATTTGGCTATTATAAATAATGCTGCATTGAACACAGCGGTGCATATATCTTTTTGAAGTGGTAGTTTTGTTTTCTTGGGCAAATCCCCAATAGTGGCATTACTGGATCATACTGTATTTGTATATTTAATTTTTTAAGGAACCTCCATACTCTTCTGCACAGTGACTGCACCAATTTACATTTCCACCAGCAGTACACAGAGGTTTCTTTTGCTCTATATTCTTGCCAATACTTGTTATTTCTTACCTTTTTGATTTTAGCCATTCTGACAGGTGTTAGGCAATATCTCATTGTGGTTTTGATTTCCATTTCCCTGATAATAAGTGATGCTAAGCATGTTTCCATATGTCTTTTGGCCATCTGTTTGTCTTTGAAAAAATGTCTATTCAGGTCCTTTGCCCATTTTTAAATCAGTTTTTTCTTCTTTTTGGTGTTGAGTTGTATATGTTCTTTATGTATATTTTGGATATAAACCCTTTATTGAATATATCATTTGTCAATATCTTCTTCCATTCAGTAGATTATCTTTTTTTTTTTTTTTTGATGGTTTCCTTTGCTGTACAAAAGCTTTTTATTTTGGTATAGCCCCAGCAGTTTATTGTTGCTTTTGTATCCCTTGTCTGAGAAAACATATCTTGAAAAATGTTGCCACAGCTGAGTAATGTTAACTTTGGTCACTTGATTCTGGAGGTGTCTGTCAGTCTTTTCCATATACATTGTCCACTTTTTAGATAATAAGGATATCATGGGGAGGCACTTTAAACGTATATAAATATCCTGTTCCTCTTCAAACTTTCTATCTAGTCATTTATTATTGTTTTTTATCTGTGTGGACACATTTTAAAAAGTGTTTGTTTTATTCAGTGAGTCATTACCCATTGTTGTCATTATTTTGATGCTTGTTTGTCCCTAATTTGACTAGGTAGTGGCCCTTTGGTCTGGTTTCTCTGTCTTTTTGACATGTCCCTAACTTCTTTAAGTACTTTCTTTCTTTCTGGCACAACAATGTGTTCTAGGCATATACGTACCCCTAAACCTGAAACCAGCTATTTCTTCAAGGAGCCTTAGTTCCTTTTAGTGGACAGCAGTATTTAGAAGCCACGGTTTAGGTGTTAGATATGCTCGATTTTATTGGGGAGCCAATGCTCCCAGGCTCTTGTGGTGGACACGACTGAGGAATATGTCACACATGGACATCAATACTTCTTTTTCTGTCCATATTAAAAACCATGAGTTTGGGGTGGCTGGGTGGCTCAGTGGGTTAAGCCTCTGCCTTCGGCTCAGGTCATGATCTTAAGGTCCTGGGATCGAGCCCCGCATCGGGCTCTCTGCTCAGCAGGGAGCCTGCTTCCCCTTCTCTCCCTGCCTGCCTCTTTTCCTACTTGTGATCTCTCTCTGTCTGTCAAATAAATAAATAAAATCTTAAAAAAAAAATGAGTTTATATAAATACTTCTAATTCCAATTCAACGGCACATGGCTTATTTTATTTTCCCCTTTCCACATTTGTAACTTCCTTTTCTGACCATGAGAAACCTGGATCCATTACCTTTAATATTTTAAATTATTTCATTTATTTACCACATGCTAATCCATCTATCTCTGCTGATTCTTTCCTCATGTATTTCCCTCCACACCCACTTTGGGCACAGTAGTCCACACCCCACGTCATATTACTCTCCACTACAGACATCCTCCTCATCCCTCTTGGGCTTTGATTTTCCATGCCAAGATGCACCCTGACATGGATAACTCCTGACCCTGCTTGTTCTCTAGTACCTTGTACGAGGCCACCCTCTAGGCATGGATTCCTTTTTTACCTTGGGTTCTGATTCCTCAACCATGCTACTCCTCTTCCTGCTTGGGTTCTGACAACCTGCACCAGACTGGCTCCCCCACTTCTCACAAATACTCAGCTCACCTACTCTGAATCTGACTCCCTATACTGGGCTGCCCTCACCTCTGGGGATTGCCTTTCTCATTCGCTTGAGCTTTAATACCACATGCCAGGTCACCTCTCTGTTGGAATGTTAGTTTACTTCTCTGGGGTGTCTATCTGTTGCTACTCTCCTCACTTTGTGGGCTCACTCCTGGCAGGGACACTAGCCTCACCTTGTTTGAGTTCTGACACCTTATACCTAACAATAACCCACTACCTGGGTATAGCCACATTCCTTTCTGCTCAGGATTTCTGACGTTTTCTTTTGTACCACCACAACTTCCCCATCCCAGCCCCTACTGATATGGACAGCTACCTTGCCCTGCCCCATCTAATGGCTTTAGGAGTGAATTTTTTAAAAAGGGAAGAGAAGAACATGAATAATCATAGTACTTCTATGAATGAAGATCCTCCGGGGATGTTATTTCACATATTTATTTAGTTACTAATTTATTCATCAAATATATATCAGCATCTATTCCTTTTCAGGGATTAGCCTGAGTGCTGGGGTTATACTAGTATACAAAATAGGCAATGTTTCTGGTCCCATAGGTTTATATTCTCATGGAGTTGGAAAGATACCCCTACTCAAGATACTAATTTGATATTGACCTCTTATATTAGGACACTGGGATATTGATCTGGCACACAAAACACCAGTGCATCGTGGGCTGGATGCCATGAAGGAAATTAAGCTGGGAATTTCCATGTAGTGATTTAAGTAGGCTCAAAGGGAAAGGTAACCTATAAGAGAAAAGCCCAAAAGGGAAAAGTTGTAAGAATAAAATATCCTGGAGACTTAGAAGGTCAAATACATTTTAGAGAGCTCAGAGGGACTCAACTTCTAGAATTTGGAGAAATACTGTATTTGGATTAATCTTTGAGGTAAACCTGGGGATTAGAGAAGTAGTGGACATTTTGCAGCAGATACTAATATTGATTCCTCTAGATACTTAAAAATTTTGGTTTTTGTCTCCAAAATGTGTTTATGTGAAAATAATAAGCCAACTACAAAATATAATTACTAAAGGCATGCTTGACTTCACAGTTTGGACCCACTACACAACAAATAGACATAATTTCCTTTTTCAGGAATTTCGTATTTTTCAAATTTATATTTCACATTGAAACCCATTTAAACCACACAGGTTATGATAAACAGTAGTTAGAATAAAATAGTCACATTTTAAATGCTTACATTTGCTTTTACCCGTAACTAAAAACTTTAAAAATATATTGGGGACTTTTACTTCTTGTATGACTGCCAAATCTCCTACCAGATTGACCCTGCCAAAGATATCAACTATCTTGCCTTTTTTTTTTTTTTCATTCTTTTTCCTTTGTTCTTTTGGGTGCTCAGCATTTTCTCTTCATAGTGTTTCACTTTGTTTTTTATGAAGCTCTCCCTGACCATCTGTTTTTCAGTATGGAGAGGTGGAATTGAAAGATTGGGCATCATTAATTTTTCTCCTTCAACCTCCCTAGGGTAAAACAAAAGTATTAAATTGTTAAGATAGTTCTGTATTGATCATAGCTAGTTGTCCTACCTGTGAAAGACACATGGTCAACCTTCTAAATTTCTATTTTTTTTCACCAGGCCATGATAATAGCTCCCTTCAATAGAGATATACATGTAGATGTTTTATGTCAGGCAAATAGATTTCATAGAGTAAGTATATGTAGATTTAGGCTTCAGAAAATGATTCAATATTGTTACCTTGTTAATGATTATTAAAATATGACTTTTTATTGCAAATAAGAGAAACCCAACTCAAACCAGCTCAAGCATTAAAAGGGAATTTATTTACACTGTTCTAAAAACTCCAGTTTAGAGGTCAAACCAGGTGATAGAGTGTTTCAAATAATGTCACCATACACAACTTTGCACTCATCATCTCTTTATTTTGATTCTCTCTCAACTTATTCTATTCCAGACAGGTGTTTTCTTTATGGTAGAAAGATGACTGCCAGAAACTCCAGACTTACTTTTAACCTCTCTATATTCTTTAGTTGCTTCTCAATGGTCTGATTAGACAGCGTTTGGCCACTTCTGTTGTAAAAGGATTCATGATGTCCAGGGGTAAGGAATATGCTATTGGCCAGACTTACTTCATATGTCCACCTGTAGTGGAGACACCTAGTGCCCCGAATATATCCCTTCAGATTTACTTTAAAGGTCCTTTGAGCTCATCCTTCATCTCTGCGATTTTGCTGCCATAGCCTTGGAGCTGCAATCCTCAGAGGATTTTCCTGGGCTTCCCTGGCCATGGAGAGAGACACGTCATGGAATAGCCAGATGTGGGAGAGTCTATATCAGTCCCAAGAAGTCCATAGCCACTGATTAGGTTGATATGGTATATAAAAGCTCAGCTTCTTTGCCAAGAGGCAATACAAATTGTAATTTACAGTTTATGCTCCAGCTCTCTCTGGCTTCAGATTGATGTTGGAACTCTACCTGAAATTATACACTTGTGTGACTTACTCCCCTTTTCTATTGCTTCACTCACTTTCTTGCTGATTTATCTGAAGGGCACTTCCTTAATGAATCATTTGCATTCAAATCCGAGGCTCAAGATGGGCTTCGGAAAGAACTTGACCTAAGAAAATGTTCTTGAATCCAGGAGTCCAAACAATTATGGGATCAGAGTTGGAGAAGAAGAGTACCTGAGGAAAATCAACATGCTATTACGAGATGGGAGATTGACGCTGGTAGATTAAAACAATAGGATTCTAGGAATAGTAAGTGCAAAAGTAATGCAAGTTTACTTTTTTTTTTTTTTTTGAGATTTTATTTACTTATTCTAGAGAAGAAGAAAGAGCATAAGCAGTGGGGACGGGCAAAGGGAGAGCGAGAAGCAGACTCCCCACTGAGTAGGAAACTCAATGCAGGGCTGATCCTAGGACTCTTAGATAATGACCTGAGCCAAAGGCAGAGGCTTAACCACTGAGCCACCCTGGTGTCCCACAAGTTTACTTCTTTTATTACTTCTTCTAATTCTTTTTTTCAGGATCAACTATTTCCTCTATAAAGTGTGTAGTAACAATTCTTACTGGTTCACCTTCTGTCTTAATACTGTAATTTCAATTCTGTACTTCCTGTCTGTTTTGATGTTTTGACTCTTGTTAGTTGGTTCAGGTTTCAACTTATTTGAAGGTACTCTTGAGGTATTTAGAGTCTCTTCTATTGAGATCTGTGTGATACAGATTGTGTAAACTGTGTCTGAGCTTGGCTTGCCCATCCCTAGTCTTTTTCCATTTTAACCTGAGGCAGCTCTTACATTTATGTGTTTTTTATGGATTATGTGCCTTAGCGGGATTTATGAACAATTTTCATTCGTTGACTTTGTCAACTTAATTTTACTCCTAATCTTCTCATTATTGGTATGATGGGGTCTTACATTTCTCGTGTTTAAATAATGTTTCTCTTTCTTTTAATGTCCATCCGATTTTAAAGAAAATACCATGGTTTGCTTTATAAAAATGTGCTTTAAGAATAATAGATACCTGCTTTCCCTCAATCAATGTATGGTTTCTCTTAAATGCATTATGTGGTCGACTTTATGACTAGCCATTTCTGTATATGCATATGTTCTATGTAATTCTGAACAGGCTTTGGGGCATCATTAAAACAAACAAACAAAACTAATTCATATGTTTAGAGATGTCAATGGTTTAAACTCCATATCTAAATTTAAAAATATTATTATTTACACCGTTAATAGTTTTTACCTCTATTACCACTTCTTTGCTTCTATCTGAGTTATTTTAAAAATAGTTCTTTACAACTCCATTGATAACAGTAATCAATACCCATTTAGAGGGGCTTCATCGACCCAGTTATAAGTGCTACTTTTCCCCTAAAACTAGCTTGCTCCTACTTTGTGCTACTTTGTTCTTTTCTCAAAATTTTTATTTATCATAATTTATAGCTACATATGGCTCATCTTCATACACCCAGTACTTAGCACATTCCCTGATATATAGTATGTGCTTAATTAATGTTGGCTGAATCATGCTTCATGAATTACATTTCACGAACAATATGCTAACTTTTGGTGCTGCAAGTTCTGATTTTAAAATAATTGTTTTTATGAGTTGTGGATCAGCATATTGGGGATGGTCTTTAAAGTTTGCAAAGCAGCTTCTACGTATTTCCCTTATTTAATCCTCACCACACACCGTAAGGAGGTATAACTTCCACTGTACAAACGCAGAAGGTGATATTTTTAATTTAGGAAAGGTTAAACAATAGGCCCAAGGCCATATAGCTAAGTGGTGAAGTTTGGATCAAACCCTGGCCTTCTGACCCCATACCACAATTCTCCCTTTATTCTTAGATTGGCATCCTGGCATTCGCTTATATCCTATCCTTTAGAAAAAGGATAACTTTCTTTCCTCCTGCGACAGGTCCAAAATATGTGTATTATTTAATTCTTTCTATTTAATTAGGAGATAGCATATTCTCTAATCTTTTTCTTTTAAACCCCCTACTGATACCCTCTTTTTTTTTTCTTATGTATAACACAATCTATATGGGTTCCTTCCTTTGTTTTTTGCTTTTCTTTATTTTATTCCAGTTCCCTTTGTTTTTTTCCATTTATGTTCTCACATGGGTCACTTCTGCAAATGGAAGCCTCTATTTTGTTTTTTAAAGCCCAAGACTTTTCTCTCTCCTTGGAGAATTAGAAAACTCTTTAAAGAAAATCTCACTATTTTCTGATGTCTTTTTTAGCCTTAAAATATATAAAAGTTATATATATTTGATAACATTATTATATATTTATTATAGAAAGTTGGGAAATGTTGCTATCTTTTTATTGTGGAATTTCCAATACTAGCATATGATAATCTGGCACGAATAAACATTTATTAATACATGAATGCATACATTTATTCACAGGTGATGCACAGAAGATAGAATGAATGGCATATAACCAAACTAGGACCAAAGAACATAAGAAAAAAGTTTAAAAAAAGTTTAAAACACAAAATAATACCAAAAGCAGTATGAAATTTTAAAATGTATTTTTGCAATGAGAAGATTAATGAGAACAGTCTAGACCTACTGTGTAGATAAGTGATATAAATGTTTACAGATGACTATGAGAAAGGTCAGTTATTGAATTTCAACTTCTATTCTTTGATTTCTTTCTCCGAGATACTTGGCATAATGGCTTTGAGGAAATATATGCCAAGGGCAAAGGAAGAAATGTGCTCAACGTTTCAAGTGTGTATAAGTTATCACAGGTATTAACCAAAATGTCACATTCTTGACTGATTTAATTTTGAATCTCTAGCGCCTGGCCCAGTGTATGTGCTCTCTGATGTGAATAGAGTGAAAGATGTAGTTGCTGTCAGCAGTCTTTGAGGAATCATGGAAAGTGCCAGAACACTGCAGTAGGAAAACATGTCTTCTAAAAACTACAAAATAATGAGGTTGCTGGAAGATACCTAGCAACTTACTAGGATGGATTGGGAGTCTTCAGGGAATGAAGCATTGAGTCTGACCTAGAAGGGGACCTCCGGCAAGTAACAAGATAAGAGTATAGAGTCATTGAAATGAGCCCGTATTGAAGGAGAATTTTCTATAGAGCCATGATTTTTCTAGCCTTTCATATATACATATCATTTGCATATATACTTTTCTCTCCCCTTCCCTTCCCCCTTCCCAAACCCTTTCCTTTTCCTTTCGCCTTTCCCTTCCTTTTCCCTTGCCCTTTCCTTTCCTTCGTTTTCCTTCCCTTCTCTTCCCTTCCCTTCCTTTCCCTTTTCACCATATAATAAATTCTTCAAATGACCTCTTTGTGGGAAGACCAACATGTAAACTATTATAGGGAAAGGGTAGATATTTAGAGCTTTATACTATTGTTGTCCTATTTCTTGCTTCTTCCTTCTGTGGTGGCCCCAAAGGGCCTTCCAGAGAGTCCCAAATATAGTCATTCTGAAATTGAAGTATAAATAATATCGGTTGAGGTATGCTAAAAATGCAGAATCTAATGTGTCACCATCAGAGATTCTCATTACAAACCAAACAAAAAAAGAACACAAATATCTCAGGTGATGCTGGTTTAAATACCGTCAGGGCTCCACATACTTTGAAATCAGTAGTATGACGATAAATGGCCTTTAGTGTTTGCAGCCTGAAAGGAAGCTTAAGAACCTGGGTAGATGGAATTATGAAAGGCTCTAAGTGTAAACCAGTTATAGGTTAATATGGAGGGAGGCTTTACTTGTGTCATTAGGGGTCAAGACTGATTATATCCTTTTACTCATTGCTCTTTCAGACTTGACATCATGAGGCATATTCATGATCATAGAGCCACTGAGAATTTAAAACTAAATGAAGCAAAAGAGAACCACACCTTTATTTCTCATCTTCTTTGGGGAGCTCAGCCTTTTCTTGTTCCCAGGACAATTCAGACAATTCAAAAGGCAGCTAATTCTTCCCAAACGATGAGTTTTTACCTTACTCCCTTCACTTCCCAGGGGTCATTCCCAGTTTTGGTCTTGAACATTAACCTTTTCATCATCTACCCATGTTAACAGTTTTGTAGGTACTTGTGTTCAATTATTTATTGGCATTTCATTCTTGCCATAATAACTTCCCTTAGTGGGCACTACTGAATCTTTTCCCTTCTCTATTTTGTGCATGTACATTTACAAGTAGAATTTTCTCCTTAGTTTCTCCTTTGCCACCTTTATTCCAGTTTCTTGTATGGACCATGGCTGTCAATCATGCACCTCAACCATAAGGATAATGTGGTTGGCTCAAATCTGACAGGGATTCTGACTTTACCTACCATGACTGAGCCAGTCAAATATATTCCTCAGATGCAATTTTTGCTCTCCGGATGCACTTCTCTGTATCACAGGGAAGCTGACACCTATAAGGCTACATATCCCAGGCTCCATGTCTACTACCTTCCAACTCTCTTCACCCAAAATACGTTTTGGTGGCAATATTGAATATCTGGAAGAAAGAAGTTCTTCCCATTTTGCCTCTCTGACCAGGCTGGGACCCTACATGACTCCAGCTCCCTAGTGATAGGTCTGTCATATTCTAGTTTCTGTCAAGTGTCCCTGGGGCTTAGTAACACTGAACCACTCTCTCCCTTTATCTCTCTAGCTCTATGGTAGAGTGGTTTTTTGCTGTTGCTAATCTTGGTATTACCTTGGATACTCAGGTCCTGCATTACCTGTGTAACCAATTCCCTGAATTAAATCCCCTCTGATTAAAACCTGTTATAACTCACTATGCTCATTTCCCTTCCTGTTCCTTCTCCCCTTCCCCTCCATCTCCTCCTCTTCTTCTAGCGGCTCCTCCTCACTTTTGCAGCTAAGGAACTTCTCGGCCTAAAAAACAAAACTCCAAATCTATTTCAGATTTCCCAGTGCACCCAAATGTGAAGGCTGCTCCTATCCTATCCCGCTCTTGGGATTAAGTTTCCCTGTTAGAGAGAATTGTTAATTGACTGAAAGAATTTTTTTGATGGTTATAATTATGGTCTGTGACCACTTAAAAATAAGATGCAAAAGACTGATTACAAAGTATCGAATCAGAATCATATGATGATTATGTAGATGGAATAAGAAAGATGGGAAGCCCATATGCTACTTTATTCATGAGAATCTTGTGTCATTTAAGAGCAGAAGGCAACATGCTGTGAAGCATAAAGTGATAAGAGTTGGTGAGACTGGAGACCAGAGATATGGTTTCCAAGGAAATAAGAATTCCTTTGTCTAGAGAAAATCATGCACTTTTTCTGAGAACAGGCCTTCCTAGAGGGATTCTCAAAAGAGTATGGGTGGAGACTACCAATTTCCAGGCTATGATTTATCGCAGATCTATCAGCTGTGCTGACTGGTAGATAGGGCTCCTTGGTAAATTGCAGCCTTTACCCATTAACAGAAATATCTCTATTTTGGTAACGGTACAAAGTAGTTAAGGATCATATGGCAAGTAGTTAAGGATCATATGACCTGGTCCTTAACTCTTAAAGGACTACCCCCACCACCACCTACCAGACTACCACCCTTTTACACACATGCTAACCTACAAACACACATACACATACATGGGAAAACACACACTAGTAAATTGTCCTCATCTATATAGTTAGGAAAACGGTACATTTCTCCAGATCAGGAATCAATAGCAAAGGATCTCTGTATCTGGATTTCTAAGATTTTTTGATAATCTGAGTTATTGAGTAAAAGGGGAAAAGAATAGATTGTTACCAGGTAGATCAAAGGGGCTTTGGGTAAGTATTACATCTTTATAGGAGGAATCATTATTAGGCATTTTCTGGATTTGGATTCTGGTTCCTATGTGATCTTAACAATGGTCATTACATTTCTTTGAGGTTTGTTTTCCTTCCTTATTTTTATAAAAAGTACGACAGTGCTCGATATATGGAATTCCTTTTAGGGTTAAAAAGCACACATTGCCTGGCGAGTTGTAAATCCTCAAAATATTTGTTGATGTTGAAGTTTCTATGTTATATATACAACTCCCAAGATACATCCTGGTGTTCAATAACACTAAATTCAGTATTGCCTATCTTCTACATCTATACTGTTCTGCAGAGATCCTTGAAGTTTCAGAATGAGGATGTAAAAAAAAACCCTACAAATACTTAATTTTTTAAGAATGTTTAAAATTTATTAAGCATACTTGTTTGACTAAGGACAGGTAAGTAACAAAGATTGTCAATAACTGTGGGATTCTTATTATTGAACTTTGCTATCACCCTTTAGTTATTTTCAATAGACTGTACAACCAGGAAAAATATCAATTTTCTCAATCTTATCCATTGTTAACCCTTTTGTTCTTTGGTTCTGTCCTGATCTTTTCTCTACTCATTCACTTGTACCGAACCTATTTTCGTCCTTCATAATGTCAATGGATTTTGCTCTCACTTTTATTAGAATTATTTAGTTCCTTTTTTGGGATACAAATGTACAGTTACACTCATTTCGACCCTAAGGTCAGCACATTAAAAATTCAGCAAGTAATTCTAGGAAAATAGCATTCAATCCATGTGTATTTTACCCCTCTCCTTCCATTGCAGGACATCTGTCTCTTATGGGTCACATGGCTGCTGGGAAAACACACTCATGAACATGATACATTGGGGGCTGTGGGAAAAACTATGAAAGGATACATTTTAGGTTGTTGATTTGGGTTGCCTAGTAGGGAGGAGGCAGGAGAGAAGTTATGTGGGTGGGGTGGGGAACTGGGAGCGAAGGAAAAAAATAAAGGGCTGGGGGAATCTAGCTAATGAGAGCTGGTGGGGATCAGGACAGAGGCTAAATACTAATACCTCATAGCTCAGGGACAATGATTAGAACTCAGAGGTCCCTAAGAACTCAGCTCGATGATATGTGGGTGCCAGACGTGCTACATAATTTGGGGGCTCAGTATGAAATAGAAGTGCAGGAACTGTTGTTCAAAAATTATTAAGAATTTTAGCAAACCATTAAACCAAGTGTGAGGCTTTTCTTTTTCCTTTCCTTTCTTCTTTCTTTCTTTCTTTCTTTCTTTCTTTCTTTCTTTCTTTCTTTCTTTCTCTCTCTCTCTCTCTCTCTCTCTCTCCCTCTCCCTCTCCCTCTCCCTCTCCTTCTCTCTCTCCCCTTCCTTCTTTCCTTCCTTTCTTTTTTCTTTTGGATGAGGACTTTCTAGATTCATGGCTCTGTGTAACCACACAGATCACACACCCATGAACCTGGTCCCGGTAGGGGATAGGTTTTAAGGAAAGGACGGTGTAAGCATCAGCCTTGTGTGATTGTGTCAGACTGTCTATACCAAGAAATCAAGGAGCTGAACTGATGGGCTGAGGCCTCCCATCCTTGAAGTACAGGGCACACGGGGAGACGAAGGAGCAGAGAGGCTTCCTTCCAAGATGGTATCAGGGGACTGGCAAATTGCATGCTACTGTACCACCAGCCCATAGGTTTTGCTTTCCTTGTCTTATTTGACATTCACCTAGAGGTTCTAACAAAGAACAGAAGAAAAAAAAAAAAAAGGACAAGAACACTGGTATAAACCTTGAAAAGATAAAACTATCTCTTTTTCTTGTTAAGAATATTGTATACTAGGAGGCACCTGGGTGGCTCAGTGGGTTAAAGCCTCTGCCTTCGGCTCAGGTCATGATCCCAGGGTCCTGGGATCCAGCCCCGCATCGGCCTTTCTGCTCGGCAAGGAGCCTGCTTCCCCCCTCTCTCTCTGCCTGCCTCTCTGCCTGCTTGTGATCTCTCACTCTGTCAAATAAATAAATAAAAAATCTAAAAAAAAAAAAAAAAAAGAATATTGCATACTAGAAAACAAGATAGTTTCCCAAATCCAGGATAATCAGTAAGATAATTTAGTACAGTGGTTGGGTATAATATAAGCATACAAAAGAATACTTTCTCTATGGGGTTAGTTGTGATTCATTCATGGAAATGGAACTACTAAGAGTAGTACAGGAGGGGAAATTTATTACAGGAGCTAAATCTTAATTCAGTGTGGGAAGGGAAGAGCTTGGAAAGTAAAAGTCCCAAAAGGAGAGTCAAAAGAGCAGAGAAAAATAACTAATTAGAACTGGTGCAGATAGTCACTCGCTTGCACACCTAGAAGATGGGTGTGTGTGGTTACTTTTGTTGGAACTGTGAAGGAGGCTGGTGTAGAAGTTCCTAGAAGATTGTGTAGATGCTAGTGGATGACTGCTGGCTCTTCATGGCCACTGCCTCTGTCAGCTCGCAGTGGAGGCAGGTCACTGACTGTCAGTAGGACCAGTGGCCAGGAGGGAGAGCTGGGGAAAAGAAATGCAAACTGGAAACTGCGTGTGTCTCTTTTTACAGCCTGATGACTACTGCTTCATTTCTGCCTCCAAATTTTCATGCAACATCACTTGTGGCCAGCTCCAACCTGTAACAATAGAAGGAAGGTGGTTTTGGGAAACATGGTGCCCAGCAAAGCCAAGTCTAAAATAGAGCAATTGAGCTTAGTACCTCAAAAAGGAAATGGGATAAGTAGTCTACTCTTAATACCAAAATAGCAACACATTATTTAGTAGTAAATTTGACAAGAATGGCATAAGACCTGTGTGAAAGACATTATAAAATGTAAGGATATTAAACAAGATTTAGTCTTGTTTTATAAGATTAATAGTATAAAAATATAAATTCTCCCAAACTTAGTGTATATTTAATACATATACAGTTGGCATCTCGATAGTTTTTTGTTTAATAAAATGATCTTTAAGTGTATGTATGAGAGTAAATCTTCAAGAATACCCAAGGGAGGGATAGTGAGAAATGACTCGCCTTAGAGATTCAGAGTATATTACTAAACAGAAAGCTTCTCCTCATAAATCATTATAACTGTAAGAATAGATAACGTGGAAAACAGGGAAGGTTGAGAGAATCCAAAAGTTGACCCTGATATAGATGAGCATTTAATATATGACAATGGCAAGATTTCAGTATAGAAGAAAACAATGAATTATTTAATACCTGCGTTATTTAGTAAATAAAAGCAATGTATTATTTAATAGACCACAGCTAGCTGTCCACCAAGAAAAACTTAAAAATGGGGCTCTTTCTGACTGCATATAAAAAAATCTCCAGTTGGTTTAGATATTTAAATGTATAAAATAGAATAAAAATCTTATAAGAAAAATTTAGAATACCGTGAATACTTCAGAGGCAAACAAAAAGTCCTAATTCTAATACTCAGAACCCATAAAAGAAAAGTGAAAACCAATCGAGTATATATAATTAAAAAAATCTTATTGTGGCAGAAATACCATAAATGAATAAACCAAGAATAAATTTGGAAAAAAAAAACCAACTTGTAAAACAGAGGAAAAAGCAACTGTCTGTGCTATATAAAAGACTAAAAAATTGATAGGAAGGATATAAATGATAGAAAAGCAGCAGTCAATATGAAGAAAATATAGCAGTGAAAATCTGCATGGTCAATAATATATGAAAAAATGCACAGACACATTAGTAGTCAGGAAAAGATAACGTAATAAATTTCACTTTTTACTCTTTAGACTGGTAAATATTAAAAATGAACAAAATCTGTTGCCGCATGGGGGTGGGAAAAGTGGCATGCTGATAAAATGCTAAAAGAAATATGAAAAAATCCCCCGACATCTATAAAAAAGCATGTATAACTCTCTATACCCAGTAATCTCTTTCCTGATTATCTATTCTATATAACGAAAACTTTAGTTCCACAAGGATTAGCTACATGGTTGTTTATATCAGCATTACTCAGGGTAGGAGAAAAATCCATAAATAAGTTTTTGTGCTTCCAAACCACTAAAAACAATGACTGAGAACTATGCCAGGGACTGTGAAAGATTTCTGTGAAATTACATGGAAAAAGCAACAGCTAAAATACTGTGTATCATTTCATTTTTATAATATATTGGTAAAGCCTGTGTATGGATTGTATATTTATTTGTACTTGGATATGTTATGTATAGGTGACTACATGAGAATGGAGAAAGACTTCCAAAGGATACATTTTAGGCTGTTGATTTGGGTTGCCTAGTGGGGAGGACGTAGGAGAGAAGTTATGTGGGTGGGGTAGGGAACTGGAAGCGAAGTAAAAAAGTAAAGTACAAATCAAAAATGAATTAAAAGCAATGCATATGATCATATTTATTCATGTATGTAAAGTCAGGATTATATGACTGTATATTAAAAAGTTTTAAACAAGGTTTGAGCCAAACCTTTGGCTGGTCCTAAGTGGATAGATTTCTTCCAGACATTAACTTTCTTTTCCTGCAAACTTTTCTAGTACCAAGAGTTCACCGTGTTGGGAACTCTTAAAATGAAGATGAAAATGAACTCCAGGGTATTTACAGTTTGGTTGCATTTTCCATTGAATTATTTAAAAGGGGATGAATCATATCCTATTTCTTCTTGAGAAACGTATAGAATCAGTGTTTGCAGGGCACTGATAAACAAGGCTTAGGACCTGGGGAGGTGCAAGAATGAGTGTGAAATTGGAAACACAAAAGAGTTTCAGAGAGAAAGGTCACAAGTTTCATTAGAACAGATTGCATTTGAGATTCTGCTTTCCATACTTAATGATGGGGCTTTAGAGGAAATGGCTGAAGGAATGGTTAGAAGGTTTGGAGTGGGGGAAAGGACTCTCTGTGGTTGGGAGACAGACACTCAGGAAATCACAGGGAATTTTGCAGCTGAAGGTCAGAGTTTTGGGGCAATCACACTTTGAGAGAGAAGTGAGGTGAGCAGGAATGATGAAGGTCAATGCAGAGAAATGGAATAAGCTTAGGAAAAATGCCAGTAGAAGCAAAAAATATTCCTCTCTAACCATGGCAGTGCAGTGGAATGGACAGAATGTCCAGGGAGAGAGCAGACTGCTAGATTTGTCAACTCAGGGAGATAACCCTAACATTGGGCAGCAAACATTGAGGGCTAATGTAGACACTTGTGGGAGTATTCTCTTCATTAGAAGCAGAGAGAAGTTCAAGATGATGTGGGATTTAGGAATGGAGACTGTTTAAATCCACTGCAAGATAGGTTTGTGAATCCTTTGAAGCATCATTATTACTACTTTAAGCAAAGAATAATAAAATTTATCTGTGCCATGGAAATGTAAAGCAGCTGCTCAGAGCTCCAGTGGAAATTGGTTCAAGGTGAACATGTTGACTTTATGGGGCTTCTCTCTTAGGACCACTCACCTCCCCTCCACCGAAACTCTTAGTCCAGCTTCAGCCACAATGACTTGTTCTGTGTTCGTGTCCCCCCAGCTGTGTGCAGGGGTCCCTGACAGCATGGATCTCAGGTTTGCCCAGTGCATGCCTTTGGCTGCCTGACATACAGCTTCTGTTTCACAAGGATGTGTTATATTCACAGAAACCCACTTAGTACTCACATGTGTGGAATCCTGAAGTGTGTTAGAGTGTGTGTGTGTGCCTGTGTGCGTGTGAGTGGGTGGGTGGGTGGGTGGTTTTGGTAGGGGGTCCCTTGACCAGTGAATAAGGGCCAATGGATAACTGCCTCTTTTACTTTGTCTCAGGCAGATGCATGAGCAAAGATGCATTTCATATGACTTCTCATTTGATTCTTTTAATTAGAGCACCATTTTTTTTCCCATAATAGCAGTGGCCAACTCTGTAGTGCTGTCTCATATTCCTCTCCCTGTTTCCTGTTTCAATTCCCCTATCCCATCCTTCCTCTATCCTGGTACCTCCATCAAATTTCCTACTAAATTATTACGTGCAATCCTTTGTCTCTGGCTGTTTTCTGGAAGAACTCAAGTTAAGACAGCTTCTGTTTAAAAAACAGAAAATACAGGAGCTGTGTGGTCTAATCAAGGAATAGGGTATGGAATGAATGTGGTTTTTTGTTTTTTTGTTTTTTTTTTTTTACTAGAAAGTGTGAGTCTATTTCTTTATTTCTTGCTTTTTAAAATAAGTTTAGGGGTGCCTGGGTGGCTCAGTTGGTTAAGCAACTGCCTTCGGCTCAGGTCATGATCCTGGAGTCCTGGGTTCGAGTCCCTCATCGGGCTGCCTGCTCAGTGGAGTCTGCTTCTCCCTCTGACCCTCTCCGCTCTCGTGCTCTCTCTCTCACTCTCTCTCAAATAAATAAATAAATAAATAAATAAATAAATAAATAAATAAAATCTTCAAAAAAATAAGTTTAGGTCTTCAGTTACTTTAAAAGTGCCTCTGATATGTTGATTTCCTTAGGTGAGCAGCAGTAGAAGAACCAAGTGTTCTGTGATGGATCTTTGGTTAATTGCAGAATATACAATGGAGGGTAAAAGAATTCAGCTAATTTGAATAAAATGCTCTTATAATTAAAAATCTGTTAGGAAGAACAGTCCTAATTTTCTTTTATGTGCCTTGAAAATTTGCCAGGAATTTAAAAGTCTTCCATCATTACACATGGCTCTGGACTTTAACAGTCCCTTAGCTCCCCAGTTAATTTTATGTCCTAAGTCAAAATTACTTCTTTAGGCTTTCTTTTCTTTTTTATGTCACCTAATTTAGTAATATTTTTGGAGATGGCTATTCTGATAATGCTTTTGTTATTTAATTATGTGATCTGCTGTAACAATTATGCTATTCTGAAAGCAGCTTCTGAATAAGAAACTCTTTTTGAGACTGATCTGGGAGCTTTCCAGTTTTATGCCCATCTCCTTTGATCTCAAGGTTATCTAAAGAATCATGTAGTATTAATGGACATCAGAGGCAAGACCAGAACTTGAGCTTCCTCTATTGGATTCAATTAGGAGAAATCATCCAATTACTACCTATGTTTTCTCAGAGGTTATCCACTAAGGATAACAGTTTCCCTAAGGGCAGCATCCTAAACTTTTGGGACTTCTTTGTATTTCTGGCATTTCATTCTAGGCTTCAGCTATTTGAACTTTCTTTAGAGGAAGAAGCTGTTTAGCAAATTTGCACTGGGGTACACATTTGAATGTCAAACACTTTATTCTTGCAATTGAATTATACCTCTCATTTTGAGCCTGCGAGATTGAACAGAAATCTGGCAGAAATAAACTCTATCTCTATAGATCTGGTCCCAGTCACTTACTCTTGGCACCATTAAAATGGACATTGGGAAAATTATAGCACTGTGACAAAGTCTATAAGCCCATGCATGTTAATGTCGTATTGCCTGAGGCCAAATCCTGACTCTTCCACTTATTACCTAATTAGTCTGACAAGGGTCACTTAACTTCTCTAAACTCTATGTCCATATCTGTAAGCACAGGTAATAACTGCAACTATCTCATCCAATTGCGAGGCCCATAGGAAGCACTCACTGATAACTATTATTATTCACTATACCTGTTAATGTCAAGTGTAGTCAATTACATTAAATGCCCACAATATCTGTGGGTTTCTTTATGGTGAATGTGAATTGTCTTTTAGATTTTTAGAAGGGAATGAGGCAAGGAAGAGCCAAAGAAGCTTGGGGTTGAATTTAAAATCAATGCCTTTAAGAGAAGCAGCACTATGTGTTTGTTGCTAAGCTAAAAAGCCTGGGTTCAAATCCCAGCTCTGCCACTTATTAGGCCTTATGAGCACGTGAGCTACTTAACTTCTCTGTGCTTGTTCCTCATTCTCAAATAAAAGATTATTATAGTGTCATCCTCATAGTTGTTATGAAAGTTTAATTATTTTTTCTTCAAGGAGTGCATGGCCGGGCTGGCTTCATTGTTGCAGGACCTGTGCCACAATCAGAGCAATCCTAGGCTTGGCTTAATGTTATGCTTTTGCTGTCTTAAAATTCTTAATTTCTTATTATTCCTAATGGTTTTCAGCATGCGTCTGAGTGTGTTCTGTGCTGCGGCCTCCACACATAACATTTGTGATGCCTGTGAACGTAGAATTCTGGTGGACCCAAAGGTTGGGGGGGGGGGTTTGCGAGGCCCAGAGCAAGTACAAGGAAATGTATACATGTATACCTGGATAAGTAGGAGTGCTGACAGCCCCAAGAGACCACAAATTCTGCTTAAAACAAAACTTTCTGTGAAGGCAGAAAGAAGGCAATGGCATTTAAGCAACACAATGACCCAAACCCCTTTTATATTTACTTACTCATGTTCCTTCCTTGTATTAGCCAACCACTTATGCTAAAAATGACATAGACGGAAAGGGAAATAACTCATAGTTCTTTTTCCTGTCAGTCAATCCTTATTCATTAGTGAGCTGATGATACAGAGTGTTGGCAGTGTGTGCATGTATCAAAATGTATTATAAAAACAGCTGAATTTTTTTTGTGCACTGTTTCCTGTGTCCTAGCAAGAAGAAAATACAAATGCACAAATGCACGGTAACCTGTAAGAAATATGAACCATGTAATTTTGGTTATTGGTTCTACAAGATGAGTGTTTTTTTTTTTTTTTAAGATTTTATTTATTTATTAGAGAGAGAGGGAGCAGGAGCAGGAGTTGGGGGAAGGGGCAAAGGGAGAAGGAGAAGCAGGCTCCCTGCTTAGCAGGGATGAGTGGGCAAGATGAGTGCTTTTAAGTTTTCATTTAAAGCTGGCATTGCACAATATGAAGATGGACGATAAAATTCAGGCTAAATTTTTTAAATTAATTTTTCTTTAATTGGAGTGGCATCAACAAATGAAAGGCACCATTACAAGTGAAGAGGGAGACCATAAAAGAAATGTTCTTTATATTTTAATACCTTTACAGCACTTTTTTTCTTGATTTTTGAACAAAGCTCTTTGCATTTTAATTTTGCACAGGTTCTTACAACTTATGTAGCTGGGGCTGTTGCCTGGTTATCATAAGTACTATGTATTTGTATGTATATGTATATATGTATCTATATGCATATCACAAAAGAGTTGGTGGTTCTAGATTTTTGTATTGGAATGTTGTATTTGTAAAAGGAAAATCCAGAATGTCTATCCCTGAAGAAAATTACTGAAACAAGGAAAGATGGTATACCCATTTCTGAACCCATCCCCATGAGTTTTACATTCTTCATGGGGTTGATACACCCAGTACTCCTAACTTGGACATTTTTCTATTCTCCAGATGGTCCCAAGTAGCCAGATGAGCAAGGTCCATAGGACACACTTAGTTTGTTTCTTTCACCATCTCTTAGGCAATTTGCAGTGTTCCTCACAAGAACTTTACAGCTTTCTAAACTCTTTCAAGTACATTATTTCACCTAAACCCCACAACCTTATCAAATTAGGCAGCGGAGAAGTTAAAAAATAACGTGTATGGCTAGCTAGTTCCCTCCATCCCCTGGAGGGGCATCACCTGCTGAGCTCATCGCAACCCGGAGTCTGACCCCTCAGTCTTACAGATTCAGAAAACAGACAGTGTCAGTTTCTCAGAACTTTATTGGACTTAGGCATGCTGATTCACATCAACTAAATCCACAGGAGAATAAAGTATAGAATGCAGAATGCCAATGAGGTAATTTGTAGAGAGAAATGTAACTTTTCAGCACACCAGAACATTTTCTCCCTGTAAAAAATCATCCTGGGAAGCTAGATTATCAGAAGGTAGCTTGTGAGCGTGGAATCAGAACAAGGAGAGTTGGCTGGATAACTCATTTGTTTAACGGTATCAGACTCCGATGGTCTGATAGATCTGTCTTGACAATAAGGAGACCTGGGCACGTTTGCCTCATTTTATCTTCCTAGACACTTTGTTCTCCAGTCAGTGCTGGAGGCATACTGATAATTCATGCCTTCCTTTCTGTCATGCTCCTTGCTGACTGACTCATTTTCTGATGGACTCATTCTTTCTTGAGATACGTGATTTTTTATCAATATAGTAACAGCCAGATTCCTTTCCTTTCTGCTTCCAGCATTGGGAATACTTTCTCTTCCTTAAGGCACTTTTCATATAAAAGGGATTGCATATAACTTGTTCCAGTTTTAAGGTTTAAGTCTTAGATTTGAGGACTGTATTGTTCTCACCCCTGCCTTCAGGCAATACTGTCTTCATTTTACAAAACAGAAAACAGTCTCAGGGAATTTTAATAACCTGGTCTGAGGAAAGAATCCACATGTTTACTTCTTTTCAGGGCTTGTTTGTTTGTGTGGATGCAAGTATAATGTTCTTCCTGCTATATTACACTATACTACATCTGCCTTCTTGAAATTCAAACACTTTGAAATTTTAAGGCAGTGTCATATTGATTTTCTACCAAATTCCATCACATGACCTACCAAATACTACAACTTTGCATCTTAGCTTGCTTTCTGACTTTGTTTTCTCTTTTTCTCCGCTCACTCCTCTTCAGCCACGTTCACATGTTCTAGCCTCAGGGGTGTTACCGGTGCTTTTCCCTCAGCCTGGATCCTCTTCCTTCAGGTATGCCCTTTGTTCTACTCCTTCACTCCATTGATTAAGTCCACTCAAATTCAATCCCCTGTCTAAAATTACACTGCTCTCCCTGCCTATCCCAGTTTCATACTTTACTCTTCCTCAAGACACTAAACACCTAGTCATGATATCACACCTAAATTTTATGTATCTAGTTTTTCATTTAACTTCTCTGACTTCTTGACTGGAATATAAGATTCAAAGGAGTTTTCTTTGTTTTATCCACTGTTAGACCCCAGACTTTTGAATAATCTCTAGCACTTTGAACTATTGTGGAATAAAAAAGCGCATGTAGGGCACTTAGCATCAATCCTGGTCTTTACCAAGTGGATGATAAATATTACTTTGTTGGCTCACATCCACGCACTCATTGGTTCATTCAGGGAGTGTCTTTCTTTTGAGTGGTGACTCTGTGCAGTGTAAGCATTCATCAAATATATGTTGAGTGAGGAGATGGCTAAATTTATAATGAACTACTATGGGTTTTGAAAGGAGGAAAAAGTCACTCCAATTGGGCCAGATATCAGGAGAGGATTCATAGAGAAGGTAGCATTTAAACCAGGTGTTGAAGGGTGAGTTTGATTTATTTCTGTGGGCATAAGGATAAAAGGCACTCAATACACATTTTCCATGTGTTCCAAACTACTCCACAGTTTTAACATCTTAGAAAGTAACCTCCATGAGAACAGAGTTTATTTCTATCTAGTTCATCCTGATATACATAGTGTAGTATCTTGATATATCCAGTATATCTTTATCTGTATATATACTTCATATATAAAGAATAGATACAAACAAAAAGTAAAGTGTTACACAATTTACAAAGATGAGATTTTGATAAATATGACCCTGAAGACTCTAAGTGAGGAGGTAAGATAAAAGTTAGGCTTTTTTTGTAATTATACCTATGAGGTAGTATTTGGGTTGTCAATGAGATTCAAATATCATTTGTCAATTTAGAAGTCCTTTTTTCTCTGTAGGGGAAAGTTGGAGTGATTAATATGTATACAGTTTAGGATGAATTTCAGATTACTATAAAGTTTTATTATGGAATGTTGATGTTAGTACACTTCATAATGATTTTTTTTTTTTTAGAGTTCAGAAAAAATCGATGGTTAAAAAGGCTCAGAAAGTTTAAATAGTTTCCCTAATGATGTGATGAGATCTTATTTGTCTTCTGAGGTTTTTAGTGGTTAAGCTCTGAAGTACCTGAGGATAATTATTAATCGTGTATCTTTATGATAGGAAATTCTCTCTTGGGAATACCTCACCTACTGTGTTCCTAAACAATAGACACTGATGTTTCTTATATCTCCATTAGTCATAGATAGAAAACAACATTTAAGCATTTATTTATGTAATGGCCAAGTCACTCCACTAGTATGTGGCTGAAGAGGAACCGATAGATATTATGAGTCTAAATATGATTCTTATTTCACCTTAGTACAGCAACCATAAAAAGGAAAGAAGGGTCTAGTTTTTCCCTGGGAGATTTTATTTCCTCCATTCCTGGGCATCAGTTACCAAAGGGCAAATTTACAACCCTTTGACTTGGGAATAACCAACTCCAATGGCCATTTCAGCACAGCTGCAAGGAGAAACTTGCCAATTCTAAATACTTCTTTATCAATTTACCTGGCAGAGCATGAAGTGCAATTGATGCCTGACTATTTTTCAGGTAATAATTCCCTTTTAGATTCTGCACTTTCAAAACAACATATGGCAATACTTGGTTTTACAACCATATTACACCTAGCATGAAATGTTGATTAATTGTGCCTAATAAATTACAATTTTCCAAACCTAGTTGGGTTAGAAACCATGATATGGTTAATTATTGACACAACTCAGCCAATACTGTTGTATTAAGTAGAAAGGTGTAGCAATAGAGGGATTGGATATCACCACTTTCTATTTTCTTTCTTTTCAAGGTAGTCGTACTTATAAAAATATTATAAAACACGTGAGATTTTACTAGGCTTTCTAAAGATTGTAATTCCTTGAAATTCCAACCTGAGGTGGGTTATCTTTTGCAGGGTAGTGGTGTGCGCACAGTTCATTTGACTTATGGATATGGTGCTGAAAACAAGGGTTGGTCAATAAACTAGGGAAATTCTGTATGAATTTTAAAAACAGGTGAAAGGGAGGACAAAAAAGGGCCAGTACTGGATTAGATGATAACTTCAGAGCCTGAGAAGCAGGCAGAGAAGGGGAAAGTCAGGTGTTCTCCGTGGTATGTCCTAACTATTTTGTATGGCAACCCCTTGAATATCCAGGTTTGCTTTTGGATGTTTCCTCTTCTTTTTGATATTTACAGATTAATTCAAGAAGGTGAAAGTTACCATGAAACCATATTACCCTCCACCTGTTTCTAGTTTTCATCTACTTATTCAACAAACGTTTTTTATGTGTTTATTCATACAAGGTGCTATAGATGTGGGTTGGGGGAGATGAAAAAGTCATTATTCTTAAGTGAATTTTCTCTGTGATAATCCTCAGTGGTAACTCTCTGTGGTGGTAATTTTTATGTGTCACCCTGGCTAGGCCATAATACCCAGATATATGAAGAAACACTGGTCTGAATGTTCCTGTGAACATTTTTTTTTAAAGGTCAGATTAACATTTAAATTAGTAGACTTTGAGTAAAACAGTGTACCCTCCATAATGTGGTAACATGTATGGGCCCACATCCAGATCTTAATAGAAAACAGTTGACCTTCCCGAAGGAGAAGGAATTCTGTCAGCAAGCTGCCTTTGGACTTGAATTGCAACTCTTCATTGGGTCTCCAGCTTGCTGGTTTATTCTTCAGATTTGGACTTGCCAGCCTCTACAATCATGTAAGCCATTCCCTTAAAAGAAAGTGCTCTCTGTATATACACACATGTATATACACATACATATATACATATACATATTTAAGTATATGTATATATTTTTATATATCTCCAGTTGGTCTGTTTCTTTGGAGAGCCATAATACACTATCTATGGGACAGGAAGGAAACGTCACTAATGAAGTGACAGCTTGTTTTAAGTCATCTCTTTAAGACAACTTTAATCTTGATTTTAGATAATGCTTTACAAATTTATTATGATTTATGAAATTCAAAGGACTTTCACATGAATTTTCCCATTCATGGGTCTTTTTTAAAGATTTTATCTATTTATTTATTAGAGAGAGAGCGGGGGAGGGGGATGGGGAGAAAAGAGCAAGCAAGGGGAGAGGCAGAGGGAGAAGGAGAAGCAGACCCTCTCTGAGCAGGGAACCCAACATGGGACCCTGGGATCATGACCTGAGCCAAAGTCAGATGCCTAAACAGCCACCCAGGCATCCACCATGTGTGGTTTATAAAACTTGTGACAGAAAATTAGGGCAGAGCACGATTAACCTCATTTTATAGATTTGAAGTATAGTCCAGAGTTTATCACTTATTCAAAGTTAGCTGTTAAGTGATAGCACTTGCTTTAGTACTCACATTTCCTTTCTCATAGGGTAGTAATCCTTGCGTGACATGTTACTGCAACTTTGGGATATGAGAATGTTAAGTCATGGTGGAAGCAGTGTATGTATTAAGCAGTGTCATATCAGAATAATGCATACTGAACAAAATTTAACAACGGTTATAAAAAAATTAAAACAAATCTATACATTATATAGGGGAGCAGCACTATAAGCTCAGAAAAAGGTGTATTTCTAAAATCCCAATGGGACAGCCTTGGGTACTTTTTTGTATTGGTTTGAGCTGGAGAGCCGGTCCTTTTTTTTTTTCCTCCCTGCACTTTAGCTTTATGCTGTCTGTTGGAAACAGAGAGTCAAACATAGTAATATTTTTAAAGTCTTGGAAATCAAGAATAATAAGCAATTCTTAGTTAGATATATTTAGAGTACGAGGATCTTTCGTTCTCCACACAGCTCAGCTGGGTGTTGGGTACACTTCTTCTAAGGCAGCCATGTCTAAAAAAGTCACAGACTTGCCTTAGCTTGGTGAAAATCTGATATGAGATAATAAAATAAGAAAGACATAAATATTTTAAACCCCATAGATTGTCCTATCCGAAGTTAATTTCCACTAAAGTGGCTTCATATTCCTATTGCGTTCTCTTACGGTGCTTTTTTAAAATGCCTTCCACTACAACCCTAACCTTGGCTTTGGCTGTAGGTTAAATACTAGGGATTTAATGCACAGCTAATTTTTCGAAGTCTGCCTCTTACCTACATTAGTAGTAACAGCATTGATTAGTGCATGGAAACAAAAATGTGTGTGCATTAGGCTTACAACTGGAGGCTTAAAAAAAATCATTGTCAATTATGTCTCAAGAAAACTGAAAAAAATCCAACTTTTTTTTGTTCTGTTTTGTTTTTGATTGAAGAGTTGAGGGATTATAAAGTAGCTAACATTTGGCGTAGACAAGGGAAGTGAGTTGGTCCATATGTGCTGTTTGGTTAGCAGCTGTCAATGCCTGGACCCAATCATCTCTGTCTCGCCACATCCTGGCCCAGAGAGGATGGGGGTACAAAGAGGATGCTCAGGAAGTCATTCCTGCACATGTGAATGGACACCGTTTGTCTTCACACACAGGATAAGCTAGGCAGTGGGGACATTGAAAGTTAGCCTTAGGAAGTCAAAATGGCTCCTGGTGATGTCCTGCTTGAAGTCTTAAAGTCCAGGGACAGTGGCAGAACCTAAAATACCTTCCTCTGGGCGTGTCCTTCATCTGCAAAACTGACAGGAATTCTTGGGTTAGGGCCCATTCAAATTCCATGGTTGTTTGTTGGCAGACTCCTATACCAGCCATAAATAATGTTTTCTAAATACATTAGCATAATTAGAATTCTTTTTATGGCCAAGGGGAAGTGGGCCATTCCTCTCCCTTTGTGATGCTGATCAGCCTCCCACTCAGCTTTTGCAGCTATTGTGTGTACACCTCAAAATGGAGTAGATCTGAACACAACCTGTCACAGGCAGTTGTTAGCGGTTATTAGGTGACAAGTGAATTCCTGTCTGAAGGAGGGCATTTGCTGCGGTGAGAAGCATACTGCTTTCGGAGTTAGGGGACCTAGATTCTACACCACAAAGCTGCATGGGGTTTGCAGGATGACTTGCTTCTCTAACCTTAATTCCTTTTCTGTAATTGAAGAGGTTGGTTTAAGTCCTCTTCAGTGTTACCTCCAACTAAATGACCTCATGGTTTGTTTGTTAAAGGATTTTCTAGAGGAGTGTTAACTCCAGGTGTTAGACTCTGAGGTCTTAATTGAGTTCAGAGATTTAAATTATGGAGCCGATCAAACCTTTACAGGTACTGTCTCCACTACATACAATGTGTATATTTTGGTCTTTTGCAAACTCATCTGTAAAATTGGCAAAATAATAGTTCCTTCCTCATAATGTTATTGTGAATATTAAATTATATGGTACATTTGAAATGGATAGTAAACAGCCAGGCTCAGGGTAACACTAAATTAATAGTGCTTATTAAGAGAGAGGGAGGTAAAAAAAAAAAAAAAAAAAAAAGAGGGAGGTAAAGAGAGAAGAGAGAGATTATCAAACATTCAAAATCAACTGACATTTTAACCTTCAGTGAGAATCGAAATGCGGTGTAAAAGAATGGAGTCCAAGCCTTATAGTGCAGGTGTGTTATCGCTGACCACCATACAACGTATGACTGTAGAAAAGTCAGTTTTCTCTATCTAAGCATAAGGAATATTTAAGGTGATTTTAAGGATCAAGAAAGATACTCTTTGCTTGGATGCCAGGGCAGGCATTCACCTGTAAATACTTCTTTAAACTTGAAAAGGTCATAAATCCACATAATTATTTTAGAGGGAGAATTATCTACATGTGTGTAAATGTTTGTGTGTTTGTCACTGTGTTTATCAGTTATTACTGTTTTTACCATTTTTTTTAGAGGATGCATGTTTTCAAGTTTAAAAAAACGAGAAGAGACATAGTTTTCTCTCTGGCCTCATTTACTCCCTTTTTTTTTTCTTTTACAATCTCCTTAAGCTTCTCCTACAACATTTAGCTATTTTTATTAGTTTCTTACATATTTTTTCATGTCCTTTATCCATACTTAGTTCTTCCCATAGGAGGTAGCCTATTCCGTGCCTTTCAATACCTTGCACTTGACTTAATTCTGTATCCTATCTTTCCACAGTAGTGGAACAGATTGTATTTTCCAGAAATGGCAGCAGCAATAGTTCCCACTCCACCTGCTCTTTTTCCAACATGACTTAGACATTCCTTCCATCAAGACATGAGTCGAATCTGAATGTGACCATGAAAGAAATGACACTGGGTGACAAAGCTGGGACAAAGAAAGCAATGCAGCCTCCTCTTGGCTTTCTTTTTAGGATGCTCCTCTTGGAATCCAGCCACCAGGCTGTAAGGAGCTGAAGAAATCACACAGAGAGGCCATGGGTATAGGTATTGTAGCTTCAACTACAGCGGAGGTTCCAAAGCTGGCAGTCCTCACCATCGTTGTAAGTGAGCAGACCTTCCCAGTACTTCAGCCTCCACCAGTGGAGTTAGCTCCTAGCCTTCACGCCTTCCCAGTTGAGGCCCCACACCTGGTAGAAAAGAGGTAAGGTGTCCCTACTGTGCGCTTTCTGAATTATTGACCCAGATAGCCATGAGCATAATAAAATGGTTGTTTTACATCATGAAATTTGGGATGGTTTGTTATGTGGCAGCAGTAACTAGAAAAGAGAGTTTTTGCTTTTTTTTTTTTTTTTTTTTTGCAGCTTTGTAGTATTCTGTTACAGAGCTCTACTATATTTGACTATATCCCAGTAGATAATGATTTGAATGAACACAACTTTTGGCTTTTAAAAAAAAAAACCTCTAATAAATAACCTTATAAATATCTCATTTTAAATAGATGCAAACGTATTTTTGAGTACATTTCTTGAAGTGGGATTTCTAGGGTAAGGGTAAATGAATTTGTAAGTTTGATTGACATTTTTGAATTGGCCTCTATAGGGTCTGTATGAATTTATACTCATATCTGTAGTGCCTAGAAGGGTTGGTCTCAATACAGTCTTGCTATTGAGAAAACTGTTTTTCTCTATTCTAATGAGTAAATAATTGTGTCTCATGATTATAATTTGCATTTTTTATCATGTGTAAATTTGAGAAAATTTTTTTGTATGAATATCCTTTAATGTAAACTAACTCTTTAGACTTTATTTCAATTTCTAGGTGCTTTAATATATTAAGCAAATTAGTCCTGTGCTTACAAAATGACTTACAGATATTTTTCTTATTTGTCATTTTTTGACTCTCCTTATTACAATATTTTGTGTGATATTTAAGATTTTCATTTTTATGTAAAGTTATCAATCTTTTCTTATATGGCTTCTGGATTTTGAATCTTAATTAAAATGTACCTTCTCTCCCCAATGTAATCAAGTATTTCTCCATCAGTAAATTTAATTATACATGTGTTTTATATATTACATATATAAATATGTCTAAAAGTCTTATATGTAAATATTAATAATATAGAAATTCTCCATCATTATATCTCATAAAGATATATATATCGTTTTATATATAAACATGTCAGTTTTATATATATACTAGTTTTATAGTACTATACAAATTAGTCAATCAGTTGTCTATGTAATTATAAAATATCCATTGAATACTATTGATTGCTATACATTAAATGCTAGGTAAGGGGTTTTTAAAAAATTGAAAATGGATGTTGAGGAATGCAACATCAGTAAGAAGGTGGAATAGTGGTTTTCAGTTTTCATTCCCTCTCCCCACTTCCTCCAGAAACTTTTTTTGACAAACACCCATAGAGAAGAATATCTTTGTAGGAGAGTGGGAGTCCAGCTGAAAGGTCCCAGCACACCGTTGGAGCAAAAATTCCAAGAATAGATACACTGCTGTGGGTAAGAAGAACAGTTTCCTTTTACCTGCATCTCTCCTCCCCTAAGGCGGCTGAGCTCAGTGCCAAGAGAGACCCCTCTGGCCCATCGTTTCTCCCATTCTCCCAGACCCACTACAAAATGAGAGTGTGGTGAGTGCCTGGCTTTCCCACCCACGTGGGCAATGCCAAGAGGCTCACTGCTTCCTCACCCCATCCAGAACACTCAGGGGGGGATGGGAATGGATGAAGTTGAGGCTGCTAGGAGCAGGGAATAGGGTGGGGGCTCACAGCAGCCAGGTCACAGAATTCAACAAAGGCCATGTTTTCCACTAATTATCTGGCAAACTTCACCTAGTAGTCTGCTCACAAAACTGCTGGGATGCATCATCTATTGATCGCCCCACCCCTAACCGGCTAACCCACGTGTACTCCTAGCCCTCTGCTTGTCCTCCCTTCCTGTAGCCAGAGCTGTGTGTGTAGCTCATTGAGGGCTCCTGGCAGCCTCTGCAGATTGTGTGTGAGCTCACACTTGCAGCCAGTTCAATTCTGCCAATTTGTCAGGAAGGCTCTTACCTTTGACTACTTTAGGCCACTGCTCTAGGGAAAATAAACAGGAGGCCCTCAGCATCTGGCTTGGCTTTTTGGGATTGAGAGAAAGCATGCACCCCCTAAGTAGGATAAACTTGTCTCCTCTTGGCATCAGATGGCATCTAGGAGAAGCAGCTGGAAGTTTGGGCAGGAACTCCTGGGAGGAGAGGCAGGTGTGAATGGAGTTACCAATGAAGGGAAGGAGGTAGGAGGGGAACTAGAAATCTGGTTGCTCAGGAGAGGATCTCCTACTAATATGCCTCTTCAAATAAGGCAAAAAAAGAATAAAACAGCTTAGCTTGGAAAGCCAGTTCTTAAGTGGGCGATTTATATCGGTAAACACCTACATTAAGAAAAGAAAGGTTGTGGGGCCTCTGGGTGGCTCTGCTGGTTAAGTATCTGACTCTTGATTTGGGCTCAGGTCGTGATCTCAGGGTTGTGAGACTAAATCCCACATCGAGTGTCCTGCTGGGCATGGAATCTGCTTAAGATTCTCTTTCTTCTTCTCCCTCTGCCTGTAACCCCCTCTCCCTCCCACTCTAAAAAAACTAAAGTTCTCAAGCAATTTAACTTACCAACTCAAGGAACTCGAGAAAAAAAGAACAAACTGAGCCCAAAGTAAGCAGGAGGAAGGAAATAATAAAGATTAGAGCAGAAATGCATTAGAGATTAGCAAAACAGTAGAAAAGATAATGAAACTAAGAGCTGGTGTTTTTGAAAAGATAAATAAACTTGACAAGCCTCTAACTAGCCTAATTAAGACAAAAAGACTTACAAAAAAATGGTAGGAACAAGATGAGACATTACAACTGATACCATAGAAATACAAAGGATCATAAGAGACTAGTATGAACAGTTATACACCAGTAAATATGAGAACCTAGAAAATAAATATATTCCTGGAAATATGCAACCTACTATCACTGAATTAAGAAGAAATACAAAATCTGACAACACTAATAAAGAATAAGGAGATTGACATATAATCAAAAACTTCCTGACAAAGAAAAGCCCGGAACCAGATGGCCTCACTGATGAATTCTACCAATATTTAAGGAAGAATTAATACCAGTCCTTCTCAAGTTCTTTCAAAAAACTGAAGAGGAGGGAATACTTTTGAAGTCTTTTTGTGAGACCAGCATTGTCCTCATCAGCATGTTCTGACACCAAAGCCAGACAAGGATACCATAAGAGAAGAATATTATAGGCCAATATCCCTGATCTATATAGATGCAAAAATCCTCAACAAAATGGTAGCATATTGAATTGAATAGTACATTAAAAGGATCATACACCATAATCAAGTGGGATTTATCTCTAGAATGTAAGGATGCTTTAAAATAAGCAAGTCAGTGTGATACACAGCATTTACAGATTGAAGAATAACAATCCTACGATCATCTCAATAGATGCAGAAAAAGCATTTGACAAAATTAAACATCTTTTCATGATAAAAATTCTCAACAAATTAGGTTTAGAAGAATGTACCTCAACATGAAAAAGCCATGTGTAAGAAGACCACAGCTAACATCATACTCAATAGTGAGAAGCTATTTTCTCTAAGATCAGAAATAAGACAAAGGTGCCCACTTTCACCACTTCCATTCAACATGGTACTGGATGTCCTAGCAAGAGCGATGGGGCAAGAAAAAGAAATAAATGTCATCCAAATATGAAAAGAAGAAGTAAAATTATCTGTCTTTGTGAATGATATAATCTTATATATAGAAAACCCCAAAGATGTCACCAAAACTGTTAGAACTAATGAGCTAACTCAGTAAAGTTGCTCCTTCACTGAGGTGAATCCTCCTCTGACATTTAAGTTGTGCTGAAAAGGGACACATTGTAAGGTGCTGGCAATTATTCTGTATTCAGGAATCCTAGGCTCTGGTTTCAGCTTTGGCATCACTGAGCATTATATAACTTGAGTGCCAATATTCTCATTGGTTAAATGGGGAGATATATATACATATTTTTAATTTTAATTTTTTATATAATATTTATACATATTATTTAATTTTAATTTTTAATTTTTAATTTAAATAATTTAACATATATTTATTTTATTTTAATTTTAATTTTTTATTGAATTATCACTGATATACAGTGTTGCATTAGTTTCAGGTGTACAGCATAATGATTTGACGAGTCGGTATGTTATGCTATGCTCACCACCAGTGCAGCTACCGTATGTCATCACACAACAGTAGGAGAGTACCATTGACTATATTCCCTATGCTGTAACTTTTATCCTAGTGACTTATTCATTCCATAACTGGAAGCCTCTGTCTCAGTGTGTGGATAGTATTGACTACCTCATAGGAATGCCGTGAGAAGTAAATAATTGATGATGTGTGTGCATAACAGATGGTAATAAATGTAGTTTTTGTTCCCACTTTAGAGATTTGTTGATTCTGTGCTACATGAACACTAAATCAATAGAAAGCTCAGTTCTGCAGAAAATTTGGAATGAGACTTGGAAGCTTCTGCCACTTGGCTCCAGAGCCTTGGTTCTAAGGATAGTAGCAGGTTGACTGTCGAGGGAGATTATGTTTCTTGATATTCATTAGGTTTTATAATCTTCATGATTTATTTAATTATTGAAGTTATATTTTTGGTAATAACCAATTATTTAAAAATTGCCTGTAAGAGAGAAAATGAGCAGTTGTGTGCATAAATTATACTTTTGGACTTCTGTTATAATCTATGGCTAATGTCACCTCGGGTATGTGTACACACATACTCCTATTGTTTTATCTTCTGTAAAGGAATTTTATTCAATATTCTTTTTTCCTTTTTCCTTCCCTTCCCTTCCTTCAATTTTCATTTCTTGGAAGAGTAAGGGAATTCGCAAATGTTGGCCAGCCTCCTACTTAGATACCCTATCACCCTCCACTAAACTGGTACGGTGTTTATTTGTGCTTAGTCATCTTTTTTATTCTGTAATTTGTAGTTGTTGCAATCCTTGATGCATGACTAAATGGGTCTATAAGAGCATATTCTTGCCTGGGAAAATGATTGCATGGTCCATTTTACACTGGGCATTTCACAGAAGTAAGTACACTTCTTCAAAGGACAGGAGGAAGAAGGGGAAAGAGGAATGAATCAGAGAGAGACCTGAAGGGCACTGGGCTTTTAGGAACCACTAGACAGGCTGGCTGCTTTATCAGGACCTCAGGCTGGGGGCTGAGAGCAATAAATGAGTTCCACACACTTCAAAGGATTTGGCCTGGCCTGGGAATATGTTAATATGATAGAGGATTCTTCCTGATCCTACCTTTTCCTCCCTCAAGTATACTCCCTCTAAAACACCTAGGTTTTGAACTGGATTTCTGTGTCTGCATGGGCAATAGTATTCCTTAAACCTTAGCCATTTTTCACTCCTAGGGCCAGGAAAGTGTAAGTATTTTTAAAGAGTGGAGTAATCCATAAAGCAACTCATGTTTTTCTTCTTTTTACTCCAAACTCCCTTAGGGGCCCAGTTCTTTCCTAACATTGAATGAAAATGTGGGAAGTTTCCATAGTTTTTCTAGTTTCCCCATATAGTAGATTAAAAAAAAAAAAAAAAGAATCTCGGTGCACAGGCAGTCCCAAGAATACTAATTAAAATGTGAACTCCAGGGATAGTAAAAATTTCTTACTTAGTTCTGAGTCCACACATCTCCCTTCCTTCAGTTGGGGATCTGCCACGGTGGGTGGTGGGATGTTTATTCTCTCTCTTTCATCCCCATGTATTGTCTTTCTCCTCATCTGTTCCTTCTCACTTGGCAGCCCCTGGCTCCAGCAAGGTCAGAAGTAGGGCCTGGAGGTGTGGTAGGTGGTAGAAAACATTTCTGTTGGCTGATACTCTTTTGAATTGGCATGGTACCCTTTTTGGGCTTGATAGTTGCTCACAGCTGAGGCCCCCTCATGGGCTACTTTCAGATGTTTTCAGAAAACACCATGTCCCCCAAAAGAACCCACTTCTTAGGAGGGGGTGAGGTATCTCCTTGGACTGGGCACTTAAATTAAAGCTGTCTTCTTGAACAGAAAGTCAAGTTACTGGAGGATTGATCCTGCTAAATGGTTCATATTTAGACCGTTGGCATATATTGCTTTGCTGTTGGCCTTTGGAGCTTAATCCCATATCAACACTCTTGCATTAGAATGAGGAAAATGAAGGCAGGAGTGTAGCACAGTGATCAAAAGCAAAGGATTTGTGGTTCAAGTCCTGTTTCCCAAATTAAATAGCTATGTGACTTTGGATGACTTACTTAACCTCTCTGAGCCTTTGTTTCTTTGTAAAGTGGAATGATAACACCTAATTCAGAGGCTCGTTATGATGATGGGATGCTTAAAAGATCCAGCACATATACACACTCAGCCAACATGTGGTTTGACATCTCACCTACGATTTCCCAGCAGTGAGGTCCTGGATTTGCCCTGTGCTCTGAGAAGAAGCAGGTGGTTCAACACTAGACTCACCTTTACCTACTCGGGAACAGTTATGAAACCAGTTTTTAAAAACATGCCAACCAGCTATTTAAGAAGAGCTCCTTATAGGAGAGCCATGTTTGCAGTATCTAAACTGTCTTCCTGTATAATTTCTCATGTCATCCTTAAGATGCTCCTGTAAGCAGGCCAAAAAAAAAAAAAAAAAAAAGGTATTATTTTCCTCTCTTTACAGATGAGGTCATAGAAACAGGGCTGGACTCAGAACCCAGGCCTCAGACTTCCCAATGCTCTTCAGGCTGCATTGGCTCTCCTCTGCTGTCATAACACTGTTTGTCAAATGGGCCCGGCAGTAGGTGGCAGGGATGTTATTCCCTGGGGCGGCAGTTTGGTGGGAGGCCTTCGAAGGGAGGAAAGTTTCTTGCACAGGTTTTCGTCTGCGCAGGTGGCCTCCTAAGTGAGTGGGCAGGAATGCCTCTGGTGAGGTACAGGTCTGCTCTGTCCCATTAGGGAGCTGGTCTCTCCTTTCCTTCAGAAGGCACCAGTTCCTCAAAAAATCACCCCGTCGACATCCCATTAACAGAGCAGAACATGTTGACATCCAGCTGTTGCTTTCATTACCAATTTGTTTTAATTGGTCTCACACTGTTTTCCCCCTCACTTTTTGGTACCGTGTTGGTTTAACTCTGTCTGCAGCCAGCCTGGCTTTGAGCTGTAAACCTTTTATGAGGGGAACTTGCTGATGTGTGGAAAGTCACAGGCAGCTGGCCGGGCCTGGCCGGCTAGTCTGGAACATTCCATCCCAGACCTTAAGCATCCTGTGATTTTGTTTGCTCTTTCAACATCTCCTTTTTTAAACGGCAATCCCTGCAAATTTACAGAAGGAATACTTTTCTGGGCAGATTTCCAACAAAATTTATTCTTTTTTTTTTTTTTTTTTAAGATTTTATTTATTTATTTGAGAGAGAGAGTGAGAGAGAGCATGAGAGGGGAGAAGGTCAGAGGGAGAAGCAGACTCCCCATGGAGCTAGGAACCCCATGCAGGACTCAATCCCAGGACTCCGGGATCATGACCTGAGCCAAAGGCAGTCGCTTAACCAACTGAGCCACCCAGGCGCCCATCTAACAAAATTTATTCTTAATGTACAAATAACATACTGTAAAACTGAGTTTTAGGATGGAGTTTATAATGAAGGATGTTTGGCAGTTCTTGATGTTGGAAAAACATTTGAGTGATCATGAGGAGGACATTTTGCTGTAGTCGGTGTAATGAATTAACAACTGATTAACACCTGAGCAGTGGCCCAGTGCAGACAGTGCCCTTGGAGGAGGACAGAAGTCCAGATGGTGGGCTATGATCCAGAAGTTTGGGCTTCAGTCAAGAATGCAAAGTGATTGCAAGGTGGCCAAGAGGGAGATGGCAACCCATTTACAAAAGGCCATCTTTGGTTGTACCTGCCAGTGGTAACTACTTACTTGGTGTCATGAGTAGTTGAGATAGCAGTTTGCTTTATCTACAAAGAATCGTAAGGTAGAACTTACTCATTTCCCACAGCTTAGCTTTGATTCTTAGTCATACTCAACCTGAGCTTTTGTACAGGGGAAAAAAAACCCACCACACATGCCTGTGCAGGCATACACACACACACACACACACACACACACACACACACACACACACACACAGCAAAACCAAGGAGGCCAGCTTCCATTAAGAACCAATAATTTGTGTGTTTAACAAATGTTAATTTAGTAACTACTGTCCTTTAAGTACTATTATATTTGCACCTAACACAATAAAATCTCCTTTTTCTGGACGATTTATTTGAAACATCAAAAATTCTTGCAATTAAAGATAAATAGCTTTTATTCTGCTAGATGCAAATTAGCAGTCTATTATTCTCATGTTCACTAAATAAATATCCCATTTCAAATTGACAAAAGCAGAGTCCTTTCTTAAAATTTTTGTCTTGAAAATTATGTGATTAGTCTATTTTGACACATATGATACAAAAAAAAATTAGGTCCTTATGGAATACACAGAATTTACTTATTTATTCTGCATGGGCTCCCAGCCATCTTCTCCTAGGGAGTTGTACAGACACTGTTTAATTCTCCCAGCGATGTGTGACAATGTGTATGGAGTACCGTCAGCTAGAGAAGCTCACTTCCTTCTTGGTCTCCCGAGTTCTTATTGAGGGTTGGTCGGGTAGGCATAGAACAGTCTTATGGCTGACCTTTGTTCTTAGTTTCTAGACCCCTCCAGAGTTTAAACTGATACTATGTTTCCCAAGGTCCCAGTCATAAACCACAATGTTAGCATAGACTATCTGGCATGACCCAAGGCGCTAGGTAAACAAGGTACTCTTTTGGGGAGGGATATTCCAAGGGTTTAGAGGTTACCTTCAAAGTTAGAGGCCAGACTTTTCTTTGGAATGTTCATGGTTTGAATACCCCAGAGCTACTGAGACATTTTTCTTGCAGTCAGCATTCCAAGAAAGGGTCCTTACCCATAATGTCTTCTTATAGGACACAAGAACAATTTTGTCAGTCGGATTATCAGATTATTATTGGTCACTGGATGGTCTGGGTTAGGTGTTGCCTATTTAGAAAAGTTGTCCAGAAAGCCAGCTGCACTGCACATGGAGGCCATTGGAGCCTTGGGCAGCTGAGTTTCGAAAACCTTTATTGTACTGTAAATGTCTAGATGAAAATATGAGGTAATGTTCAGCTGAAACCATCAAAATTATAAACTCTCCTAAATTAGCTTGAAAACTCATCGGTATGATAAAGACTTTAGTCTTCCTATAGCACAGTGGAATGAGACTAGGTGATTATTATTATTATTATTTTTTAAAGATTTTATTTATTTATTTGTCAGAGAGAGAGAGAGAGCACAAGCAGGCAGAGTGGTAAGCAGAGGCAGAGGGAGAAGCAGGCTCCTTGCCGAGCAAGGAGCCCAATGTGGGACTTGATCCCAGGACCCTGGAATCATGACCTGAGCCGAAAGCAGCTGCTTAACCAACTGAGCCACCCAGGCATCCCGAGACTAGGTGATTATTTATAACCTTGCCCATGTGTCCCTTGGTAACAAGGACAGGTAAAACCAAAGCAGCGTGACACATTTGGAAGTTGCTGAGTTGACTGTCAGATATAAACAAAACCTACCAAAGTTGTGATTAAATACTAGGATTAGTTCCTCAGTATTTTGGCTTTTTTTTTTTTTTTCCCCAGACGGGCTAAAGTTTTATAAATGTGACCTCAGTACTAAATAAAATTCACCCTAATTAAAGAGAATTTCTAATGATAAAATCCTGCGATGAGTCTTTGGGCATGCTATTCTCTAAGGAGCTGAGCCACATTCAGTGTATACTGCCAAATATTTTTGAGGTTGAATTGCTCCGGAGCTCATTATCAATGGGTTTTCATCTGTTCTTTTTGAATCAATGATTTCCTTTGTTGGATTTAGACTCTCTTTATATTCTCTTGACACCCATATAACAAAAGATGTCTGATTTAGCAATGCTGTTTGCTAGAAAAATCCAACGTCAGGTGAGTTATTGCACCTATTAACCCCCTCTGTTCTTTACTTTTGTGTGCAATGTGCTCTCTCCAGTGGGGTTTCCCCCATTCAGTGTTGGGCTTGCTTTGCACTTGAAAAGTAAAGGTTCTTTTCTATTCTCAGCAGTTTCTCAGTCTTTCTCTCTTTGCACCCATTTCCTTCTCTGGTTCTCCCCACAACCATCCTTATCCAATCTCTCATTTAGGACTTTTAAATCATCAAGGCGAAAAGCAAGAATAACAAGTTTCATAATCAAAACCTTAGATCTATTACCACTAAATTCCTTGCCAAGAATTTTCTAAATCACTTAGGCGTAACAATTGCTCATTTTTATTACTTGGTTGTGCTATTCTACTTTTTCAGTAACTTTGCATCAGGTATATACATGTGCCATATATTTTTATATCTCTTACTTTACTTTTATTATGTCAATTACTCAAAGGTCATTCAAATTTTCAGCTGAACCAACCTATCTGTAAGGTGTGCGCTGCTAGAAGTTTGTTTAAAATTGAAAGGTTTTTCCTTTTTAAATGGAAGGCAAGGGATTAACTATAGTAGCCAGTTGGGGTTTTCTTTAATTCTAGAAGTGGAGAACATATGTACATGATAAACTTTGAGTAGTAGGAGAGTCACACATTTCTAAGGTAAAAATAGTTAAGTCGGCAGACTATGGTGCTATTTATAGTCTTTATTACTGAATGTGTCTGATGTTAATTATGTTAAATGTCAGATGTTAAATCCAGAGGACTGCTCTAAATTATGGACTTGATATATTTTTACTGGATAATCAAATATAAGAAAGCTGAGTTTTACCTTCTTAACCAGCATAGATAAAATTTTTAGAAATACTCTAAATTAACTGGGTGGCTCCAGTCAACAGCATCTGGGAGACACTGCAGGTGGATAAGTGTAGACCAGCTCTAGAGAAAGGCAACTCCTATTCAGATCTTCAGTCCTTCACTAGCCATCTCCGAGCTTCTTGGTTAATGTTCAACTTCTTTAAGACTGGTTTCTCTCATCAGTAAAATGAGGATGATAGTTACATTTATTTCAGAGAGTTCTTATGAAAATATCCAAGTAGAGTATTTACATTGCCTAGCATGTACTAAGTACTTGAAAAATAGTTACTTCTTCTTGTAGGCAGAATCAGGATTATTTTTTAGCACAACTTTCACAATTGAATTAATTCAGGACTCTAAGGAAACATTTTGTCAGTCAGGCATCACTTATCAAGGCAGACACGTGAGGGCAGTTGTTTAAGATGCTTCTGCCTATCAAAAGTTAGCGAGCTAGCCAGTCTTTAGAGATGGTCCATTCATCCTTATTTTTAAGGACTTGGTTGACACTTACATGTGAATATGATGCAGAACTTGAGAACCTCAGTCCCTGGCTCAAAACCATTCAAAGCTCTTTTTTAGAAATAATGCTGAAATATTGATTTATTTTTGTAAGTACAAGCATTGCTTTCCTTTGACAGTTGATTTAAAGTCTCTGTCTAGTATATCCAATGTTTGGGCTTCCTCAGAGTGTGTTTCTATGTATGTATGCATGTATGTATATATGTATGAATGTAGGTATGTATGAATGTAGGTATGTATGTATGAATGTAGGTATGTGTGTCCATCCACCCATCCATCCATCCATCCATCCATCCTTTGAATGGGCCATACTTTCCTGTTTCTTTGCATGCTTTGTGATTTTTCTTGTTTGAAAAGTAGACAATTAAATATAATGATATGGTAACTTTGGAAAGAAGATTCACCTTCCTTACAGTTAGCTATTCCTTGATTGTTGACGGTTGCAATCATCTGTTTAGTTACTTTTCCAAACTACTTTTGCAATAACTCTAATTCCTTATGGTGTGTGGTCACTGAGCACTATTAGCTGGTATCGTGACTGAGATTTTCTTGTAATCCAAGAGCTCAAAGAAACAAACACCTATCCCAGTCTTTGCACATTGGCTCTGTGCTGTGGCACTTCTTTAACACTTAGCCAGGCCATTTACAACTTTGTCCTAGCCTTCACTTCTTGTTTGCACTGAACTTAAAGATCTGCTGAAGATAAAAGCTTAGGGTCTCCACAGGTATTTAATGAACATGTATTCTGCCCCAAGCACGAGCATGTCTTCCTAAGTTCCTGAGTATACATGGATGATTTTGAAAGTGCCAAACCCCAAGGAAACATTGTCCCCAGCTTTTCCTCCCAGGCTTTAGGCTGTATATTATATGTCTCAGCCCTAGCCCTTTATCCCAGGTGGCTGTGGGTTTTCCATTCATCTTACAATGTTTTAATAACTATTAGCTGTTCACAGTTTATTCTGCACCACCAAACATACAGCTTTGAAGTCCACAAAAAAAAAAGCAATCACACATGGAATTTCATAAAATTGTCATATTTATATTTTTTGAGGTTTTGCCATTTCCCCACTGAGACTTACTCTACTAGCTGGTTTGTTTCTTAGCACCATTACATTTTCCATGCTTCAGAGTCTCTGACACACCTGAGAGACTTTCCATCCAAGATCATTTCATGGATAAGGGCCTGCCATGTTTTCTTAGACAGCCATGGGCAAAGGACTATGATCTTTCTGTGCCATGGTGGAAACCACGGAATACTGCCTTACCTCCTCCTTTTTTTTTTTTTTTAATTTAATTTAATTTTTTCAGTGTTCCAGGATTCATTGTTTATGCACCACACCCAGTGCTCCATGCAATACGTGCCCTCCTTAATGCCCACTGCCAGGCTCACACAGCCCCCATCCCCCTCCCCTCCAAAACCCTCAGTTTGTTTCTCAGAGTTCACAGTCTCTCATGCATGAGAGACTGCCTTACCTCCTTCTTAGACCCTGCCTTTGGGTAGGTGCTTTTTCTTCTAATGGATTTTATTTTTAATACCTGCTTGTTATGTAAATTTGTTCATGTGATACACCTCCGTGTCTGTCATTTTTTCTTCCTTTTTGTTTGCAAGCCACTTAAAGATTATTTTTAAGAGGTTTAGAAAAACTTGCTTTTATTTCAAAAGTGAAACTTCATGAGTACTAGTCAGCAAAGAACTGAGTAATCTTTAAGGTCAAGAACAACAACAACAAAAAATCAGACAATAACCAGAGATTTTACTTAGCTCATACCACACAGATTCCGCCATAATTTTTATCAGGTTTGCAACACATTATGTTAGGAGGTGAATCTTGAAAGAGACTCCTTTAAAGGAGCCCTCTTTAACATCTCAACCTCTTCTAGGTATGAGTTGTTTGATAAATCTGGTAATATTCACACTAACATATTTTTATCGTGCTTAACAGACATTCCGGTTCCTTCAGCAACATTATCTCATCGGGTCCTCAGAACCAGTAGTGAGATAAGCCTTGCTTTTGCTGTCACCACCCTCCCATTTTCTCTGAATATCTTTTCAGTGGAGAAACCAGTTTTCTTTCAGGGAGCAGATCGACACTGATATGGATGCCTGTCCAGACCTTTTTTCTCTTTTTTACTGCCCCCCAGTCAACTTGCCCTGACTTTCCCAGCTGCTTCGGCTCACCATTCCTCTCAAGGGGTCAGTGGTTCGTAACACTGACTACATATTAAAATTATTCTAGGAGTTCTTAAAAAAAAAAAAATCACTTTGTATCTGGGTTCCCTTTTAGTCCAACTGCATCAGAACTGTTAGGCAAGATTTGGAAAGTGCCCAGGCAGTGGTATCTCTCTTTTTCTTTTTCTCTCTCTTTTTCTCTGTCTCCCTCCCTCCCGTTGTCCCTCCCTCACTCCTTCCTTCCTTTCATTTTTTTGGTAAGCTTTTTGGATGATTTTAACAGGCAGCGAGGTTTGAGAAGCACTTACAACTGTCGTCTTCAGAGATGGAGAGTAGTTTGATTCCAGTTTTCTTAAAAATGAAACCTTTGTGTCCTAACCATTATTTTCCTGTGGCTTTTCTTTTATGGTAAGAAATCTCATATTTCCATTTTGTCAAATAAGAATGTATTTTGTTTATATACTTATATAATTAAAGCATTTTCAATACATTATTTCTCAGTGAAACTCTCTTTTAGGCATATGATTAGTGTCCCATCTTAGAGGAATGGAGGCCCGGGGAGGTTTCTGGCTGCAGATTAAGAAGTTTGAGTGTGGCTGTGTGTGTATGGTGGGGGCGAAGGGGAGGAGAGTGCAGTACAGGTTTTCTAAGGTGATGAACTTTACTTCCCCTTGCTATTCACAGTGTGGTCCATGAGTCCACAGGCCCTGCATTATCACCTGGAAGCTTGTTAAAAATGCAGAATCCCAGGTCCTACTGCAGATATGCTGAATCAGGGCTATAGTTTAACAAGGTCTCTAGGTGATTCAGATTCTCATTAAGGTTTGAAACTCTCTGCTTTCTACCATGCTGCCTCTTGGAATTCTCAGTCCTCTGTTTTGTGGTGTCTTTGTCTAAATATGTTGCATATATGGATGCTACGAGGTATAATTTTTCAGAGTTCTTATCGATAGTTTCCCTTCGGAAGTTTATTTTTCATTCTTTTCGTTGCGACTTGAGGCATTTTTTTTTTTCCCCTGTAGCTCTCCTACTGCCCTGGAAATGAATCTCTGATTATTTTCTGCTGCTTTGAATTTTGCAGGTCCAAGAGCTGTGGAGGACCCTGGGAGGGTGGATGCTGCTTTTCCACCATCATAATTTTCCTTCTTTTTCTGAGCCAGAGGGTATAACCTAGGAAAATGCCAATCAGACTCCCATTAAAATTTAGATTCTCAGTGGATCATGCTGAACTCTTGTTCCTTATTATCATTGCTCACAGTCCATAAGAGGACTTCAGGGATCTCATGTGGTAACATCTTTCCTAATAGGTATTCTCTCTACATACTTAAATTGAAAAGGTTCCTAGTGATATGCATTACACTTTACTGAGCTATACATTTCTCTCTGCTTCCCTAATGAGTTCCAAAACCTGGAGAAGTCGAAGAGAAAAAAGAAGGATGCCGCAGTTGCAAGACCGGGGCTCTCTCTCGGCCACTGTGGTTGAAATAAACAAACAGGTTGTTTTCTGAATCTGAGGCTGTGTTGAGGTGCTGCCGCTGCGTGGGAAGCAGCCCTGACAGCTTGTCTCGTGATCCACCGTGCAGTTTCTGCAACACACCAACGGCTCTGGGCTCAAATTGCTTTACCGCCTCTCTGTATCTGTCTTCACCCCAGTATTTCCCCAGACCCGGAGAAGGTAATGACTTCGCGCTCCTTTTGGATGAGAAAATACACAAAGCTCCAGCTAGGATCCTAAAGTTAATTTGTGGCTTTTCTTTGAGGAGGGAATATGCGCGGGCCAACGGTATACTCGATATGTAAAGTGAACATGCTCAGGAATATAGCTAAATTCGTGTAAGAAGCACATGAATGCATATCACATATTAAGAAATACAAACAAAACACGAACTCGCCCTCGTTTAAACCCTGTGACTCTTCTTTATAGCTCTCATGGAGCGCTTATCTTGTGCCTTGTGTTATGGTACATATTTACTCTCTGAACTTGATTGTAAGCTGCTTGAAGTGTCTTACTCATTGTTATAGTCCCTAACGTGCCCAGCTCAGTGTTTTCTCCATATCACAGACCGTCGCTGAAGTCAATGCATACGACCAAATAAATTATGGTGGAGAGAAGAAATATGAGTCTGGGCATTTGGGTTCAGTGTTTGCGACACTGAGGAGAAAGAGAGCCTGGGAGAGCAGTACACATCCCTGGGTTCTAGTTTTCAACTGTAAAATGTGAACGCAGGAGGGGCAGATTTTTCAAATCCTTTCTAAGGCTACAATTTTAGCAGTCTGGGTTGGAGAGGTATGCGACAGCCAAGTAGAAAAGCCTAGCTGGAATCTCAGGTGAGATATCATGATGACAGAATATGTTCTGGGGCGTCTTCGGCACGTGGGTCTTTGTTAAACCATAAGAGTGGATGTGATCTCACAGACAGTATATAGAGTAAGAAATGGTTTCAGGTGGGACTCCTGTCAAACAATTTGTGAAACACAGACGGGTAAAAAGATGTCTGTGGTGACTACTGATAGGTAAGTTAGTGAGGAGAAGGAAGATTAGGGGTGGGCGTTCATAGAAGGCTCGCCTCCCCTCCCATGAGAAGGCAGTCGCAGATTTTGTGGTTGTGGTTTTGCTGCATGGGTGTGTCTGAAGGACGAGACGCCTCTGACTCCATTCTGCCTCCTTAGCATTGCTCGACTCGCAGCCCCCTTTCCTGACTGTCCCCTCTGGGGTTGAAGGGGGTACTAAATGTGGTCTCTGAACCCCACTCTTTGTTCACTTGTGTTCATTTTTTATGTATTAAACTCTCGCAAATGATACTACTTTTTTTTTAAAAATAGGGGCTCAATGTTAAAATCTTTCCTTTGCAAGTGGATAACATCAAGCCAATCCCCTTTGTGTGACATCTGAGGATCTTCGTCATTGGGCGTTCTTCACCCAGCCTTTGTCAGGCTCGTGTTCTCCGAGTCCCATTTTGAACGTTGACTGGATCAGTGTCAGATGGTTGTCTGGTTACACATATCCCATTCTCTTCTACCTGACTGTGCCTTTGATTATTCTGTCTCTCTATCTAGTGCGCTTTGTTCATTTTCCTTTTCTTGGCAAGTGTCTGTGTTTAAAACATAGCCCAAGTATTTAATTTTTGAGTTACTCTCTTTCTAGGTCACTTAGCAGCTCTTACATTTGCCCCAGGAGCACTTTGCACATGTTGCCATTGTCCCATTTCTCTCCTCCCATAATTGGTTGCCTACACAGACTACGTGGAGTCCTTGATGGACTTTATTGTGACTAGGTCATGGGTCGAATTTGAACTGAAAGTCTCAGGTAAGGGTTCAGATTCATAAATCTTGTTGTTTTTGAATGACCAAGTCCACACATTTGTGGCCTCCTCCCATATTCCCGGCACTGTGAAATGTGCTATGCTAGGATGTCCTAGGAGTGGGGCAAGTCTGCAACTGGCCACCATGGTGACTTGGTAAAAGTTACATTTGTCCCTGATCTGTAGAAGTAGTCCAAGTGTAGGCATAAGAAGCATGTATCTGACATGCATGCTGATTTTATTTCTTCTTCTTCTTTTTTTTTTTAAAGATTTTATTTATTTATTTGACAGAGAGAGAGATCGGGCAGAGAGAGAGGGGGAAGCAGGCAGAGAGCCTGATGCGGGGCTCCATTCCAGGACCCTGAGATCATGACCTGAGCTGAAGGCAGAGGGTTTAACCCACTGAGCCCCCAGGTGCCCCGATTTTATTTCTTCTTAAGTTCTGATATTAAACATATTAAGAATATCCTGGGTGATAAATCATTGTTAAGACATTTTGCAACCCTAAGAAAGGGTCTCCTTCATTAATTCCTTACAAGCAGCTCAAAATGGTGAATAAATCTATAGTGTGTTTGAGTTGTTTTCCACATCATTATTAGCTAATATATTGCATCACATATAGAAAAACTCAACAAAGCTTTTTAAATGCATGAATGAATGAATTTTCACAATAATATAATAAATAATATATTTTCAACAAAAAGTGAATCTCTTTTTAAAAGAGCTTAACCAAGTAATTTATAGCAAGTATAAGAAAATAAAAAGACCTAGGACTAAAATAATATATTTGTATAATTCTATCTCCTCAATTAAATGGGATATGATGCAAGCTAATTAGTAACACTGACTTATCCCAAGTATTATTTGTTTTTTCCTTCATTAACACTGACTTATCCCAAGTATTATTTGAAGAAGCTTTCTGAAATGGCTTTCTAAGCAAGTTGGTGACAAATACCTTTGGCTTGTTTTAATGACTACCTTCATTTCTCTGTCATAGCTCCCACCAATAGTCTGTTTGGTCTAGTTTGCTTGTTTGGTTGTCAGTTAACCTAAATCAAAACTACAGGCAACACTTCCTCCAGCTTTTCTGTTTTTCCTAACTTAATTTGTTGTCAAAATACCTAGGTTTCTCTAAAGCTTGGATGTCATTTTTGGTGGGCTTTAATAAACCATACTGTAACTTCATCTAGTATGAGCCCTGGGCCTTTCAATTTCTTCTCATTCCAGGAGAAGTTTGCCCATTGCCTTTTCAATACCTCATTATGTCTCAGAGAGTTTGAAATCCTTTTCCTTCCATCAACAGAAAGAAAAGAAAGTAAGAAAAACATGGTACTAGCAACATTGTTTTGGAATCATCTATTTACACATTCCTATCCCCAGAGTATAAATGTTCTCTTCATATTTTTATCTGAGGTATCTGTCATGTTATTTGGCACATGGCTGATGTGCTGAAATATTTGCTGCTCTAAGTCAGTTAGTGTGTTACCCTATGATTTTCCTTTCCTAGGCAGAAAAGAAATTCTCAACTATTTGCTTCCCGAACTTTTCTTTCTTTTGCTTCCTATTCTTTCTGATCAATATTGTATACTATAATTTGCATTAAATTCATCAATTTCCCTAGGAAGCATGTTACCCAGGATCAGATACATTTGCTTTCTGAGACAATTTTCTTACTAAAAGAATTTCAGGAGGGAACCATTCCTTAAATCCTTTTAAGAAAATCTTAACACATATCAGTTTCATAATAAGAATGCAATGGTCAGGTACTCAGATTCTATAAAGCCCTGAAAAATCTTCTACACTTAGTCAAAGATGGTACATCTTTATATGATTTTCTCTCTAAAGCTTTTTTGAAGGATTGAGTAAATGAGTATAGCATCCATAATGTCTCTTACCTGCATTACATAACCAGATGTAATGACTAGCTCGTAGGTAACGTTTTACCTGTGGCTCTTAACACAAGCACTGTTTGCCAAACAAACCACTTCCCAATCAAAATCTCACTGCTAGCTTCTGGCCAGCCAGTTTCTGCATAGGTATTTATATTTGAATTTAGTCCCATCGTTGTATAGTTAGATCTTTAGGTCCATGGTACTTTAGCTTCCAGAGTTATAGGGGAGTAAAACAACATGCCAACTTGGATCCTATCATTCTTAGGAATCTTACTCCAATGGTTACTCCCTAAGAGAACAATCTCCTGGGTTTCCTTCTACATCACTGGCTACGCTGCCTCTTTTTTGCATTATCAATATGGCTTCTTCACCTCAAACATTACATTTAGGAATTTCTCGATGCTTGGTTTTACACTCTAGTTTCTCTTTATTTTCTCCTAAGCAGACTTATAGGCACCAGTAGCTTTACCAACCACCATAAGATCAGGGCTCCCACATGTCTGTCTCTAGCCAAGACCTGTATTTCGTGCTCTAGGCATGTATAGGCAACTTGCCATTTGGGGTGGGGTGGATGTCTTAAAGGCACATTAAACTCAACTTGGCTGCCCCAGTATCTCCTTATGGGCCACGCCACCCAGAGAGCTGTCCCTGTCATGGGCGCAAGCAGTTCTTTATCTCCCCTGGATGTTAGTCAGCCTGCACCTTCCAGTGCTGCCCAAGACTGTTCCTAATCCTTCGTTTCCTCCTTCAGTTAAGAGCCCAGTTATCTACTTAGTAGTATCAACTAGAAAACTAGAGCTCATCCTTTTCAACTATTTCTTTCTTTTCCCTTATCACCAAGTGTTGTCCATTAAATCTCCTAGCCAGAATTTTCTACCTTCTCTGTGTGAAACACCCTAGTCCAAGCTACAGGTCTCAGTAACATGTTATAAAATGCTACTACATTTATCCACCTACCTTTTTTTCTTGCTTCCTTGTAAGCCTTTCTTCATGTGGCATAGGATAAAAATCTACTAATTGATGTAGAACATCTCTTCTCAGGGTCATTTAGGGCTCTACTGAGGGGTTCCACAAGGTCAAAATTATTTTCTTAATAACACTACTGTTTGTCACCCTCATTCTTTCTCAATGCACCGGAATTTTTCAGGCTAAACTAACCTGTGATATTATAACAGAAAAAATATGAGAATCCAGATTTTCTATCAGGGCAAATATTAGAGGGACTTTGAAAAATATAAAACTACCACTCCCCTCTCTCTAATTCATTTTTGTTTTGAGGTATGTAGTTATTCTTAAAATAAAAATTATGTTATTCATGTTAATGTGTAATACATTTATTTTTGTTATTTTAAATGAATTAATAAACACCTAAAAAATTTCTCAGGTCTAATTTATAAAACCATAACTGTTCATAGATATAATGTGCAAATAAGCAAAAGCTCTTTGAAGTTCTGGGTAACTTTTAAGAGTGTAAACTGTTCTAGAGACTAAACCACTTGAGAACCACTGTCCTGCATGGCCATCTGTGGCCTGGCTACTCCCTAACTTTCCAAATCCATCTTTCTTTACACCACACTGCTCTTTTTCTACTCCATCAGTCTTGATCCTTTCAGTCCGTATTTCTTGCCTATTTCCCTTTCAATATAGGCACTTTGTCAGAAACTCTCCTAATCTTCTTGACTGGGTCAAATTTACTATTTTAGGGGTGCCTGGGTGGCACAGTCAGTTAAATGTCCAGATCTTGGTTTCAGCTCAGGTCACGATCTCAGGGTTGTGAGACTGAGCCCTCCATTGGGCTCCATGATCAGCGTGGGGTCCTCTTGAGATTCTCTCTCCTTATTCCGCTCCCACTTGTCCTCTCTCTCTCTTAAATAAATAAATCTTTTAAATATTTTACTATTTTAACATCTCATAGCATTTGCATGCCTTATTATTATGATTATAATAACTGCATTTGTTTCTGTCATTTTTTAGTTAATTTCTGAAGGCTCATTAGCTGAAAATGCCATGAAATAAGGAGCCAAGTCTATTTTTGTTCAACATCAAAGCTCCAGTGCCTAGCATGGAACCTGGCGTCCAATAGGAACGTATAGAATAAATAAAGTGGATGAACTAGAATTATGCCACTGGCACAGAAATAGTCCTACAACATGTAATACTACAAAGAGTAGGCGTAAAATTCAAAAATAAAACCAACAGATTTTTAAGGTAGATGAGAATATCCCCAGGATTTAGACAAAAGGAGAGTAGCCTAATGATCCATCTAAAAGGGAAATGAGGCAAAAAAAAAAAAAAAAAAGGCCAGGGATAGAAAAGCACCAACTCTGAAATTATATTCATTAAGAAGTAAGAGCATATTGAAAGGAGTAGTAGGAGACAAGATTAGGAAGATAATCAAAAGCCAAATGTTCGGAACTTTGGATGTTAACCTCAGGAATTTGAGCTTCAATCCATAAAAAGTGGGGAATCCGATGAGTGCATATGGAAAGGACTGGCAGGAGCAATAGTGCATTTGGGGCACATTTATCTACTAGCCATGTGTGAGATGCACTAGAACAGTGCTGGTGAAGGTAGTTGGGGAATCTCCTGGACTTTTGCATAAAATTCCTCTGAAGTAATGGTGGCCACACAAAATCTGTTTTCAGAGACCAAGGATGACTTCCATGGTATTGAGGTCAAAATTTCAAAGATTTATTTATTTGAGAGAGAGAGAGAGAGACAAAGCCAGCATGAGCAGGGGGAGGGGAAAAGGGAGATGGAGAGAATCCTCAGACTCCCTGCTGAGAGCAATGTAGGGCTTGATCCCAGGATCCTAAGATCATGACCAAAGCTGAAACCAAGAGTCAGATGATTAACCAACTGAGCCACCCAGGCACCCTGAGATAGAAATTTCAAAATAATAAAGCTTCAAGAGAATGGGCTTTTCTTCTCACAGTCTTCTAAGCTGTTTCCTGAAGCTAAAGAGTGTTTTTACAATATGGAGTGAACAAAGCTTTTGTATGTTGGTATGATTCTTGAAACATGGATTTCTGTTGCAATGAGTGTGGTACATGTTTACTCCCTTGCATGACCTAATCTGTGAAATTGTAACTATGCACCTGGTCATGTGATGTTTCATCCCTTTATGGTGCATTCACCAACCATGCTGTAAATGTCTTCACTCCAGATTGAATTTTTATATACTTGGAATCATGTTCGAATCAAAACTCCAATAACTTGAAAGGTGAGATGATTTTTTTTTCATTTTCTCTTAAAGAAGTTTATAGTCCTCAAGGAATCACAGTATCAGTGAACTCTATAAATGGTTGTTGTACAGATAGAGCATGTGCACTGAGTCTGTTTTTAAAATTGAACAAACGAGAGCATGGAGCTTTATGCCCTAAAACTTTGCTAATAGTTTTCCATGAGGGTTTTCCCGGAGCCTCAAGTGGCTCCACAAATGGGGACTCTTAGAAGAAAAGCCTTTTTAGCATTATGGGGAATATTCCCCCCATATTAAAAATGGAAAAACCTTATAATTTATTATATGATGCTGGAATACATTTGATCCTTCCAGTCTGTGGGGACTATCATTTATTTATTGCTTACTCTGGGCTAGCACTACATTAGGTCTTTTAAATGTATTCTCCAATTTAATCCCCATGAAATCCTGAATAGTATTAGTCTTATTTTTATCTCCATTGAAGGAATGATGAATTCTGGAAGTTAGAATATTTAAGTAACTTCTTCAAGTTTATATAGGTAGTAAGTGTTGGAGCTGGGCTTTTCTGATCCATTCATTCACTCAAATAAAGAATTTGGAGAGGGCGCCTGGGTGGCTCAGTTGTTAATCATCTGCCCTAGGCTCAGGTCATTATCTCAGGGTCCTGGGATCGAGTCCCGCATCAGCTCCCTGTGCAGTAGAGAGTTTGCTCCTCCCTCTCCCTCTGATCCTCCTCCTGGCTTGTATGTGTGCATGCACTCTCTTACTCTTTCTCTCAAATAAATAAATAAAATCTTAAAAAAAAAAAAATAAGACTTTGGAGAATCACTAGTGAATAAGAGCCCTGTCCTCATGGAGCTTGTGTTCTAGAGGTGGAGGAAAATTTGGATGAGTAGCTAGTAAATAAATACCGAGCAACAGACTTTCGTGGTGATCTGAAGTCTATGATGAGAAATACAGTAGGGTAAGGGGATAGAGAATGAAGGGATAATTTTTGTAATCCTATTTTTGGTAAGAGTGAGAAAATCAGTCTTCCCTGGTATAATGACATTTGAACTGAACTTTGGGTGGAGTGATGAATCAAACTCTATGAATATAAGGGAAAAGTATTCTAGGTAACGACCCTGAGGATAGAAAGTGGTGGCTTATTCCCCTGAGAGTGGCCTAAGCACTATGGGCCCAGGTAGAGCACTGGGAGATGAATCTAGAGAGTTAGGTATAATGATCGTGAATGCTTTTGTTGGCTATAGTAGAAAGTTTGGATTTAATTTGTTGATTAATGTTGAGTGATGGGAAGCCACTGAAAGGTTTGAATAGGATATCCCTTAGGAAATTTCTGGGTTTTTAGGAGCTCTGTGTCAGGAATCAGGGGCAGAGAACAGATGTATATTTCTTACTGTGTCACATGCTAGTACCATAAATCTAGACTTTCATCTCTTGGCTTTTAGATTATTATATCACTGAATGTTATTTTATTGCCATAGATGATTGCGACAGGGTTTCCTGATTTTCTTCATTCATAAATTCAATCTGTCTGCTATACCTGGTTCAAATTATTTATTACAATAATTATTTACTGATTAAAATTTATTTATTATAATTCCAAAGAGAGTTTTCAGGTGAAGATTCCTTTCTTCATTATTCTGAGAATACTTACAATCATTCCTTTCTTTGTGCCTTTTCTCAAACGCTGGTCTCCTTTTCTCAAAGAGGGAGCTGTTTCTTACTTACAATTGATGTATCTTTCCAGGTTCAGTTGGAATAACCTTCTCTTCCTCTCCAAACTCTCACCAAGCTCTCTGTTCTTTGATCTTCTATAGTAATTATTGTTTGCCTATGTCATCCCAGGACTGAATTATATATTGCTTTATATTCATTTATTTAATTATTCATACATTTGTACATTTGTTAATTGAATTAATTAATTGACTTGTTCATTTGACAAATGTTTATCAAGGGCCTATTATATTCTAGGCATTTCTCTAGACACAGGGCTGAGTGTGGACAATTTTTTAAATCAATTTTAATGGAGATAATTTGCATTTAATAAAATGCACAGCTTTTAAGTGAAGAATTCAGTGAGAATTCAATGTTTACATCTGTGTAAACTGCATCATACTCAATATGTGAAACATTTCCATCATCTTCAACGTACCGAGTTTCTTTGTACATCTTAGATGTCTACCTCCTACCTGACACCTCTCCGCTTCCATCACCATAGTTTAGCATGCTATTTTAGAATTTCAAATAAGTGAAGTCATATAGTATGGTCCTTTTGATTTAGGTTCTTTTCGTCATCATTATATCTGTGAGATTATCTATGTTGTTGCATTTTTAGTAGATTGTGAATTTTTTAATGATAAGTAGTATTCCATTGCACAAATATCCACATAACTTTTTTTTAAAGCATCTTTTTTTTAAAGACTTTATTCATTTGAAAGAGAGAGAAAGTGAGAGAGAGCATGAGAGGGAAGAAGGTCAGAGGGAGAAGCAGACTCCCTGTGTAGCTGGGAGTCCAATGAGGGACTTGATCCTGGGTCTCCGAGATCATGACCTGAGCCGAAGGCAGTTGCCCAACCAACTGAGCCACCCAGGTGCCCCACAAATATCCACATACCTTTAAATGTCACCTGTTGATGGATATTTGGTTGTGTTTAGTTTTTGGCTACTGTAAATAAAACCTGCTATAAACATTTGTGTACAAATATTTCTCTGGGAGGATGTTTACATTTCTCTTGATTAAACCAGTGAATGGAATTGACAAATCATAGGAAAGGTATATATTTGAATATGTAAGAAATGTTCCTGACCAGTTGTAGCACTTTTTTCACTCCCATCAGCAAATGTGATAGTTCCAGTTGCTTAAAATCTTCACCAATACTTGGTATTGTCAATCTTTTTAATTTTTAAAATTTTGTTATTATAACATATGGAAAGTTACATCTCATTATAGTTCTAATTTGCATTGCTTTGGTGATGACCAATGTTGAGCATGTTTTTTATTTGCTTATTCAGCATTTCTATATCAAATATATATATATGTATATATATAGAACTCTTTTTGGTGAGCAAAGTACTATGGAAGTGGTAACAGAGAAGCTAACAGAGAAATACAGTAGACAGATGATGAAGATGCTCACAGTCTGGCAGAGAAGACAGATACGTAGAAATGGTTATGATACAAACAGAATGAAATCGGTATTAAAGCAACATATAAAATTTATTGAGCTCTTACTATATGCCATGGATTACGTCATTTAATCTTCAACACAACCTACGATGTAAGTACATCATTATCCTCCTTTTACAGATGGGAAAACTGAGGTAGAAAGTCGTGTGAAGTCACTTGGTCAAGATAACATAGTAAATGACAGAGCTAGGGTATGATCTTCGGCTGTCTGATTCCCTCGTTCTTGAAATAAAGTTAGAATGTAATGCAAAGGAAGAAGCAAATTATTCTTGGAGATAGTATGATGCCGAAGGACTTGAAAACATAAGACATATCATGAGGCCTTAATTATCAATGATAAGGGACAACTTGTCTCCCACTGCGTGAGGCATACATAAATTCAGAATATACAACCATCTCCTGATTTCAAAGCTAACACAAATTCCCATGCCAAGGTAGAGCTGGTATCTGCCGAAGAGTCTATGATTCTTATTTCCACTACTCATCTACCATCCCCTAAAATATCAAGAATTATTGCGAACTATCACTTGAGATCTTTCAAGTGTTTTAGGATTTGTTTTCCCCAAATCTGATAATTATTTACTCAGTTCCTTTGATCCTTTAATCCAAGTATGGTATTATCTCAAAAGCACACACATCTTCTAGTCAGCAGAAATATTTATTCCTCTTTATAAATTATTAAATTAACTTTATGGCTTAGAACTAAGTACCTCGTGAATCTTGTTATCATGAATTAATAATAATTCTGTACATTTATATAATGCTTTACGATGTTCTTCCACATAAATTATCTTATTTAATTTTCATAGCAGTGTAGTATATTAGAGAAAGTTGATATTAATACTCCAATTTTCACTATGAGGAATCAAAGACTTAGGAAATTTTGAGTCACTTCTTTGATTTATATGGCTATGGATTATTGAGCTGGACTTAGGAGGAATCCTGTCTACTTTTCTCTCCTTCTCTCTCTCTCTCCCTCTCTCTCTCTCTCCCTCTTTCTTTGTCGCTTTCTCTCTCCCCCACACCTTTTTTTTCTTTCACTCATTAGGGCCTGATCATATCTGAGCGATCAGAAGAATTTGAGTTCTTGAAAGTGTAAAGATGGCAATCACAGCTGGAATGAGGGTGAATGAACTAGGATGCCGCAACCCTATGAGATCTGGTCAAAGCATCATCCAGGAAGAAGTCTGAGTCATTTATTAGAATTGTGTCAAGTGGCTTAGAACTTCAGTGTGGTAGCACATTAGAGATGGGAGAGATTAATGTGTCTGGATTTAGTCAGGGGCAGGGAATTTTGGTAGCCTTTGAAAGTGGAGTAGAATTTGAATCGGTAGAGATAAGAATTATGTTTTACTTGCTAGAGGGGCAGCACAAACAAAGATTGTAAGAGAAAGCTCATAGAGAAATATTTGGGAAGAGGGGACTATCGTATTACAAACCACATGGTGGGGATTAGTGAGAAATTAGGTTGGATAAATAGGATATAGAAGGACATAGTAGATTGGAAGCAGGAGGTGGAAAATAGGGAAATACATCATGTTCTTGGAATGGGGACTAGCATGTTAATGGCCTGTTTGGAGATGATCAATCCCTTCTTATTGGCAGGGTGAGTAATGGTGAAGCAAGATCAGTTTGGAAGTGTTTAGTCGATGGTGATGAAGGCTCCAGTTGTGAGACTGGTGTAGGAATGGAGAGAAAGGAGACATTTTAAATAAAGAAATGTATTGATGTACTGAGAGACTGGATTCAGAGGATGAGCCAAAGAGGAAATTTAAAGATGATATCAAATTTCCTAGTCTGGGAGGTTAAAAGCATGTTGCAGCCACTAAACACCAAAAACATGCTAAAGAAAGGGAGCACATTTTAGAAAAAGATTTTTGTTAGCTCATGTGACATGATACTATCTCTGAAGAAGATACTTATGAGGAGAAATCTTGGAAAGTGAGATAGGAGGAGTTTGATCTGGGAGACACTGACATGCAGCCACATTTCATGCCATCAGATTTAGATTAAACACAGGGACATGAATGTGGGAAATAAATGTGGAAGTTCAGTGTTGGAGGCTTGTAGAATTATCTCATTTAGGTACTAGAGGATGCATGGAAGCACAGAAGAGAGACCAAGAAGGAGAACCAGAAAAGAGGCATGTCACTGACCCCAGAGAAGGAAAAGAGTCAGGAAGTTGGGTAGATCAATAGTATTGAAATAGAGTCAATGATAAGAATTAATTTTTTTTTAAGGTTTTATTTATGTATCTGGCAGACAGAGAGAGATGGAGAGAGAGAGAGAAGCACAAGCAGGAGGAACGGGAAAGGGAGAAGCAGGCTCCTCACTGAGCAGGGGGGAAAGACCCTGGGATCATGACCTGAGCTGAAGGGAGATGCTTAATCAACTGAGCCACCCAGGCTCCCCAACAATAAGAATTTAGAGGAAATATGCCATTGGATATGATAATAAGACCACCAATGGATTTTTGGGAAAATAATTCAGATTGAATAAGTTAATCATATTTTATCTATCAAATATCAGTAAATAAGTTATTATATGTAACGCTCATTTTAACATTTAGCATATTAACATTTATCATATGTATATATATATAACACTTATAATACATTAACAGTGTATTATATCTAAGATTCATTTTAATAGTTAACATATTAGCATGTTTTGCTGTTTTAAACAGGGTAGCATGTGTTTAGTGGGACCAATACTAGGTGCCGTGGGAAGCATGGGAATGGACACCAGGCTCAGTTGAGGGAGAAGAGATAATGAGTGGCTTTTTAGAAGAGGCACTGTCAAAAGTTAATTTTCATAAGACAAAGTTATGCCAAGGGAAGATAAATAGTGGAGAAAGTAGGAGAAAATACCCAGTCCCAGATCCTAGGCCTCATGGGGTCTGGTCTGCCTGGCTTTTGTCAATGTGTATCTACTGGTAATTTTTAATTATTGTCTCTTTGAAACAAACCAAAAAAGCCCCAACACGGTCCAATTCGTAACCCTGATATATGTTATTAAAATAAACTGAGCTATGCTGGTAGATTTAAAAAAATAAATAAATAATAAAAAATAAATATACAGTGTGAGAAGTCCATGACCTACAAAGCAATTTATAGAATTCATACTGAAAGCTAATGACATAAATATGACCTTTAGAAATTTTAACTCATTTGGATGAAATTAGACTTTAGAAAAGTTAAAAATATTTATAGGAAGAGTGAAATTTAAGAATTAAGTAAAGTAAAAACTTTGCAAAATATTGAAAATACCCCTAAATCAAAGTGGGAAAAAAAAGACAGCGCTTGCAGTCATCCTAAATAAGTTGTGTACTTTCAAGCACCTGGTGCAGAGAAAATTTTAGAAACAGTATATTTAGCCACAATCTTATGGGCTCGTCATGCATTTCTTATTTTCTTAATTCTCACTTTATTGCTAGAGAGATTTGCATGATAGAAGAATATAGTTTTAAAAGTTTCATCTGTTTCTCCTGCTTATTCTTTTACCTGAAGTCATAATCATATTTCTATAGGCATAAATTATGATTTCACAAACAAAGGATTATAGCTTTGGGAGGATAATTAGATGCTAGAAAATGAGGTTCTTAAAATGAGGGTCTTGTTTATAATATCAAGTATTCGTGACAAACACAATGAGTAATGATGAAAATGTGCCCTAAAATGTGACATGTCATATGAGTAATTGTCTAAATCTTGCTGGGGTGGAGGGCGGTTTCTGGCATCTTTAAAACTTTTCTGCTGTCGTATGGATTTAGAAACAATGGGGTAGTTTAGCCCAGCCCTGTCATAGAGAGAGTTCACACGAGGAGATAGTTCTTCCCTGGCTTAAATTGCATCTAATTTTATGTGCCGACCACCATTGTTGTTACAGAGACTTCCTTTGGATTACAAGGACCTGGGATGCCAAATGTCAGCAAGTGACATGTGCCTATGACGACCCGTGCTAAATAAGGTTCCAGTTACCTCAACATTACAGTTGAGAGTCAAGAATTCCATAAAATTACTGCGAAAACAATTGTTGAGGATTTCCCGGGGACCTCACTTTTTCCATCCCTTTTGCTTCTATCCACCTGGGAGCAGAAATTCCCTGCATGTGCCAATCTGCTCAGCAGTGGAAGGTGAGCTCTAAGGTTGCATAGATGCATTGCTGCTTTGTTCGCTATCATGTATCCAGTGTTTAGTATAGTGCCTGGCATACTGAGGTCGTGTGTGTGTGTGTGTGTGTGTGTGTGTGTGTGTGTGTGTGTGTGTCTGTGTGTGTGCGCGCGCGCGCGGGTGTGCGTTTTGAATGAATGGATGAAAAGGAGAATCAGTCAGTGTTATTAGGACCACTCCTAAGAGCAAACTACTTTTTGCTCTTCGTTTATAGGAAAGACCTTCCCTCTGCGACACTTTTCTAAAGCTAGGAAGGAACCGTATAACCGTACTTCTTTTATGATTTGACAGATAGGTATTTTCCAACATGTCTGTGTGTGTCTTCTGCACTGACAGTCCAGGTTAGATGGTTACCTGGAAGGGTTCCTAAGCTCGGCTTGCTGAGTTCTTTCTCTATGAAACACTAACTGGTTTTTATTTAAACCCTCCTGGGGTAGAAATGACTTCCCATAATACTTTTCCTACGCATTGTGCCTACTTATCCAAGATGAATCCCTGAGGTCATTATTTCAATATGAATATGCCCTGTGAGGCTTGGCTCCCATGTTTGTGAGTGGAAAGGGAAAAAAAAACATGCCAGAAGAATGACAATGATTATTTTTACTTTTTTAATTGAAAATTATATGATGAAATCCTCATTCAAAGAGGCAAATTATATTCAGCCAGAAAATATACAAAAATATTTTAGACATATATTAGTTAATAAATAATGACATTAATTTTCTGCATATTGCAGTTTGTCAGTTTTTTGAAATTTGTAATCAGTTGGAGATTTTATTCATTTTAAGTAAATATTTGCTTTAATATCTAATTTTTTCAAAGATTTTGTTTATTTATTTGACACAGAGAGAGACAGTGAGAGAGGGAACACAAGAAGGAGGAGTGGGAGAGGGAGAAGCAGGCTTCCTGCTGAGCAGGGAGCCCAACTCAGGGCTGGATCCCAGGAACCTGGGATCATGACTTGAGCCCAAGGCAGATGCTTAATTACTGAGCCACCCAGGCACCCCAATATCTAATTTTGTGTTTATAAATTTGTATCATTTTTTTCTTAAAAAGGGCCACCCAATGGTTTATGTTTCGGGCAGCACCAAATTTGTTTCCTGTACCAGTTAGCCTTGTGTTTGCATTTCCCAAACAGTAAGAGCCTACATATCACCATTTTGGTTCCTAGGAAAGGAAAAGAGATGAAAGGTCTCAGCATTCCTGGTATGTCCACCTGAGAGCAGTAGGAAGCCCTTTATGGAGAATCTCTGGGGCAATGAGCTCCTAGTCACCTCTAGTCAGAGGACAGAAGAAGCAAAACAATATTTCCAGGGAATGTTTCTAGGTTCTCTGGTCTTACCGATGTGGTTCAAAAGTGCTAAATTTGGAGTATTATTCCTGGCCTACCTTGTATGCACTGTGGGGCCTCAACGGTATTCCTTTGCTTTGCTGAGCCTCAGTGATTTCTCTCTCTCTATCTCTCAAATGTGGTTTTTAATTTTTGCTTATTGCACAAAGATGTTAGGATCAAATGAGTTAATATATGTCAGGGCCACCTGGGTGGCTCAGATGGTTAATCATCTGCCTTCAGCTGAGGTCATGATCCCAGGGTGCTGGGATCAAGCCCCACATTAGGCTCCCAGCTCAGCGGGGAGTCTGCTTCTCCCTCTCCCTCTGCCTCTCCCCTTGCTCATGCTCTCTCTCTGTATCTTTCTGTCTCAAGTAAATAAATAAAATCCTTTAAAAAATTGTTAATACATGTCATAATACATTGACATGAATAAAGTCGTCCTGGTTTACCTTGTTACTGATACATGTTACTTCTTAGTAGGGACAAAGCAAATGCTGTGATAAAGTAGGAAAGTACCTTATCTGCCCCTCTTCAATGTTTAGAATAATTATGGGTGCTGGGATGACAAGGAGATAAGGATTTGGGTGGTATGTTAGTCAAAGGGAAGGATCATCAATAGCATTTCAGCCTTGACTTCCCTTAAAGCCTGTTTGCAAATGCATCTCAACTAGCCCATTAGCTGGCCAATGTCTAGTAACTGTTTAATTTTATTTTTTTTTAAGATTTTATTTATTTATTTGTCAGAGAGAGAGAGAGCACAAGCAGGCAGAGTGGCAGGCAGGGTCAGAGAGAGAAGCAGGCTCCCCGCTGAGCAAGGAGCCCCATGCGGGACTCGATCCCAGGACCCTGGGATCATGACCCGAGCTGAAGGCAGCTGCTTAACTGACTGCACCCCCAGGCACCCATAACCGTCTAATTTCTAACACTTCAAAAACATTAGAATCATCTATGTATTTGGTGGTGACTGTTTTTTGAAACTGTTGGTCCACAAAACAATCCATATCAAATGATGTAAAATGAGTCATTGCTCTTATTTTTACTTCTGTTTTCAGGACCAACTGCATAGTGCTTGAGGAAGTATCATTATGGGTGGCCATATGGTAGAGGAGAAAGATCATCCTACTAGGAAGGAGGATATTCTGTATAGTTGCAGCTTTTAAAAAAGCAGTGTAAACCTGAGTTAAGTCATATATCTTCTCTGGTATTTTTGTATGGGTAAAATTATATCAGCCGAATTTAACCAAAAGTATTATGAATATCAAATAGTAAGGTAAAGATGTTGAAGGATTTGCCAAGCATATAAAGCCTCCCCAATTAAATGGTGATATTATTTGGTGAGAATTACTAATGGGGAGGCAGTTAAATAAATTAACTATGAGATTGAGAAATGGAGAAATCAGCAGACACGAAATCCACTAATTTGGTAATTCCTAGGGCCATTAGCTTGTCACATATACAAAGGCACACGCATAATAAAAATAAATGAAAACACACTCCTTTTATCTGAAATTGCCTTCTCCTTTTCTGGATTGTTTCGTACCGACAGCCTGGCATCTGCCAGTTCCATCTAAGTAGATTGTTTGAAGCATTTAATCAATCTCTTACGAAATGTATATGTCTGCTACTTTTATAATAGTGATGAAACAAAGGAGGCGTTGAATATATTTCACTGCTTTTCTGATTCTCAGAATTCATAACTGGCAAGGATTCTGGAGCACAGCCTCCCGCAATGCCCTGGTGGTAACTTTCTTTCCAGACAGATATCAGCTGAGCACAGTGTACAATCAGCTGCCTACATTGGGAGAAACAAATCAGAAAACCACTGTTCCATAATCACAGAATTGAAAGAACTGCATACGTGAAATGACAGGCTATTAATTCTGGTTTGGAAAGCCTGTGAATAGGACTTTTGATGAAGTTTAATTTTATTTTGGCTTTTCAGAAATGGATAAATCATTTAAAATAAAAATAGATGTATTATAGGATGCTCATTTCTTTCAATATTTATTATTTGGGGTGAAAAGTATTTTTTTAAATGATGAAATATAATGATGTAGTGTTCACACGAATGCTCCAAAATAGCACACAGTTCATTCTCTGTTGCCTCACTAAGCTCTAGATTGGAAAATTATTTGGTGTAATTTAGGTAAACCTCCAGTATATAAAATTTTAATTGAAAAGATATGATATTTCATTAAATGCTGTCACACATTGCTATTGTTGCCAAATGAGGCTTGGCAGTACCTCTAGGACACTTTTCTACTGATTGGATTTTTGTCTCCAACCTGAGCCAAATATATCCTTTAAGGTACATATCAGCTATCATGTGTTGCATGAGAGAGATGATATAGATATGGTATACCTTTCTGTGTTTTCGTAGCATTTATATGATTTATATTCATATGAATATTTTTATCAGCAACTTCAGTGGCATTAGAATAATTAATTTTTAAAGTCTTGCACCTGGAAAAGTATTTATAGTTCCATGAATTATCTATACAGAATGCTGTGACACTAAGATACAAAAAGATGGGGTGGGGGTGGAGAACACAGTTTGGAAGTAAAGATACCTTGGGAATCAGTCTAGAATGTGTAAGCACGGAAGTTAAAGAGAATCCTTCTTTGTTTTTACAATTTTTTTCCCCATTTGTGAGAGAATGAACTTTATTTTCTATTCTTCCTCTACTCTTAACAAATTCACCTTTAAAAAAAAGTGTAGGGAATAACAGTGAGAAAGGCATATGCACATAGCCCCTGCATTCTCATTAGGACCCACATTATCATATTCTAGGTTGACTTATGTTCCCTGCAAAGTATGTTAGGGCCAAGGAGCCAATAGGACCATTCTGCATCAATTTCTCTAGAATTTACTGAAGTGGTTAGAGAGCAACAAGAGGTAACAACTGCCCACTCAATGAATAACTTAATCTACCTGCAGAAAACTACTAATGTAGATCCACCATTTTTCTCTATTTTGTCTATTTCACTATTTTTCTCTATTTGCACCAATAAATGAACCTGGGCATTTACTGTGGGATGCTGGTTTCATCTCAGAGCTCATCTTTACCTGCTTCTTCTTTCCCAAAGCCTCAAGACAATGCCTGATGTCACGGACACCAGCAGTGCCCTGACCATCCATGGAGAAGAAATGACTTGCCTCCAGATCCTGCTTCCAGTGGCTGTCACACTGGGCTTCCCAGGTAACCACTCTTGTCTGTATCCTTAGAGATTTACAAGTAGTAAGAATCTTAAGAGCTGAAGCTCAAATTAAGAGAAGCATCCAAAGTCTAATGTTTATTTTTCATGTTTTAATACTTTGAAAATATTTGAAACGTGGAATCATACTGTCCTGCAAAATATTATTGCGCTTTCTCATTTTACAGTCCTGTCTGAAACAATGCTAATGTGTTTGTTTGTTTTTTAATTATCATTTGTAAGCTGAATGCATTTTCTGCTTTATAAGCGGTTGACATTTGAATTCACTTTTGGAGCAGGCTGTCCCTTTGTTTTTTGGGGGGGAAAACCCACCTTAATGTATTCTTTAAGAACCCATTTTATAATGCAGAGGTACCTCTCAAATTTCCTTAAGAAAAACTATTTTTTAAATGCAGCTTTTGTAGCCCGAGATTCTGAATGAAATGGGCAAAGTAAATTTTATGGAAGGCTGATGCAGAACTGTGACTCTAAGACTTTTTTTGGAGTGTGTGGGGGAGATTTCCTTTTCTTGATTCAAACAGCTTGTGTCTGTAAATTTTGCCTTGCAATTCTTGTGTAGATGCATATGTCTGTGCAAGTGAGAACGTGACAGAGAAACAGGCGGGTGGAGAACTTTTGTTTGAACAGCTCTTCACTGGAAATAGGAGGGCAGGAGATGGAAAATCAGCAGGAAGGGCTTTCAGGCTTGATGTTCATCTATGGGCACCCAAGACTGTAAGAAAGGACCAGCCTCTGCTTGACTTAGTTCAGTGTGGATTGGTCAACTGATATTCTGCTCATCCTGCTACACAAGAACAAGTAATTCAGTATAATGATTATATTCTGATACAATTGTTGTTTCAGGACCAAAGGGTAAGTCCACCTTGTGGTGGGTATTAATGATCAAAATTATAATAGCTAATACCTACTGAGCTCTTACTTTATGCCAAGAAATGTTCTAAATGCTTCACATATGTCAACTGTTGCCCTCATAACTGCCCTCTTCATTGGGAACGAATTTATCTCCATTTTATAGACCAGAAAACTGAGGTTTACAGAGATAACTTTCTCATGGCTCTGGAGAGAAAAGGCTATAATTTGGGAGGGAGCCGCATCAAGGTTGGTGAAGCTGGGTTGCATGTTTTATCTTTTTTGGGGTTACCAAGGAAGATAATTAGTTATGACATCACTTAAGAAGGCCTCTCTCATAGTGGACTTCCCATCAGGCTTTCATGAAAAATTCATGAAAACAGCCCATCAGTGGAAGGGCCAGCCATATATACACAACACATAGAACTCTGTCAGCCAACACATAGAATCTCATCACAGGTAAGATTCCTGTGGCACCCTTTCCTTATCTCCATCACTTTTGCCTGAAATTCCGGTTTCCTGGCTTGCTGTGCTATTTTTTCTAAACCTATTTCAATGTGTTGATCGATATCAAGCTATTCTTACTGCTGGTACCTTAATATAGACATAGTTTTGAATAAACATGACCAAACTTATCTTTTTTTGCTTGATATCTTTCTATCTTCCTGAAGGCAACAACTGTTCTCACTTTTGGTGTATGTGTGTGATTGGTGTTTAGCTTTTACAAGTACTGAATTGAAGTGGCAAAAGTAGACATCCTTAGTTTGTTCTTTTTTTTTTTTTTTTTTTGCTTAGTTTGTTCTTAATCGCAAAAGAGAAAGTCTGACTATTCATTAAATAAGCTTTTTGCTGCAGGTCTTTCGTAAATATCCTATAGAAGTTGAAGAAATGTTCTTTCCATTCTTAATTTTCCAGAATTTTTTTTTTAAATCATGGATTAATATTAAATTTCATTATACTTTCTTCTACATTTATGGGGATGATCATATGATTTTTCTTCTTTACTTAAAAAAGGGCACAGGAAAAGGCTTTTCTAATGTTAAATCAACATGCATTTCTGAAGTAAATGCTACTTCATCATGATATATTGCATGTATCACTGAAATAGTTTTGCTAATATTGTGTTTAGAATTTTTTGCATCTATGTTCATGAATGATCTTGACTTATGTTTTGGTTTTCTTGTACTGTTCTTTTTGTAGTTTGATATCAAGGTTATGATGGCCTCAGAAAGACTTGAAGAGTGACTCACTTTTTCTATTCTCTGGAAGAGCGTATGTAATATTAGTGTTATTTCTTATGTATTTGGTAGAATTTTCTGGTGAAACCTTATTTATCTAGAGTTTTCTTTGTAGAATGATAATACAGTCCAACCCCCTTATTTACAGAAGGGATAAAAAAAGGCCAGGAGAAAGAGTGACATTCTTACTATCTGACAGCAGCAGGTGCTTCACTTTCTTCATTTACCTGACATTATGGAGATTATCTTTAATAGTTAAATATATGGATTTTTCTTTTTCAGTTTTATGAATTGTGTTTTCTACAACTCAACAATTGAGTTGTTTTGTTTCATCTAAAATTTTATTTATCAACAGATTGTTTATATTACACTAATTTGTAGTAATGTTTCTTTTTTGTTCTTCGTATTGGTTATTTGGCTTGCTCTTTTTATCTTCATCAAATGTCATTAGATGTTCTTCAAATTTATCATTTTTAAAAAAATCAATTTTTGGCTTTGTTGCTGTTCTCTACAGCAGTACCCCAGTGAGGTGGCCAGAATTTGGAGGTGCTGGCTTCGTAGTGTGATCAAGGAAGCGTTGTCCTAGGCATGTGGGGCAGAAGCACAGAGTCACTAGCAGCAAGGAGCCAATATCAGTGAGGATGTCAGCGGTCACTCAAAGAGGCTGAATATTAGGAATCCGTTCTTTGAATATCACATGGGTCTTTGAGATTCTAATGCAATACAGGAATGGAGGAGGAAATTCAGTAATGACCGAGATGGAATTTTCCTTCCATCCTGGAAGTGCAAGCTTGGAGACAGAATTTTGTTGGTATTATCTGACTTTTCATTGACTTCGCCTTATACCATCTCCCTCTCTCTCTCTTTATCTCTAATTTATCGTGGTAAAAGTCAATTTGCATGGACTTATCTTCATATGCTTTCATTTTTGGTTTCCCACATAGAGAAATCACTTTAAAGAGAAGGGCCAGATTCTCATGCGTCTTGCTCCCATGCTGGCCTAATCAACTTGGTGCCATTCTTCCCTGTCCCTCACTGCTGAACAGTTTCACTTCCATAGCTTAGAAAGGGTTATTCTGTAAATAAATAAATAAGTTGTGATGTGTGTATAAGAGAAGGATTTGATTATAATTTTTAATTAGTCCAACTTCAGGTTTATATATCTCAAAGGAACACTACAGGTATTTGGCAATTAATGTTTGTAAATCACCTTGAGATCGTTGAGGAAGAGAGATGCTATATAAATGAATAATGTGGTAATGAAAATAATAATACATGCACTTACATTCCCAAGCCAGTTGCCTGAATTAGGTGTTGAAGTCTTAAGGAAAGCTTTACAAAATGTAACTATTGAAATAAGAAATATTTTCACTCCCCTCATTAATTCATGATGGAAAATGTCTGTAAAATACAGAATACAACCATAACACATGGTTATGATTTACAATACATTTATGAATGCTTATTGTTTAGTTAAGTAAATATTTCACTATTTGTATACAGTTATTAGATCAAGAACTACAGAACATAATCAGTTCTTTGAGATGATAGTACGTGGCAGTTGTCTCAACATAATTGCTAAATGTTGCTCAATAATAAATTATTATTTATTATTTATTCTGTCATTAAGTCAAGTTTTGTCCATGGCATAATAGCTATTTTTGTAAAGATTTTTATAAATAATTTTTTGGGAAGGCAAAAATTTCCTAAGTCACCCTCAAGCCATAAAAGAAATTGCTTTTTCTCCACCTGACCACCTTTCATTTCCTTTCAATATTAAAGGTCAATGATCAGATGCTTCTGATAATGTCCCTGACCTATGGCACTGCACAAGGGGTAAGGGAAGGAAGAATATACCTTTTTATTTTGCGTATGCCACTAAATCCCGCCATTTAGTGTTTTCATCATTTGGTTGCTGAATGTTCCGAAAACGGCATCAAACTTCACAGCACAAGTAAAAATGAGTTGTTTTCCGTTACTGTACCATGTCAGATATAGCATTGGGTTTTTATTAAATAAGACCTTTAGGATTGAGAGAATAGATAAAAGAGCCATTCTGTTAGTTATGAACCACCACTATTATCTAATTTCACAACTTCGTTCATTTCCTACTTAGCCAATTTTATTATGAGAAACTCTTTTTGTTGTTGTTGTTGTGTTGTTTGATTGTTGTTTGTCTCCCCCAACAAGAATATAAACTCTTGTCTGTCTTTTTCACATGTATTCCCAGCACTGCAAGTTTACCTACCATGTAATAAACATGAGCTCTACCACCTCGGGAGAGCTTGTTGTTAAGTACTTGACAGTACACCACTTGTTGGAATAGAAAAGAAAGTAGAGGGTTACATGGTAACAGATAAGTCACAGAAAATTATAATATAGAATAATATAACAACTATTTTTCTTCTGTGCTGGTATCAGAACAGGAAGAGAAAATATGTCTTAAACTCTGGCGAATTTAAAAACATAAATAGCAATGAAATATCCTTTACAGCATTCTCACATGGATTATCACCAGTCCCAGCAGGATATATCTCAGTTCCAGCAGAGTAACAGTGTGAAAAGAGAAGTTTGAACAAATGAGAATGAATGTTTTTGGAAAAAGAAAGATTAGATTCTACTGATTAATATATTTTGTAGACTAAAAGATTTATGTTGAGGTTGAGGATTGGAACAACACATAATTGAAGGACTCTCTAAGCAGTTGAACGTGTGCCTGGATTTGGGTATAAGTGCAGGTCCAAATTAAGGTTTTAGAAATGTCTATATAATTTATATTCAATGTTTAGAAGTAGATGTGGGCACAAATTCATGGAGAAAGAAAGCTTAGTTCATAGAGTTGGGAGAAACTCCATCATTTAGAGCCTGAGGGAATATTTAAAAATTTCAAAAAAGTGGGGTGCCTGGTGACTCAGGTGGTTGACCGTCTGACCCTGGATCTCAGCTCAGGTCTTAATCTCAGGGTTGTGAGTTTGAATGCTGCATTGAGCTCCATGCTGGATGTGGAGCCTACTTAATTTTTTTTTTTTTTTCAAAAAAGTTAAACAATGAAAAATAATAATTGAAATAAGTAGAAATCTTGGATAGTATAGAGCCCCCAAGCCAATAGAATGGTCAGGAAGGGAATGTTACCTGTCAAATTTTACAGGAAGGTCAAAGGTAGATGATGGAGCAATAAAGCTGATTTGGAAATGCAGTCTTAAGAGAGCAGTTCCCACTCAATAGTAGGAATGGAAGCTAAATTATGAAGAATTTACTAGTGGATAGAAGCTGTGTGAATAGACTTTTTGAGAAGGCCGGATATAAAAAGAGAACACAAAATTTCATGAAGATGTGAAAGAGTTTATTTTATGTTTTTATGTTTTTTTTTATTGCTTATTTATTTAATTGTTTTAGAATGGAGAAGACAAGTATGTTTATGGATAGAGGGAAGCCAATGGAGAAGAAAAGTAGAAAAAATAAGGCATATAATTTAGTCAAGGCAATAAAAAGACAAGGGGAAAAGATAAAATTATATGCAGAGATACATTTAAGTGTTGGGGGAAGGGACTTGATATGTTCTATGGTATGGTCTTGGTTGCAATCAAATGGGAAATGAAGTTATATGCTGCGATAAAATAGGGCCATTGTCATGAAGTGAGTATACACACATTTTGGAAGCTGGTAAACTTGGGTTCATTTGTAGGCTCTGCCAATTATTTTGTGACTTTTGAGAAGTGGCTCACCATCACTGAATTGACTTTCTTGAAAAAGGGGAATAATAACACCAATCTTGTAGTTATTTTACATTTAGGGTATTTGTGACTAAGATTAATTGAGCACTTTTTATCTATCAGGCTCCATTTTAAAAAGTTTACATAAATGATCTCATTTAGTTGTTACTTCTGAGGTAGGGATTATCATTATCCCAATTTTACAGGAAAAGAAATGGAGGTATCCAGATATTAATAACTTTCACAAGGTCACAGATGCTTCCCAAGGCAAATCTAGGCTTTGAACTCGGGTGGGTAGTCTGCAGTCTCTAATGTACCTAAAAAAGCTTAGCACAATTCTTGACATGTAGATGATTCAGTAACTAGGATTTGTAATTATTGCTAACTTTATTAAAGACTTGTAAAAGTACTTCTAATTTTCAACTCTGTTAAACTTGATAGAAAATCATCCAGTCAGGAATTAAACATTTTCCGAATACCGTAGGTTAATTCCGAGGTCATACCTGAGGTTAGGTATTTATGGCTTTATGTAGGCAGAGATGAGGACCTTGGTATGTCTCATAGTACCCTAGATAACTTTTATTTGCTCTTAAATATATTTAATTTCTATAGTGATTCCATCCCAATAATAGTAGTCACGTTAGGTAAAATTAGGCAATAGTGGCTTTTCTCCGTTAATGAAGATATCTTCCCCGACTTCTTTTCCCTTGAAGATTTATAGGTATCAAGGTGTTGTTTGGGAAATATTGAGGGACTGGTCTTTACTAATCATCAGGTGAAACTCGTATCAACTGAGATGTTCACTACCTTGGATCCTTGGTATCACCACATCTCACTGTTCTGGAACTCTGGCATCTCCTCCTATATTCACCTCCTCATTTACAAACAGCATCTTTTATTTTCAGTGGCAGTCTGAGTAATTTTGAATACCAAGTACAAATAGGTGAGTTGATCAAATGTATTAACAAACAAAACTTTGGCTTGAAGGGTTAAAAAGCTGATAGGATAGAAGTCTGTACCCAAATCAGAGAGAATAAGCAAATCTCAAATGGCAGTGAGCCTGGACTCTACAGACACATTTCCCCTAGGGGCATTTTCCATTTCCAAAATAAGTTATCAAGAAGCTACACAATGTGTGACAGTTTTGTGTGACTCAGAGAACAAGAGTTGGAAGTCTCGAGCCTCTTAAAAGTAATAAAGGATCTGATAAACTCTTCACTACTTCATCTGGGACTCTGATGTTCTGCTTCTTAGGAATAGGATGAATTAGAAATAGAATAGCCCTCACAGGGAATGAAACCTGGCACCAAGTCACCTAACACTGCAAAGGAAATTACAGTTATCCCAGATTGCTGGTATTCCCAGGAATCTGGCAAAAGCAAATAGAAATTCTATTCTATTCCATCATTCTAGGCCCCACATTACTTTATTTTTATGACATTCAAGGATTTTGTTATATTATTATGAATTTAACATGTGCTACTTTCCAGTGGATGCTGAAACACAACAGCACAAATTTATTCTTATACAACTTAAAGTATTTGTATTATATTACAGTTCTGTGGGCAGAAGTTCAACACTGGTCTTACTGGGCTTAAATTAAATCAGGGTGTCAGTCTCTACATTCGTTCTGGACAATCTAGGAAAGAATCCATTTCTTTGCCTTTTCCAGCTTCTAGGGGCTGCCTACTTTCCTTATTTCATGACCACATTCCTCCATCTTCAAAGCCGGCAACATCTGGCGGAATCATTTTCATACATTCATTTCTCTGATTGTTTCTCTTTGGCCTCCTTTTTCCATTTATATAGACCTTTTTGATTATATTGAACCGACCTGGATGATCCAGGCTCATCGCTCCATCTCAAGATCAGCTGGCTAGTAACCTAACACCACCTGTGAACTTCAGATTATTTCTAAAAGCTGTTTTTTATACCCGGTGTTTGGCATGCAATAAAAAATAGCTGGATGCATGATGATGTAAGACAACATGAATAAGAATCAGGAGAAACAACAGAAAATTGAAACAGACTTTTAGGGGATTGAGATATTGTAGTTATGAGAAAGATTTTAAAATAAGTATGCTTATATATTCAAGGAGAGAAAGAACAAGGTAGGGAATTTTAGTAGGTGACTGAGAACTATTTTTAAAAAGGAGATAGGAGAATCGAAAAAGAAAAAAAGATTTTAGAACTGAAAATATATTAAAAATTAAGATTTGAATGGATATGCTTAAAAATAGGCTAAGGACAACTGAAGGTATGATTAGTGAAATATTACACAGGAAAGGAAAACATCCAGAATAAAAAACAGACACAAATGAAAATTACAGAAGAAAAGGTTGGAGATCAAAAGGATACAATGACAAATCTTAATTTAGTGTAGTTAAGTTTCTCAAAAGAAAGAAATGAGAGAATGAAACCGAAGGGATACTTGAATGGATAAAAGTTATTTTTCTTAATGATGAAATATATCAAGCCAGAGATTCAGAAAGACTTATGAGCCTAATGGAAACTAAAACAAATATGCAATATACTATGAGACGTAACAATGAGATAAGAATGGTAGTGAATCTCAGAAAAGGTCTCTCTATTGAAGCAATACTGAAGAAGAGATCTAAATAAAGAACAGAGTTAATAGAGCAGTTGGTGGGCAGACCTTTCCACATCAGAAAGACTATAAGGGAACTATAAGGGTATGTTTGAGGACCACGGGGCAGGACAGTGTCTCCAAAGCAGTCTAAAAGAAGTAGAAAATGCTAGCTGGGCCAGACCATACAGGTCATCTGTGGTCTTCGGATTTATTCTGTGAGGATGTTGAGGAAGGAAGAGGGTTATTGGAAGACTTTATGAAGGAGAGTGCCATGAAGAGATTTAATAGAATCTCTTTGGCTGCTGTTAGGAGAATGGACTATAGGAAGTACTCAAAAGGGGAAGGAAGTGTTAAAGACTTTTCAGTGTCCGTGTGTGAAATGGTGGTGGTTTGCACTGGAGAGCTATTGGTGTACACGGCAAGAAGATTGGGTATATACTTCAACTCTCTGCTGAGGGTTAATATATGGAGTATTTTGATGAAATGTTTGTATCACTCCTGAAGGATATATTTAAAACATATAAATTGAATTAAAGTGACAAAGCTTAGGGGCAACTTTAATAAAATCTTATTAAAATGAACCATGGGAGTTCTAAAAATGTTATCTTACTTGAGTGGCTTCAGATTATTTTCTTTAGTAAAGTACAAATAGATCACCTCTTCAGACATGAAACAGCAATTTTTTTAATTCAAAATATATTTCAGTGGTACATTTCCAATATAGCATTTGCTTTGAATTATGATCTATTCTAAATTAGTCAATATAAGAAGTTTCTCTGCATTACAAGATTTTTCTCAACAACAGAAAAAAGGGGCTCTGAAGATATTGGGTTTCTGATTCTATGAACTCCAGAAATATTGGTCTAGCTCCAGAATAAATTTGTGTCATTATATGGGTGGTGAACTCTATTTTAAGCTAGAAAATGATCCCTGAAAGATGTTTTCATAGAGCTACTCTTTTTATAGTAATGAAATCACCAGGTGTCTGTCTTTGTGTGATCCAGCATTTTTTTCTCCACCTACATCATTACTCCAGATAACACTTGGAGTTGCATTCCAGTTTAAAATGAACATTGAATGAGTTTACGCTAGTGTTCCAGGTCTGGCAGGAGAATCACCATCCAGGCTGTAATTAAATTTCAGTGAATTGCTGCAGTGAGAGATTATTGAAGCAAACATGGAAATAGCATTTAAGTGGTTTCCTTCCAATGATGAAATTACGTACATAACTCTTAAAGTACATAATCCTAGGATTAACCTCTAACATTGAGATTCATTTGCTCGTTGTGTCTCACCTCAGTCTCTTACTTCGCTTTCAAAATCAATAGAGTTTTGAAAAATGAATTTTAAATGGAACCCTTGAGTTCATTATTAAATCTAATTTTAATCCTGTAATAAGATTAATTAACTGATGGAGAATTCAGTTCTTAGGTTTCAAAAATAAATTATTAGAGGTTTTTTTTAATAAAAAGGATTAATAGGTGGGATCTGTGACTCAGGTAGCCTGAATGAGCACAGGGGTAGAATTTTTAAAAAATCTGAAATGGAGAAAGCATTGATAAAGTGTCATTCCTTCATGGGGGAAAGCTTCACAGAGTCTTCTTAATGTACACCAAATAGGCTTGTTTGACTTTGATAGTTTTTGGAGGTATTTTTGTTGCCAGTGCTGATTAATAAAAGTAATACCTGGAAATACCAGATCCATTTCCCTGACCTATCACCTCCCCACACTCTGAGATAATTGTTGCTAACAATTTAATATGTATTTTTTCATGATATGATTTATATAGTTGGGCATGTGATATAAATATGATTTATCCCTTGTGTACACAGGACCCAGGTCTTTGTAACTTAACAGTTTATCATGAACGTTTTTGACATCAGGGTATGATTTATGGTATTTGTTTGAAGAGCTATGTAACACTCCATTGAATCAATATATTGGCGTGTGTGTATGTGTGTTACATGAAAAGCTAAGACTTAAGGAAGTTAAGACGTTGCCCAAGATCTTAGCACCCGGAATAGCGGAGTCCTGTATTTTTAAGATTATGCTACAAATCCTCCCACATTTTATTTGTTAAATAATTTCTCAATTAAAAAAAAGGAAAAGCTCCATTGAAGATAGACATGTTGTTTTGCATATTTCCAGTTCCTTCCTTTGGATAAATCTCTAGAAGTAGAGTTGTCAACGTAAAACATTGTTTCAATTCTGATAGTTTTTGGGAAGGAAAGACTCCTACCAATGGGATATTTGAGTTCCTATTTCCCCAAACACTTGCTGAGTCTGAGAATTACTGATCTTGTAAATTTTGACAAATTGATAGATGCTTAATTAAAAGAATTTAAGCCTCTTTTCAAAAGTTTAATGCTTTGTGTATCTTTTTTTATGAATAAGCCATGGATTAGAGGGCACTTATCTTCATTGTTACTAAATTGTAAAAATCCTAAGTCAAAGACATAACACTTTGTCCCATAGGTTGCAAATATATTGTAAAGATTATTGCTTCTCCTTAAAAATTTGTGACATTTTCCATGTACAGCATTTAAGTACAAGGGAGACATAACTGTGACTTTTTAAAAATTAGTCTTCTGACCATGGCATTCTGCTTAGAAAGTCTTTAGCCCAGGATTACTGAAATAATCTCCTCCTTATTCATCTTGTTATGGTATTATTTTTGGTATTAAATTGTAGCCCGTAATTAATTTTTTGTGTATATGGTGGGCATTCCTTGACACCAAATGAAGGATTAATTTTCCCAAGATTTAATGAAGAATCTGTTTATAAGTGTAGTTTTCATTAGTTTCTAATTCTCACCTATATACTTTTCCCCTCACCTATGTATCATCAATTTTATTTTTGTATTATATATTCTATTTCAAAATCCTTTTTCAAACTGCACTAAACTTCAAAGAATTAATCAGCAACTACATGGACTTAGCCCTAAGTGGATATAATTTCATTGCTAAGCCTTAAGTACAAATCTATAGTTCACATTGTTTCCATAAAATATTTGCCCTTCTCTCTTTGATTCATTATTATGATTCACTTCTTGTTTGGCATGATTTAATTCTTAAGCAATTCTTTTCAGGACTGCTGTATTGGTATTATACATTCCAAGTCCCAAAATGACTGATAAAGTTTTTTTTTTTACCTCAAAATAAAGACTAGTTCAAATATGCCAAAATTCCTAAATTGTGCTTCACTTAATAGTACTGTTCAATGAGGTATTAACATGTTTCAAAGAGAAGGGAGACATTATTGTCGAATAAATTTGAGAAAGAGAGTTAAGAAATTAAAAGTAGTTCATTGATTTTTTTTAAAAATTTGGTTTTATTCCAGAATTTCTCAGAGCTCTTAATGAAATGTGTAGTCTGCTTCTCTAAGAAATAAATGTAATGTATATTTCTAAAATGTTATTATTCACACATGCCCTTTAATAACAAACGTATATCAAGATCTCATGAAAAAATAATTGGAATAGTTCGGAAAATACTCGAGTATGGAATTCTAGATACTCTGTTGATGGAGGCTTACAGAGGATTTCCTATCAAAATGTAAGGAAAATGAAAATTCCTTGCTTAATCCTACCAGTCTGTTAATGAATTGAGTTCTTATGTATGTATTGGACCTATCCTTTTCTCTCTGTATCATTGCCTTTCATTCATTCATTCACTCATTCATCCATATTTAATTAGTGCCCACTGTGTCCTAGAAATTCTTCTGGAGCTTAGAATAAAGTAGTGAACAAATGAGAAAAAACATCTTGTGGAGGTTGGTGAGGGGATGAGGGAAGACAGAAAATAAATGAATAAAATACAATTTATCATGAAGAAATCATGGCCATAATATAAAACAGAAGGGGCACAGGACGTGTGTGTGTGTGTGTGTGTGTGTGCATGGTTGGGGGGTTAGTTTTCATAGGGTTCAATTTTAAATAAGTGGTCAGAAATATTTTGCTGAGAATGCCATGTTTTAACAAGGGTATAAATGAGCTAAGGTAACGAAACATCCAGGTGTCTAGATGAACCCTGGCATGAAGAATTTCAGGCAGAAAGAACACAGAGGTTTTTTGTTTTTTGTTTTTTGCTTGATGGGGTTGTAACAGCAAGCTGGCATCCTTTTAATCAGAAAGACGTTCGTTACAACAAGAAATAGGTACATGTCAGCTATAGGAAGGTTTGAGCTACATGGTATGGGACTCAGCCCTCATGGAGCATTCCTTCTTCTATCAGAGTTGCAAACGTTTTTCCAGTTGCAGTGTCTGCTCTTTGAGAAACACCCAGCAAACAATCTGAATCTGTCCTGGGGCTCTGTGGTCAAGTGACCCACATTCTTTTTCAGTCCCTGACAGGAACCTCTGTTTTCTTCATGTGACACATTTTTGTATTTTCCAAGAAATAGAAGCTACTGCTCAAAATGTTAACTTACCTGCACTACTGTATATGGTTGTTAGGACAAATGCTGCAATGATATTTCAATCCCTAGCCAGTGGCGAGAGGTGGTTATTGGCTGTACATGGGGAAAGTTAGGGTTATTTACTCCCTGTGAAAGCATGGTTAGCATCAAAGTCAAATAAGCCAGTCAGAGAAGGATAAATAGCATATGATCTCACGCATCTGTGGAATTTAAGAAACAAAACAGATGAACATAGAGGAAGGAAAGGAAAAATAAAATAAGATAAAAACAGAGAGGGAGGCAAACCATAACAGACTCTTAACTCTAGGAAACAAACTGAGGGTTGCTGGAGGAGAGGTGGGTGAGGGGTTGGGATAACTGGGTGATGGGCATTAAGGAGAGCGCTTGTGATGAGCACTGGGTATTATATGCAACTGATCAATCACTAAATTCTACTCTTGAAACCAATACTACGGTTTATGTTAACGAACTTGAATTTAAATAAAAAAATAATACTGAAAGCATGGTTAGCATCATAAGCACCAGAAAAGCCAGAGATCGAGACTGCCTATTATCATAGGAAATTCAGAGGAGCAAAAGTCTGTATTCTTCATCATCTTCACATATTTTCATTTGGCTTATCACTTGACTTATTATCTTGGTTTTAGAACCTGAGTTAGTACTGTAAATGGGATAACAGAAGTACACTTTGCATATGAAAGTTAAAATGCTCTGTGTGTATGTGTGTGTGTAATGTCAAAGAGAGAAAAGCTTTTTAAAAAAATTTTTTTTAAAGATTTTATTTATTTATTTCAGAGAGAGAGACAGAGATTGTGAGAGAGACCATGAGCAGGGAGGAGAGGGATAGGCATGCTCCCTGCTCCCTTGATCCCAGGGCTTGCTCCCAGAACCCTGGGGTTATGACCTGGCCAAAGACAGAGGCTTAACCAACTGAGACACCCAGGAGCCCCAAGAGAGAAGCATTTGAATGGGAATTCTAGAATAAAAGCTAAGTCCTTCTTTCATGATCATTTTGAAGAAGTATGAAAGAATTTGAGAATTTAATGCTGAAGATAATTCTAATAAGAAACTAGATTATATTTATATGTGATTTTTCTTCCTCCCACTCTCTCAAGAAATTATTTTCCTTATCAGTTTTATTGAGGAGTAATTTATATGCAATAAATTTATTCATTTGGAGTGTGCAAGTTGGTGTTTTGTCAATTGTAGACACTAATAAAACTATCACCACATGATGGAACAGAAAATCCCCCTTGCTTTCAAAAGATCCCTCATGTCCTTTTGCAGTTGATTCTTCCTTCCAACCCTGACCCCAGGTAACCACTGGTCTGCTTTATGTCAATTACAGATTAACTTGAATCTTCTATACATTTAATTATTGAGTATTTACTGTTTTTCTTTTGCTTCTTTCACTCAGCAGAATGTTTTTGCAAGTCATCTATGATATCAGTAGCTCATTTCGTTTCACTGCCAAATACTGTTTTAATTCTCTGTGTATACAACATTCTGTTTATCTGTTGGTAGATGTTTATATTATTTCCAGTTTTTGGCAATTTCAAATGATGCTGCCATGAACATTCATGAGTCATTTCTCCTGAGACTAAATCAATTTGATTCATTTATAGGATTTAAACTTTACAAATTAAACTACCTGCTTATATTGCAGAGCTATAAAAGTTCTGTTAACACTACAAATTTAAAAATTTCTCAGCTCTATGTGGCAGTAAAAACTTTGCATGTGGAGTTGATGATAAAGTTTTGCAACGGAGTTTTTTTCACTGAGTGAAATTTGAAATTTAAAAAATCATCAAAGAAGAAAGTAGAGCTTCAATGTTCTCACCAAATTAATTGAAATAAAATCATCTAAGAGAAAGCAATAGGTAAAGAGGCCAAATTACTATCAGTCACAGAAGAGAAAAAGGAGTATATAATATGCATGGCACCAGTAATATATAAACTGTATGAACTCTTCAGGAGAACACAGAGATGCAAACTCTAGAGTAGCTAGATATCAGCCACATGAAGCTGTCATGCTGGTAAGAATGATAACACCTTGTTTATCAATAAAATATGATGAAGACCTACAATAAGTCTCTGTGGAGAGAGATGATAGGGAATGGTATTTCTAGGGAAATGTAGATGGGCATCCAAAGAGGATATTGCTTAATCTATATAACCAGAAGAATTCAAGAATGAGTCAACAGTTGGACAGAGGATGGAGATCAGCTGCCCTAATGGAAAGTCACTAACCACAGGTAATGCCTCTAGGAGAGAAAACAAATACCCACGCCCTTCTCTAAGCATAAAGAACTAGAAAATGCTGCTCTCTGTAGCAGTGAGTAGGAAAAAAAGAAGAGTGACAGCATTTGGGGACAAAGCAACATGATGTTTTGTCTGGGTACTCAAGGTAATTAGACAGCAGACTAATGATTCCTGAGCAGTTAATGATAAAGGCATCAGCCAGGAGATGTGTTAGCAGTGAATAACTCAAGGGTTCATCTTCCAGAGCAGTAAGAATCATTAAGCCATACTGCTATCTTGCTTTCTTCTACATCCTCTTTGAATTTTGAGAAATTAGAAATGAACATACACACAAATAATTTTCTGCTGAAAATGGAAATTAACAGAGATTGACGATTGTCTCTCCACATCTATTCTCCACTTCTTCATAGAAATAGAATCATCTGTTTTAGCTATCACATGACCAACCAGAACTAAATTTTGGACAATAGGTTGTTAGCAGAAATGAAGTGTGGAATTTCTAACTCATATCCTAAAAGGAAGGGCATTCCTTTCTCACACCCTGCTCCATCCTGTTACTTGGAACATGAACATGGTCACACTGTTTCCTGAACCGTGGGACAAGACAGACATCCAGGAAAGGCAAAACAACAGAGCCCTTAAATGACAACATGTAGCATCGCCTTTGTACCAATCTGTTATGTGAGGGTGTAAAATACTTCTGTTTTGCTTAAATCACTGTTTTAGGTCTATGTTACATGCAGCTGAAATAATATCCTAGCTATAAACTACATAAACTTTTAAGTTGGGTACATTATCTACAATTTCCTGTATTTTCTGTAGTAATTAAATCCCCACCCCAAAGGTTCTAAAATACAAAAATGAAAGCAAAGTAAGCAGGTAAGACCTGATCCATATAAAAGATTTTTCTGAGGAATACTGAAAGGGATGTATAACTATAAATTACTAACTGACGACCTTGCTGGAAAGATAAAGCTGACAGTAGTAAAAATATGTGACCTATGGAATACAGCCATTATTCCTTTGGCTCCAGATGGTGTATTTGGTATTAATAGAGTTTGGCCCAGAAAAATGATAGTAGTATGTGGTATCACTTTGTTGATTAGCGTTGAGTTGATCCCAGGCAAATTAACAGCTGCAGAATCTTTAAAAAGTTCTCATTCAGGGGGCGCCTGGGATGTTCAGTTGGTCAAGCATCTGACTCTTGATTTCAGCTCTCATCATGATTTCAGGGTTTTGGGATGGAGCCCTATGTCAGACTCGGCACCCAGTGGGGAGTCTTCTGGATATTCTCTCTCTCTCTCTTTCTGTCCCTCCCCCCGCACTCTCTCTCTCTCTCTCTCTCTCTGTTTCTCAAATAATTAAATAAAAAGAACTCATTCAGGGTTATTTTTATCTATACCCCTTTTCACATACCCATTAAAGACATATCTGACCAAAAATAGATACAGAACAATCATTGTCTATCTGTTGCAATTTCTCAGTTAGAGTCATGCTTTTCTGATATTGACTAGTACATTACAGAGTGAGCTTCTCACAATAATGAACCCTTGATATTAAATAGTGCTAAAAGCTAAACAGAAGGGGGTTGGATACTAGGTCGCAATTTAGAGTTTTCTTTTTGTAAGGTGTCTATATTTGAATGTCTGAGAAATTTTGATTGTTTTTCCCAAGTTGTAGTTTGACACCAAGAAGATATTTATTAAACACTTGATCCCTGACCTGCTTTACTACTAGTAGCATTACTGTTACTACCAGCACATAACATGGCTGTTGACAGGTCAAGAGAGAAAAAGAGAAAGTGGAGAAAAGGGAAGAAGAGTAAATAGAACACAGATCTTTCTGGACTTACGAAGGGGTTACATCCCATAAACCCATTGTAAATTGAAAATATCTTAAGTCAAAATGCATTTAATATACCTAACCTAGCAAGCATCATAGATGAGCCTCGCCTACCTTAAATGTGCTCAGAACACATACATTAGCCTATAGTTGGGCAAAATCATCTAACACAAATTCTATTTTGTAACAAAACACTGAATATCTCATGTAATATATTGAATGCTATACTGGAAGTGAAAAACAGAATAGCGGAACAGAAGTAGAATGGTTTCAAGTGTATAGGTTGTTGACCCTTGTGGTCGTGTGGCTGACTGGCCAGCACCCTCTGCCCCTGCCCAGCATCACGAGGGAGCTATGTGTATCACTAGCCTGGGAAAATATCAAGATCCATAATTCAAAGTATAGCTTTTGCTGAATGCGTATTGCTTTTGCACCATCATAAAGTCAAGAAAACATAAGTTGGGGACTGTCTGTATTAGGACAGAATAAAGGGAGAATAAGTGAAAAAAGAGAAAGAGCAGTTGGAACCGAACTGCAAGAGGGAAAAGATGAAGTTACAAGTTCACCTTCAACAGAAACAGGTTCACTTACATAAAAGCCTTTGCAAATACATGAACTACACTGGGCCAGCATTGTGGGCCTCATGTCTCTCCATGACTAAAAGGCTCACTGTGCTATAAAAATACAAACTAATATCAACACAGAATGAGGTCTTACTCTCTGAGCTAAATACTTCTTTCTTTGGAGCGTAACCTATCTAGAATTTTATGCCAAATTTCCTTTGGCTATTTCTAGTATATTTTCCTAGAATTCCTTGACAAATATGATTAAGGAAAAAAATAGATGATATTCATAATGTTACTGAAAGGATTACCTTCGATAGATTTTACAGTGAATTTATCCAGATAGCCTTGATCTCTTTAGTATAAAATGAAAGACCTGGATTCATTCAAGAAGAAAAGTACCTGGAAGTGTATTTAGAGATAATACTAACTGCATTTGGTTGTCATGGAAACTGAAATGTTAAAATGATGATGAGTGATTGTCCAAAAAAAGAAAGCCACTTGCATGTGCTTGTATGGTAACTACTCATTTTGACAAATATTTTTTTCCTTTTTCTCTAAATTAGCTACGTGAAATAACAGCTTTATAAAATTGCTGCTGTGATGCATTTTATATAAAATGTGTTTCATACTAAGGATGGACATGTTAGCTTAGAAATATCTTACATTTAGGTGAATTAACACAACATATGTGTGTATGCATCTGTGCATCTCTGTGTGTTTATGTTTAAGTGTTAGTTTGTGCACAAAGACATCCTGAGATTGTAAGTGAGTGTTTTAAGCCAATGATTTTGGAAGCATCCTTAAGTGGTAGAAGATGGGCAGTGATTCAGGGAGGTAACTAGCAGGGAATAAGCAGATTGTTGTGCTAACTGGTGATAAAGAGGGAGGAATGGAATAGAATTAATATTTATTACGTATTTAACATGTTAAGAACTTGACTTTTATATTTGTTTTCTTATTTAGATACAATAACTCTTTGATATTAGTAGTGTTCTCATTTTACAAGTAAGGAAACTGTCAGAGATGCTAAATAACTTTCCCAAGGTCATAGATGAGTTAGTGTGGAGCCAGGATTTAAATCTATATAGGTCTATCTGAAAACTCATTCTCCTCCTTTGAAAAATGGGTGATTCTAGGACCAGAGCAGGAAATATGCAAGACGAGCTGGAGCATCTTCTAGTACCAGGACGTAAGAAGGTTTTAAAAAAACTAAACACACATATGTACATGAACGAGGGTATGACAAAAGGATAGAATGGACACAGGAACTAATTGGAAGACCTCCCAAAGGCTAAAACTGGAACAGTTTGAGGAGCAAAAGAAGTATTTTGTGTTTGAATTGTGTTCGATTGGATATCTCAAAGCATAAAATAAATGTCCCTTCTCCATACTTTTATGAATGGTTGGATAAATTAATACATGAGAGAGAATAGACAAACTTCTCATGCAAAAGAGTTTCAAATTAATTTATATAGAGACTCCTATCTCAAGGAGGTGGGGCACAACTCCCCACTCCTTAAGTGTGGGCTGTGCATAGCAAATTCCTTCCAAATAGTGCAACATGGAATGGGAGAAAAAGGTAGCTTTACAGGGGAGAAACCTGATTCACTGTGGTGTAGCCAGGTAGACAAGGTTAACATCGAAATCATGTTGATAGCATGTACCCTTGATCAAATGTGATTAGAATGATACTACCTCTATGATCTTCCTCTCCAAAGCCCAAACCCACAGTCTAATTATAAGAAAAATATCAAACAATGAACAATTAAGAGTCAATTTATACAATATTTGAGTGAGAAAAGATGTTAGATAATAGCTAAGGAAAGTTGAATAAAGTATGGATTTTAGTTAATAATAATTTATTTGATAGCAGGCTTCATGAATTGTGACAAATGTACCAACACCTCATGTAAGATGTTAATAATAGGATAAAGTGGGTGGGGGGCATATGAAATCTTTATAAAATATTTGCAATTTATAATATAAAACTGTAAATATGAAACATTCTACATTCATTATACCACAAGGTAGTCCCTCTCGTTAAAACTGCTTTTCCTCTTGACATTCATTTTATCAGAATCTTACCTTGAAAATTATAGTTATAGAGTGAGGAATATGATTTATGGTTAGCCTCCAATCCAACTCTTTGTCCCTAGGGATTTTTCTATATTCCAGGTTTAAAAGAAAAGTAATAGAATGAGGAACAGTGCATAAATTACAAAATGTTTCTTATACCCACTTTCACTTTTGAAGATAGACAACCTTTTCTATCTGCCAATGTATGAATTTTCTTTGTCTTTGTCTTGATAGTGCCAGAGTTGTTATCTCTTGTAAAAATCATTTGTCCCTGCTGGTAATAACTCCTATATAAGAAAAAAATCTAACTATTTATGCTTAGAATAACTACATTTAGTGATCTGAAATCCAAAATCTTCAACATTCCTATTTTAATCAAGAAAGAAAGAATTCTTGTAGGTACAAGGGGGGCTGTCAAGTTTGTGCAAATCTTGATAGTATTCCTCGTATTTTTATTTCTTGAAAACTGATGCCATAGCCAGTAATCCAGAGAACAACAGTGGGAAAAAAAAAAAAAATAACTGAGACATGTAGACCTCCAGTGTGGCTTCAAGAGGGTACCAGGTGTCACAGGGTAACGTTTTATTGATGATTGTTGAAGCATCCTCAGGATGAAGGCTCATGGAACTGTCTAGGATATAAGCCAAATTTTCACTTGTACTCATTTTATAAATTTTTAGTATTTTATATGATTTAGGATCTCTCAAACATGCTTATGTTTTCTCTCTCTTAAATAGAATCTCCCTAATAACTGTGTTCCATATGACACGACAGAAATTAGTGGTGGAGACCAAAGTAAGGGGACACTAGATGTAATTTTTAGACTTACTTTTATCACTTACTAATTAACTAGTTCTCAGTTTCCTTATCCAACAAATAAGTTGGCCTGACTTTCAACAAGTTTGTTGGTAGATCAAGCAAAAACAAAACAAAACCAAACCAAAAAGATGATGGAATAATTTGAGATAATATGAATGGACCTGGAGGGTATAATGCTGAGTGAAATAAGTCAGACGGAAGAAGACAGGTACCATATGATTCCACTCATAAGTGGAATCTAAAATAAAAAACAAGTGAATAAACAAAAAGCAGAATCATACTCATAAATACAGAGAAGAAATTGAAAGTTGCCAGAGGGAAGAGGGGTGGGGGTTTGGTTGGGCAAAATGGGTGAAGGGGAGAGGGAGATAGAAGCTTCCAGTTGGAATGAATAAGTCATGGGAATAAAAGAGACAGCATAATCGGTACAGTCAATGATATTGTAATAGTGATGTAACAGGACAGGTAGATGATAGCTACACTTAGCATAATGTAAACTTGTCAAATCACTAGCATAATGTATAAACTTGTCAAATCACTGAGTTGTACACCTGAAACTAACATAACATTGTGTCAACTGTAGAAAAAAAAAGAAAAGAAAAACCAGACCAATTCAGAAGACTCACAAAAAGTCTTAACTATAAACCATATAAATTAGAGAATTATTTCTATTACTATTGATGAAGGAAAATTATACAGAAAGGAGCAAAAACAGTTGTTCAGAATATGGCATGCTTCACAAAGAATGAAAACAAGCTATACATAAGGACCTGGAAGACCAGTTGTGTTACAACTGGTTACAACTTCTACACATGGCACTAGAATCATCTCTCCTTTGGTACATAGATATGTTTTCCATATAACATATTCATGGGCCATACTTTGTCTGAACTTTTAAAAATACCTTGTCTACATATGTTTGGTGCTATTCCAGCTGTGTGGAGTCTGGCTACATGTGGAGGCCACGGGCAGGCAAAATGTCAGTTGGTTCCTATCATTTGGGGAGAATAACAAGGAATAGTCAATGTACTTGTACATTGTACACAGAGAATTACGTAATGCTGGGGATACTAGCATTTTATTTTACAGAGTTGGCCTGTTATCAATTCAACTCTTCCTTTGCTCTTCTAGGAAACAATTGCTTTCTCTTCTTTTCCTTGACACAATTTCCAAATAAGTAATCTCCTGTTTTCAATTCTCCTTTAATTCAAAGTCTACTCTGAGAAGCCCCCAGTCATGCTATATGTAGATGGAAACTTAGAAACAGACAATACATTAGTGAGAAGGTTCTGGACATCTCTGAGGTCTTGAGGCTAGAGAATGTACCAGAGATTTAGGGATGGATTGGAGTGAGTCCATTCTTTTGAGAAATTGAATTGAAAGAGAGAAGAATGGAGGGACCGCCTTCCACACCTGGGGAAATGTCTACCAGTCAGAAGTGGGAAGAGGAGCTAGTGAGATAAATAATTCAGGCAGGTCTGAGGGGTAGAGTGAGAACGGAAAAAGAGAGGTGATAGAGACAACTTGTGGAAGATTGCACATCAGCTGGAACGGCTTTATTTTACTGGATTTCCTTTTAAAATTGCTTTTGAATAAAAGCTTTTGCAAATTAAAAAAATGCTTGAAAATCAATGGACTAGAAAACCTTCTACCTCTCAATTCTGATTCAAGTATAATTTCCTCTGAGAAATAAAAAACAAAAATAAAAGTATGCATTGGCTATACTACTATATTGTAAAATCTAATTTAAATATCTCTTCTTTCCTTTGACTGAATCATACTGTCTGTTTATAGCCTTATTGTAAAATGTATTGTATTTGAAATTCCTCACTGATGAATTGGGAACTGCAATTAAATGCATATTGGGAAAACATATTATTTGGAGAGTGGGGGAAAAAAATAATTCTCACTAAAATAATGTTCAAGCAAAGAACGTAATTTTATTAGCAACTACTCCCTCCACTCACAACTATTGAGGGGCTTTGGTAGTTCTTAATATCTCATTATATCACAAATATTAACAAGCATAACAACACAGTATATTGTGATATTTCTGGGTTTTTTTTTTCCCCCACTCGATGGAATAGATCCTGGCTAGTAGAACCCAGGTTAGTGTTAGCCCAGTAATGTTTCCCAATTTAATCTATCTTTAACTTATTCTTTAAACCTTGCACATTTTATCATAGACACCAGCATAAGTGAGGAGTTATAATCTTTTTGGCATTATCCACCTTCCGCTCTGGGAACCCTGTGGAATTTCTGTTTCTTTTTGGAACCAGTGAGGTGAATAGGAATAGGAATAGGAAATCTTACCAATCTGTGAATTGGCATGAGAAGGGTAATAACTATTCGGACACAAATATTTTTGGATTCGTGAGGTTCTGTTTCTTATTGAAATAAGAAATGGGAGCAATTTTAATTGTTACGCTGAGTACTTCTCTTTATCTGAATGCCTCAGATTCATTTCACTCCTGTTGTGTTTCCAAATTCAGGGCATATTGGGGATCAAGTAGGAAACCTTGGCGGAGGCTGACCTAAACACACCCCTAGATTGTCCGCACTTGAAAGTGGTACTCTACTCCGTCTTTGAAAAAGATGATGCAAGTAGATAGTCAAGGATCTTCGTTGTCATAGGTGCTATGTATAGTTCATACACCCTTCTTTTCACGCAAGTGCAAATAGAAAAGCCAAAGTGGCCCTGGCCGAGTTCCAGGAACATTTCAGTGCTCTTCAAAGCCACTTGGAAATGGACTTCAGTAATGCAAATGTCAGATTATCTGTGACTAGAACTAAGCAAGATAAATACACCCTTTGCACAGCAACTAATCAAATTGGTTCTACTTCATGAAAGTCATATTCTTAAGGGCGGCTTAGTTCCCAGGCACCTTTGTCTTTGTTTTGTGGGCTGTTCTCAATTCCTACATGTGCTTTGCAGTGACATTAAGTGACTCTCTAAATTTGTGGTGTGCTCATCTAACCAATTTATTTTCCTAAATTGGAAGCCCCTGAAAAGGTATTTTGTATTTCCAGAACCCTGAAAGCCCCATATACAACATCAAAATTTTGCTGAACAACTGAGTGGGGGTTTGATTGATGGGTCGTCTGTACTATCCAGATCTATGGTCATATATTAGAGTAAGTCTCACAGATGAATTAGTCCCTTTTATGAAAATTCTTTTTCTAAAATCCATCTTTTTTTTTTTTTTTCCTGTCCTGTTCTTCCATTGAGACTTTCAGTCTGACAAATCAGAGACCAAATGCCTAATGGTCTAAAGAAGGCTCTGTGACCCTCTTGATCCTTCTAGCCTATTCTTCTAGCCTTCCAGCTCTCACACAACCCAGCACTATCACAGACTGTTATGTGGCTTTTAAAACTGGTTGTCAGTGTCTATCTTCCATAAGAGAACATATATTAAAGTTCATATAGATCCACAGAGTTTCTGTTATCGGTATACCTACTCCTTTCTTTCTGCTCCTCACTGATGCCACAGAAGTCAGAGACAACGTGCTTGCTTTATGACTGGAAGGGGATATGAAAAAGGACCAATCACCTGCCTTTCTTCCCAGTCTCCAGGACACAGAGAATAGTTTACTGCCTGGAAGAGGGTTATTTCTTGAGCTCTGTGTACCATGTGGATGGGACGAGGGAGGGTGAGCTTGGCAGCTGAGACACGACTAATTACAAAGAGGAGAAAACCAAACAAATGTACCTTTAGTATCTAAAAATCAATATTGATACTGAAATACTTTGGACCTGGAAGGAGCTTCGAAGACACAGAGAAATATGCACACAATAAGAGAGCTTACCAAGTTCTTAGTTTTCTCTGCAGAAATGGGAATGACAAATCTCCCAGTGTAATCATGGCAAGACAAAATCAAAAAGGAGACTAGAAATAATTAGCAAAGGTTTTGTGATCTGGAAATCTCAACTAACAAATATTGATTATGTTCCTTTTCTTTAAAAAAAAGATTTTATTTAGTTGACACAGAGAGAGAGTACAAGCAGGGGGAGCAGCAGTGAGAGGGGGAGAAGCAGGATCCCCGCTGAGCAAGGAGCTCCATGGGGGGTTCAGTCCCATGACCCTGGGATCACTACCTGAGCCGAAGGCAGACGCTTGACCAACTGAGCACCCAGGCACCCCAATTTTCATTCCATTTTATACTGGGCCTCTCAACTCTGTCCAGCATTTATAAATACACTTCCCCCTCAAATCCTCAAATTTGCTGCCATGATGATGAGCTTGGATGAAAAGAGAGCTGACATGCCCTACCTCTGCTGTGCACATGAGTAAGGTGTAGTTCTGTTCACCACTGAACACATGTAAAATAGCCACAGCCACCTCAGGAATGATTGAGAAAGTAATAGACTTTATTTTATATAAAAAGTCATTTTAATGGAAATCCTGACACCCAACTTCATAATCAAACTAACATTAAAATTAACTCTATAGACCAGAAAGAGAGGCTAGGATCATATTCATATTGAGTTGAATGAAACAAAAAGAGGTTACTTTTCGGAATTGCAAAATGAGATTCCGAGTGAATGTTAAAGAGTATTTTGAGGTGTGGAAAAGAAGTCTAACTTCTCCTTTGCTTATATAAAACTATGGTGTCCCCTCCCTCGGAATATTTAAGGAATGCATCCAGATTTTGTCACTTCCCTCTAGAATCAAAATAACTCAAGTGGGAGATAGTCAAAGAATGTAAAACAAAATGAGTAAGAGAAGGAGGTGGGGATTTACATAAAGTAGCTGCTCTCAGAGGCAAAATTAATGACTAGAACTTCCCATTTTAGAAAAATAAAAGTTAAGACGGATTATTAAGTGAGGGATAAGAAGCTCTTAAGATTGAAAAAAATATATATATAGTAATCCAATCTTTGATGATGATCTAATATTAAGGATCACTCTCTCAGAGTTCAAAAGAAGTCCATTTACACCCAACACTATATAATTTATGTTCTGGGGCACCATGAATTTTAAAATAAGTGTTTTAAATAGGGTTAAACAAGTTTTCAGAAACTGTAACACATAATGAAATTTGTGGAGATCTATGCCATTTGGGAAATAACTCTAAATTTTGCTACTAATTCAAGGAGTATATTAGTCTCTACACATCGCACATACGTTGTTGCTTCTATCATAGAAGAAGTCACTGAACTTGGTGGACCACGGGTTTATCCTACCGGGATGTTTATCTTTTTATTGGACTTTATAGTTTAGGAAATGTCTGCAGTGGGGATGCTTAGTATGCCAACATACGGAAAATGGAAAGAGCAGTATGCCCTCTGGCCTCACCAGTGCTCATTCCTTTTCCGGCCACAGCTGGCTACAGGCTGACCACAGGATGGAAAAGGTTTAGGGATAAATACATGCTAGTTGGGGCACCTGGGTGGCTCAGTCATTTAAGTGTCTGCCTTCGGCTTAGGTCATGATCTCAGGGTCCTGGGATCGAGCCCCACATTGGGCTCTCTGCTCAGCAGGGAGCCTGCTTCTCCCTCTCTCTGCCTACTGCTCTGCCTACTTGTGATCTCTCTCTCTGTCAAATAAATAAATAAAATCTTAAATAAATAAATAAATAAATGCTAGTCAAGCATAGCTTTCTGGATTTATACCATAGTCACCTTTGGAGGAAAAAGGAAAGGCTTTCCTTTTCTTTCTGGAAAGATGATGACTATACTTGTGATTAGCACTGAGTAAGAATTTATGAATCTAGTTATATACCTGAAACTAATATAGTACCATATGTTAATTATAGTTCAATAAAGAAAAAAAGTATTGACATAATCCATTTCTGTGCAAGACCAAAGCTCCTGGATGAAGAGTACACTTTTAAAGAGTCATTTCACATATCACACTGTTGAATAGCTAAACACAGATGTGAAAAGATTTTTTTTGACAACACATGTGCAAATTTTCTGGAAGACCTGACTGATTCCTTTTTAGAAATACATGAAAATTAAAATGTTTTTTCCTTTACGTGTTTGTTTTGATCTTGTTTGCACGTATCTGGTTCTTTAAATGCAGGCAGTCATATCACAGTTTAATTCACGTGTCCATAGTTATTGAGTACCTTGTAATGGCAAGCAATATTCTCCATCCTTTTAGACATACTAGCATTCTCTCCTGTCACTATTAGAACCTACTCAGAGGGTGTATGGGTGGCTCCGTCTGTTAGGCACCCGACTCTTAGTTTCGGCTCAGGTCGTGATCTCGAGGTCATGAGATGGAGCCCCATGTCAGTCTCCACGCTCAGCATGGAGTCTGCTTGGGATTCTCCCCACTCCCTCCCCCTCTCCCTCTCCCCTTGCTCATGCTTGCTCCTTTTTCTCTAAAATAAGTAAGTAAATAAATAAATAAAATCTTAAAAAAAAAAAACAAAACCGACTGAAAATTAGTTTAAGAATTTCAAGGTTAATGGCCAGGACCAAAACTTATCAGTGAATCAGTGTCTCCCTGCTCATCCCACAGAAACCAAGGATTAGGTGGGGCACACAGATCATCCACAGCATTGTCGTGAAGGGAAGTGATAGGTGCTTATCACATTTTCCTGATCTAACATGTTAATGGTTTAATCTGCAATAGCTGTTTCATGCAGTTTACAGTTATTTATTTATTTATTTATTTGACAGAGAGAGACACAGAGAGAGAGGGAATACAAGAAGCAGGGGGGAGTGAGAGAGGGAAAAGCAGGCTTCCCGCAGAGCAGGGAGCCCGAAGTAGGGCTCAATCCTAGCACCCTGGGATTATGACCTGAGCCGAAGGCAGATGCTTAAAGACTGAGCCACCCAGGCGCCCCAAGTTTACAGTTTCTATACAAATATTGAATACACGAGGGATCCAGATTAGTGTGAATAATAGGCTCATTGTTAGAGAATTAACTAGCTAGATAAGACTATTTATGTATCATTCACATGCCTCGCATGGATAAACTCAGGTTTGCAAGAATATGATTGAGTCAACAATCGGTCCTCTTCCCTATTCCTTCTTTGTTTCATTATGTAAATACCCAAATTCAAGCTAATATTTATAGCCATCACCTAAGATCGCCTTTAGTAATGCAACTAAATTTAAAATGGATATAGTTATTTGTGTCTTTAAAGGGCACTATTGCCTTTTTTCACTGAAAACCCAGCAGACTTATGAAACTGGCTTACTTGCACAAATATTTAATTCTTGATTCCACTGTCCAGCACAGCTTTGCGTAGACCTAGATATTTGCTAAGAATGCATAAAATCCAACTCTATGCTTTAATTTCAATTTGGGGAGGAAACCTTTAAGGAGCAGTTACCTGTGTGTGATGTCTGTCCTGCACTGGGTTAGTCACATTGCTAGGCACCTTTAGTTACTCTTGCTGGTTTTTGACACACATCTCCCAGGACACTGACCCCTGGGACTCAGTTATTCCTGGGTCTTCAGGGTTTAAGTCATGCATCTGTTGATCCACTGCTATTCATCTGGGCTCTGAGTCTTTACCTCACTTACTAAATATTTGAATCCAAAGCTCCATCTCCATTCATTCCCCAAAGATACCTCTGATTTATGCAGTGCTATTAAAATCAAAATGGATTTATTAATTTCTTCCTAGAAGGACACCGTTCTTTTATTTACTTAGTAAGAGAATCCTTGCTATTTGCTCCTATATCATTCTAAGCCTCCATTCACCAAAGAACTTGAAAGCAGGAAAGGCCTTAAAAATAACCCACATCTGCAAGCAACTCTTGTTTTGAGACAAAGGTTTTGCGGCCTAGAGAGTTTGCAACTTGTACAGTTTCATACAGTCAGTTGGAGGTATAGTTAAGATCTCTTTCTCCATGCATCATAGGCCTCTTCTGTTCCTTCAGCATGGCCATCTGTGTCTCAGACCTTGCTACTATCTCTATTTCTCAGATGCCAAAACTCACTTGATTGCCTCAACGAAGCTGGGACAACAGGCAGAAATCAGTACAGTTCAGGCACAGCACAATGAATGATCATCCTCAATGGGTACATCAAACTCAGCATGTAACATGGAAGGGATTTTGCTTCAAACCTTATCTTCGTCCTGTATTCTTTACATTATTTGGTAGTACCACCACCATCTAGTCATCCAAGCAGTAAACCTGACAGTAATCTCTGGCTCCTTTTCATCTTTGACCCCCTTATCTTCACCCCATTCCTCTGACTTCACCTCCTGACTATCGCTTGAATGTATCTGTGGATATATTTACAATGAGCTAATCAATATGGCTTACAAGATATTGAAAAATTGAAATTGATGTAAATGTAAGATGTTATTTTTTTGTCAATTTAATTTTATTCAAAATCTGTATTTTCAGATGTGTTATATTAACTCCTGGCCCCCTGAGGAGCCTGGGGGGTAACTCCGGTCTCCTGTTGGCCTGGCGCCGTTAGACCTTCATGATCAGGTGATTGTATCAGCATACACCCTTTCCTCCCTGACTTGTCTAACGTCATCTAGATAGATAAAGGTAATTGCAAACAGCTAGCTTGATATAGAGAAAAAAAGCCATTTCTCTCAGTGGGCTTTCCGGTATTTTGTCTGCCTGCGTCTCTTGTCTTCCCATTTAAGGCCCTCTGGACTCATTCCCTAGACTACTCTTTACAGAGTAATCTAGCTTTTATTTTGCAGCAGGAACATACAACGAGTCCTTTTTCCTCCCGTATAAACTCTGTTTTTGTCCTCCCTCTGGTGTTCAAGCCCCTCTGAGGCTGGTTTCGTACATCCATGCAGTTGTATGTTCCAGTATTTCTCAGCACAGACAATTCGCTTCAGGCCGGTAGCCCTGCATGTTTCCATGTGCTCGTGACATTTTTACTTCTACCCTATCAGCTTTGCACTTGCAGCCCCCTCTTCCTGCATATCTGGATAATTTTTCTTGACATTTAAAAATCTCATTCATTTCTCGAGAACCAACTCAAGTAACTGTCTTTAGAAAGCATCCTGGAGAACTTGAAGCCAAATTAATTCCTCCTCTCTCTGAACTCCCATAAATGTTTACTCAGGCAGCTTGTTGTAGATGGAAAAAGCAAATGGCTTGTGTTAGAGATTCCTGGATTTGAATACTGACTCTGACACTTATTAGCTGTGGGCAGATTATCCTATACATCAAATCCCTCATGTATAGAATAATATGCAACTCGGAGTCTTGGTTCTAAAATAAAAAGTCTATTCTTTAAATTACTGTCTCTCCTATGAACTCTTTGAGTGCAGGAAACAATTCCGATGTTCCAGGTCTTTGGTCAGATACATTGAGTTCTCAGTGGTTGACTTGTTGATTGATATCCAAGCAGATACAGAATCTGCACATTCACAACGTAAGCCACCAAAGGTGTTTCAATCAGAGTAATAGTACTTATAACTAAATTCAATTTCTCTTTGTAAATTCTAGCTGCTTATAATCCTTTGCATTAATTGTGTAATACCCTATCTGATCCCTTATCCTTTCTCCTAGCTGTATATTCCTGTTACTGTTTTTAACTGTTGCAATTGTTTTCTCACCCTAATTCTAACCGAGCATGACCAATCTAAATGCAAAATATTTTTGATATTTGAATCCTACCAATCATAGGATTTGTCCCTATCATAGAAAGAGTAAGAGACATGAACGGCTGAAATCCGATCACAGCATTGCCATATATAGCTTTTCCTAAATCAAATCACATTTCACAATTTTTAGTTAAGCTTCTGTTAGAGCAATTGCTATAGAGGAAGGAAATAACAATAATAGAACATGTAACTGATTTGAAGTTACCTTATTTTGGTAGTATTGGAAACTCTGGGCTTTCTGAGTCAGTGTTTATGAAGACATTTTATCCATCACTGTGGCTATTCTATATAAAATGGGTGACTCTGGGCTAGTGCTTATTGCTAGGTAGCTATGGTCAGGAAAGGAAGATTGAGCGCTGCCTGCTGTTGGCATGAATGTGTATGTGTGTGTGTATGTGTGTGTTTTATGTGACATGAATCATTGTCTAGGAAATAAGAATCTGCTGCCGAAAACAATAAAATCTTGCATCAGTGAAAGATAGGAAAAAAGCAACTAAAATCCTATGGTTACCAAAATAATAATAACAAAACAAACATCTCAGACTCCCTGTTCTAGTTTCTGGGACTACTCCCAGGAGAGACAATTATTATTTGTATTGATTTTAGTTTGCAAGCTAGCTCTCTAATGTGCCAATGGATAGCCCCAAACTAGTAAATAATTGCATATTATACAAAAATACTGTTTCTTTTTACTGTAAGCTTCACAGCCCCAGAGCAAATTAATCTTCTCACTGTATGCTCTGTTACCTACAGTAAATACATCACAAAATATAGCAGAAAGGGAAAATAAAACCTTCTGATCACCAGAGGAAAGCTGTCAACAAATAAGTCTGATTACTATTAAGTGTTGAGGCATGTCTGTGTTCCCACATCTAGAAAACATACTGTAGGAAGTAGGCATAAGTTGGCTTTTATGTACATTTTTGTTCCATGAAGAACTTTATTAGAAAATGAAGTAATTTTAATAAAGTAGTAAAAGTAACATAGAAGCTGCATTATTCCTTCTGTCATTTTTTATCAGCAATAAATAATTGACCAAATAAATAATTGACCAAATAAATAATTGACCAAAATGACTTCATTTTTCCAGCACAAGATCTAAAACCATAACTTCTATGTGTCCATTTTCTTTTTCTTTCCTTTGATTACAAAACAAAGTTTCTCTTTTTATTCAGTGCTAGTCTCTCCCATCCTGATCTTTCCTTTTTTCTGTTCTCTATCCCCTCTCATGTCAAGTGTGTTTCCATACCACGCCCTCTCTTTGCATCATAAGTTGCCTCCTTTTTCCCCACCTACCGAGTCTTAGTCTTCTCCATCTTGGCCAGTGGCACCAACACCTACTTAGCCATCCAGTCCCAAACCCAAGAGTTGCCCTCGACTCATCAATTTCCACTATCTCCCAGCACCCAAACCATGCCGAAAAATGAAACCATGTTCTTTGGAATGTTGAGGCACTGTTCAGTTCCCCGTCATTTCCCTGTCATTTCCCTGTCTAGACTAAGCCGTCGATACCTCTTATCTGGGCTCTCTTGTTTCCTTCCTAGCTTTTACATCACAGCCCGAGGAATATTTTAAAAATATAAATCAAATCATATTACTCCCTTAATGCAACCTCTAATAAACCATTTACAACCCATACTTGTTACCATGGTTCTATTAGGACCTCCTGGTGCTGCATGATATGGCTCAGCCTCTGCTCATTATCAGCTCCCATCAGACCTTCCCATGTTCACGGTCCCTTGGCCATGCTGGTCTTTTTCCTTCCCTGAAACATGCCAGTAATGCTGCAGGTGACACGTTGTGTATCTACTGCATTCAACGCCGTTCCCTAGCTCTTCGTAGAGCCACCTTCTCTCATCCTCCAGCTCAATGTCACCTCCTTAAGCTTTACCAGATACCATTTTCAAAATTAGTCCTTTCATAGCCCTCCACTGTTACTCTCACTTATGCCCCCCAGCTTCATTTCCCTTATGGCACTTATTAAAAATTATAATGATCTGGTTTTGCTATTTGATTACTCATTATTGGCTGTCTGTTCCCACTTGAATGTAAGCCCCTGGAGAGAAGGGACCTTGTCTTTTTTGTTACTAGTCTTCAGTATGCAGAACAGTACCTAGTACTCTCAGAACTCCAGGCTCTGGTTATGAATTGCACTCCCTAGAGCTTTTCAACATGGCATGTCAGAGTATATGTCTCTTTGTTTGATCTGGTATAATTTTTTGCACATGCTTTGGGTTTGTACTCAAGCTGAATCTTTTTTTTTTCTTTAGTTTTACCAGCATAATGAGCTTGCCATTTTATAGACAGAGAGAGCCACAAGAGGTCTGCAGAATTCCCATAGATACCATTTTAAAATCTGAAAAGTCTACACCCTGAGAGAGAGAGTGGATTTGAAAAGAATGACTAATTCCTATGACGTTATTAGATCTATACTGTTAGAGCCAGAGAAACAAAAAAATTGATTCAATAATAAAGTAGCCTAGGTGGAAGTTTGCAAAGTTATATAAAAAAATAGCAGAATGAGGTAAGGATGTGACTCAAGCATAGGAAAATGAGTTATATTACCACCCCCCTTCTTTAATTTAAGGACTCTAAGATATAAAGTGCCTAAAAGCAAAAGTCAGCCTGAAAGTTGGGATTGTGGAAAAAAAATCATTCTAGATATTTTTAGCTCCAGACCTCATATTCCTGGCCTTAAATGACCCTAACCCTTGGAGAATACACATAGGGTAATGTAATCATTTCCTTAACATCCTTAACCATAGGAATATTTAGGATTAAACATATAATTTTTTAATAGACTCATACCTATAGTATTAATATTTTTGGGCTAAGAAAGATTTTGTCCAAATTTAGTATTTTGGCTAGTTGTAATATTAAAGAAAAGTTGGCTTTTTCAAGTAAGGAATTAACCTTGTGATTCTAATTTAAAATATGCCATTGATTAATTGCCTTAGACTTGTAATTTACTAAGATTATGTATTGTATGTATTGGGAAACAAAATAAGAATCATCATATTTATAGTTTTAGTTCTGCTGGTTTTACAGAAAGCGTTAAGGGAAATTTTATTTTATAAGTTAGCCAAAGTACTTAAACAGGAAATGAGATATTAATTTATGAATGCCATTTGAAATATTGATGGTGTGAAGTTTGTGAGACCATTGTTAAAATTTGCTAGAAATATAAATAGAATAAAAATTTTTGTATGTTGGTACTATAGCATAAGGGCAAAATGGGGTTTTGACTATTGGAGCAAACCACTAAATACTATTTTTTAGACTAAAAATTATCTTGGAGACATCACGTCTAGTGAAATGTATGGCAAAAAGACATTTGCATTGATCAGAGAGTTTCTTGTATTAGAAAGGCTAGCTAGCCAAAATAAGTCACGTGTTTAGGTTGAGAGGTGTATCAGACAGTGAGAAGTAGGTGTAATAAGAGATTCTCAGTTTGAGTCTTTACCCTTCAAGTTTTGTTCACTGCAGTAGTGTTGTCCGCCCTCAAGTAGCCTACAGACAAGTAGAAAGTTTCTAAGTTTATAACATCTCTCACGAACAACTCACTGTCACAAGCACTGGATGAAATCCTTCCAGAAAACTTACAAAGTTAATATTCTTATTCCCATTTTTAAATAAGTTGAAATAAATAAATGGTTTACCTAGTCATTCAACAAGAAAGTGGCAAAAACAGGATTCGAACCAAGGACTATATCTCTGGAGCTCTTGCTCTTTTCACTTTACCCAGTTTACTAATGTGTTAATGTGTTAGTAGCAGGGTCAATCCAAATATGATCAGCCTTTATTGTACGACAATGTCTTGCCCTTATAGTGTCAACTACTAGACACCCAGGTAGGTAGATCGGTGAACTTTTCAAGGGTGAAAGAATGAGAAAAAGAGAGATGACTTTTATCTTCGCTCAAATCGTACCAAGTGGGCAAATGCTTAAGCAACTTATTTGCGGATTTACATTTTGTTTTGTTGTTGTTTTTCTAATTTTTTTTAAAAACAAGGGTCACAAACACTGTACTCTGACAATGATGTATAAAATTGTGATGGCAACTAATTTAGATCTTCAGAAACTTCTGTAAATCCTGTGATTGTGGGAGAGAAATTCAGTCCTTTTTATTATTTCACAGATAAAGTAGTTAAGGTATGTATGTGTGTGTGTGTGTGTGTACGTGTGTGTGTGTTTTCCAGTCTGTGAGATCTGTATTAGCAAGAAAATGTGAGGTTGGCATTCGGTCCGTGTAGATTGGGATGTTGGCCTTTGTTTGGAACAGGGCAAAAAGTAATTGGCATTTCCAAGGTTTTCCTGGTTGGGCCCTGAGCTGTTGAGGAGAGTCTGCTGTATGCCTCTTATTTTTCTGGAGCTGCAGGAGGAAACTGATTAGATTCTCAGCCTTCTCTTATTCAATTTAAATCATGAATAATGAATAATAGGGTTTTTATTTATTTTTTTAAAGGTGAGAGTTTTTTTTTAAAGATTTTACTCATTTATTTGACACAGAGAGAGAGAGATCACAAGTAGGCAGAGAGGCAGGCAGAGAATAAGGGGGAAGCAGGCTCCCTGCTGAGCAGAGAGCCCAATGTGGGGCTCGATCCCTGGACCCTGAGATCATGACCTGAGCTGAAGGCAGAGGCTTTAACCCACTGAGCCACCCAGGCGCCCCAATAGGGGTTTTTATTAATGCAGTGACAAAACTCAAAGCCCAGATCATTTGTGTTGGACTCACTGTGACCCTCAACCAGGACTACGTTGGGAAGACACTTATGTGGGTCAGCTTGCCTGAGTTTTCTGGCCACAGCACCTCGAGTATAATGAAGCTCATGTTCAGATCAACATAGAGGATGGTCCTGTTGAGTAGTCAGTTATATTGAGTCTGTCTGGTAACATCCCCTCCATGTATTATTTCTTTAGGAGAGCAAAGGAGTCATTTCTTACTTTACTCTGGCTTCTGGTTGATGTAAAATGCAACTCTGGCCTTAGTGATAGTGGCAACATTGTATAAAGCTGGGAGACATGAAAATTGACAGAGGTGACAGAAACTTTAAGGAGTGGGACTGAATGGTACCCACCAATGTTCCAATAGTCCACACCTGGGAAATAGTGTAAGGCAGTGGATAAATGCACAGATTCTATCAGCACGTTACCTGGATTCAAATCCTAGTTCAGCCACTTATTCGTTGTATGACCTTAAAAATACATACATATATATATATATATATATATATATATATTTTATTATATAGATATATATCATTTATTATGCATTATTATATTAATATTAACATGTCATAAATATATATTTATGTTAATATTAATATATTACATATATTATTATATATATTTTTTATGCATATGATATTGTCTTCACTTGGAAGAAACTACCTAAAATTTTCCATGAAAGGGTTGCTAGCTCACAATGCATTCTGGGTAAGTGTTGCTGCAGATTTTGTAAAGGACTGAAGACATACTGAAGAGAAAGGCGTGACTCAGCTAGCTGTGAGTTATCTCTTTACAATAAATTTACTACCAAACATGATTCCTAATTTGCTTTATTTATGTATTAGTTTGGTTTAGAATTCACCACCTTGATAAGGATTACTGCAATTAGGGGAAGAGAAAAAATATATATATTTAAGTATGAAAATATTGAACAACTAAGTTCTCTAAATCATCTAATATACAGGTATAGTGTTAGATGATTTAGAGAAATTGGTTGTTTAATATTTTCATACTTTAATATAGAATTGTATTTTTATATTAAATAATATAATAGGAAAGCATATACTTTAGTCTTTGGGTTATCTCTTAAGCATGTGTAGCATAAGGTTTATTCTTGGTCCAAATGAGTAGTCCCTGGAGCAGTAGTGTCATTGTCACCTAGGAATTTATTAGAGATGCAAAATCTTAGGTCACAACTCCAGAGCTACTACATCAGAAGTACTGAGGGTAAAGCTAGACCATCTGTGTTTTGACAAGTTCTGAGGCTGATTCTGATACCTGCTGAAGCTACTGACCTAAATTTTCTTAGTTAACTAGCATCCTGGCTATTGTTGACTTTTTATCCTTTTATCCAACTTTTATTCCACTATGAACAGTCATCCTCTCAAGCAGTAATGTCCAAAATGAGGTATATATAGGACAATCCAGTAGAGTATGGAAAAAAATAATGAATTTGCAACTTGCATACTTATTTTGCCCTATTTTATTTTTTATTTTTGTGTATGTATTATAATGTCCAAAATACAAACAAAAACATAAATATATAATATTATATATATATGTATATATATACTTAAACAATTAACTATGCTTTCTGTTGAAAGGATTGTTAATTTTTTTTAAACAGGTTGTGGATTTAAATAGTTTGGACACCATTGTTCTGAAGAATACATGTAGTTATGAGTTATATTCTGAGTATCACAGGGATCAAAGTGGAAAAAGGAAACCAAATTACAGTAAAATTATTCAGCTCATATTTTTAGGTTACAGTTAAATTCTAGTTAGATCTGTATGCATTTATAGGAATTCTTACATTGCAAATAGTCAATTGTTATCACAATTAAAACTGAATAGTTTATTACAGAATGATTAATGATCATTGCCTGGGCTTTCCCCTCAAATGAAATGACCTATATTTTGTTTAATTCTATTGACTAAAGAAATTCAACAAGATATATTTGAGTAGAAAATTCCAAATGCCTTTTGCTAGAATTAAAAAGCATCAAATGAAATATAAAAGCAGAATTGGCATTTTGAAGAGAAACAAGCATTCAATTTGGTTTGCTTTATTCCGGGAATGGTATGCAAAACCTGTGCTTCTGGGGCGCCTGGGTGGCTCAGTCAGTTAAGCATCTGCCTTTGGCCCAGGTCCTGACCCTAGGGTCCTGGGATCCAGCTCTCAGTCAAGTCAGGCTCCCTGCTCAACAGGGACCTTGCTTCTCCTTCTCCTCACCCCGTGCTTGTGCTCTCTCTCTCTCAAATAAATAAAATCTTTTATAAAGAACAAAAAACAAAACAAAACGAAAACCCAAAAAACAAACAAACAAAAACAAACCTGTGCTTCTATTACTTCTTGCAGTTAAATGACTTATTATTTTCTTTATTATTACTTCCAGACAAGGATAGGGGACGAAATATATGAATTTCACGTTAATAAATTAGACTCTGTGCTATTATCTTAGTAATAGATATGGAATAGGCTTGAAGGTGTGGGATACATTAGAAATATCTATCCTCACCTTTCATTCCACCCATTAACATTTATAGTTTACTGTTCACTATGTAAGTGATACCTGTCCTTTGACTCCCTGAAATTTGTACTCCATATAAGATTTCTTGAATTATTTTTATAGTTTCTCAAGACATTCTTCTGGATAAAATAGAAATATATGGAATGATACATGCCCACAGGTAAATTACTTTAGGACTTTGTTAAGTAACTTAAGGATTATTGGACAGAAATTGGCCTTGATGAATTATTTCTTGAAATAAAATCCAGAAATGGTGTAAAAGATTACTGAGAGAAATTAAAGACTTAAATAAATTCACATTTTCACATTCCCGAATTCATATTCAATATTATTAAGAATTATTTTCTCTCAACTTACAAATTCTGAGAAAAGTTGCTATAATGTTAGGGAAAGACTTTCTTCTTTAGCCATGATAACAAGTGGCCACCAGAACTGGTTTATACTAGTTCAGTGGATCATTGAGGTGGAGATGGACACACAGGGACGAATGCCACATGATGAGCAAAAGAGATTGGAGGTTTGTCGCTGCCAGCCAGAGAATGCCCAGGACTAGGGGTGGCTGCCTCCAAAAGCTAGGAAGAGGCAAGGAAGGATTTTACCAAGTCACAGACGGAGCATAGATTTACTGACCCCTTGATTTTAAACTTTTAGCTTTGAGAACTGTGACAAAATAAATTCCTATTGTTTTAACCATCCCAGATAGTGGTATTTTTTTTTTTTTTTTTTACAGGAGACCTAGTAACTAATATACTTGGGTTTTAATATTGGACAAATTTAGGAAGATTAGAAAAATTCCGTTTCCTTTTTTTATTTTTTAAATAAATGTGCCATTGTATTTTTATTTCAGATATTGAGCAGCAGTCTCATCATCTTTTGACATTTCAATGCAATCACATTCAAAATCCCAGCAGACTTTTTAGTAGAAATTGACAAGCTGACTTTAAACTTTATATGGAAATACAAAGAACCTAGAATAGCCACATAGCTATGGAAAATGAAAACAAAATTGGAGGATCAGTTATTAAAAAGCTACACTATTCAGATGTGGTATAAGAATAAACATGTTTTAAATAGATAAAGGGAATAGAACAAAGGGTACAGAAATAGACCCACATTTATATGGTCAGTTGATTTGGGGCAAAGATGCCAAGGCACTTTGTGAAAAAATAATCTAGTAGTATCATTGCTAAGTATTTACCCAAAAGAAATGAAAACATACACCCACAAAAAGATACATGAGTTTTTACAGCACCTTTATTCATAATAACCAAAGACTGAGGAGGTGAGATGGTCCCTCATCAAGTAAATGGATAAACAAGATGGGCTGTTTTCCTACACTGAAATAATATTCTGCAAACAAAATTAACGGACTGCTGCTATTCATGGATACATCTTACAGAAATCGTGTTGAGTGAAAGAAGTTAGATACAATGTTGTTCATACTCTGTGGTTCCATTTGTATAAAAATCTAAGGCAGTCAAACCTAATTTATGATGATTGAATTAGATCAGTGGTTGCTTGGTACCGAGGTGAGTCTGAGTATTGATTGCAAAGAGGTGACAGATGTTCTCTGTCTTGGTTGGGGTGGTGGTTATTCAACACATACATTTGTCAAAACTTATTTATTAAACAGTACACTTAGAATTCTATTTTAATGAGTGTACATTGTAGCTCAGAAAAGTTAAAAATGTCTCGAGAGAGGTCACTTCTATTTTTTCTCAATTAATATGTGATATAATTAATTTAGGTGGGCTCAACCAGAATTTTTTAAATAGCTTAGATGAGACTAAACTAGAAAACACCAGAAGGCACCACACACAGTAAGTCTATTTTATGTAACCCTTTTATGTTTTATGTTTGTGTGCGTCTCCATGTGCTTTCTTGGTCACACAGTAAAATATTTCTTACTGTAAATCATAGAAAAATTTTTTGAAATACCCTGCTTTAGGGCACTGTAATAAATCCAATCCTATTCAATATTTATCATCGATCTGGATGAAACTACATAACCTTTAGCATATTTACTATAGGCACCAAGCCATCAGGCACAGAATGCATTGGTGGTCAATAATTTAATTTTTTTAGGTATGGATACCCAGTTTGAGTGAAAGTGTAAGGAATTGCACATATACACTCTGCTGATGGAAATGTGAATTGATATAACCATTTTGGAGAGGAGTTTGGAAATATGTATTAAAACCAGTTTGGGAAGTTTGATTCAACTGATATACCTTCAGGCTCATTGTTTCTTTCCTCAGCTATGTACAGTCTACTGGTGAGCCCATCAAAATAATTCTTCATTTCCACGAAGTGTTGTTAATTTCCTTTTGATTCATAGAGTTTCAATCTCTGCTTACATTACCTATCTTTTCTTGCATGTTTTCCACTTTTTCTGTCTGAGCTCTTGCATATTAATCATGGTTATTTTAAATTCCTGGTCTAATAAATTTCAAAACCTCTGTCATATCTGAATTTTTTCGTTGTTTTTCTGTCTCTTCAAATAGTGTTTTTTCTTGACTTTTAGAATAGCTTCTAGTGTTTTATTAAAAGCCAAGCATGATATATTGAATAATATGAACTGAGGTAAATAGGCCTTTAGTGTGAGGGTTTATGTTAATCTGGCTAGGATTTTTGTCTGTCTTTAATGTCTGTTTTAACTAAACTTCAATTTCCTTTGTTTTCTGTTTTTTGTTTTTGTTTTTGTTTTAGATTTATTTATTTATTTTTGAGAGAGAAAGCATGAGCGGGAGGGGCAGAGGGAGAAAGAGAGAGAATCTCAAGCATCAAGGGGACTCGGATTAAGTACAGAGCATAACAGGGGAGTGGGGCTCAATCCCACAACCCTGAGATCACCACCTAAGCCAAAACCAAGAGTTGGATGCTTAACACACTGCGCCACCCAAGTGCCCTGATTTTTTTTTTTTCTCCCTTGTTGTCTTTAGGTTTCCCTAGAGATTTTTTTTTTAAAAACTAGAACCCACACCTTCTATTTCTTTTAGCTGGAATCCTCTGTTACTATACAGAAGCCTTGGTGAGGTATAGGCGGAGGGGATGCAGTCTATAATCTTATGATTAGGTCTTAATCTTTCAGTGAATATCTCATTGTATCTCACACTTCCTGTGGCTGTTCCCAATCAGTGACAACAGGGCAGAGAAAAGGCAGGCCGTTTTTTGGGAAATGGAGGACTTTTCTGAAAGATGATTTTGGATCAAGTACTTCCATTAGTTTTGTCAAACCTTCATGGAAGCGCTCTGTCCTGAGACCCTTCCACTCAACCTCCCGCCCTTCCCTCTCTCCTTCAGAAGAGCAAGAGGATCATGTGATCTGACAGCTCTCCTGGCCTCTCTCAAGTCCCTTCTCATTTCCCTTCACAGGTATTTCTTTTGAAATAGTCTCTTGCATGTTTAGTCATGTTTTGGCATCTCCTTCTCAGAGGACCTGGACTAATATATCTATTCATATTAAAATACACAGATGAATTATAGAGTGTTAATGGGTTTTTAAAACCAAACATCAAAATTCAAAGTCAGTTTGTACTTTTGGCTAGGTGTTTCACACTTCAATTGAAGATCCTTGGAATTAAAGATTTATTTTTTCTTCTGCTAAAGGTACGTTTTTGGGAAAATTTTTTAACACACTGTGCTGGTCTAACTATAGGTTCTTCTCAAATGCTCATGAAGTAATATAGTACTTCTTATAACTAAAATATGTAATATCTAAATTACCTCTCTTCTACTTACTAATGTTCTCTCTGTATCTTGTCCAAGCATTCTGATGGACTATCTCTGAGGTTCTGGCTACAGTTCTTGTTATCAATAAGCAAGCAATCATTTAGCATGTGCTCTGCTGGGAATCATTTTGATCAACTTAAAAGATTAGATTAATTTAATGAGAGACTAATTTCTCCTACTAATGAGATGAGTTTCAAATACTAGGGTATCACTATTTAACTTCTTTAACATTGAATGATATTTTTCCTACAATCTAATAAATAAAAGAGCCCCAAGCTGATGTAACTTACCAACTTTACCAATTTAACCCTGAGGAGTAACATCTCCTTCCAGAATTCAGAGGTATTTTGTCTCTATCTTGATCTTATTTCCCCTTCTGTCATTAGCTATGGCCATGGGGGCATTTCTCATCTTTTGTCATAGGTAAGTGAGGATGAATATCAGCAAACTCCAAAGGTGAGCAAATACTTTGTGCAACTAACATACATTTCTTTGATTTGACAACCCGTTATAAACAAAACATTACATTAAAAACTTTATGATGAATTTAGATTACTCATATTTTTGCTTCTTTTTAATCTTTCCTAGGCCTAACCAGATGGTAGACAATTAAATCTTTATGTAGATTCCTCATAGGTTCTTTTTTTTTTTTTTTTTTTTTTTATTTATGTCAGAGAGAGAAAGAGCAAGTGTGAGTGAGCAAATAAGCAGGAGGGAGTGGCAGGCAAAGCAGGCAAAGGGAGAAGCAGGCTCCCTGCTGAGCAAGGAGCCCAATGTTGGACTTGATCCTAGGACCCCGGAATCATGACTTGAGCAGAAGGCAGCCGCGTAACTGGCTGAGCCACCCAGGCGTCCCTCATCATAGGTTCTTAATAAGAACTGAATATGCTGTCTTTTAAACATAAACAATCATATGTATCTATCAGATATGAAAAACAAAAAAAAATGTGCATTTGTGTGCATTAGAACTAGTGTACATTTTGAACGGTTGTAATTTTAAGGTAGTCAAGAGATATTTTTAAAGTGTACCTATTCACTAAAATGTCCACATCATATCAATTAATCATATAAATGTTTTCTTGGAATATGTTGTAGATTTGATCATTCCTTTCAACCAGAAAATTGTGAATTTCTTTCAATTATTATTACCAGATATAGTTATCTGGAAAGTCAGATGTGGTCAACTAAAGGGGAGTGCCAAAGAAAAAAATATATTTTAAAAGTAGAACTGGAACCATCAGAGCATCTTCAAAGTATGCGAAAAATCATAGCAAATTACTGAAGCTTTAGGGAATTGCTACAATTTTAGAAAAATGATGGCTAGGGCAGGGAGGATGCTTATACAGCCACAGACTGGAGCTATTTTATATGTGCATATCTGGTATTTACATTTTTAGCTTTTAAAGAAACAGTACTGTTTTAAAAATTTTAATTCCATCACTGTATTTTTATCAATAATTATTTTCAGAAATATTATGTATCTATCTATCTTAAAAGATTATTGTGTTTTTGAGACATTTTAAAACCACTTTTAGATTGTAAACATTTGCCAAGAACTGCATGTCCAATTTTGTAATGAAAATTGTTAAGTAAATGTAATTAGCTTATTATTTACCGTAAGTTCTACTTCCTGGAATTTTTTTTTTTTCACTAGACTGTATTGTTATAAGGTTTTGAAGTTAAGAAACCAATGCCTGCCTCTTTGTCACAGATTAGAGAGGGGTGAGGATTGGTTTAAAATGAGTGTGGAGAGGCCCTGCAAGGAAGAAAAAGTCTTTCTTTCATCTTAAACAGTAAAAGAAAGCAGTTACTTCATAGGATCTGGAATATAAAAACTATGTGAATCCTCATTTTATATTGCCACACAGATTAGGGTTTATGGTGACAGTCATATCAAGTATCCAAGATATTAGACAATGTGGAAAGCCAATGTGAGTGCTGTGTTTGCTCCCCCAGTAAAAGGAACCGATGCTTTGTTCTTTAATGAAGAGAATTCCTATAGAACTGTCATGTGGTCTGAGTGAAATTTTGCATGAAAATCATTTTGCTGAGGAGTGGCAAAGTCATTCTGAGTGTTAATAGGAGAAAGTAGTATTGAGATTAAGAAGATTTAACCATGTTGCATTTTATTTCAGTGATTACTTTCTTAACCATTTTTAGCTAAACCTTCCAGCTTAGTATCTGTAATTATTGCATGTATTAAAACCAGCCAAGCTGTTAAGCACACACTCAGATGTGTAGCTGCTGCTCTAATATATCACTCAATCATTTTCCATTATACCATGCAACATTAGTCACCATTATTGCGGTGTGCAGCCTTGATAAACACTTCATCCTAAAGGAGAAAATGTCGGGAATATTGCCTAATGTTTTTTATCTCTGAATCTACATTATGTTTCTCATGTGGTTCTCCTTGCTTCAATTCATCTGGTTCCCTTTGTTAAATTTGCACAAATTCTTAACATGAAAGTATCCCCAAATGTCTTTGTTGTAATTAGGTTGTAATTCAGAGCATAGGTTCTAGTGACATTTAAGAGCAAACTGAGGAGCCGATGGGATACCAGCAACTCTGGGGAGTTTAGAAAGGGAAGAGCAGAACTAATTTATGTAAGTCTGGGAGCTGATTATTTTATGCACAGGTACTTACAAAATAGAAATTTCCTCAGTTGTTGTCCCCTTATTTTCTCTAGGTTCAATTTTTACATCACAACTGTTCAATAGCTGGTGCTTTCGTTCGCCATGGTTAAAATAAACTTCTTAATGACAGTTTGCTGTGTTCAGAATATCTATGTCCACCTCCAGAAGAGCATTGCATTGGTGCTTCTAGATTTTAACCTCAATATCTCTTTCTTAATGATCCCACAAGTTTTAACCTTTGGCAAACAGAACTCTTTTTATATCAAGTTCAGGTGATGTATTTGATGAATTGACATGAGCCAATTTATGCCCGAGTTTTAAAAAAAAAAAACAACACATACAAAACCATTTATTTGTCATACAAAAGGAACGTGGAACACAAACTACCCGACATAGAAAGGCAGTCGGTGTTTGGGGTGTGCCGAGAGAGGTTCCAGCTCCAATTGAAGAGGGCACGTGAGTTCCAGCCCTCCCGGGAAGGGAGCCTGCGCTCCCTGTGCCTGAGGCACCTGCCGCTCTGCGCCCTTTGTTATTCCACCGCGGCCTGGAAGCTTCTGCCCCTCCTTGTGTGGAGCCTAGACGTGTCCTTCCCCTCGTCCTCACCTGTGGGCATCCTGTTCGAGGGTGGTGCCTCCCTGTGGACCTACTGTCCTTTCAGACGGGGGCCTTTTCTTTTTTTGCATCTCTGCCCTCTGGCCTTAGGATCCTGGCACTCCAAGGCGGCTACCCATTTCGCGGGGGCGGCACCTGGACATCATTGAGTGCAGGTGTTCTGGCTCTTTATCAGGACGCTGCGTCGTCGCTGTTGCCGCCGCCGCAGTCTGTGCTTCCGCTGCCTGGGAGAGTGTTTCAGCGGCTTCCCGTCTTCGCTTTGGTGCGTCCAGTCCACGGTGGAGCGGAGGTTAGTGCCTTCTCATACCGGGTGTTTTGCTTCCCTCCTGCACCTTCAGCAGAGCTGACACCAGCCACCGCTTCATAGCCAGTCAGTAGTGTTGGCAGAGGCTCTTACTGTCTCAAAATTAGAAGGGAAATTAGGTTTTCACTAGCTAGCGTTGCTGCCACCATCTCTGCGGTTCCCCAGCCCATCAGACTGCCTGGGCATGGCTAGGAAGGGGTCTCAAAAGAACCACTCTTCCTTGAAAGTAGGTCATCTATCGGAGTATCCAACCCCGCCTGCCATGTGGGAAACAGAATCAGGAGTTTCACTTTCTATTCTTAGTCTATAGATAAGGATCTGGAGAAAAGAGGAATTGTCAAAGGCATTTAGGCTGGGTTCTGCAGGAGTGGTTGAATATAGAAATTTCCCTTGAAATTTATCACCAGCCTGTGAATCTCTGGGTTTAGGTCCCTTCTGTGTTTTTAGTGCCATTATTTTCCTGAATTCCACATGCTTTCCCCCTTCTCATCTGCTGATCCCAACCCTATCTAACCTTAGTCCTGCTTTCTCCATTCGGTTTTTATCAATTAGGTTGGTTCACTTTAACTTCTTTTTTCTTTTGAGGTTTCGTATAGCCTTTTCAGTGTGAGGACTATACAACCTAAATGTAAAAGAATCATCTTTAAAATACATATTCTGACTTAGTACAACTGCATTTCTGCATTCCTGACCATCTCCCAAGTGAGGGCAATGCTTCTGGTCCTGGACAATTCAGTAGGATGCATGTGGTATGCATTCACTGATTCCTAAGTACTTGGGAGAATAGCTGTGCGGGCATCACCTGGAGCCACTTGTGAAATACTGGTTCTGGAGAATTTTGTTTACATCCAATCAAACGGAATCTTCTGGTTAGGTTCCCAGTATCTGTTTCTTCACAAACACTCCAGGTTCTACATCTCAGCCACTGAGTCTAGTTTAGCTAAATCCGTGTTCTGACAAGAAACGGAGTTCCACAGATGTCAAGAGAGAAGCACAAAGCTAGCAGACAGCTTATGTAATATTAGGAGTTAACAGGGCGCCTGGGTGGCTTAGTCCGTTAAGCGTCTGCCTTCAGCTGAGATCATGATCTCAGGTTCCTGGGATTGAGCCCCACATTGGACTCCCTGCTCAGTGGACAGTATGCTTCTCTCTCTCCCTCTGCTCTTCCCCCCACTAGTGTTTTCTCTTTCTCTCACAAATAAAATCTTTAAAGAAAAAAAATATTAGGAGTTAACAGATATGGAATGACTCCCTGCCCCCTTTTATACACTTCGTGGTATGAACTGAAGCTCAAGTCTTAATCTCTCTAGACATTTTTCTCTGTAAAATGGAAATAGCATTACCTACCTCACAAGATTTGTATTAGGGTTGTAGGGGATAATAAATGTAAGATGGCCAGGCCATAGCAGGTACTGACTTTATCGTGATTGGGACATTATTTTCCTTTTGTGTATATTGTTTTCTAAACTAGATTACAAATCACTTGAGGGTGAGGATTTGAGGCGTTGTTCTCCTTTTTGATGTAACCTGTGCTAGCACAGGGCTGAGAACAGAGCAGTGCTCTGTAGAGGTTTATTGATGTGGCTCAAAACGTCCTCTTGACCTTTCAATATTTGGTCTCCCAACTCAAATTAGTTGGTGTCAGGTAATTCTCTTTCTTGGACCCTGACGCAAAGGCCCCTGAATTTAACATTCATGTCCTGAGCAGCTCAGGACTATACTCAGGTCCATAGTAAACTGACCTAAACCTGGGGTCAACTTGAACGACAATCTGAGATTCGGATCTAGTTCATTTGGGGTTTCAGACTCCGAATTTAATCCTGCTTCAAACTGAATTTCTACAGCAACCCACCTATAACTAACCTGATCAGCCTGGATTACTCTGTGGTAGAGGTGAGCTGATACAGATCAAATAACTGCCTCACCACATTACCAGGGTCTTTGTTTACAGGCTCTGCACCACCAGGCTGGAAATACCCTGAGGGTGGAGTGTATCTACCTTTAGATCCTCAGTAGTATCATAGTATAAGATACATAGTAGTTTCATGTGGTAACTCTAGACTTTACCTTTTCTGGGTTGGAAAGAGTGAAAATGTAAACTGACCTGATATTTATTAGGCTTCAGCTCAGAAGTTAAATTAACTTGTAATTAAGTCATTTGCCTTTGATTTCACTGTAATCCCGTGCATGTGTCCTTGCAGAAGTATTTCTGAGCCACATCATTGTAAGTAATTTTAATAGTGGTAGGTGCTCCTTGATTTATTTGTCATGTGTTGTGCAAAATTTTTGACAAATGCCTTGATTAAATACAGTTATCTTGTGCAGAAATATTATCTCCCTATTTTATAATGGAGAATGCTAAGGCCCAATGTTTTCAAAAGTCAAGGATTTAAACCTGGGTCTGCCTGAGTCTAAAGCTGTGCTCTTGAGCATTCTAATCTACAGCTGCCATACGCTCTGATTTTAAAATTTGACTTGAGAAAGGAGTAAATCTTTTAGTATTCTATTTAATGGAGACATGAATAATTTTCATCATAAATTGTTAACTACATTTAAGGCAATATATAATGATTCCTAACCACTAGACATCAGAGTGAGTTTGAAAGAGTGGAGTTTGTACAGACCTTGACATCAAGGGGAGTACTATCTGAATGTTCTCTCCACAGCCTATTAGTTAAGCAGACATGGGCAAGTTTCATAACTTCATTTCAGTATTTGCGTCTATAGAATGAGGATGATTCTGATTGCAGAATAGTGCTAAGATAGAAGATAAGTAATACCTGGGGTAGGCCTTCCATATAGGGCACTCTCTTCATTCTTCTACTCTCTACCTGGACATCCTATAAGTTCTTTCAGCTTAGAATTTCCCAACCAATGGTATCGTTTTTTTCTCCAGATTTCTGCTTTAACTTTTTTCCTGCTAATTTGACGACAGGCATGTGGCACATTTTATTTCAAGCTTCTTCGAAGAGGTCACCTGGGTGTCTCAGTCAATTAAGCCTCTGCCTTTGGCTCAGGTCATGATTCCAGGATCTTGGGATAGAGCCCCACATAGGGCTCCCTGCTCAGTGGGGGAGTCTCCTTATCCCTCTCCCTCTGCCCCTCTCCCTGCTCATTGTATCTCTGTCTTTCAAATAAATCTTAAAAACAAAACAAAACAAAACACACACAAAAACTTCCTCTAAGGAAGGAAACCTAAGAAGATTAATTCAGAATCCCCTTAGTTGGGAGTCTTACTAAAGGTAAAAAGAATGACCAGATAATGATAGTTAGTCTAGATACAAGAAAAAGAGAATACAAGGTTCAATGTCATCATTGTGGACTGGCCATTCGCTAGATGAGTAGGTAACAAGTTTCCCAGAAGGGATCCCAACCCATTAGATCTTAACAGAAAATTACTTAAGCATTTTACAAGGTATGCTAACTTTTCAGGAGGAGATTGGGCATGTCATCCTGAGAAAGGTTCAATCTTTTAAGAGGAGGGGGCCATGTTTAGCTCCTTTGCCATTAAAGACCTGTTTTTCTGGCTCAGGATGTCTCCTCCCAGACTGTGATCTTTTAATTAACTGTCCTACCTTTAGTTTCTTGTTTAGGTTCATTTTCTGTAGTCAAATTATCTTTCTAATATGCCAGTCTCATCACAGCACTCATAAGTTTTAAAAGCTCTCCATTGCCTGGTCATTGATTGCAAAAGTCCTTAACTTACTCCTTCCCTACTTGTTTTCATTCTCATGCCCAGATTCCTCTTAGTTACCCTTTATAATGAAGGTTTTCTTCCATTTGTAGGAGCATACTAACCCATTACTAAATCTCCTAAGAGCCCAACATACCCATGTGTCATTATTTATGCTTTCTCTTTTCTTTTCCTTTTTGGAAAACTGATTCATCCTTAAAGGCTTCTATTAAGTAATACCAGTTCTCTGAAGTACTCTTCCTGATCTCCCACTGGGATCAGCTTTTCTCTCATCCTCTGAACCATCAGTTAACTCTCCATTATTTTATTCAGCAAGCATTTATATAGCTTCTAGTATGTGCAAAACATTAGAGTAAGCAGTTTGTAAATACTAACTCATTTATATTTAGTACAAATATGACACCATAAGGTAGGCACCAATTTTATCCTTTTTTTCCAGGTTTAAAACCTGAGTCACGAAGAGGTTAAGTTACTTGCTCAAAGTCGCACAGGTAGTAAGAACTAGAGCTGAGATTCAAACTCAGGAAATGTAGCTCTGAGTGAGTCCTTTCAGAGTCTATGTTTTTCATGACAATGGGAAAATGATTCTTAGAGACAATTAAACATTGCATTACAGATCTATTTCAGTGCTTATGTTACAGGGTTTTCATTTTTCATGCCAGCCTCCTCTACTAAACCTCTTGAGGAGAGGAACAAATTGTTTCCTTAATTCCTGGCTCAGCACCTGGCATGAAATGGGTGCCCAATAAATACATACTGAGTTGAATTAAGAGTAAAAATTCTTTCTCTTTCCTTTGCTGATAAACTGACTTACATGCTAGTAGCTGTCCTTGAGATTTGTTTGTACTCAGTGGGAAGAAAGGTAGGAAGATAAAAGCAAGTCAGTTTAGCAAAAAAAGGCAACACTAGCAAATGCTCAGAAAATAACACTAAATAGTATTATAGAAGTTCTTTCCAGAAATGGATAATAACTTTAGCCATGTAGTAAGGGAGACAGAGTATTATACAATAATAGGGCAACCAGCAAGGCTTGCTTGAGTAGTGCATATTGCCTGACCAGATGTTGATGGAGTCCCATACACAGTTCATACATGTCATTGAAACAAATGTGTACACTTAGAGTATTCCTAAATGAGGTTGACTTGTATTTTTTGGAAAGGGAAATACTAATTCCAGTAGAAATCCTGATAGCTCAAATAGGAAAAGCTGGACTAATTGAATCTTCAGAGGGAAAAAAATCACAAATCCCTTTAGAAGGGAAAAAATACTATAAAAGATCAAAGAAAAAATAATCACTTAGGCTTTGTCACAGATAGTAATTCTCATGAAACCATTTGATAGGTATGCAAATGAGATCTAATGTAGACAATAGGATTACTTTAGCTGTTGTCAGCGTAATTGATAATATATATGATACCACTGAAATCATGATACCACTGAAATCAATCTATTGTAAAATGGATATCGGACTGGAATGAATACCAGTGGCAATAATAGTGGGAGACACCATTTAAGGAGTGATAACACTGTCTTTTTTCTTATGTAACTTAGTATTTGGGTAACTATATATCCCGTTATAAGCCATTTTTGTCTAATTTTTCTATTCAGTATAAATTATATAAAACTACTGGAACTAGACATCTAGTAAAGCTACAGAATCACAATTAGAATTGTTGAAATGATAGCAACTTTAGAGTATGAGTTCAAAGTGCCACCAATATAGATTTTTTAAATTTTTACAAATTCCTAATAAACTGACAACAATCCTTTACATTTTAACACAGCTTCAGTTGTTAGAATACCCATTGAGTAGAAGAGTATTGAGGTCTCCTCTAAAGTTCAGTGCTAAAAATGGGAAAAAATGAAGTTTGTTACTCTAAGGAGATTTGCTACAGGCATCTGTCATTTAAAAAGTAAAGAAGTACATCATTACCAACAGTTTTATATAAATTAGACAATTTTGTATTATACCTTTGGTTAGTCTTAATGAAAACTCTACAACACTTAGTTGGCAATAGGGTTCATGTGTTTCAGAATAGGACGTCTTGACATGCATTAGTTCAGCTGTGCTGTCTAAAACTTTATAGTGACAAAGTATACATAGACTTTGTCCCATTTTTTTTGAAAATACCTAGGTTTTGTAGTCCTGAAATTACTGGAGTGAAGACATTCTAAACACTATCTCAAAAAATGCTCAGAACCATGAATTTTCTATTTAGTTGGCACTTTGAATAGGTATCCAGAGGGAAATGTTCCTTTTGTTATCTGGCAGATTTTTTCCATCACATGCCCTACTGCTAAGTTTTGAACACTTTTTAAATTGTTGACATCATAAAGCCTTTACATGTGAACAGCTGAAATAAAATGTCCCTCCACTTCTTTTGCATCATTAACTTAAAAACTCTTATTTGGTGTCTACTATATGTCAGATCTTCAATACAACAGAAGTTAAGAGCTTATCAGTGTTGGAGGCAAAGCAAAGAAAAACGGAACTACATAATATTCTCTATATTAAGCACTTAAGATGAATAAAACCAGCTAATTTAAAACTAAATGTATTTCCTGTTCCAAATCCACGGCTAGAATTTATTATATGCTTGCTAAATGGCAGCCACTGTACTGTTTTATAGATACTCATTTGTTCCTCACAGCAATCCTGTAGAATAGATACTATTGCTAATGTTTTGTCCATTTCGCAGACAAGAGAAATGGGGCACTGGGAGCCTCCTGATCTTTTCAAGGCAATACAACATCCAAGTGGCAGTGTGAGGACCCCATAGCTGTATATGAAGTATCACAAAACAAGCCCCCAATTTACTGCTAGAATATTTGTAATTATCTGTGGCACATTCTTTTATCCTATCTCATTAAGGCACAGACTGTAACCATAGTAAGAAAACCATCTCCTAGGGAAGGCGAGATAAGCAAAACCAGAGAATTCAGAATTGCCACCAGATTTGCTGATTGGAGGGGGGAAAACGTCTTCTGAGATTTTAGTGAGAACATGAGAGTATCTAAAGAGGAAAATGATTCTGTAACATCTCTTTAAGAAACAAAATAACCTAAATTCCATAATTAGGAGAAAAGTGTAAATTTCTGTGTGACGGACTAGTTCAAGTCTAGCCCCAGTGTTAGAAAAATAAACTACACAAAGCAAGGACCGTAGATGGCATTTCAGTCAGAACAGCTTCTTGCAAGATGGTTTGTATAGTTCAGCTCACAAATGGCTGCTGTCAGAAGCTGCATCAATTATTCCCTGGGTTTCTCTGTCCAGAGAATAACACAGAAATACAAGGAATGAAGACCTACTGGGTCCAAGTTAGTTGAGGAAACTCCTCTCAGGTGAAGAGATCTATTTTTTTGTGTGCAACTGTCAGGCTTTGTGCCCCACAGTTGAATACATTTGCAGATAAGCAAACTGAGGCTATGGTTTTAAGGTGACAATACTTTGTGGAATCCATTTGAAACCCAGACAGATTTCTTGTGGATCGTTAGTGACATCCGTGTTTCTCCAAAAGCTTTCACTCCGTTGCTCAAGGCTTGCTTTATTCTATCTCTGTCGGGAGTTAATCTCTCTTTAAACACCTTTTTCTCTAGTTAAAGGAACCCAGAACTGGATTCAGCCTTCTAGGAAGGGTTTAATCCAGGATACATTATGGGATAATAAGGCTCTTATGAGACACCTCATTGTTGAACTGTCCTCAAGTGAATGATGAATATAAATTTGCCAGTTCTAAAGAGCATTCTACCTATTTGTGAATTAAATCTGACATATCATCCTAGCAAAGAAATGCCCATGCTACCTAAAAATGTGCTGATGTTCTATAAACGTGATCTACATTTGTCTGTCAAGTAGAATTAGGTGAGGAAAGGATACAGAACTGTCAAAAACTTGTAAGCTTACAGTGTTATTCAGTACAGATTGTAAAGTAAGACAATGAATTCTTTCCAAAGAGGCCCTTTCTCTCTCTCT
>CM052885.1:23502176-23522180 GCA_028534135.1 Potos flavus
CCCACCCATAATCTAGAGTTTCTGGGATTCATAATCACCCATTTTAACATGTCCTCTTTGGTTCGTTCTGTTCCACTGTTCTTTCCTGATCTTATCTGAAGAGAATACCTTTGTTTTCTTTCCTAAAAATAGAATTTGTTCTTGTTTCGTGATTGCAATTTCTTTTCTTATCTCTCTGAGGATACCAGTATAACTTTTACTTTTGTTTTCTCTGCATATTCATTTTGTTCAAGTTGCTTATTTTGTTTGATTTGGGCTCTCCCTTTTACATTAAAAACTTTCTTCAGGTAGTTTCAACCTGGTGAACCTAGGTTGTTTGCTCAGCTTTAAGTGTAGGCACTATGAAAACAACTGGAAAATTGTGTGTGTATCCACTCTGAGCTTTGCTGTAGAGTGATTTGAGAGAGCTGTTTCTTTGACGAAACTCTGATGTCAGTAACTTCAGGTTACTCTTTTGGAACTGGTCAGATTCCCTGAAGAAGGACCTTTTCAGTTTCTCGTCTAGAGAGAGAAGACCTAGCTGCCTTATCTAAAAGCTGTGTGAAGAAGTGGAGTTGGATCAGGACTAAGTATGTGTACGTTCTTTTTTCACTCTGTTGTTGATATGGTGTCCCCCCTTCAACCTGTCCCCCAACCCTAAGATATTCTAGTCTTACAACAAACTAGGGGAGAGGATATTAGAGGAGAAGGACTAACTACATCTTGAAGATGTATTCATTCGCTGCTGTTTTCATTCTTGTATTCATTCACCATTGCAAATGTACTTGGTGTCTCCAGTTCTTTGTGGGGAATCAGTAATGTAGATCACTGTGTCTGCTTCTCTGTTTGCCAAGTCAGTTTCAGGTTCTATTTTCCAGGTTTCTAAATTTTATTGCTCTTGTCTCCTTTCCTATTTTGTTGCCTTTTTGTTGTGGGTTTATGATGTTTGGAAAAACTTACTATTGTTTTAATGGAGTTGTAGAAGAGAAGCAAAGGTACATTCATGGATTCAGTTCACTGTCATTGACCAAAATGGGCTTAACATTGGCACTTTGGTAAATATCAAAGAATATGAAAAAAATCTGTACATTTCTGGGTCCTAGTTTTTCCCTGCTGGAGGATGGAGATTCTGTATCTTCGAACATTTATTATTCTCACTTCTATATCTTAATTGTGGTCATAACCTGAATTTCTCTTATGTTGCAAGTCTCTTCCAAGTCTCCCAAGCAAATAATCGGTTTTTCCTATAGGAGAGATGTTATTCCTTACATTACTAATCTAATATGTAGAAAAATGTCCATTGTAGACTTTTTAGTCTTCTGAATGAAAACAAGTGAGATGTTTCCATTTTGAAAAATGTTGCTCACCCTTCTCCTTTCAACCAAATTTTCCTTGATTGGCTTTGTTTTGTTAATTTTTTAAAAAATATGTATTTATTTGACAGCTAGAGAAAGAGCACAAGTAGACAGAGCGGCAGGCAGAGGGAGAGGGAGAAGCAAGCTCTCTGCTGAGCAGGGAGCCCGACACAGGGCTTGATCCCAGGACCCTGCAATTATGACCTGAGCCAAAGGCAGACACTTAGCCGACTGAGCCACACAGGTGCCCCTACTTTATAAATTATTAAAGAAATTCTACCTTTTTGAAACTGATCTGATTATCTGATTATTTTTAGCATATTTTTACGTTTTCTATTGTTCCAAAGGAAATATCTCAAAACCTAGTGGCTAAAAACAATCATTTTATGTTGCTCACGATATTGTGCATCTAGGAATTCTGGAAGGACTTGACTGGGTGGTCTTTTTCACTCACAAGCCTGGCACCTTGGCCTTTTTGTCTTTCCCCCTCTCTTCTTCTTCAGCCTCTTCAAGTGTCTTGGGCTCTCACAGCATGGCAGTCTCAGGCTAGTCAGACTTCTTATGTGGTGGTTGGACCTCTCCCAGAGCAAGTGTTCCATGGACAAGTGTTTCAGAAAAAAGAAAGTATAACTGACCTCAACCTGGAAACTGGGATAGCATCCCTTGTGGTATATCACATTGATCAGAGCAGTCACAGAGCCTACCCATACTCAAGGGGAGGTGACTTAGAGGCCATCTCTCAGTAGGAAGAATGACCAAGTATTTGCAGCCATTTCTAATCTGCTAATCTCCACCTCCCCACCCTGACACACACACACACGTGCGCACACACACAAATGCACTAACACAAATATATATATATACATACCACCTATAAAAAAGATTTGACTAATTTCAGAAGCTAAAGCAATTCCTGGCATAATCCTGTGCGAAATGAATGACACAACCATAAATATCTGCCTTGTTTAGGAGCACCTCAGATCCTCTCCCTGCTCTCATTACTCTTGTCTATAGATATCTTGTTGGTGAACGTTCTCCCCATCGCTACATCTAACAAGACTTCTGATCCCAGAGCAGGGAAGAACAAGACTTGACCAAGTGAATTTTCTTAAGGTCCACCAATCTGCCTATAATGCAGTGCTGGGATGGTCACCTCATTCCCCAGAGAGTGCAACTGTGTTTGGATGATGCCCTCAGTGCCAGTAAGATGGTAGAGCAGGTTGAGGTATCTCTGCCAAGTAAACATCGTGTTTCAAAGCAGCAGCAGCAGGAACTATCATGGCAGTTCCTTAATAGCAGGGAAAAAAAAAAAAAACCCTCATGGAAAAGCCATGCTCTGGGCTGATTTGCCTGTTTGACCTTACACAAAAATATGATAATGTCTATGCACTGTCTTCCTTTATGAAATGGGGCCAGTAATTTCATTTCCAGGGGCTTGTAGTCAGACTAAAATAAGGGTACTCACATTGTCAGTGTCTGGAAAAGAATCAGATAAGGGTTTCTCACTATTCTTTTAACATTAGTATTATTCAAAAACAATATGAAAATACAGTGGTGTAACCAGCTACAGAGTCGCTGTACCTTAGCATTCATTATATTTAACACTATTGACATTGAATGTCTACCACTATTGATATTTAATGTCAAAATAGAGTGGGTTGTACAGAATCCTTGACTCCATGCCAGCTACAAGTACATTCAGATGATAATTAATGTAAGGAGCAATTTAAGATCATTTCAAAACTCCCCATAGGATTAGCACTACATAGTCAGTACCTCCCCCCGACATCATTCCATGTGGTATTTTGCTCAGGCTTCAACTTAAAACCATGAGATGTATCTGTGCCAAATGCCAATAAATTCTAGCTTTGTCTAAAGGATGCACTCCAGGGAGTCTGTCCCTTTCCGTACTTCCATCTGGATGGTCAGCTCAGTAGAACATGATTTTATAGCTGTTCTCATCATCATTGCCATTGTCCCTTCACATAGTCTAATCACACATTGGTTTCAGAGAATTCACAAAACGAGTGACTTCGTGCTGCACCCCTAACCTCAGTCATTTATCATTTCGAGGGTGACAAGTTGGTAATAAAAGGAACTAAATACAATAATGTGGTTGGGGGAGTGCAAGCCATCATTATTGCAGTGAAGTGTCTCAGGCACCATGTGATGTGGCATAGAGGCATTATCTGTAAGTGAGTTCTTAGTATCCAGAAAGGTTTGTTTTTCTCACCTATCGCCTGGAGCTTGTGGTCCTGAAACAGTACTCTTCCTGGAAATTATTTGCTTGAGAAAGAAGCACCAGATTCGGAGACCCACAGACCTGGAGTCTAATCTTGGTTCCACTGCTTAGTGGTTGTGTTCCATAGAAAGATAATCACTCTGACACTTTTTTTCAGCTTTAGAATGTCTATATGTTAGAAGAATTAGGAAGTTGAATGAGATATGTGTAAAATTCCTAACAATTCTGCATATAACACTTGTTTCAACAATAATTGATATGTGGCCACTATTTTTTATTTCACCACATCCTCAACCAGATTTCTTTATCTTTTTATTTTATTTTTTATTTTTTCCCAAATGCTTTTATTTTTTCAGTGTTACAAGATTCATTGTTCATGTACCACACCCAGTGCTCCATGCAATACGTGTCCTCCTCAATACCCACCACCAGGCTCGCCCAACCCCCCACCCCCTCCCCTCTATAACCTTCAGTTTGTTGCTCAGAGTCCACAGTCTCTCACGGTTCATCTGCCCCTCCGATTTCCCCCAATTCACTCTTCCTTTCCTTCTCACAATGTCCTCCATGTTTTTCCTTATGCTCCACACGTAAGTGAGACCATATGATAATTGACTCTCTCTGCTTGACTTATTTCACTCAGCGTAATCTCTTCCAGTCCCGTCCATGTTGCTACAAAAGTTGGGTATTCATCCTTTCTGATGGAGGCATAATATTCCATTGTATATATGGACCATATCTTCTTTATCCATTCATCTGCTCAACCAGATTTCCAAAAGCAATTACCAGATACTATATTACATCATTGCATCTTGAATTATTTCAATATGCATCTTTAACGTCAAGAAAATTCTTCAATAACATTATCTTGGTAAAATTGTGACACCTAAATTATTAACAATTAGTATTATTAATTGTTAATTCATATCATTGAATATTCAGCCAATGGTCATATTTCCCCATTTGCCATTAATTTTTTTTTTTTTAATCTGCACTGGGATCAAAATAATTCCCTTCTATTGGTTGATAGGTCAGAGTGCCTTTTTTAAAATGGATCTCTTTATTTTAGAATTATTTTAGATTTACAGAAAAGCTACAAAGATAGTATGACTAGTATATCCTTCATGCTCCACACACCAATTTTGAAAGGCAGCTCATTTCTGCTAGGCCAGACCCTAGAAATAAGAATAGCTCTGAAAACACAAAGTAGTTAGGGCAGAGTCTTCAGGAGTGGGACTGACCTCAAGAAAACAGATTTGCTTTGAATTTTCTATGGACCAGAAGAGCTTAAAAGATCCCACCCAGAATTTTATTCCATCCTAAAATCAATATGAAAACATTGCCCCCATGCAGCATCAGAAGGCTCATACCAGAAGGAAGTTTAGTGGCTACAACAGAAAGGGACATGTGTAAGCCAGTCAAGGCGATAATATAGCAAGTTATGACCCTTTTAAAAGAAGCATTCTTTTGGTTAAGATCACATATTAGCAAGGGGTGAACCTCTAGAAAATAAATGGTTAGCAGGCGCTTTTTTTTTTCTCCTTTCATGTGAACCACCTAATAAGATTTTTTTGAATAGAATGAATAATAATTAGTTGGTATTCTAGTTTCTGGTATGAATAAATCGTAACCGAGTACTTTTGTTGTTGTTGTTTAAGGGTAGCATAGAAGATGACAGTAGTCTTGCTCTGCTAAATAACTCCATCACAATTAGGAAGTCAAAAGAAACAGTAGCTTTAGCAGATTATTAGAATTAAATTTTATATTAATTAAACTGTCAAAAAATGAATACAATTCAAGTCAGCAAGCTTTGACTATATTATTTAAATAAAGATCCTTCAAACTCAATTTATTCTTATGAAGCCTGACTGTAAATAACGTAGTTGGAATTGACTGAAGAATTCAATCTGGAATGAAACCCTATCTTCTCTTGATGTCCTGTATAATTAAGTTGTATTCAGTGATATTACTTTCGTTTTTTTTTCCCTTAAATTTAAAACTCTCATTGTAGGGGTGCCTGGGTGGCTCAGTCAGTTAAGCATCTGACTTGATTTCAGCTCAGGTCATAATCTCAGGGTTGTGGTTTTGAGACCCGCGTCAGGCTCCACATTCAGCATGGAGTCTGGTTGTCTGTCTCCCATTGCTCCTCCCCCCACTCACGATCTTTCTTTCTCAAATAAATAAGTAAAATCTTAAAAAAAAAAAAAACAAAAAAAAACCTATCATTGTAAGAGACCCGACACATTTCCAGTTATTCTTTTATGCTGTTCTGCATATGTGCCACTGACACTCAAGAAATAGCCCAGTTAGGAATATAAGGGGTTATTAAGCCTTCCTCTTCTTGAGGGAGGACAGGGACCTTCATACATGAACTCATACTGTGCATCACTGACAGAAAACAGTGAGAGCTGACCTGTCTACTCCATTCCCCTTGTTCATGGGCCATCTGTGCAAAACTACATATTTACCAGCAGAACACTTGAAAAAGATAACTTTCCTGAAGCAGCAGGAGTTCTTTTTATTGTCTCTCTTCCTTGAATTTGAACTGGAACAAATTGCCATATTCTGTCCCTAAACAAAGGCTATTTCTGAAGCAACATGCTTGCATCTGACTGATTATTAAACTATGACTGGTCATATGATTCTGATCATGTGATTCAGACACAGCTAGCCCAATCGTCTGGCTAGATTTCCAGTGCTTATTAACTTCTTAAAGTAAAAGAAACACATTATTCAATGGGTAGACATACGGGGCATTTCTATAATGCTTACCCTTATTAGTCTTAATGAATGAGCTACATAAAAGTGAAGGACAAGACATTTTCCCAAATGCAAAAATGCTACTTTCCAGTAATGTTATTATAAAAGGCAGAACACTACAGACTTCCAAATGCATTTTTGTTACTCTGATTAAGCAAACAAATGCATGACAGTGTGACTTTGTGTATATTTTGAATCTGCTTAGCTTATTATAACTTTTCCTATTTTGTATCCAACCATGATTTTTCTTAGAAAGATGGGGCCCAGACTGCAGTCAGTTTATTATCTTGAAAGGAGTTAACCAATGCCCTGGACAAAGTCATGGAAGGGCCTCTAAACCAAGCCCTGCTGGTCCGTGTCCTCCTGTATGGTCTCAGAGGTGAGGTCTTCATCCCATCAGAGCCCTGTCATTTATTGATGTCCTCATAACCCCAAACCTTCCTTCGCATTCAAGAAAGGACAGGAACACTAAGGAAAATATTAGGGTGGCCTAGAGATTTCTTTTGAAAAGCCAATGCCACTAGAGGCTTCCATGTAGTGTTGAGGTTTCTGAAGCTGTATCTGTCCTGACCTAAAGGTGAAGAACATCAGAATGAACTGGTGAGCACTACCAAGGATATGGAAAGAAGGAGCGGTAGCCTGTTTATCTTGTATCTAGTGTCATAGACATGATTCCCTCCAGATTAATGAGGAGTCAGAAATGAAGTAACAGAAACAAATATAACTGGTGATACAGGATTTGAAAGTCTATCAAATTTCTAGGTAACTGCTCTTACCTGTAGAAAGGTCACAGATGGGTAATTGGCAGGTAGGGTTGATAGGAGGACATCCAGACTAAAGAAGGGTGAACAGTTAGCATTTACTATGAAAATCTTCTGTTCCTCCTAAATTATTTCTTTGTCCATTGTGGAATAAGTATATTTCCCGTGGAGGGCTGGTGCTTTTGAAGCAAAGGCCAATTTCCATCATTGTATGAACCACTTAGCCTCAGAGGAAAAAGAATAGCAAAACACAGAACAAACAAAAATTTCACAAGAGTAACAACAAAAGCAAAGGGCTAGGAAGTAAAATTAGAAAAGTTACTCTAAGCGTATGTTATGCTAACACAAATGTACTGAAAATATGTGGTTTCACAAGGCCCAGGTGTGCCTTTATTGGCTGGTATAACCTGGAGTGGTTTTAGCTTTGGAAAAGTGACTTGGGATTCCAAATCGGATATAGATATATACATGCACACACTTACAGGTATATTTATACATATATGTACACATATGTGTGTGCATGTATGCATATTTGCATTGCACGTTTGCATGCATATGTATATGTATAAACTTCAGGTGTGTGTACAAATAAACTTCAGATATATGTATGCGTGTGCATATAAACTTGATATAAACATAACAAACTGTCCATCTTCTAAAATGGCATTTTTCTTAGGACATACATAGGCCTCCACTGCAGGCCAAACCTAACTACTTATATGTTCATGTAGCCACTGAATATTTTACTCATACCATGAGCCTGGCACTGTACTAGGCCCTGGAGATGTGCGCCACATCTGAGAAGACAGGCATCCCTCACATATAAGTCTTTAATAATAATTATATTTAATGCTCTCAGGAAAAGACATTTAGGGTTTTGCTTGGATTTTCCATTGCTATTATAACATCTTAACAGAATGGAATGAATTGCTCTTTTAAAAATTCCCTTGTCCTAACCAAGAAAAGAACGAAGTTCGAGGAGAGAGAGATGAGAGCAATTTCTTCTTAGGCTGAGCTTCCCATTCCATTCAACTGTTCACCGTGCCTGAAACTTAAGCCTATATCCTTTAGCCAGTGGGCTTTTAAGTTCCTTCATTTAGGAATCTCTTTCACCTCGTTCAAGACTTGCTCAAATACTACTTCCTTGTTGACACTTAATTGGGATCAGTAATTGTTGGAGAAAGGTTATCCAACAGACATAACCTCAGGTTGGCTCTCAAGCTGGACCTAAGCAATTATAGGCTTCTCACCCCCTCACCTGTCCTTGGAATGTATGTTTCCACAGTGGGCGCCATTTTCAAGGCCCTGAAAGAACAATGTACTGTTCAGAAGTCTTTGTGGTGTCCGTGACTCACCCCCTACAAGGCCTCTAGATAAACTTTGAAGATTCTGGTGGGGGGGCGGGTGTGGATGTCTACTCACCTGGTAGCACCTGTAGCAACCCTTGTATGGACGTTCCCTTGCTTATTTAACCTGCTACCCACTGATCTGGAGCAGTCTGCCCTTCTCTTCAGTCTCTCCTTGCCCTCTTGTCTAGGGCCCAGTTTGCAAACCAATGGTTGTAAGAACGAATAGTTCCTTTTTCTTTACCTCTGCCGTGTTTGAATATCTGTCTTTTATAGTTCTTACACATTAATTTTTTAACCGAATTTTTCAATTGAAGTTTAAAACTAAGTGAAGAAAGCAAGTCTATGCAATCCATCTGATACGATTTATGAAATTATGCCTTTTCTTTTACCAGTTCTTTTACCAGTTCACCGTTTTTTTTTTTTACAGAATAAATGATTTTATCAGTCTTATTGATATGACAAAAAAATGGTGAATTAAGTATTTGCTCGTAGAAGGACCTGTTTCTGTGTTGTGAGACCATGTTTTCAGAAGAGAACAGCAAAGTGAGAATCCTGTCTAAATATCATAAAATGTCAATTAGTAAGAGCAATCATTAATATTACTGAACAGAATTTAATGAACAGATTTTCTCAGTCATACTTCATGAAAAAATATTCTTCAAAGTTTTCCCAAAACTCTGCAAAGATTGATAATAAACCAAATATAACACAGAATTCATTTCCTTAGGCCAAATTAAATACCCAGCTAAGATTATTTTCAATTTTCATGATTCTGGATCTGATACCATCGACAACCACACAACTTTCTGCATTAGCATGATGGTATAACTCCAGTAAACTCTTGCTCAGGAAGAGAAAAGTGACAACATTATTCATTTTAGGAACTCTTCAGAAGCCCATTTAAATGAACATTAGGCTGTTCAAATAGCATGAGAAGATTGCTTCTAAAGAGTCTCTTTGAAACTCTCCTTAAAACCTTAGCTTGCTATGTCTGTCCATTTTAAACTATTAGATCAGGAACCGTACTCAAGCATAATCAAATACATTGCCCTAAACCGGGCCCTCTAGACCTCATAAATATCCCCATTTTTCTGTCCCTGTTCTAAAATGCTACCAAAAATCTGTTAAGATAGCTATGTCCTTTATTGTGATAAATCCATTTCCCCCACTAATAGGTAAGTTTGGTAGTATTTTATCAATTTTTATTAAATGACTAAAGTCTTTCTTTTCCACAGAAAAAGTATATGTGTACCAGCCAAACAAATTATTATAAATTCAACAAATTTCTGGTTTAGAAAAAAATTAAAGTCTGCTTAAAGTAGTACTTGGCATTTTTATGGAATGTATGAAGCTGTATTTTCATAAAGTGGATAGTGTTTGAAATTTCAAATCAAATATATCCAAGCTTTTATTAAATACAAAAATGTACCCCAAACCATTTCCTTTGATTACTTGGTAATTTGAAGTTTATACATGAGTGTCTTTCATTCAGATAAAAAGGTTGAAATCTGGTACTCCAATACCACAGAAGCAATGAGTTTCCATTCTTAAGTCATCCTATATCACTTTCCCTCAAGTATTTCTTTATGAATACTTGTGCTTTGTGACATAACTATTCTTCGCTTGAATCTCCCTATACAGTTTCTTCTCAGAATAATGATATTTCAGGCATTTACATTGCTGAAAGTGGCTGAAACAGCATTAGCTTTGGATTTGGATGGACCTGAGTTTTGTTGTTTGTTCTGTTTCCTATCCCCTGTGTCACTATTGAAAATGACCCTGTAGTTCTAAGCTTTAGGTTTCTTGACTGAAAAATGAGAGGTATGCTTATAACTTCTAGATTTGCTGTGAAGATGAAATGGGAAGTGTAGGAAGCACTAAGTCAATGATAATTTTTGTATTTATCACATCATTCAAGAGATACCCTTTGGTAAAGGGTAGTTTCTTCCTCCAGACGACTCTACTTTTTTAATGATGTGTCTGCCACTGCAATGTTTCTTTAACTGGAATACCTCTTTAGTTCATAGTACTTTCTTCCAAAGTGTTCCATGAAAGACTGTACTCTCCCAGAGCCTACATTTCAGTTGGTTAGGGAACTCCACCTTCTGGTATGCCTCCTTTTAACCTGTTATCAAAATTGTGGGCCAAATGCATTGCCGAAGTTACTTGTTTTTCTGGATGTAGTGAATCTCTTGGATTTTTAAAAATCTATTTTAAACCACAGCAAATCTATCCCATAACCTCATGTACTTCTTAAATCGCCAATGTTTATTTAATTCTGATACATACTTTAAAAAAAAATACAATTTGATAATTTTATACTCTCAGATTTCACATTTAATGCACATACCTAAGACATTTTATGTCTCATAATAACCTTTCAACATCTTATTCCTGACTGCTCTACAGTGAAGAATTGACCTCTCTTTGTCCTCAAGCAAAAGTCCGCTGATAAGTTCCAAAACATGCAATCACGTAACTAAATGGGAACTTTTTAAAAAGATTCATTTCTTTATTTTGAGAGAGAAAAAGAGAGTGCATCAGGGGAGTGATAGAGGGAGACAATCTTTCACGTAGACTCCACTAAGTAAGGAGCCCGCCATGGGGCTGGATCCCAAACCCTGTGGGATTATGACCTGAGCCAAAATCAGGAGTCAGGTGCTTAACCGACTGAACCACTCAGGTGCCCCCTAATTGGGAATTTTAAAGGTATAATCAGTGATTCAACATACTCTGTGAGGGAACAACTCCACTGGATAGCTCCCCTGCATATCTAAATTCATTGTGCCTTATTTGTTTGTGAAGACCATTCTACTAATCTACCACAGTCAGTACAGCCTCTGTTGGCTTTCAAACATTAGATTAGATTTATAAATTCTAGAAGATACAAACTAGAAGAACCTTGAAGTTGATCTAGTCCAGTTACCTTATAAACAGCTAGAGGCTCAAAGACTTGCTCAAGGTCACACTGCCTATTTATAAGAAATTTGTCTTGAGTACTCAGATTCTGTAACTCCCAGCCCAGCACTGTTTCTACTTTACCTCAGATTTGGTTTGATTCATGCTCTTTCTCACTGTCTCCTTTGGATTAATGATACACATTTGTGAGATGGATGACCTGGGCTGTTGTCATTTTTCTAAAGAGATGTCCATCTACCCTCTTCAGCACCACAGAATCCATGCAAACTTTTCTTTCAATGTCTCCTTTATTTCTGTCAACTCCGGAAAAATGAGAAAAATGCCAGTACCAGGCATTGCATTGATCCCATTGGAAAGCCTTTTCATCATAAATAACAGCACATAGTTGTTGAACATTCACTGTGCTTATGGTATACTTTATCACTTTCTTTTTTCTCCTTCTGCTATGTGTCTCCTTTAAATCTGTACACCATTTCCAGAGGATACCTTTTGCTTAAAGTTATTCTCAATTTCTTGTACTCTAAGAAATAATCCATATGTGAGCTTGATTTTCTACATAGGCACTTGTTTGTGGTGAAATGCAGTCCTCACATACTGGTTAAATTTCATATTGTTACTGCACAGGAGGCCTCCTCTCTGAGGGCAAGATAATCAAACTGCCTTCTGTAATAGATGTTGTATTTGTTCAATCCCAAACAAAAGCTCCTGTGGCTGTATTACTTCCTTCTAAATAAATAACTTGAAAAAGAAAATGTCATCAAGTTACTGTGGCTATCCTGTGTATGGGACAGAGTGGGTATGAAGAAAGACCAGTTCAGTGCTTAATGGGTCAGTCTGGGTGGGAACAAGTGGTTTTGGAGATGGTAGTAAGGGTACAGATTTGGAAAAACAGAGCCAACGAATTTGCTGGTGGATTGGATGAGAGGTGTGAGGGGAAAAAGCATAGTTAAGCATAATGTCTATTCTAGATTTTTCTAATAAAGATTTTTATTTATGTATTTGAGAGAGAGTGTGTGAGAGAGAGAGCACGAGAGCAGGGTAAGGGACCGAGGGAGAAGCAAACTCCCTGCTGGCAGGAAGCCCCATGTGGGGCTCAATCCTGGGACTCTGGAATCATGACCTGAGCCAAAGGCAGACACTTAACCAACCGAGGCACCCAGGTGCCCCTCTTCCAGGTTTTTAACACATTTGTTCAAATTGTAGTGTTGTTTCCTGAGATAATAGAGGGAAAGGATTTGCGAAGTAGGTGTCAAGAATTTCAGATTCCTTCATAAATATTGCAGCGAAGATGTTAAGTCGGCTGTGGCACTGGAACTCCTGGGAAGAGATGAGAATTTCACCGTATAGGTGGTGGACTTAGGAAGAGTAACACAGGGAAAGCGTGAAATGACTGGGTTAAATACTGAGCAACAGGGATTGAAAAGTAGCATCCAGTGAGGTAGAATAAATGAGTGAATAGTGAACCCCAGAATGATAGAAGAAATGTCACCTGTGGCAAAGGGATCTGAGAGGTTGGTAAAATGAGGGCAGAGAAATGCCCATTGGTCTTACTTGACAACTTGTAGCTTTTGATGATGCTGATAAGAATTGAGATGTGATGAGGAGAGATGAGCAATCAGAGGGGAGGTGAAGAGAGAGTGGCGGCAGGGGAAAATGGTGTCAACAGGAATAAAATTAGTTCAACAAATTTGGAGATGAAAGAAATGGGGGTTATAGCTGATGAGGTAATTGAAGTTCTAAGGAGGCTAAAGGAGTTCTAAGGAGGCTAAGGGAGCTCATTTTTTAAAGCTAGGTAAAGAAAGAATCTTAAAATGTAACTCACTCTCATTTTGATGTGTAGAAAATAAGTAATTTTGTCTGTTGCTGCTCCTGCCTTCTCATTAGCTGCCATTTGCTGCCTGTAGGGGAAAAAAAAGCTAAATATTCTTTCAGGTTAAAGTTTAATCCAATCTTATTATTTAAATTATTCTAAAAAGTATTTCTAGGGAAAAAGTATTCAGGGTTTCAAGTTGCCTCCTACAGCTTCTCTCTGACATGGCTTCTCTCTCCTGGGTGTGGGACAGGGGCATTGCTTTCACATCCCTGTGGTGAAGGCAAAGACTCACATCCTATGAGGTCCCTTCTTTCCTGGTTGATGTTTTATTCCATATATTTCATGCTAAAGTCTGTTGCTGCTCTAACTCATGACTTGCTCACTCTTGTGGGTTCTCTGCCTTATTCAAAGCCCAAGGATTCTCTCTGGCTCTCTCAGCTTCCACTGTCTTCCAGAGACCTTCTGTTCTGTATTCTGTCCTCTTGTTCAGTGCTGGAGACCCGCCAGTGCTACAAAGTCATTTTATGGGACAAGGCAGGCCCCCTGGATCCTCCACAGCATCCATGCACCACACACTGAGGACACATTCAGATATTTAAACACTGAGGTCACCTTTTGCCTGGCAACACTGTACTCTCTAACGAGTCAAATTAGGCCTTGGTTGAGTTCTGAGAGCCACTTAGAGAATTAGTTTCTTTCCTGAGTTACAAATACAAAGCTCCCACTGTTGGTAGGTGGTATCCTGACTAACTCAACGTCAAATGTGTTCTGCTTTGCACCAGAGCCAGACAGAGGACTATTCAGATACTCACATATGACATCCTCCCTCTATCTGGAGCCAAAAAGAGGCAAACTTGAGTACACATCCCCTCTCTTTCTGTCTTGGTGTCCTTTATTTAAATTTTAATTCTCTGTGCTCTGAGTGTACAAAAATGGGGGGTGAAGAAATTCAGCTCCTTATTTATTCTCCAGACTGAAAGGATTCCTCAGGTCAAATAGGAAGGACTTCATGTACTAGGAAAGGGGAAAGTCAAAAGTTCATGAATTATATTTAACATTACTTCTGTTACACATTTTAAGGCATTGGTGGAAATGATCTAGTAGAGAGAAAGGAAGCAGTGATTAAAGGAGAGCGATAATTCTAGGAGAGAAGTCCTTCTTAGGGAGGAGAGATGGGAATGTAGTCCACAAATGGATGTGTTGATTTTTGAAAGAACCAGAGACCCCTCATCCATCTTAATAGCAGATGACAATGGGGGATGTGTGGGTACAGATGAGGGAGAGTAGGCGTCAGGACAGAGGAGACATGGAGGCCTTCATACCCAATTCCATCTGTGTTCTCTGTGAGATTTGAGACAAGGTCATCACCTGAATTTGAGAAAAGGAGAGAATGCCAGAAAATTGCACTCCAAAATGGATGAAAAACATTTTATCCTCTTATTTCACATAAGATATTTCTCCCACTTGGAAAGTAATCACATTTCTCTCTGTGGTGCTCTTCTGTTCCTAATGCACAAACTTGCAGTTTTAGTTAATTTTATTCATTCTCTCTCCTGAAGAAGATAAAACATTCTGTCCTTTTTGAAATATAGGGAGGCCATTGCACAGAGCTATTAGGTCATTTACCTGTCAGGATAGATGGGACAGACTTGGGATTGATGGGAAAATTTCTGGTGGATCTAGCCCATCTTCATCCCCAGTGGAAATAATAATAATGTGGATGTATCAGTACTATCATTTGGTATGTTCTAAAAACTGCCTGGTTAAGACTAATGAGAAAACCCTTCTGTTTGTGATTATGTTAGACTGAGTAATTTGAACCAACCCTCTTGCTGATTATAATGTGAAAATATAGATGCTTATAAAGTTGTTTTAGCTCATTAACCAATTAACAAGATAGTGAGGAATAACTGAACCAAAAGAGAAGAAAGAATTTGGAGAGATGGGTCTAGAATTTGGAATTCCTTTGGCCTAGGAGCATTTGTTAACCCAGAGGAGGAGCTGGGTAGTCTTGGCAGAGTTTCAGGACTTCAGGGACAAAAGTTAGAATCCAGGGCTCCCTAAAGGTGAGGTCTCTGGATAAAAGTCCCTGGCTTAAATTGGAGAACCAAATCAGGGAGGTGGAGTGAGCCAGAATTAGACCATCTTGGAACAGATTGCTGCCTGCCCTGTGTCAAGTCATGGAGGTGGCCCTGAAGAATTGGACTCGGGTGATCCAGGAAAGCTGGTGCTTCCGGGCGACTGTGAAAGCAAATGAAAATTCTCTCTGGAAGAGAATATTTTAGGCCTCACATTACTTCTAGCAAATTTTTAAATGCAATGCCTGGCACAAAAAGATAACAAGGGACAGTGGGAAGAGACAACATGAAAGAGAACCACTACAAAAGATGGATGACCAAGAGCCATAGAAATGGCACATAGTGGAAATACTATGCTCAGCTTGGGGAAAATTATATTCCCTGTGCTCATGGAAGTAAAGGTGAACCTAAACATGTTGTCAAGGATTTGGAAACTATGTAACATGATGTTATAACTTTATTTTTTATTTTATTTTTTAAAGATGTATTTATTTGAGAGAGAGTGTGCAGGGGGAGGGGCAGAGGCCGAGGGAGAGGGAGCGAGAGAATCACCAGGCTGACTCCCCACTGAGTGGATCCCAGGACCAGATCCCAGGAGCTTGAGATCATGACCTGTGCCGGAATCGAGAGTTGGCCGCTTAACTGATTGAGCCACGCAGGCGCCCTATAACGTAATTTTAAAGAAAAGACTAGGAATTCTAAAACTGAAAAATACAGGAACAAAAATGAAGAACTCAAGAAGTTTGTTTAAAGACCTACAAGACACAGAGGAAGAGAGAATTCAGGAATCGGAAAATAAGTCAAAAAGAAACCATCCAGAATGAAGCTGAGGAAACAAAATGTAGAAAACGCAAGACAGGGGTGAGAAACAAAGGATTGAGTAAGTTTTATATATTTACTTGGAATCCAAGAAAAGAGGGTAGAAGACCTAAAGCAAAAGAAATACTTGCAAAGATAATAATTTCCCACAACTTTTGGAAGACATCAGGCAATGGAGTCACAAAGCTCCAATAATTTCAAGTAAACGCGTAGAGCCTAATCCAGGGGAAGAATAGAATAAACCAGTGAATTTTGTTCAACTGGTGGAGTATTTTATTTGAAATACTGTGTTAATTTTCTAGTACAGTTGATCTAAACCATACTGGGAAAATGCTTGCTGGTTAGAGGTTCTGTTTTAATCAATATATTTAAAGAGACTGATAATTACCATATCAGTTGTTTAAAAATACCACTAAACATGATCGAATGTGGTTTGTTTTGTAAATTGGCTATACATTCTTTTTATTTGATGTATTTTCTCTGTGAATCCAGTTTGTTTCAATAGACAATAAAGGGAAAATAATCCCAGCAATACGCAAATTATCACAGATTGAAAATGAATGCGTCCTGAATATACGTATATTTACTTTAATGGAGTGAGATGAAATCACCATTGTCCTATCAGATTGCAAACTTTTATACAAATTTGTTCGTATAAAGTTTTAATAGGATATTAAATCAGAAAACAAAACCTTCCAGTCTGGGCTTTTTGGGCTCCTATCATCATCATCATCATCATCATCATCATCATCATCATCATCTTTTTTTTTTTTTTCTTTAGTGGACATATGGACAGAGTTGAATAATGTAAAAGAGCTTAGAGAAAAGCCTTCATACTTCTGTATATTTACCATCTAATTTTTTAATTAAGTGTGACTGCAGTTGGCATCTACTGATACTGCCATATGTTGGGAGAGAATATGTAAATGACAAAAGATTCCCTATCTCCCAATTTTTTTGCTTCTGACTTTGAGACACTCTCTCATGTTAAATTTTAAATCTAAAGCTGAGATGAAGTTTCCAATTACAAAGTGCGATTGTCCTCCTTGAGCTATAGATACCCGATGGCAACCTCAAAAATTTCCCACCAGAGGCTTCACCAGGAGTCAAGTGATGAAAGGAAACAAAATAAATCTTGGCTGATTTTTTAAGAAATCGCCTCCTGCCTGGCACAGGCCCATTTTGGGCTTCAGAGTGCTCTTCAGAGAGACATGGACACTTGAGGTGAGTGGGTCTTCACAGCAGGGCTGCGGTGCCCCTGAGATAAACCAGGGAGCGCTCAGGGCAGAAGAAAGTCAGAAGCTGGTGAATCTTGCTGAAGCCTGACGCTGATAAGCCATCCATCAGGGACACTGGTCAAACCACTTCTCCACCAGGTACCGGGAGAATGTTGAGGTACAATATTGGGGATGGATGTTACAGACCGCTTTTTTTTTTTTTTTTTTTTAACTACATTGGTTAGTGAGAGGTGCTCATCCTTCTATCACAAATAAGATGAACATACAGGCTTTTCAAAGAGGGAAATAGGGATTGTAAAGAAATTAGGGCAGAGAAGGGTGAAATTAAGTGGATTAATGGGAGGGGTAAAACATAAAATTAACATAATAAAAACAAAAAGTATGCATTTTAGTACCATATTAGTACCTGATAATTTCATATGCTTCTTATCGAAACTGTAATTGGGAAATGAGAACAAAAAATTGAAGAAATTATAAATCTTCCATATTAAATAAAATACACTCAGAGAAGTCTTAGGTTTTCCTTCCTGCCTCCCTCGTCTGTTTCTTCAGAGCTGTCTTTTGAATCGAACCATTAAAACTCCTACTATAGACATTTTGGAGAAAAGATGCTTTATTCTATCTTTTAGGATCTTAGGTTCAGGTCTGTGTAAATTCCTGATACTCCTTCCAGTCATTTGATCTTAAAGGCCTAGAGAACTATGTGAAATCCCTCTCAATTGTACTAAAGTTATTCAAAATGAGTTTCCTTAGAGATCTACAATGGTTAAAAAGAAAAAAAAAATGCCCTCAGGTATATCAAAATATAGTGGGCCTGTCTTTTAAATATGCATTCTGTCATTGTGGCACAGACCCTTTCAAGTCTAGTAAATCTCTCTCGAGCTGCCATTTAGGTCCCAGTAAATGACTTTCCAAGTGCCACAAAGCCTTGTTCCCACCCTGGTATTTCTGACCCCATTAGAACATTTCTATTCAGGTGTCCGTGTGTATGTGAAGTCCTTCTAGGCCAATTTGTCAGTGGGGAGTGAGACTTAGCAGTAAAGAAGTAAAAAAAGTAAACTGAAGGATGACCAAGAATGGAACAGTGAGTGAGGGTAGCAAGTAGATCAGATTCTCAGCCAGAGAGCTGACAAGGGAGACAGCACATCTTGAAATGGAGGGGAAAGTATAGTCATCCGGGGGAAACACCACTAACGTCTCTCAACCAGGGAAAAGAGACCGAGCAGGAGATCTACCAGGTCAACGTGACTTCCATCTAAATTTTTATTACATTGTCTTTAAGAAATCAAGTCTCCCTAGAATAATTTCCTATATTTTCCCAGGAACGTGGCCCTGAAAGATGGGCCTGAACTGTGCCCTGAGGCTCAGTGAGTTGGTCAGCTCTGCTCAGGTATAACCTCTGGGCTGGTCTGAGCTGCACAGGAGCCCCTGTGAAGGGAAAAGCACCACATAGGAAGGGACACATCTGACCCCAATTTATTTTGGAATTTAAAAGTGATTTTTCTTATTCCTCGCTGTAAGGACAAAAAATGGGTAAGAACATACTAAAGGCATGCTAGTTAAAAATTAGTGCAAGGTGAGGCATCTCGTGCACTGCGCCTCCTTCCCCGGATATCTGTTAGGAGTTGCAACACCATTGGGTCCATTATCTGAGTAAGGCAATTAAACGTCTTTTCTCTGATATGACCTTACTCATGATATCCCCTCCTAACTTACAGCATAAAAAAAGTCTACGTGGTTTGCTAACTATGCAATATGTGCCTATCTGTATCAGAGACCATGGATGAGAAAATAGGTTTTCTCGTGCAAGGGTATGACGGGGGTGGTGTGAGTGCGCAATGTAGCCCAAGAAAATTAATCAGTGTGTGTGTGTGTGTGTGTGGTTGGGAGGGAAGGTTGCTTGTAACACTTGGGAGAATTAAATCATGAATCCCCTGATGTTTTTCCGGTGAATGGTATGTTTGGGGACACTCTCCCTCCCTGCTGTATGGGAGGTGGTATGATGGGCTAGAGGTGTGAGGGGTATTGATAGGAATGGGGATGTGGTGTGCAGAAAGCTAAGAAAGCCTCTTACCACATCTGTGCACAGTTCTGATTTTTATTAATGTTTCCAGCTTTGCATTTGAACTTCTTGTTAACCTGTATTAAAAAATCTTTTTTACAAGATCCTTAAGAAGAAAAAAGAAGGAAAGACAATAGCAAAAATAAGATGCCTATTGAAATGAATCAATGTACAGGGTTAAAGTTACAGATGTAAAAAAGTGTTGGGGGCGGGGAACTAGAAGTTTCTTAGTAAGACATTTAAATCCAGTAAGGGCTCGAAAGATTCAAAGCAAGGAAAAAGGCCTAGGACTGACAAGATTTTAAAATGACCAGATGAGATACAGCAAAAAGAAAAATGAAGACCTGTGAGGGGGAGTGAAAAATTTGAAAGTTGCATTCCAGTTTAGCTCTAATTAAGGAAGAAAAGTAAGGGGCAAAAATAGAACTGTTTTAAAAATAAGCCTTTTAAGTAAATAATTCATTATTATAAGTAATTAAGATATAATAAGTAGTGCTAATAACTTGATTTTAATTCATAATTTACCTGTGGGAGAGAAAAGTAAAGGAGACCTAAAAAAATAAGTAAATAAAAATTAAAAACCACCCAAAGCAGAGTTAGTCATAAATTTCTTAGTTTGGATCTAATGTCTC
>CM052885.1:23522680-23582081 GCA_028534135.1 Potos flavus
AAAAATAAGCCTTTTAAGTAAATAATTCATTATTATAAGTAATTAAGATATAATAAGTAGTGCTAATAACTTGATTTTAATTCATAATTTACCTGTGGGAGAGAAAAGTAAAGGAGACCTAAAAAAATAAGTAAATAAAAATTAAAAACCACCCAAAGCAGAGTTAGTCATAAATTTCTTAGTTTGGATCTAATGTCTCCTGTTTACCAGCTTCCTACAAAACTGTCTCTCTGATGCTGACTACTTTGACCTGCCTCAAACTGCCCTGATAGCAAGTAAGATTTTGAGCATCTAGGGGTGCAGAACACAGCTTGGCACCTTGATCCATCAGACAGAGGATCTAAGGAAGAGAAGAGATAGAAAGAAGGGGAGTTCGTAGCTGACCCAACGTCCCCAGAAAACACTGTACTTCTTACCGATTACCAAATTCTTTCCCAGAAGAAAGTAAAACTTCAAAAGTAATTAAGAGAAAGCGTAAGAATAAAGCCTAAGGTCCAAGCAAGGATCAAAGCAATTATATTCAAGTAGCAATAAATATGATTAAAATGATGCATCTTTAATGGCAATGTTCAGAGTTTGGCTGTACCTTTCCAATCTCCTTTCTGTGTTTGTCTTTAAATGTTGCAGCTAAGCAGTGAAGTTTAATGTTACTTATGCTCCGTAACCACATAGATTTGAGCCTTTGTTTATAGTCTTCTATTTTCCCCACTGACTTATGTGGACATACTTAAATCCTCTTTATTTTTAAAAACCGTCTCAAATGCCATCTCTTCTGTGAAGCTCTCCTCATTTCTTTTGCTGGATGCAGTATGTTTTTTCTGTCTTGTTGACCTCACCAGCCTTTAAATACTTGGCATTCTATATACGATATTTATGTTATTTATAAAGATAATTAGTTTCTTCTACCGGATCATAAGTATTTTGAAGAAAGAGTCCATGTCTTATTCATCCTAGACATTAAAAAAAAAGCTAGCACTCTGTGTTTCTATAATAAGAGACATGATTAAAAGATAAAAGAATACTTTTATTCATTCTTCAATTACTTATTTCACAAGTACTTATTGAGCACTTAACTTGTTCCTCATAGGGATCCATGCCATGATAGACCTTTAATTCTGGTAGGGGAAAGATATTCAATAAACAAATTAAATATGTAAAATCTATAGTATGTTAGAAGTGATAAGTGCCATGGAGAAAAATGAATCAAGAAAGGAGGAAATTGGGCAATGGGCTGTTTAATTTTTAGTGAGGAAGCAAGGCTGGTTAGGTTACACTGGAGCAGAAACCTGAGGTAAGGGAACAGGTCACACGGCTGTGTGGGAAAAGCAGCATTCCAGGTGCAAGGGAAAACACATGGATCGGAGAAGCTAAGAGGAACCCTTCTGTAGCATCGTAGATCATTAGAACAACTTGGGCTTTTATTTTGAGTGAGATAAGAAACCATTGAAGAATTTTAAGCAGAAAAGTGGGATAGTCTGAGATGACTTAACAGTTTGTGTTTTCACATGGTTGAATTATTTATACCCTATACTCTATATTCTATATAGTCTCTTCTCTGTACTATGTACATGATATGTACTGTATGTCCTCTGTGGAAGAGTATCAGTTACCTGCATTGTGTAAGTAGTAATCCATCCTCAAGCACGGCTTCTGGTTGTGTACCTACCAGTACTTGCCGAATACCACACGGTAAGGAACTGTATATGCAGCAGTATCCGGCTTTCAATTTCCTGCCACCAGCGTCACTGTTCCTAAAACAAATCATAGATAGTTGAGCACACAGAGCTGTGAAGTACTGACCACTTCAATCTCCTTATTTTACCTGTGTGACTGAGTTCACCGATTTTTCTCAGGGTTTTCATTTAATGGAGTTTGATTTTTTAAAAGGGCCATGACTGGGTTTTTAATGTCTTTCCTGATGTCAACGATTCACCAAGGATTTTCTAATTATATTGCACTCTCCCGAAATTGCAGTTCTATTTTACACTCCTACTCTGCAGAGGGACACACTCTAAACTTAACTTGTCTACTGTAGTGACAATATCTAATTAGAAAGAAACCTTAAAAAAAAAAAAATACAGGTGTTTCTATATTTAAAGCAATATCATATTTTACTCCCCGTTATTCTCTTTATCAAATTTTCCTTGTGTATTAGTCTACAAGGAACACAAATTAGAATTTTATTGCTGCATATTTTCCCTTTCTAAGTGCCTTTGAGTATAAATTATTTCATTGGCATTAACTCTAAAATTGTATATAGGTAGAGACTAACGGTGAAAATTATTAAAATGAAAAGGCAAATAATTTTCATTCAGATATCTTAGACTAAATGCCCTGAAAAGATTTCGATTTAATTGGGGAGAAATGAAACTAGTCCAATTTTATATTATACTCAGAAGGATTACCTTATGTATCTATACCTTATAATTTTGTAATTATGAATTCCTATCAATCAGAATTACAACAGTTTTAATTAATCTAATTTTACTCAAAGTAAGTTTTTACCAGGATAATGATTTTTAAAAAGAGTGGTCTTTTTCAGATTAAAAAAAATGTTTTTTTCAGATAGAAATAAGAACTCCAGTATTAATAAACTAATAAGAATACAAACTATAGTTACTTGTATATGGAAACAAATAGAAGACAGTAGAATTCTCTAACTTTTGGAGCATTCATAAGCTTTTTCATAAGCTGAAAACCACGGATCTAGTTTTTATCTTTTTAATTATTAAGAAGGAATGCTAGCAAAAAATGCTTTCTATGAGTCATGAAAATTTATTCGCAAAATCTGACATCAGCATTTTTCTGAATTAACAATAATACAGTGTTGCCGATAGTAGTTACCAGATGGAGTTACCTTACCCCAGGCACTTGACATGCAGGTTCCTGTGTTATAGACAAGAATGGCAAATGATATGGTTCAGTTCATTTGGGTAGTAACTGGAGGAGCTGGACTTGAACTCCACATCTGCCTCATCCTCAGCTTCCACATTTCTTCATCACAGAAAGGGGATGGAGTTTGATTTTTTAAAAGGGCCATGACTGGCTTTTTAATGTCTTTCCTGATGTCAGCGATTCACCAAGGATTCATCTTTCTAGGTCTTTTGATATTTCTATATTCACCTTTACCTATCTCCTTTGTATGAAGAAATCAATTGTATAGTGATAACAGAATTTCAACTGTATTCTTTTGTTTGATTAAAAAATTATAGCACTCCGGCACCTGGTGGCTCAGTTGGTTGGGTGACTGTTTTTGGCTCGGGTTGTGATCCCGGAGTCCCAGGATCGAGTCCCACATCGGGCTCCCGGCTCTGCGGGGAGTCTGCTTCTCCCTCTGACCTTCTCCCCTCTCATGCTCTGGCTCTCTCTCTCTCGAATAGATAAAATCTTAAAAAAAAAAAAAATCATAGCACTCTTACTGCAGAAACTATGGGCATATATTCAGACTCCTGGAGAGTCAACAAAATAGACATGATTCTAAAATTCCAAAAAGAGGAATTGAAAAAAGAAACAGCCATGATAACACAGACATCGAATTAGGAAGTCTAACAGATGGTAGATTGGGGAGGCTTTGCTAAAGCTAATCTGTAAGGAGTGGGACTTCGTCTAAAGAAAAGATGCACCAATAATTGTTGGTTTCCATTTTTTTTTCTTGCTATAAATCAGTGACTTAAAGGAGATATGGAACACATGATTATAACATTTGAATGTGTATATTGTTGGAAAGGGTGTGCTAGATATATTTTGTAGTAAAACTGATCTCAAGGGAATTGGCTTCAAAATATGTTCCATTCATTTGTTTTTATTACAGCTCTTTTATTAGTATTTTTTTTCTTTTAACCAGCTTTAAATTGATTCCTTTTTTTTCTTAACTTCATCCAAGCAATCACTGTCTATAAAATAATGGGTTTGCTGTACTTATTTTTACTAATACATACATAAGCAAAGATGCTTAATATTCCTTTTTTAAATCGTATTATATATACCACCTAAACTAATTTTGTATGCTGCTGTTGATATTCATATCATACTCTGAGATACACTGTCTTTGTTTTAATTCCGGAGATGACTAATCAGCTCTTCACATCTTTTTATATAGGTCACCAAAGAGACCCGTCCTTGAATACTCAATAAAAAGACTGTTCTCAGGTAGGTGGGTGTGGAAGTGCCCCAACTGATTGTGGTCAAGAATTGGAATCACGTAACCCAGAATCAGCTCAGCAAAGACCATGGATAAGGTAGGCAATGACAATTAAATGTAACGGATATAAATGTTCACATTTGAATAACTTAAACAAAAAGTAACGAAGACTTGCCATGGTAACAGTATAAGTGAAAAACTGATGGTGGTTTTGTTAATCATAAGATTATTTTGGGCTAATAATATGTAGAACATGTAAAGGAGGACACTGACCAACTAGCATGTGTCTCCAGCACAGTGATCTATACTTTATGGGATGTGCAGAATGGCGTTCTGAACAATAATGGACTTGCCTTAAATATTTAAGTTGTCATATGGAAGAGAGAAAACACCAGTGTTGTAGTATTCCTGTGGACAGGAGTAGAGATGGTGAGTTTTGGAGGAACGTAAGGAATAACTAAGTTACTTACAATGTTCCAAAATAGAAAACATTAGCTCTGGCCAAGAAGAGGAAAAATATTTCTCTTTCAGAAAGGTAGGAGGAATTTTTGAATCAAGAGAGAAATTCACTTTGGTAATCTGTGAATTTTTAACTTTAAGAGTCTAAGAAATTGGTAAAATTTTTGCCCTTAAATTCATATATCATAGTAGATTGTGCTAGGTATTTACAAGAACAAATCTCTTTAAGCTTCATAATACTGAGTTCAAACTATCCTAATGATTTCCATATAAATCCCTCATTTTCAATCATTAAGTTTTTCTGAAAGTCTGATGTTGGGAAGAAACTCTCTCGATTCAGTTTCTGTTCCACAGAGATTTTTATTTTTATACCTAAGCATTCTATGTGCCAAGCCATTCTTCATACTTAGTAAGGACTTTCTTGGGATGGTAAATTTAACTAAGCTGTTAACCTTTAAAATGTAAATCTGAACAGAAGGAAAATGTCCAATCCACAGGCTGCTCCCCTAATATTTGGTTACAACATTGCTTGATAGAGATAAGAGTGTATACATTTTAAACAGACTTTGAAATATCATGAGAATGCTCTTTATACTCAATGAGGTGTAATACATTAACACTTTACTTCTAGCTATGGAATAGTGTCAGTAAAATAAGAAAATACAGTGTTGAAGTTAATGGGTAAAATACAGTGTTGAAGTTAATGGGTAGGCATGTCTAATTGGTAATCTCTCTTTACTCCCCAGACAGTAGTTAATGATCTATCTTAACATTATTCCCGAACTTGCTGTTTTCAAATTATTCATGATATGTAGAATACTCTGATCCCTCCTTGTTTATTTGAGAGAGCTTGGAGAACATATTTTTGACAATAATGTTGAAGTTACTGCTACTTTCAAGAATCTCCAGAGTAGGGCTCTGAAAAAGAAAAAATACCTGAATATTCTGTTATAAATCCTATGATTCTGCCCATAAAATTGCTGGGTCACAATGCCAGAAAGATCCCCAGAAAAATTTGTTTAAAACTATTTCAAAACCAATTGCTCTAAACAAAGAAAAGTGGGTAAAACAAGAATAGCTCTATATAGAAATAGTTGTTACTGTGTTCATGTTGAAGTCTGAGTCCCAGTAAATTTTTGGTTCTACCATTAGTCCCAGATGATGAACACATTTTCTTCTCCTTGTAAATGTGGTTGTACCAGATGTAAAAAAAAAAAAAAAAAATCAAAACATCTATGTCTTCAGCCAATCAAGATTACTAAATAAGCTGTGCCTTATTTTTCCTGATGTTGTCATGTTTGTGAGATTGAGATTATAATTAAAAGCTTGTTTGAGTACTCTAAAAAAAAAAAAAGCATGGGGACGATCCAGTTGTGACTATTCATACCTAAACATATATTATGACATTGAATTTAATGGGCTTGCTTTGATTTGGAAGTGCAATGATAAAGAGTGTAGAGAAGAGGGAATAAACTTGCCGTGGTTATCATGTTTGAGTCTGGGCTTGATGTTGAGTAGACATTCAAGAGATGGATGGAGAAAGAGAATGCCAGGAGAAGGAACTCCCAATCTAAAGGGTGAAGTTAATCTTTAGGATTCCAATTCAAAGATACAAGAAGAGACGTGAGGGAGTCTGGGTCTCAACAATAGTCACATCTGGATGCAAATCAGACAGTTAACCAGGGCAGCAAGCTGGATATTACTGAGGAAGACAAAAGAGAATATTCACCTCAGATGACAGAGATGTCCAAGTGGAAGCATATAGATGATAGAAACCAAGGACAGAGAACCCCTAATATTAAATATGCCACCCAGATCCTTGTAGTCTTTGAGTGATGGGGGCTTTGCCGCCTCCCAGAGATTGCAGCCCGGAGTTTAAAGCTGCACCACTTTATTTCCAAATCCCACCTATTAATAATTGAGACAATCAATTAAGCAACCAATATTTTTCTAGACATACAATGTGTCCAACATGGTAGTGCTATGTTAGAAAGGAATAAAAAGAAAAGGCAAAGATTCACGTTAAATTCTGTGTTCAAATATATGAAATAGCTACAAATTTTGGTCAACTTGGCAAAATGCTTCTCAAAATACTAATGAAGGAAAATTATCATAGAAAATGTAAGTCTTGGAAATCAGTAGTGTGTTTGCCACATTACAGTATGTTTGCTGCAAAATATACCGTATTTTGAAAATAAAAATCAGAATGGGACACATCAATTTACAATTACTTTCTTATTCATGTATTTCTCATAAACTTAGTATGTGAAGAAATAAATTTCTTATAAATGGAGTATTTTTAGAATGGGAGAAAATAAATTCAAACTTTCTTCAGCCCTGTAAAAAAAAAAAAAAAGCATGGGGAAAAGTACCAGTAAATGACCCTCCACTCTCAACTCAGTATCTGACTAGATTTGAGAACAGAGTCCTTTGTAATTTGAGGAATACTTTTGTGTTCTATCAGGATGGTATAGATAATTTATGACCCAGCATACCCATGGAACAATGGAGCCCCCAAACATCAGATAAATCCCAAATGAAATTTATCTTTTATGTACATATTTATACATATTTATTGTGTGTGTGTGTGTGTGTGTGTATATATATATATATATATATATATATATATATATATAATTTGTATTTCATACATAATATTATATACATGTATATATGTATATATCTTTAGAAATGTTGGGAGAGTAAGACTTTCTCCAACTAGGCAAGAGTATTTTTAGTGCAACTATATTGAATGTATCCTTGGTGATACATCGTTTTTTTGAATCTTCTCCTGGATCTGAAGCTTGATGGTCCTAATTTGTCAAGGAGTTAAATTTTGCTTAACACAGATATGTTTGTATGATTCATTGTGTCCTGGCTATTTAAGGTGATAGTGACCATGGCCCTTTGTAACTCTGTCCAGTCCCACATAATGGCCAAGGCTCATTCTGAGTTGCTTATTTCTCCCATACCTGCCCTTGCTGGACTGAAGCTGCCATTCATATATTTCTTTTTTTCTACCCTGCACCCCACTAAACTGAAATAGATTTTGGTTACTGAGAACCTTGTGACATCTCTAATGTTCATCTTCCCATGTGGCACCAAATTCAGAGGACTTTGGTGACAATGCAGTAAATTGACATGAGCAAGAAGACAGAACAGGACAGGAAGATATTTACTACACTGAATTTTATGAAGCAATGGCTATTGACAACCTAACTTTGAGATGAAGGTAGAATACATTAAACTATGTAAAGTTGGCTAGAGTGATATATAGCCATTGATCATAAATACTCATACTAGGCAGGGGGGCAGGATGGCTTGGTGGAATGATGGAAACAGCCATGAAGCAGATAATAGTGGGCAAGGTAATATCAGTGGCAGCTACTGGGACCAGAGAAGAAGAAGAACATCATCAAAGATTCAGTTATCTGTGGGGGTTACCAGTTATCTGTCAGTTAAGTGAAGAATGCAAAGGTTATGATAAGTAACCCCCAAAAGAAATAGCAGATGTGGAAACAGTAAGCCCTAAAGAGTTCAAAGTCATTGCAGGGTCCAGAGCAATTCTGGAAAAGCAATTTCCCAGAAAAAACCAACTCACTTTATTTTGTTAATAATCACATGGTCACCCTGCACCCAGACAGAATTCTTATTATTAAATTTATTCCATTCTTAAATTCTATATGCTCAACATTCTTCAATTCTTATATATCCTATACTTTGGAGCCCCTATGCGACTCAGCTTTCAGCGATCCCAAACACAATACTTGGTGAGTTCGTTAGCCTGCACTAGCAGAAGTTACTTGACATGATCAAATTAGTTCCATATATCTTCAGTGATGGTTATTTAGAGTATTGTCCTAAATACTCCTTATTAGTGTGCTCTGTTGTTGAAGCTACTTTTATTTAAAGTTCCAATTTTTAAGAGGTCTGTCAATGTCCTTTAATTTTTCTTTTGGATAACATTATACTTTATTTTGTCAAAAATGAGTGATACTTGATCAAGATAAATGGAAGCACTGTTTTTCCATGTTATTTTTCCAGTTATAGGAATCAAATGTAGACTTGGCATTTGGCTATTAAGCTTTGCCAAAGAATGTAGTTAGAGCTTAAAGAAATTCTACTTTTGACACAAGAACTGAGAATATGTTGACAGTCCTTTAATGAAGATTTGTAGAGCTAATCAATGGCTTTTCCCTGTAACATATCCTTTTCAGGTAAATACTAAGATTAATGGGTTATATTTAGACAGTTAAAATGCCAACAGAATTGCTTCTGTTCCACTGATTTTTTTTTTTTCTTTTGGTGCCGGATATATGAGGTGTATAATCCAGGTGAAAAAAATTGAGGATGTCCCAAATTAAGCAAAAGCTCATTACATTTGCCTCTCAGTTAATTAAAAAAAGAAAAAAAACACAGATAACTTAATAGGCTTAACTCTGTGCCCATCAGTTCTCCTTCATATTTCTGCTGCCAGGATTTGACTTCATTTGCAGCCATCTGACAGTCCATTAACAGTTACCAAAAAGGCGGGAAAGGGAGGTGTTAATCCAATCAATTTCATAGCTCCCTAGCAGTGATGGTGAATACTTTGGTAAAGGAAATGTTCTACACAAGTGGTTAAAATGAAAATTTCAGAGTATTGAGGAACTTTATGTCTACCTACAACACTCTATTCTCTTGTATTCTCAGGTGCTTGACAAGTAGATATATACCAAATTGTTAGCATCATTGAAGTTTATTTGTGTGACACACCTTAGCATTGGTTGAGTAATATCTTGTAGACAGCTACCATCATGAAATATTCATATTTTTGTTTCTGAGAATCCAGCAATTTTGCTATTTGCTGTTTTGCTTAGTGGTAAAATTAGTTGATGCTTTCTGTGATTTCTAACAATCCAGCTAGTTACTAGAAGGTTGTGGTCATTTGAATGTTTGGTTGATTGTGATAAATGGCAAAATAGTGATATGCTGATAGTCAAAAGTCACAAAAATTAAATACATGGAAAACTGTAGTCACTAACATACTTCAGATAAAATTTCTCATCTCTGTTTGCACAATATAGGCATCATACCTCTGCTGTGCGAGAAAACTTTATGAAATTCAACGCCAGTTTTAGGTTGTTTCATTTCTGAAAAAATGGTTTTTAATTGTATGGGATATTGTAATTCTCAAAAATTACTGGCCTAAATCTTTGTATAATTCATATTGTTTAATCAGTGGGTCAATTAATATTGAGGCTACAGTCAATCATCAATGTTTCTGTGGTAACAGAAACATAATTACAGAATGGAAGAGAAAAAGTATTTTACTTTCATTTCACAATATTGCTCAAGCAAACTTTATATTTTTAACACATCTACCTGCCCACTAAATTTCTACTGCAGGTTTTACTAAATGAGGATAATTTTTTTAAAAGACTTATTTATTTTAGAGTGAATGTGAGCGAGCAAATGGGGGAGGGACAGAGGGAGAGAGAGAACCCTGAAGTAGACTCTCCTGCTGAGCATGGAGCTGCGCTAGGGGCTTGATTCTAGAACCCTGAGATAATGGCCTGAGTCAAAATCAGGAGTTGGCTACCTCATGGACTGAGACACCCAGGTGCCCCGAGGATAATTGTATTTTAAAAATAGCCTTCTGGGGCAGCTGGGTGGCTCAGTGGTTTTGTGTCTGCCTTCCACTCAGATCATGATCTCAGGGTCCTGGGATTGACTCCTACAACCCACTCTTTGCTCAGCAGGGAGTCTGCTTCTCCCTCTGCCCCTCTGCCCATTCGTGGTCTTTCTCACTCTCTCTCTCTCTCTCTCTCTCTCACTCTCTCTCAAATAAGTAAATAGAATCTTTAAAAAATTATAAAAAAATAAAAGTAGCCTTCAGCAAGCTATAACTCAAATCCAAATTGTTTCTGAACATTTTTTTAAATGTGCAACAGTAAATGAAACCTTATGGAGATAGGCTTGATGGGCTTAACTCTGTGCCTCTCACTTCTCCTTCATATTCCAGCTGCCAGGATTTGACTCTACATTTCCAGCCAGCTGACAGTCTATTAGCACTGTCACCAGTACATCTTTAAATACATAAGGATCTCTAGCACTCTTTATGTCACTTGTTGAAACTGTGCTAGTTGAGCATAAAATAAGTTCCAAGACTTTATTATCTCCAACTCTTTTTTTCTTGGCTATTGGCTCATCTTTCATCTGATAAGAGAGTCTTTCATCAATCACTATCAGTAATAAAATATAGATTAAAACAAAATAAATCCAGCAAATATGTATTGCAACATCTCTAATATATTAAAAACATTTTCTTAACAAAAAAAATGTTTTCAAAGAATAAAATGAATAAAAAAAATTCAATACACTTCTCCAAATTAAGTTTTCTATATAAAAGTAAATAACGTGCCTCTGGCTAGTACTATAGTCACCAGTTCCTTGCCTAGATATGCTATGCAAATTTAGAATATATCTGTCCTATAAACTAGGCAATAGATAAACCTTTTTTTTTTAATGTATCAATAACATTACTGTCTTGTTTGCAAAAAACCTGATTTTTATAACACATTTCAAAAATAAAAGTAGGCTTCTGTGCATCTGGGAATTCCACATTACTTCTGTTTAAAAAAAAAAAAGTTGACTGTCTACCAATTTTTCTTTGTAAAGAGCATTGAAGTGGCAAAATCCAACTTGTATCTTTTCAGAAAGTTTGATCACTGCAGTAGTAAAAAGAACTTTTAGTATAGTAGTTAAGGAAGTTGCCACAAGTACGGGAAAACAATTTTTGAAACATCGCTTCAAAAAAGATTTAGGAGGTATACCATCATTATGATTATTGCCCTTAGGCTCTAAATAAATTTAAAATTCTAAATAAATTTAGAATGAGATTTAATGCATCAGTTCCTTTCCTGGTTAGCACCAAAGGCCTCTTGACAAGAACTCCGTGATTCTTTTATTTGCCACAGAAACATTGATGACTGGCTGTAGCCTCTATATTAATCGACTCATTGATTAAACAAGTCCTATATGAAATGAGCTTTGAAGGTTTCTGTTAACATGTTGTAAGACATCATGGCTTATCTTGAATGTTTTAGGGGGAAAACCCACTTTTTTTTTTTTTTTTTTAAGATTTTATTTATTTGTCAGAGAGAGAGAGCACAAGCAGGCAGAGGGAGAAGCAGGCTCCCCATTCAGCAAGGAGCCCGATGTAGGACTCGATCCCAGAACCCTGGGATCATGACCTGAGTTGAAGGCAGCCACTTAACCAACTGAGCCACCGAGGCATCCCAAAACCACCTTTTTTTTTTAATTAGGAGCTTATTCGAATTTCTTTCATGAATCTTACTCTGATTGATGCTTTATCTCTAGAGGAAGTCTTGTTTTCCCCTGTAACATATAGCCAATTAGATGTTTATAATAGGTCTTCTCAAAAAATACCAAAACCCAAGTAGACTCAAGTTTCTGCTATGATAAAATCCTACTCTTCATGGATCTCAATGTCATGATGGCCTGTCCACGTTTGTTAGGATCACCATGACGTTGAAATCCCATACTCCACAGACAGTTTAAGGTTGGAATTTGAAAATTGTCGTAAATTCTATGATCATTGGATTTCATCCATTTCCTTTGAGCAAACAAATCCATGAAAAATATATCTTCAGTTGTATTTAAACCTCCTCGATACCCCTATATGAAGTTTAAAGAGGACTACAGTGAGCAAAGCATAATGTTCAAGATTGCCCCTAAGGAGTGATGATAAGGCCAGGAGAAAAGGGTTTAAAGAGATTGATTCTTCTGCTTTTATCTCAGAAATCAAGTTCTTTTGCCCATCTGGACATAAACAATATCCTTGAGAAATATTCGCATTTTCTCTTTCTTTCTCTTTGACTCAGAAACAATAGTTATGGCAGTAGGAGGCTTCAGATTGAGAATTCAAGGATTTATGGATCTTATTTTGTCTTTCTAGACTTACCACCGATGTTGTGGTGGAAATCTGGAAATCATGGGCAAATAATATTTTCGTAGGAATAGTCATTGTTGGGGCTACTATTCTATTTAGAGAAAAACTAAAAACCTGCAAAATTCACTAATAGAGTCATCATTATGAACATACATCAGTGTGGTTATTATCCTCATATTTATGCAACTCAACAAGGATTTCTCTGTATCTCTGTTATTAGTGTAGTTTTTGGGGAATCGACTCTGACATTGGCATTTGAGAGTCATGCTTTCAACCAGAGTTTAGTAAACTTTGTCTATAGAAAGCTAAATGATACCTACTGAGCTTGTGGTCCTGTGGTCTCTATTAACTACTCAACTCTGTCATTGTAGTGTAAAAGCAGCCAGAGATAACAGGAAAGTGAATATGTATGGCTGTATTCCAGTAAAACTTTCTCTACAGAAACAGATGGTCAGTCAGATTTGGCCAGCAGGCAGTAGTTTGCCAGTAAGAGTTCCACATTAGACGCTAGATATATTCAGCATAGATGTTGGCCTTTGCTAGGAACTAAATTATATGTCAGAAGCATTTTGTCTTACGGTAGCATATTCACACTCATAATTAATTTGTAGAACAATAGGAATGATTGGTAGAAGAGTCGTGATACAATTTCTAAGGTTTGTATGGTTTGGAAATGTCCGAGGCCAATACAAAGTTCGTGATTACTTCAACTCCTTAGATGGAAGTGTTCAAATACACTGTTGGTTATTATTAACGGTTATTATTTTTGCAGAGAGGGGCATGGTTTCTAAAACAAATATCAGTCCCTTGCATAATTTGAAATTAGAGTATATTGTTAATCTACTCACCTTGAAATTTGAGGGCTTGACAATTTGTAGTGGTAGCTCAAAATAATACACTGTAGAACATAAGAATGATTGCTAAGTTTCTCTCCTGGTCTGACATTTAGTGGTTCTGTGCAAATGAATATATCAAGGTTCTTGTCAAATGTGACTGAACTTGGCAAGTGTATGAGGGAAGAGCATTGACTACTCTTCTAGAAAATATCTCTTACACATTATGTTTATTTTTATGTTTGCCTAGGGTCTTAATTCTGAATATATTTTATGAGACTTTTATGATTGTCTTTTGTTTTTCTGGTTTTTTTGTTTCATTTTAAGTGATTTTGGAATATCTGTTTATATTTAACTCTTTAGAAAGCATTTAAAAATTAGTTTAATTTCTAGTTTTTCTTGTTCACCTGGCTGCCAAAATTTATTTTTGTTGTATATTTAGTTCCTTGACTACTTCAGATAAATTTGGTTTTATTTTTTCACTTTATATTTGGAAATTATATAAGACATAAAAGCAGAGAATAGGCACCCCTACCAATCATTCTCAGAAATGATATTTTTTTTTCAACCTCATAGATTCCTCTCTTTTAGCTTTGGAGGGGTTACAGAGACTTGAAGCATATCTTTGATATCATGTGTCTTACCTCTTATATAAAAGCCTTATTATGTCTAACTGATAGAGATTTTTTAAATAACAATTTTGCCATTATCCACACATCACAACAATAAAAATTCCTCACTATCATCTAATGTACAGGCTACCTTCACATTTTCCAGATTGCTTTAAAAACAAATCTTTATTCTTTTTACAGTGGTTTGTTAAATCAGAATACAAACTAGGTTTTAATATAACTCTAATTGTTCATCAAGCATTTTTGGAAGTTGAGAATAAATCATAATACTCCCTTCATATTCCTTCCCTTAATATGGTGATACTGTTACTAAAAACACCCATATACAAAAATTTACAATTGAGGAACTGTAAATCTGTGATGAGAAATAAGGATAGAGGTTCAAAGATTAGGAACAAATAAATATTCTTAACAGGGGCACTGGGGTGGCTCCGTTGGTTAAACATCTGCCTTTGGCTCAGGTTGTGATCTCAGGGTCCAGGGATTGAGCCCCAAGTCCTAAGCAGGGAGCCTGCTTCTCCCTCTCCCTCTGCTCCTCTCCACTGCTTATGTGTTCCAGCTGTCTCTTGCTCATATATATATATATATCTATATAGATATATAGATATATATATATATAATAAAATTAAAATAAAATAAAATAATTTTAAACAAACTCCACTCTTAACAATTTGTATTCTTACAAATTATTGCTGGTTTCTCATCACCACATGTGTAAGCCCCAGATCCTTTGCTTTGTATGCAAGGCCTTGGTATCTGTCCTGAGCCTGAGGGTTCTAGGTAATTCCTATGTGACCTCTGGAATTCCTGTATTTCCTCAAACGGAACTTGGCCCCAGATGTTTCTCTGCTTCTACCGCTTTGCCTCTCCCTCCATTTGATGTTCTTTTATGTCTGAAAGAAATGACACCTAACTTAAAACCAAAGTGCTCCCTCCATGGCTACAGTTTCTCACAGGAGTCAAGAATTCATAAACTTACAGTGGTATATTCTTTTAGCATCTGTAAGAAGTTCCTATCTGGTGTTAAAAAATCTTCTCTTTAAAAACATAATAAGTGAAAAAGAAGGAAAAAGAGAGATGGGAATAGAATAGAGAGGTTAATCTCTAGAGGTTAATCACTAGAAAGATAGTGATTTTCTGCAGTGAAACCCATGGGAATGATGAAGGAATAAGAGGAAAAGTCAACATAGAATTTTATGCCATCTCTGAAGAAGAGGGCAATGGCAAAAATGTGTAAAAGGAATTAGTGGATTGGCAGAGAGGCATGCAGGAGTTACTAAATCCTGGGGCATAAGCCCAGAAAGTCACAGACAGGCAAAGAGATGGGAGGAGGGGGAGGGAGTGACCTGTCGCAAAGAAAAGCATTGTCACAGTGTGTTAGCATCTAGTTCCAACTACTGGGAGGCAAGTGATTGCAAATTGTCCTGTGAGCAAATGATGCTGAATGAAAATGCTTATAGTGCTGTTAGTATAAATGTAAATGAGTGAAGTTCCTCATTGTTGGCTCTTTTGAGCTAAATTGTACACACCATACTGAGGCAGAAGTCCCTCCCGAATTATGAGAGATTCGTTCCAAGTCCTGGGTTTGTGGACAGATTCTTAGGCTCTCCCAGGCAGCTGCCCAGTTTACTCCCAATCCAGAAGCTTCTCACTCAGGCTAGCTCAGTCTGAGGCAAGTAGCAGAGGAGAGTCATGTGTGATTAGAAGATATTTCTGGCAGAAGAACAAAGGTGGTTTGGTGTGGAGGGCGCCAGAACAGTGGAGGCAGATAAACCAGGAGAGTGACAGAGTTGAGACCAGAGGTGATCAGAACTGAATCTGGGTTGGACTTGAACCATTCTGTTTCCCCCAGCCCCTCTGCATTGCTGCGTATCTAACCTAGCTGTACAAAGCAATATGCATTCTGACTACCACAGAGATTGTTAAAATAGATAGAACGGTAAAAATCGAGCTCTTTTTTTTGTTCTGTTTTGACTTAAACTTGAGATAAGATTCAGCTGTTTCACTTCACTGTCAGTGGCTTTAGTCATTTAGTCCTCACCTCCAAGAGCCAAGGTCAAGGTGAGTCTTGATGAAACATTACTGACTTCTTAGCCTCCAGCTTGCTTTTGCTTTTGCACATTTGTTCTAATTCTTCAGCATAGTCGTTGCTTGAGTATTCTGTTTAAACTCCTTTAAGTGCAATGTCTTTTTTCTTTTTTAATTTTAGACTTTATTTCTAAGAGGAGTTTTAGGTTCACAGCAAAACCGAGCAGAAAGTATAGAGTTCCTATATAGCTACTGTCCCCATGCAGGCAGGGTTTCTGCCACTTTCAACATCCTGTACCAGAGTGGTACATTTGTTATGATTGATGAGCCTACATTAACACATCACCCAAAGTACCTGGTTTCTCTTAGAGTTCACTCTTGGTGTTGTACATTCTGTGGGTTTTGAAAGATGAATCCATCGTAGTATCATACAGTATATTTTCGTTACCCTAAAAGTCTTCAGTATTCTGCCTATTCAACCCTCTCTCCCCATTACTCTCTAGCAACTACTGATCATTTTACTATTTTTTTTTTTTAAGAGAGGGAGAAGGGGGACAGAGGGATAGAGGAAGAGAAAGAATCTTAAGGAGATTCCATGCCCAGTGTGGAGCCTGACGTGGAGCTCCATCTCATAACCCTGAGATCATGACCTGAGCCTAAATCAAGAGTCAGATGCTTAACCAACTGAGCCACCCAGGCACTCCCATTATACTGTCTTTATAGTTTTGCCTTTTCTAGAATGTCATATAGCAGGAATTGATGAGATACAGGGCATACTACTCCAAAATACGGCACCTCGGCTTATTGAGTATTTCAAGCTGGATGAATTTGAGAAACGGCAGGTGCAAGAAGTACTTTTTATAACCCCTAAAGCGGGTTATAAGATCCTCATGGGAGAAGTGGCCTCCCTATACCCAGAAGAAAGGAAAATTCTTCTCTCTGAAGATGGAGGAATACAGAGAGGAATCTGAAAGGGCCTTCCTTTCTCTGAGTTTACTACCATTAGCTCATATCCTTTGTCTTTTAACATTTCTCACAACTTTCTCCTTTTCATCAAACCTAACATAAAAACGCTCAGGTTTACTGGTTCAGGTTTTCATTTCCTTATGAAAGTTCCTGTGTCACATAATATTTATATTAAATAAATTTATATGCTTTTCTCTTGTTAATCTTTCTTTTGTTATGGAGCCGCAGCCAATAATTTAGAAGAATAGAAGGAATATATATTTTTCCTTCGCTATAGATTTATACAGTATGTAGACTTACCTTATAATTAAACTGGCATCTTTCACTTTGTAATATGCATTTGCATTTCCTCCATGTATTTTCATGGCCTGCTGGCTCATTTCTTTTTAGCACTGAATAATATTCCGTTATCTAGATATACCGGTTTCTTTATTCACCTGGAAGGACATTTTGGTTGCTTCCAATTTGGGGTAATTATAAACAAAGAAGCTATAAATATCCTTGTGCAGGATTTTGTGTAGACATAAGTTATCAACTCATTTGGGTGAAAACCAGGGAACATAATTGCTGGATCATACGGTAAGATATGTTTAGTTTTATGGGAAACTGTCAACTTGTCTTCCAAAGTGGTTGTACTTTTTACATTCCCACTAGAATCAGTACGAGTTCCTCTTGTTCCATGTCATTAGAGTTCTGGATTTGGTGACTCTAATGGGTGGTGTCTAGTGGTATCTCATTGCTGTTTTAGTTCGTATTTTCCTAATGACATATAATGTGAAGCTTCTTTTCATATGCTCATTTGCCATTTGTGTATCTTTTTTGATGAGGTGTCTGTTAAGGTCTTTGGCCCATTTTTTTAAATTGGGTTGTTTTCTTATTGTTGAGTTTTTTAAAGATTTATTTATTTATTTGAGAGAGAGTGCGCATGAGGGGAAGGGTGCAGAGGGAGAGAGGGAGCAGGGAAGCAGACTCCCCACTGAGCAGGGAGCCTGACATGACCCAAGACCATGATATCATGACCTGAGCTGAAACTAAGAGTAGGAGGCTTAATCATCTGAGATACCCAGGTACCCCTTATTGTTGTGTTTTAAGAGTTCTTCGTATATTTTGGATAACAACCTTTATCATATACGTATTTTGCATTCTTTTCTTTCTTTTCTTTTCATTCTCTTGACAGTGCCTTATGGAGCAAAACGAAATTTAATTTTAATTATGTTTAGCATTAGTTCTGAAGAGAGTGAAGTTAGTGTCTAAATTTTTTTTGCATGTTTATGTCCAGTTATTTCAATTTATTGAAAAGACTATCGTTGTTCCATTATATTTTCTCTTTTGTCAAAGGTCATTTTACTAGGTTTATGTGGGTCTTTTTCTGAGCTCTCTATCCTGATCCAATGATCTGTTTGTCTATTCTTTCACTGATACCACACTGTCTTGATTACGGATTGTAGCTTTATGGTAAGTCTTGAAGTTTGGTAGTGTCAATCCTCCAAATTTGTTCTTTTCCTTTAATACTGTGCTAGTTATTCTGGGTCTTTTGCGTGTCAACTTTAGAATCAGTTTATCAATATCCACAAAATAACCTGCTGGGATTTTTACTGGGATTGTTTGGAATCTATAAATCAAGTTGGGAAGAATTGAATTTAACATGAAATGTATCTCCATTTATTTAGTTTCACAGTGATTCTGTTCGTAAGAGTTTTGTAGTTTACCTCATATGGTTTTTGTATGTATTCTGTCTATACAGAATACTCCCATTTTGGGGTGCTAATACAAATGATAATGTGTTTTTAATTTCAAATTCCATTTGTTCATTGTTGATGCTTGGGAAGGTGATTCACTTTTATGTATTAACCTTGTATCCTACAGACTTATTATAATTACTTATTAGTTTCAGGAGGTTTTTTTTGTTTTGTTTTCTCTTTTGGATTTTCTACAAAGACAGTCATGTCATCTTCAAACAAAGACAGTTTTATTTCTTCCTTTCCAATCTGAATACCTTTTTCTTTCTTTCTTTCTTTCTTTCTTTCTTTCTTTCTTTCTTTCTTTCTTTCTTTCTTTCTTTCTTTCCTTCCTTCTTTCCTTCTTTCCTTCTTTCCTTCCTTCCTTCCTTCCTTCCTTCCTTCCTTCCTTCCTTCTTTCCTTCTTTCCTTCTTTCCTTCTTTCCTTCTTTCCTTCCTTCCTTCCTTCCTTCCTTCCTTCCTTCCTTCCTTCCTTCCTTCCCTCCCTCCCTCCCTCCCTCCCTCCCTCCCTCCCTCCCTCTCTTCCTCCCTCTTTCTTTTTTATTTTTATTTTTCTGTCTAATTGCATCAGCAGCTTCCAGCACAATATTGAGGATCAGTGGTGACGGGATGTCCTTCGATTGTTACTATCTTTGGTAAGAAAACTTCAAGTTTCTTGCCATTAAGAATGATGTAGCTGGGGTGCCTGGGCGGCTCAGTGGGTTAATGCCTTTGTCTTCTGCTTGGGTTATGGTCTCAGGGTCCTGGGATCTAGCCCTGCATTGGGCTCTCTGCTCAGCGGGGAGCCTGCTTCCCCCTCTTTCTCTCTGCATGCCTCTGCCTATTTGTGATCTCTCTCTCTCAAATACATAAATAAAATCTTAAAAAAAAAAATGATGTAGCTATAGGGTTTTCTGGAGTCTTTATCAAGTTAAGGAAGTTTCCCCCTATTCCTGGTATGCAGTGAGGTTTTGTCATGAATAGTTCTTATATTTTGTAAAAAGCTTTTCTTGACTCCATTGATAATGACCATCTGGTTTTTCTTTTGAGCCTGTTGAAATGATGGAGTATATTAATTGAATTTCAAACATTCAACCATCTTGCATACCTAGTAAAAATAACATTTGGTCATGGTGTAGAATTCTTTTTATATGTTGTTGGATTTGATTTCCTAATATTTTGTTGAGGATTTTTACATTTATGTTCATGAGAGATAATGGCCTGTAATTTTCTTGTAATGTCTGTCTCATTTTGGTATTAAGGTAATCCTGACCTTGCAGAATGAGTTAAGAAGTATTCCCTGTGGTTCTACCTTCTGGAGGAGATTCTAAAGAATTTGTATAATTTCTAACTTAAATGTTTGATAGAATTTACCTGTGAACCCATCTGGACTTTGTGTTTCCTTTTTTGAAGATTATCAATTTTTGATTCAATGTCTTTAATAGATTTAGCCTATTCAGATCATCTGTTTCTTCACATGTGCGGTTTGGCAGATTGTGTTTTACAAGGAATTGGTCATTTAATGTAGATAATTTAATGTAGGTCATTTAATATAGGTATTCAATATGTGGTATAGAATTATTCATTGAAATACTTTATTATCCTTTTAATGTCCATGGGATCTGTAGTAATTTCTCTTCTTTCATTTCCGGTATTAGTAATTTATATCTCCTCTCTTTTTAGTTAGCCTGGCTAATGGCTTATCAATTTTTAATATTGATCTTTTTAAAGAACTAGATTTTGGGTTTGTTCATTTTCTCCATTGATTTCCAGTTTTTCATATATTTCTGCTCTAATTTTTTATTTCCTTTTTTTTTTTTTTTTTCCTACTCTGGATTTAATATTCTCTCTCTCTCTCCTTTTTTTGCCTAATTTCCTAAGCTGGAAACTTATTTATTGATTTTAGATCTCTCTTTCTTTCCTTTCTTTCCTTTCTTTCTTTCCTTTCTTTCCTTTCTTTCCTTTCCTTCCTTTCCTTCCTTTCCTTCCTTTCTTTCCTTTCTTCTTTTTTTAAACATACACATTTACTGTTGTAAGCAAATATTCCAAAATGAAAACACTTCCAAAGCGCTGGGATCCTCCCACCTCCTATGCATCAGTTCTGTTCAGATACTGGGTTTCTGTTTGGAAGTCATTTAATTACTCTAGACTTCTTATCTATAAAATAAAGGGGTTAGATGGGTGGTTCTTTAACTGTAATAGTGTATGATCTCCTTTTTAATCTCTCATAGTGAAAGGAAGCCAGTGCCATTGATGGGCTGTCTTTAACTTCCTGGCAGCATAATCCAACTGAGCTAAAATTGTAAAACAAAAAATATATATATAAACAAAAACAAAAACTTCTTCTAGTCAGGGTTGCTACATAATTAGTGGAGCAAATGAAATTTTAAAATGTGGGATCCCCTCAAAAAGGGGTAAAGCAAGTAAAAGTGCCATCAAAAATATTACAATATGAGGCATTTTCCTATTTTCAGGTCTTTAGATCTGTCATGGGTTTTTTTTTTTTTCCCAAGATCTAATTGGCTTTAGCGATTCATGAATCAGGCAACATGTCATGGTGTTTTTATTTTCATTTAATGCCATTGTGAGTAAAGAAAATTAAAATTTAAAATTATTAGCATGAATTTTAGCATTCTTTATATTATACAAGACTAGTTTTAAGTGAAATATAAGAGCATTTAACTCTTATACCTAGTCACTGAAATTATACAGTTCCTATTTTATAGCTAGTACATGTGATGTGGTTTTGGAATATAGGTGAGATGTGGTGGGGTAGAGTCCAGAGCCAATGACCAAGAAAGAATTCTTGAGATGTCTTTGGTGCAAGATGGTGGTTTTATTAAAGCATGGGAACAGGACTTGTGGGCAGAAAGAGCTGCTTCCCCGGGGTTGTGAAGGGTGGCTGATTATATACTATGGAGTTGGGGAGGTAAGGAAAAGGGAGATTTCAAAAGGATTTTCATATGTTAAAGAAGACTCACAATATAGAGGCCTTGCCATTGTCAGATTAAGGTTGTTTTTCCCTCTAGCAAGGCCTTAACATTAAGGTAGTTGGGAGCTTCCTGGAGGAATATGCTCTGCCTGCTTTAAGTATCTGTCAATGGGCTGCAGGTTATAAGGACATTTAATTTATCTACATTTCCTTCTGGAAGCTAGGTTACTGATAGAAATGCTTTGTTCTTGTAGATTGCTAAGACATTTGTAAACTGAGGGAGACTCACATCTCACAGGATTGTGATCTCTATAAGTTAACTATTTGTTTTTCCTTTCCTTAGCTTTAGGGCAGCCAGGAGTAAGGAGGAATGTCACCTACATCCCATCTGGGCGAGTAGGGGGTGGGGTGTCAACTTCTGTTTTTTCCTTGGCTTGCCTTCTCTTCCCTTCATCACATGCATATGTATTTCATTCTTACCAGGGTAGTGGAAACTCTGTATAAACCAAATTCAACTGCTTCGATTGTGGTTTTGGAATGTAGGTGAGGTTTGATGGGGTGGGGTCTGGAGCTGAAGGCAAAGAAAGAATTCTTGAAATGTCTTTGGTGCAAAGAAGGTGGTTTTATTAAAGCATAGGGACAGGACCTGTGGGCAGAAAGCTGCTGCACTGAGGTTGTGAGGGGTGGGTGAATATATACTGTGGGATTTGGTGGGGGAAGGTAAGGAAAACGGGAAGTTTTCAAAAGAACTTTCATATGCTAAAGAGGACCTAGAAGATACTGGAGGCCTTGCTATTGTCCGGTTAAGGTTGTTTTTTCTTCTGGTAAACCATTAACATTAAGACAGTTGGGAGCTTCCTGGAGGAATGTCATGCATATCCCACCCTGGAATGGGGGGGATAGGGGTAAGTTGCTGGGTGTCCGTGTGTGCTTTGTCTTCAGCTAGCCTTCTGCTCCCTCATCACTTCTATTCCACTTCTTGGTATGCATACATTCCAACAACACTTTCTACCTTTGGCTAACTCATTACTAAAGAAGAACTGAAAGGTAAAAGGGACCATGGGTTACCTAGTCTTTTCCTGTGCTTCTATATTATTTTCAGCATAAGTAGTTAGCTCATACAAGGAAGTAAAATAAGTAAGAAAGGATATGAGAGGGATGTATGGTTGTTTGTATTTCTTAAAACACCATTATCTTTTTTCTGTATTTAAAGAAAGCTCTAGATTGAATGGAAATTATGGACATTTTGAGTGTTACTTCCTTTCTTTATTCAGTCATAGACATATATACTTGTCTTGTACTTGATTTGAGTCCCCTTGAACTTTCAGAAGTCCTGATTGCACCAGAATTCTGTGCTCACAGGCTATTACAAGAAGGAATTATGGCCACCAATGTACACATAATAATATGTTCTTTGGAAACATCATTCCATCTTAATTATTCTAGGGCATCATTTTTAATACTGTTTTTCATTATATGTATATACCATAATTTATTGTTGAGTATTTAGGATATATCTAATTTTTTACCGTTATCAGTAATAGGTAGAATAACCCATTCACTGCAAATAAGTTTGCAGTGAAGTCTTTGTACTTTTCAATGGAAATTTTCCCAGTTAATTCCTATAATTTAAATGGTAAATTACACTAAGGATTTTGATAAACACATTACCAAATAGCTTTTCAAAAAGTAACACTCTTAATAGTAGTATATAACTATCTGTTTCCCTGTAGACCATCAATACTGGTGTTAACACATTTTAAATATTTCCAAAACTTGAGAAGTAAAGCATTGAAACTCATTGTTTTAAAAACTATTACTTTGAGTATTGAGATTGAAAATTTTCATGTATTGATTTGCCCTCTAAATTTATTTGTCTCCATTTTTGGATGAATTTTCTCTTTATGTCTTTAACTATTTTACTACTTTGGTGTTCTTTTTCTTATTGATTTGAACAGCAAATTGTATACTAAGAATAATGATACTTTGACAAATATGTTGCAAGTAATTTATTTGGTTTGTCTCTGATACTCAATTTTATTTATTGGGCAATTTTGACTTCAAAAGTTGGCCTTTATGTAGTCGAATTTACCAGATTTTCAATGACTCCTTATTAGTCCTGCCACAGATTCTTTGGCTCTGTGTTTGTATTTGCCTTATGGCTAGGATTTCAGCGCTTCTGACCACTTGCACATGCTGACTTTGGTGCCTCATTCATTTCATGAACTTGTGTCTGTGCATTCCTGGCTCGAGTTTGTTGTTTGGAATTTCCTGATGTGCAAATATTCTCTTTGAGTTTCCCGGTAGCTTTGTATAGATTTCTGGCTTACACAGGGTTAATTAGTTACAGTTCTTAAATTCTGCTCTTAATGCTGTTGAGAGAGTCTGACTTAAAGGACTACCCTCAGCCAATTCTAGATGCTGCCATTGTTACATTTAACAACTAATTGCATTTGGCTCTGGAATCTGTTTCTTGTTCCTGGATTATTGTACATTCTTTTCTCAAATACCAATATAGATGAGTTAACTCATTTTGTTTTTTATTATTTTTTTTTAACTTTAATTTATTTTAAGATTTATTTGAGAGAGAGAGAGAGAAAGAGTGGGGCAGAGAAAAAGGGGGAGACAGTCTTAAGCAGACTCCACACTGAGCAGGGAGCCCAATGCAGGGCTCAATTTCACAACCCTGAGATCACAACCTGAGCTGAAACCAAGAGTTGGATGCTTAACAGATTGCACTACCCAGGCACTCCAAGTCAATTCATTTTGTATGGGCCCAATAAAAAAAAAAAAAGTGAAGATACTGGTTCTAATCCCCTACATTTACCAATTATTTAGTATCAGCCAGACACAGGTCCCAGAAAAAAAAGGCAGGGGGAGAATTTGAAAATATTGCATGTTTTAAAAAATTTAAACAGAATAAATAATTCAAAACTCTCTTGCTTATGGGCCAGAATTAATGTGTTGACAGAAATATATTGACAATATTTATCTGGCAAAAAATTCTATAATGCCAGCACCCCCAACACACACTGTTTTGTATTTTGTATGGGTTTTAATGCATATTGATACCCCACAGAACGGGATCACTGTTGGTGGCCGATGTTTCTTTCCATTTGCATATGATGGCATGTTATAGAAATATGTTTCAGGAACACAGTTTGCCAGTAAACAAAAGGGCCAGACCTGCATTTTGAAGCATTTTCTTTTTATAGTCACTAACATATTGTATGTTTGTAGAAATAACATTTCTCAAATCTGGCTTTAGTACAGTATGATAAAATGTGCCTACTTATTCTAAGAGATAACTGCATGTTTGAAGGGCAGAATACTCCACAGCAAAAACTTTTAAAGACAAAGGGAAAAGTTATAAATCCTGTATGTCACATTAGAGAATAACTATGGAATAAACATGAAGAGGTTACAGACTAAAATATTTTTACTTCAACAAAATGCTTCAATCCTATAAATACCAATTAATTGTCCTTCTATATCTTTCTAATGGAATTTGGAAATTTGATATTATACGTCTTAGAATTAATCACAGGCAATTCTTTAGGCCTTCATTGACAAAACAATATACTTGTTTTCAGAAACTCACTTGGAAATGTCCCTTTTGGTCTGTCCCTCCATACAGAAAGAGAAAAGTTTTTTCCTTATCACTCAAAAAAGAAGAAAGAAACATGGAGAAATAGCAGACACTAATTTTAATACTTTAATGAAAATTAATAGGACATATTTGGCTAATCAGCAGTAAAGAAAAAACATGTTGTCTTGGTTTGTTTACCTAAGATGAAGTAATTTAACATGTAGCAAGATGACAAAGTGTAGATCTAGAATAAAAAATATTTTAGCAAAAGATATCTTAGAGATCACTTATTATTCATGTGGCTTCATTTAAATGGTTTTAATGTATAAAAATTAAATATATAATTATAAATGATAAAAGCTAGCATTCGTGTCAAAATAAGACATCTGTACAATAAACTGAGATATAATAGTGAACAAACACAAATATGTATGCTTTATGTGATAGATTTATTACTCGTTCACCTAATACATAATAAACATTATTTGTTAGATACTGTCCTAGAAACAGCGTAAACCATGGTTTGTCAAGCAGCCTTTTTTTTATCATACCTTTAATCATCTCCTCAGTGGTTGTAACAGACAGACTGTGCAGTGCCTACCTCACCTCTACATTCTGCTCTGACATGTGTCCCCCACCATAAGAGCTACACCCATGTGCTTCTTTGGCTCCAACCATTTCTGATTAGACGAGGAGTAAATAAATGCCTTATTAACTGGGGCCTTTTCAAAGGACTGTTGTTCCACCAAGCCTGAAATCAAGAGGATACAGGGCTTGGGTTATTTAACCACAGGTGCTGAACCTGAGGATAGGGCAGGGATAACCAGGTCTGGGCGCAATATAGTTGGAGCAAAAGAATCAGGCAGACCAATCAGAGGAACAGGTTGAAGACAACATGTCACCCCAAAGAAAGAGAAGTGAAAAAGGGTAGTTGTTTTGGTTCATGACAGTGTTTCCAATCCCTGCCACATCTGACTACGGTTACTGATCCTAAATTCTGAAAGATGCTCTTTTACTCTTCATCCTTTCCCTTAAATCACTAGTTTCAGCCATTTACTGTTGGATGGTTTTGCTTAATGAAGTTAAGCAATATTTGTGTTACTTGCACATAAGCAATATTCAACCAGGATACTAGTGTTTATTTAAAATTTTCATTTCCTTCGACATGTGGTGTTGGGGCAAACAAGTCAGCAACTTGAAAAAAAAAACAATTTGGTTTTTTAGCTTAGACTATAAGCAAAAATACATATATTTGAATATGTTATACGGAATGATAAGAGTTAAATTTTTAGCAAAATTTTGGAGATAAAATGAATTTCTATATTTAGAAGTATTACAAACCATTTCAAAATTAATAGATTTACTGCATTATGTAAGAGCTCTGCATGTAAAAGACAAAATAAAACATATTAGAAGGCAATCAATTGATTATATATGTATACTATGTAGTCAATGTTACTATTTTTCTTACATAAACATCTCAGAAAATCTATACAAAGTATATTAAGAACTTCACAAATAAATGGACCAAGACAATCACGGAGATGATTGAACAAAATAATTGATATTAATGTGAAAACATCCAGTCTCTAACTATCAAGTAAACAAATGAATATTAACACACAAAAAAGAACACATTTTCTGCTACTAAGGTGGAAATTTATTTTTTAAATTTTCACTCTTGCCCAAGACAGGATAAAAGTGGAAATCTCATACCTTTCAGATAATACTAATAAGTACTACTCTTTTGAAAACTAGTTGGAAATATTGTCCAGAGTAAAGAACACAAAAAAATACACACACATATACACACTTGAGATATAGTCCCAGAGGAGAATTACTGGGCCAGAGGATATGAATATATTTGTATGTATTTCCTATGTATCTATATTTTAAATATAAAATCTAAGTAGATATACATATTACACAGATACATATTTTATTTACCTACAGTAATATCTGTATAATATCTATATATTAATATCAGTGTGTAGCTTCATCTATATACATTTTTTTTTCATTTTAAAGATACTTAGGGCATTTGTATGATGAAACACTGAAGAAAATTTGATATACAATAGTTAGAGAATATTTAGGAAATTTGGTAAAGTTACCTTATGGCTTTTTGAGTAAATGTTATACAATAATGAGAAGCCTCAAATTTGAAATGCTTATATTACAAAGAAATAGAATATTCAAAACATTTCAAAAATCTCAGGAAGAAAAAACTGGATAAAATGAGCCTTAATGATTGCATTAAGATGATTTAATTATAGCTAGTTTTGCCTTTTTAGTTAGAAAATGTTTATAATGCATCTAAATGCCTGTGTATTTAGTTTCTTTATGTTGATAACCATATGATTAAGATGGCACATTTGCAATATGTTCATTTATATACTTTAATGTGATTTTGCATGTTGATTTCTGAAGCCAAAATTTAATACAATTATTTATAGAAATGGATAATTAGAAAGAACCTACAATCCAAACACTGAGGGGAATAGTTAAATAAATTACAGTATTTCTGTTTGGAAAAGTAGTATTCAAACTTTACCCACATGTACAGACAGTATAATAGCATTGGATAATAATGGAGAAGCTCACTAAACCTGTTTCTTCTAATTATAAATATCTTCAAATACATGCTTTTGGTGGGAACAAAATCTTTTTAATAATATTCAGGTATTAAGATTATGGACATTTTTGTTTAAGATCAAGCTTTCCAGAAACTTGTTATATTATTATTTGTAAAAACAAACAAACAAACAAACAAGGAGCCTGTAATGCTGTGGTAGGCTGTATAAGCCAGTGGAAACCTATACCAGAGTCGGTTCTCGTAAATGCCTCAGGTTAAGAAGAACCAACAATCACAAATAGCCCACTAGTCTTTCCTAAATAATGCAACTGATTAAGCTGTAGTCAGTCAAATACTTTCCTTGTATTGCCACTGGGTCTTCACTATGAAAACCTTGCCCCTAGCTCCTAAATTTTAATAAGCTTCAGTTTATCTTTTTTTTTTTTTCCAGTTTATCTTTCATATATTAAACAAAGATGAAGTTTTTAATTGCAGGGAAGTAAATATCATGCTGTGTATCAAGACAAGGTCTCTAAAGCAAACCATAAGGTCCTTAGGCATACTGCATATGTTTGAGTAACAGGAGCTTTTGCCAGTGCTTGAAAAGGAAACACAGGCTTTGCTTGAAAAAATGCATGTATAAGATTTAAAACTATAATGAAAAAGATCAGGTTTAAATACAATACAATTAATCCAGCTGCTTACACTGTAAGTCTTTATTCAAACTGTGGCTGTTACATCCCTGTGAAAGTTTTTTTAAGTTGCTAATTACATGCCCATCAGAATAATGGAAGAGTAATTATCCTTATTGTGCTTAGTGACATTGAAACTTCTATTATTCTGTGATTGGACCTGCATAATTACAGATAATTGTTGGTACTATATTGCCTGTTCAAATATAGCCTTGCAAAAATTACTTTATTTTAATTAAACATGTTTAGCGTTTTAAAGTTTGGTTTTCTATAATAGCCAAACAAACTCTATTTAAATATCACAATAGTATATATTTCTCGAACTCTTGTTAATCAGTTTTCAGCAAATCGGTTGTTTAACTCTGAATAAACCAACCTTGTTCCACTTAAAAATCAATTACATGAAATATAAAATTAAGTGATTGGTATATTTTCTTTTCTAGGACCCAATTCTAAAAGCAAAGGTAGAATTTGTTCTAATACTATTGATAATACTATTTTTAGCTCTAAGAGATGGTGGCACTGGGTAAAGTATTTCCTAAAGATTTAATAAAATAAAATATTGTGGAAACCATTTACAATAAATATCAAACGAGTGTTCACAAAGAGAAATGTAAAACCCCTTTACCACAGATGGTGGTATCTCAGAAAACCTATTCTGATAGTAATCAGCCATATAATATGAGCAGGCAGCCTACACAGAACTCAGTCAGTTCCCTTCACATTTAGGCTTTGTACAACTACCCCACCAGAGGTCACAAAGGATATTTTCCTTTTACCTTGTCTCCTCTTTTAGTAACACATAGTTTATTTGAAATTGACTTATTTTACTTCTCTCAGGCTGAGAAACACCCCTGAGGTCAGTCCATTGCTTCCTTACTGCACGGTCCATTTGTCTGTCTAAGATTTATAGGCACATTTTATGGTGTTGTCATTGGCTGTCATTCCTTCTTCCCATATGTGATTGTGTGGTGGAATTCAGTCCTAGCACCAATCTTTGCTGGGTTACTTGTTTTTGGCTTATGCCGCTTGCTGTCTCCTGGGCAACTCAACTCAGGTGCACAAACTCAAGGGAAAAAACACAGAATGGAATTTCAGATACTCTGTTTACATCCAAGGTAACCCATCCCAAGGCGCCTATGAGTCCTTGGCCTTGTGGGATGATGGCACCCTGGAGACATTGGGTCTGTAGTTTGTGAGCAATAAAATATCCCAGACAGAGAGAGAGATAGGGAGAAAGGTGAGGAGTTCTGTTGAATGAAAAGAGAAGCAGACTCAGGACTCAGAGAGTCTTTAATTCCAAAGCCTATGCTCATCTAGTTACCAATAACATCATCTTTTAATATTCAGTTCATATAATCAACTATTTGAATCTGAAGACAGGGTTGAACATAGATAGGCAAACTGTTAAGAAGTGTTGATAAAAAAATACAGTACAAATCTGAACTCACTTTCTTACAGACCAAGACAATTTTCAATCTAAATTCACTTGTTTTGCTTGTTTGTTTGCTTAGTCTTTGTTATTTTATGTTTGTGTGTTTTGTTGTCAAGGGCACTAACATTTTCTCATTATCAAGGCTCAGAGTTGTCTTGCGATCCCCTTTTTCCTTTCTCTCTCCCATCATCTTTCACATTAGCTCATTCCATACTCTATACAAATTTTACTGTTGATTCCTCTCTCAAACTACATTTCTGCTCTCCCTTCTAATGTTAGGCCATTCTTCTCATTTGCTTTGCTTTTCAATACCTATCCACTTGCTTCATTTTCTCCTGCCACCCCTTGTTTAAGGCCGAACTCAAATGCTACCTTCATTGAGGAATCTTTTCCTAATGACCCGCATCTGAATGTATCACCTATAAACTCTTTTTTTTGTCCTCTTTTTTGTCTGGATATTTTGTTTTGCCTTTTATGCACTTGTTAATTTATCCTACTATTTTGAAAGCTCTTTGGGCTAAGTCCCCATTCTAGGCATGATGTGTATCCCAACAAGTAACATCACTTTCATTTCCACACCCTGTACAATGAGAAGAACATAAGATTTCCTTTTAAATTTTAAACTGAGTATGTAATGTGTCTGTGCTAACGAGGAAATCTTCATGTTACTTTATATCTTCAAAGAAGACAAAGATAAGACAGTTTTTATCTGTTAACTACTTAATATTTACATAGTGGATTAATTATGAAATACAGCATTTATAGGGATGATAATGAAAATAGGCAGGCTTCTTTCCACTTAATAAAAATCATGCTCACGAAGAGTAGTCTCTACAAATATTTCAACTTTTTTTTTTTTTTAAAGATTTTATTCATTTGTCAGAGACAGAGAGCACAAGGTAGGGGGAACAGCAGACAGAGCAAACAGATAGAGAAACAGGGTCCCTGCTGAGCAAGGAGCCAAATGTGGAACTCAATCCCAGGGGTCCTGAGATCATGACCTGAGCTGAGGGCAGACACTTAACCAACTGAGCCACCCAGGCGTCCCAAATATTTCAACTTTTGATAATCAGAAATGCTTGTTATAAATACAGACTGTTCTTAAAATGGGAATTTAAATAATGTAAAAGCTATTTTGGGAGCAAAATCTTTTAGATTTCAACTATAGAACCAGAAAAAAAAAATAGTTGACAAAATCCAAAGAGATAAATCTTTTTCCTATCTTTTGATTAATAACCTTACCTAACTTACTTTGGATTTAATGACAATGTAAATACAATGGGAGTGGAATGGTCATGTTTTCTACACCACATGAAAACAACAGCATTATGTAATCAACTTTATATAATCCCATTTACTGGGATGTGATAGGATAACGGCTCATGTCCAATTTATGATTCATTAAAAAGAGGCAGGCACAGAAAAACAGGAAAAAAATGTTAGAAACATTTTTAACTCTTAGAAATCAGAAATGAAAGTTTAACAAGAATGGAAAAAGAGGAGTGAAAATGCATTCTTTTGATTATACCTTTGGAATTCATCTATATGACCTAACAGTGTATACTAGTTTACATTATAAATTTTAGAAAATATAACATTTGATAATGCTGGAAATGACAGTCACTTTTTTTTCATATTTATTATAGTGCTGACACTTTACCTTAGTTTCTTACATCCTCATTTGTGCCATATGGGCATTAAAATTATTTTGGCCCAAAAGAGACTTTTTTTTCCATTGTTTTATATCCTATAGCTTTGACTTGCAGAAACCTTCCATGCCAGTTGGCTCCATGCTTTGAAATATGTAGACTTCTTCTAGTGGAATCAAAAAGGCATATGTTGTGATGAGCACTGGGTATTATACGCAACTAATGAATCATCGAACACTACACCAAAAACTGATGATGTGCCGTATGGTGGCTAAGTCAACATAATAAAAAAATTTTTTTTTTTAATTCTTCTATGGGTTTTAAAGAAAGTTCTATTGAAAGCATGTCTTCAACTAGGAGTGGCTAAGGCTGTAACACAATTTATCAGGGAGGACAAAAATGAGCTACTGTTTAAGTCTTTTTTTTCTTTTTTTTTTATTAAGTCTTAAGCAGTAGTTCTTAATATGTGAACCACTGAATCCTGGAGTCCCTGAGACAATTTTAGAAGGTCTATGAGGTCAAAACCATTTTCATAATAATATATTTTTTTTCTTTTTTACTGTGTTAACATTGCACTAATTATGCAAAATCAGTGGTGGGTATAACTGCTGGTGCCTTAGAATGAGCAGAGGCACTGACACCAGCACTACTGGTAAGGACCATGTTCTTCACTGCTGCGAACTTATGAGGAAAAAAAAAAGCCAGTTTCACTTAAGAACCTAAGGCAGTGTAACTAATGAATTTTACTAAAGCTCAACCCTAGGATACATATCTTATTAAAATTTTATGTGATAAAATGAAAAGCATGCATAAAGTACTTCTAATTCGAACCAAAGTATGATGCTCTATAGAGAAAAAGTGATTGTGGCAAATTAGCCCCTTTTTTCATGGAATACCATTTTCTGTCTTTGAGGAATAACTAATAGACAAACTTTGATTACTTAGACTTGGGCATTTGAGAGATATTCTTTCAAAAGTGTGGGAACCGAGCCTATCATTTCAATGATAACAATGAATATTATTAGTGACAGTGTTAAAAATTTGAGCTTTCATGGAAAAAATTGAAATTTTGGAAAATATCTATCAATAAGAGCTTGACAGTTTCCTAATACTCAACAATTTTGGTGATAAGGTAGGTGTAATATTAAATGTGATATTTTGCTATATTTTGCTGTAAAGGGTCAACTCAGCAGGTGTGGCTTGTTCAAATTCTGCACATTCCAAGGGCTGGCTTTTGATTAGTTCATGGTGTATAACATCTGAGCCTTGTAATATCTTGCCTGATAATAGTGTTTTTGTATGCTGAGTTCCTGGACCTTGCTGTGTTAGTGGGATGTCTGGGTTGCTGAAGATTGCGTAGCTAAAGCCAGTCATGAGAGCAGTATGTCCACATGACAGACCCCCAATCCATGACTGGACATAAGGCTCAGGTGAGTGGCTCTGGTTGGCAATACTTTACACATTCTCACTGATAAAAGGCATCCCTCTGTGACTCTTTCTAGTGAATTAAGCCTGAAGGTGGTCTTAGGAACCTCCAACACAATTATAATGAAAAATGTCAACTTGGAAGAACTTCACAACTCAGCGAATGACCAATGCATGATGTAACAAAATCTTTCTTCGCCTTCTTCCTGGTCACTAGCTCCTTTCTGATTAGTGGCACCTGAATAGGGAAAGGGCTTTATTTCATATTTTACTTGCTCTGATTCAGTCTTCTTTTGTTGTTTCTCCTCCTTCCTCTTGACTAACACCGGCCATTCTTTGACAGATTCTGTGTGGCAGGTACCTAAATGCTCATTTTTTTTCTTGGATGCCTGGTTGATTTTTGTTTAAAGAATGTTGTGATATACAGTGTCAAGAACCAAGATAACTATTCTTTCCATTTCTCTTTTTCTGGGGCCACATTGTCTCCCCAGTCTTATTTATCTGTGATAGCTACCTGTGTCTTTTTCTGCTTCATCTACTTTGGGATCAAATATAGATACCCCTGCTCTGTCCTTATGTGTACAGTCTCTTCCACCATAAGTCCTAACTTTAACTCCAACCCTTGACTATATACTCCACAGGCGTTTTTTTGGTGTTTTTGTTTTTGTTTGTTTGTTTTGTTTTGTTTTTTGAAGTCTTTTTGCCTGGCAGGTAAAACTCTTGGGAGAGGGGGCGGATAGCTAGTTGAATCAAGCCTAAGTTCCTTAGGTCCATGGCCCTAGATATAAATGTGCCCTTGCCATGTGTCTTAATCAGCTCAGTCTCCATTAAAAAAACAAAAAAATACTATTTACTGTGTGACTTAAAACGAATTTATTTCTTAGAGTGTGAGAGGCTGGAAAGTCCAATATCAAGGTGCTAGCTAATTCAGTCCCTGGTGAGGGCTCTCTCCATGGCTGGCAGACCTCCACCTTCTTGCTGTGTCCTGAAATGGCAGAGAGAGGAGCCAGGGAGGTAGAAAAGGGGGAAGAGAGAGGAAGAGAGCTCTGATCTTGTCCTCTTCTTAGAAGGACACTAAGATCGTGACATCATGAGGGCCCCACCCTCATGCCCTCATGGAAACCTAATTATCACCCAAAGGCCTCACCTCCAAATTACCATCAGTTTTCAACATATGAATTTCAGGGACACAAACATTGAGTCCATAACACTATGGCAGATCAAGAAAGTATAAACAGCTTTGCTGCTTCGCAAGACCAGGAATATCAAAACTCTCTTGTTTTTCCCTCCGGCTATTCTCAGTCTGTCAGGTGGTTCTCTGGGAACTCCCCTCACTTAGGGAAATATTATTCCTAAGGAGGGGAAAAACCAAAGCTTCTAAGCCTCAGACTCAACATTATTGTCATTCTTACCCTTACTCTCCCCAGATGTCTTTATAGAGACTAGAAAGGAGCAGTGGAGGTGGCTAGGTTTACCAAAGTAAGTTCTGCTAACATTTAGGAAATCCAAGAGATGTCTGACCCAAAATGTTCACAGCTTCTTTTAGAACATAAGATACTTAGAGCCTCTTTATTACTGTCTGTGGATCTCACCAGCCATTTCCTATAAAGTGTCACTCAACATTGTTACACATGTATGAATCTGAATGAATATTCCAAAGTCATACGTGGCTTTTGAATCATGTATTACGTGGATAGCATGGTGTGTACGTGTGAGGTGTTAAAATCTCTTCACCGGAATCTTCTGTAGGAAGCTGAGGAATAGACAGCATATATCAGGGGCGCCTGGGTGGCTCTGTTGGCTAAACATCTGCCTCAGGCTCAGGTCACGATCCCAGAGTCCTGGGATCGAGCCCTGCGTTGGGCTCCCTGCTTAGTGGGGAGTCTGCTTCTCCCTCTCCCTCTACCCTTGTGTGCGCTTGCTTGCTCTGCTCTCAAATAAATAAAATCTTAAAAAAAAAAAAAAAAAAAGTAAGCATCTATCAGGGAAACATTTAGAGCATTCCTGCCAGATCAAACTAGATTTCTGATAGGCTTAAACTCTTCCAAAGAGAAAATACTACCATGTAGGGCATTTCCAAAAGCAATAGCTTTTTTGCCTGTAGACGCAGGCACATAGGAATGAAACACCTTTACCAGTGGCATTAGCAAAATGGCAGCCAACCCCCAAATTGAGTAAGTGCATATAATACGATTAAACAAAACATGTATTTTTCATCTTCACCTCCTAGTGAAAGAGTAGTTGACTCACTGTACGGTCAATTATAATCTGAGATAAACAGTATAGTTACCATTCAACTCAAAGCTTCCTTGAGAAGTGGGGAGCTTTGTATCTGTCTTCTCTACCAAAGCCATTCCTACCATATCTAAATATGCACTAAAAAAAAAAAAAAAATTAGCCCAATTTCAAAAATATATTGTTTTAGCATTCTCAGAAAATAGCAAATAGAACCATATCATTTGATGTTTTAAGAATATGGTAGGATTGTACCTTAATACTACCTTACTACAAGTTATTGTTAGGTAAACTTGGCTGGATCATAGATTAAACATGCTTCTACAGTATCATTTCAAAGTAATAGAAGACTACTGTAAGCAGTATACTTGTATAATTATCTAAGATTACCATTCACAAGATAGTTGGGTTCCAGCTAGCTGCTCTATTACATTTTTGTTCTCCGGAACTTTTTTTTTCTTTTACAGTCAGAACATTGTAGGGAATTTAGCTTCTAGGAAAATAGCTTTTTAATAAATGAAATGCTGAGTGGCCTTTCAGATTCATAGTTAACATGTGTTACCCATAATTAATTGTCATCATTAATGAAAACAAGCACACTATTAGCAGAAAGCAAGTCAGCCCAGTAAATTTTACAGAGAAGCTGGGTGAATGGAGTTTTGGTTTTGCCATCTTTCTCGGTGAAAAATTTTTCACAGGACTCTCTGACTGCTGAGATACCTCCTCAGCAATGTGCGTGCTCTACCTGACCACCACAGTTCTCTCTATCCCTTGTAGTAGCTAACTTTGAAGAGAAGGGGTGATTAGAGTGATTTTACCAGCTTAGATAGAATTTTCTTCCTTTGCGCTGATAAGTACGCTTACTTGAGGTTTGTCTTTGCCTGTTAAGGATCATTTGAAAGTTCAGAGATAACAGAATACTTTAAGTATCAGAAATAAATGTAGTAACTTTAATTCAGCTTTTCTTTCAAACTTTGACTTTCTACCTTAAAGCTTCATCCTTTTTTAAACATCAACAAACATGACATTGTTTAAAAAAAAAAAAAGGCAATGAGAAAGGTTGATAGTGAAGGGAATGGTATTGGGGGGCTAGGTAGGACTGCAAAAACAATATTTTTCTTCCTATCTTGTTTTTTGCCACATTACTGGTTTGTTTTTAAATAGTTAACAGGACTAGGTATGCTGCTCAAAAATCTGACTTAATGTTTCTGACACAACTGTTTTCACTAGCTTAAAGATGCAGGCAGGAATTTGCAAGTTAAAAATATGAAAGGGAAGGAAAAGATGAAGAGGAAAAAGAATAAGAACAACACAGTAACAATTGAAGATCTCATGCATTAATAGAAATCTTGTTAAAGTTTCATATCATTTTTTTTCACGAGGGGTAAAAATGATATACAGCTGTGGTGCACACTTGTCACTGGGGTTTGTTTGTTTTCCCCCTGGAAGCTGGGAGGGAGCCTAACCAAATTTGACGGAATTGAGCTGGGTTGTTAGAATTGCAGGGGGACCAGAGGAAACCAACATGCATAATAAAAGAATAGCGTTTGGGGTGCCTGGGTGGCTCCGTAGGTTGAGGCCTCTGCCTTCGGCTCAGGTCATGGTTTCGGGGCCCTGGGATTGAGCCCCACATCGGGCTCTCTGCTCAGTGGGGAGCCTGCTTCCCCCTCTCTCTCTGCCTGCCTCTCTGCCTTCTTGAGATCTCTCTCTCTCTCTCTCTCTCAAATAAATAAATAAAATCTTTAAAAGAAAAAAAAAAGAATAGCGTTTAATTGTAGGTGAGATTAAAGAGGTTTTTTTTTTTATTGAGATGAGAAGCACAAAAGAAAAGGGTAACTATGATAAAATAGATCCTCTAAGAGCTGATGCTAAGACAGGATTAAACATGCAAACATTTTATTAGCTGAAGCAGCTGCTGGAGAAATCATGACATGAGCCCAAGAAGGCCTGGAGAATGTTTAGACCACAATACAAGTCTGACCCTGAGAGAAGGAGAGGGAAGGGAGGTTGAGTGGGAGCATTGTTGACTGCTGCACAGTCTGAGGAATGTTTGGCAAGGTTGTCAAGTTGTGATCAAGCCCAAAGTCAGAGGTCCCCTGACTCCTTGGTGCCCTAGCATCCAACCTGCCTTAGCACCTCCCCGGGCCACTATCATTTGATTGTTTGGTGCTTCCTCCATAGTGGATATTTTCTGATGGGCATTAACATGAGTTATAAAAATCTTCATATTTGTTGCTCACTCACATATATCAATTCACATGTCTGTACCCCAGACATCTTTGTCTCTGATCTTTTACCTCTTTTCCTTTCATGACCTAACCAAATGGTCAGAGCCTTGGCCACTGCCCAGGAATCTCACTCTTCTCACCTTGGGCCACTTGTCCTTACACAGGGCCACTCGATAGTCATTTCCTCAGTTCCCAAACATAAATAGAATAGAACTGGGCTTTGGCAATCACTCTCTAAGCCTTAATTATTACAGTGAGCCATGATGTCTCTGGGATCAAGGTTAATCTGGGTCCATTAGTCCTCAAAATGTAGTAACGGATTTCAGATCACAGGAGTTGGTCAATTTGGGTCCGTGTTTTGGGGATCTGTGGCTTCCATTTGTATAGCCTCCTCAACTGACAAAGGCAGAGGTAAAGGATCTGTAAGACTCAGCCCTGTTCTGATGTCTGTACTTAGAGAAATCACAAGAAGGGGTGATTTTTATTGTGAGGGAATTCACGGTAAGGCATGATTTCGTTCTCAGTGATTCCACATTAGAACAGACTTTCATTGAAGACTTTGGGATCATTGAACCTGAACATTTCTATTTCTAGGATGTTAATGTAACCAAATATGGTGTTAAGTAGGACTGCAGGGGGTCATGTAACATTGAAGTTGTATCAAAGATGCCTTTCCGTAAGTGTGTAAGTTTGTCCTTATTTAAGGAGAATTAAACAGGTTTCTCTTTATCTTCAGAAGTAATTCTCTGAGTCTTTAGTAGTCAAAAGGATATTAAACAAATTGGGATTCTCCCATAAGGCAATTACATGTATGGCACTGTAGGCCAGTGTTACAATGGTATATATAATATTTACTTGTTGCTGAAGTTTATATTGAGCTTTTTGTTCGATACAATAGATATTTCAGTAAACCTAGTTTGAGAAATGTTGGGATAGAAAATTATCTTCCTGGAGTGGCTTAGAAATGCATATGTCTAAAGACAAGGTCTGAGCAACACCACACTTCTCTCTTTGAGTATACAAGCTGGTTTTAAAGTACTTTTTAATGCTTGTCCAGAAGATAAATTTTATTATTGAAAGTCAGTGAGCACATCTTAGTCTCAAAACCTATACCTTTCTCAAATGTCTTTTTTAAAATGACATCTGGCAATGACATTTAATTGCTTTTTTTTTTTCTTTTAAGGCGATCAGCAGTTGAAATAGCTCAGAAGGCTTCGTATGTTACTAGGAACATACTGTGTTCTAGCCCCTAGTATTTGCGTCGAGTCTCACGAAGTTACTTCTTTTTGTAAAAAAGTTATTTAGAAGCTACATGTAGTTGTTTAATTATTAAATATCTGAACTAGCAGCTGAATCCTCAGCCATGACTCATTTAAACCCTGGGAACTAGGAGGTGGTTGCACGAGGGGCTTGGATGGGGAAGCAATTTCTGTGCTCTTCAAGATTTGTCTTCTAAATTGTAGGGGATAAACAACATGTGATATCACTTTAATAGAAAGGAAAAGTACCGTAAGAATCTTAACCTGCAGAAATCTTTCATTGCTTCAAGATTCCTTAGAATTACGGTGTCTCCAACGTGATTTATTATTAGATGTACTGAACCAAGTAAGTCAATGTTATCTTGAAGTTCAAACACATCAGATAAGAGGAACCACAAATGACATCAAAGCAGTTGTAAAGAACAACTCAGGAGAATAAGAAAAGGAGTCCTTATATTTGATCCATGTGTATATGTGACACTGTGCCTGTCCATTCTAATTATAATCACTGCAATATACAAAAGTTGATTAATCATAAAGTAAAATTGCTGTCAAGGGAAATCTCTTACTCAGTGATTACATGATTCCAGTTATTTTAACATGACAGAGCAGACTTGCAGCTCTGAGGGGAAGGAACACTTTGGCATATAGATCTGGGAATGAACAACTTTTTGTATATATAAAACTCTGAAAAAGTTACCCGGAAACTGCATAGTATGCTGAGTGGTTTTAAAATATTTCATCAAGAATCTTTGAAGGATTTAGTATTTTGCAAGAAAATAAAATACTGTTTACCATTAAAAGGAAAGTTGACAGAATAACTCTCAAAATATAAACAAATTGAGTTCTGATTTATCTGAACTGATTTTTAAAAAAAGAATTTGAGACACGAGAACATTTCTTGTACATCTCTCAGAGTAAGATATTGGAGAATTTTTTCTTTTTCTTTTTGAAATCTAGGTTCTGCCAGAAAAGTTAGTGAAATTTTCTAACTGCATCCCTGTTACCTTTTCTTTTTTTTTCCTTTAAGATTTTATTTCTTTATTTGACAGAGAGGAGAGAGATCACTTGTAGGCAGAGAGGCAGGCAGAAAGAGAGGGGGAAGCAGGCTCCCTGCTGAGCAGAGCCGGATGCAGGGCTTGATCCCAGGACCCTGAGATCCAGGACCCTGAGATCATGACCTGAGCTGAAGGCAAAGGCTTTAACCCACTGAGCCAACCAGGCGCCCCCCTGTTACCTTTTCATAGACTTGGGATGTCACTGGTTGACACTGAACAAAACAGATGCCAAAAGAGATATTGATGAAGAAGCTTTTTTCAAAAGCCTTAATTTTTAGTATACCTTGTAATCATTTACACATTCCTTACAATCAACAAAGTCCTCAAATAGCCTATAAGGTCTGATGTTACTTTCCTTTGTCTTCACAGTTGACCTACAAATATTTTACAATGCAAATGTCAGAGGTCATATAGGAGTGCTTGCCTCTTTGTTAGGCTTTTAAAAGTATATTAACTCCTCCTCCCTGTAGGAAGGTGAGGTCCTTGGAAAATGTTCAAAGACTTGTTTCTTTTTAAATGTATAATATTTTATTTAGAAATAATTTCAAACTTAGACTTGTATGAATAGGACTAGCTCGAAGAACTCCGATATACCTCATATCCAAATTTATCTATTTTACCATTTGCTTTATAATGTGTTCTTTCTCTTTCTTTCTCCATGTATACACATAATTTATGTTTATTTCTATTTATGGACTTTATATTAAATTATATTTAATTTATGTATATGTAATGTAATTATTTCTTTTCTTTCTATTGTAACAAGATGTTTGGTGCTTGTACTTAGCCTGTCTCAGCCCTGAAAAATAGTCTCTCTGAGAAGCCTTGGTTCCTTTTAGTGGAAAATGACTTTAGAGACCAAGATGTGAATATGAGATCTACTCATTTCTACTGGAGTGCTTCTTGTACCTTTTGGCAGACAGAACTAGGAACTATGTACATGTGTATAAACACGCACATAACTTGCGTGCATACATATATGTACTACATCCTGACTCCACCTATAACCTCATCTTGGCTTTGCTCTTAGCTAGACTATATAAAGTACTCATGAATGAAAGTATGAAATAGGGATGGAAGTTAGCATTTGTTGCTTTGTCAATGTTTTTAGTCATCTTTGGTTGGATGAATCTCATGCTTGAGTGGACTATTGTATTTCTCGTTGATTTCTGCAAGATCCTTATTTTTACCTTCTTTTCTACTTTTCTTTACTGTTTCGTCTCCAAAGATGACACCTTTCTTAATACATCTGATTGTGTTTCAGAAGCAGTGCATCTTTGAGGCTGCCACTCCAGGTTCTATACTTTCAGGTTCCTTTCCTGTGGCCAGTTCTGTGAACTACCGTTCTGACATATGTTCACTATGTTATCACTTATCGTTGAGCATTTTCTTTCTGAATGATTTTGTCTTATGCCTCATGTCAGTCTTTTTCTCTCCTCTGTTCTTACTCATGGAGAACTATTAGTCTTCTGTTCTCTGCACCCACAGGCTTGCAGCATAGAGCTGGTAGTGAGCATGCCATTGGAGGGTTTTTTTTTCCCCCCTCTGCTGACAGGTAATTCTAAAGTTTCATTTCCTCATCTCCCAATAATGCTTAAAGTATTGTTTCTATGTAGTTTGTTTGCTCTCCCCGTTGAGTTTATGGAGTGCTAAACAATTAAGATAGTTCTATGTCTTTTGGAAAACCATAAAAATATTACAAGTATTGAATAAAAAGTCTTCACGGAAATGACCATTTCGGTTTAAATATTTAGTCATTAGAGGGAAATGTGAGCTAGATGCTAATGCTTTCAGTTAATTTGGGAGAAGTGACCAGGAGGTCAGCATGTGAAAGGGCCCAGGTGGGAGAGATGGGTAAGGTGGCCAGATGGCTCTGGGCAGAGGAGTGTAGATGGATACAGGACAGCAGGAGCATAATGAACTGGAAAAGCACTGAGGAGCAACGTTTTTGATCATCTCCCAAACCAGAGGTTTCGGAAAATCAGCTGGATTTAGCATAATAGAGCTTCTGGAGAAATAGTATCCTCAAACAAGAGCTAGGGGGAGGGAATATTCTGTGAATCGTTAGTTTCCAGGAAATAGAAAATCGATGAGTAGTGGCACATGCATATTGGAGAGGAGGAGTAGGGCGGCATTGGGACGCAGTTGGATTAGGATTAGCTAACGCTGGCTGGGATGGTTGGTGTCACAGGATGAACAATTCCTAAATTTTAAACAGAAGTCACATACAGAGTAGCTTCCATGCAGGCACATGGTAGGTCTCCAGTTTGAGTCAGAAATCCAGAGAATGGTCCAGACAAAGGGCACAAAGAGAGACAAGTGTCTTATCTGCAGGTGAATATATAGAGGAGGAAAAATCCATTTTTCCTTGTGTCCTTCTAGATTCTCTGCTGGGTTTCTATAACAAAAGACAGATTAACAAGAAAAAAAACCAAATTTATTAATATGTATGTCTCATAGATACGTGGGAGAAATTCAGGCTTGAGTAACTCAAACGTATATTTAGAACTTAGGCACATGTATCTTAAGCTAAGGACAGGGAGGCTAGAATAGGAAGGTAGCCAGGAAAAATATAGCAAACAAGGGTAAGGTTTGTTATGCAGATTTGAATGGTGTCTTTTGTGATTAAGAGTCATCCTTCTCTTCCTCGTACAGAGAAACACCCTTACAAATGGAGATTTCCTTTACAAGATGTAAATTTCCCTTACTTGCTGGGACACTCTGTTCTGTCTTCAGAGCTTCTCCTGTGTCTGCTGTTTCTCAAAATAATCAGCTCAAAATTATCTGTACACCAAAGAGGGCTATTTTGGGGTGGCATATTCTGGTCTCCTACAAGTCAAGATCCTGGTGTGTGGGCCTGTGAACCCATGCAGGTAAGACTCAAATGGAGTTGGAGATGTACGTGCAATCTGCTGGGAGCTCTAGTCTGATTTTCCCAGTGGCCCACAGACGGTACATGGCAGTCCACTCCTTCTAGCCTCCAGTGCTGCAAACAAAGTATCTAATGTCATTGTCACCCCTCACTCCTTTGCATGGGTTATAGCGTGATACCTAGATAAGTGTCTTTCCTTTATAATTCAGTGAAATCTTCGCATCTGTGATCTTAGTGCTTTCTTCAATTTAGGGATATGGCTGTTTCTTATGCTAGAGTTAATGCCTTTTCTCCATCCTTGAGCAGCTCTCATTATTCAACGTAAAACTCTTTTTCCTCGTTATCCTTTTCTCTCTGTTCTTTGCCTCCACTCTGAGATACTTTTCTCCTATTTTATCTTCTAGGGCATTCATGCAGGTTTCACACTGTCCTCTCCAATTTTGGTTCATCCACTAAATTGCTAAACTATGAACAGTTAACGTTAAACCAGATCAGTGTGCTGAACTCTAATTTTGTTATATTATTATTACTTCAAATGGGAATTTTCAGTTTTTCCTTACACGTGTTCTGCACATTCTGACCTTCTCAGGTGCTGAGAGGGTGGTCCTATGTTTTTTTTTTTTTTTTTTTTTTTTTTTTAGCTTTCTAGGGCTCAAGCCTCATAGTCGGAGGGTATGGTTGCAGTGTACCAGTGGTGGAATTCCATCTGGCTTCTTCTCCCCAAGGGCCTGGCCTGTCAGGGTCAGGCATGCTGCCGGTGTGCAGCTGTGACACCTGGAGGAAGCCTTCCTGTTGTGATTTCCTGCAGCTTTCAGAGCCATGGAAGATGCAGTCCAGTTGCTAGTCCCTCCAGTGACGTGGGGCTCCAGGGACCAGTCAAGAGTACATAGGGACAGTGCCAAGGGGTATTGTTTCCCTGTCCTAAAGAGGTGCTCTCTACAAATCTCTGAGTGCCAGGGTCTTCCTAGGATGTGCTGCTCACTGGCTAGTGCTCTGGAGGCCCCTAAATAATGCCTTCATGTGCTGGCCAACCCACCATAAAGAAAGACTTGTAATGAGATTCCCTTAGAGTAGGGTTGCTCAACCCAGTTCAAACTGGATTTCAGATAAACCATACTTTTTTTTTTTTTAGTATAAGTATGTTCCAAATATTGCATGGAACACACCGTAGAAAAAGCATTCATTGTTGCAGTGCCCGGGTGGTACAGTGGGTTGATTATCCGTCTCTTGATTTTGGCTCATGTCATGATCTCAGGGTTGTGAGATCGAGCCCTGCCTCGGGTTCCATGCTCAGCACAGAGTCTACTTGAGACTCTCTCCACCCACTTCTACAGATGCTCTCTCACTCTCTAAAATAAATAAATCTTTAAAAAAAAGAGTATACATTGTCCGAAATTCAAATTTAACATATTTCTCTTTGCTAGATCTGGCCACTCTACCATAGAGCTCGAGGACATCTTACACACAGCTCTCCGTGGGGTCGTGCAGAATGCTGATGTAGGTGTTCGATAGTTTGATATTGAGAGATGGAGGGAAGCAGGTTCAGTTCTTGTCAGGTCCCCAAATCTCTCTCTTTTTTTTTTTTTTTTTAATTTGCAGTCTTCTACTTCCCTTTTCACTTTGCACACTACATATATTTTCCAAAATAAACAAGACCTTCTGAGCTGACCCAAAAGTCACAACTATCTATAAAACCTTTCTCCTTCAGAATCAGTGTGCCTGTGGGTATAAATATTTTAAACACATTTTGTTTTCCTTTCCACATCAATGGTTTTATTTATATTATGTTAGCTTATAAAGCATATCATAACTATAAGCTATTTTTAAGAAACACATTTAAAATGAATAATTAAAATAATTAAAGGGATACCAGGCAAAGAGAAACAAATATTAAGAAAGGAAAAAGAAAAAAGTAGGAGTGAAAAATCAGTATCAAATTATTGGGAATTTAAGTTTAAAGTCACTATCAGGATAAACAGATGCATAGTGTAATTATAAAAGTGTAGTTTATTAAAAAAAATATTAACCATCAATGTGCAGCTCATAAACATAATAGCTAAAAATCACAAAGAAATGCAAAAATTGGGGTGCCTGGGTGGCTCAGTAGGTTAAGTGTCTGCCTTCAGCTCAGGTCATGATGCCAGGGTCCTGGGATGGAGCCCCACATCGGGCCCCCTGCTCAGTGGGGAGCCTGCTTCTTACGATCCTGCTCCCCTTGCTTGTGCTCACTCTCACACTCTCTGTCAAATAAATAAAATCTTTTTTAAAAATGCAAAAATTGACTAGAAATATGATTGCAATGGAAGACTTTCCTATCCTCACAATTAGGCAATTGAATGACCACAAGAATAGTAGAGGATACTAGAAAGAGGAAATTGATTAAAAAACAAAACAATGTAACATCTATTGATGGAGGGACCGTGAAGTAAAGAGTGTCACATACGTTACTGATGGAAAATAAAACATTATAAGAATTTGAAAAAACAATTAGGCAGACTCTATTAAAATTGATTTTCAAAAATCTTTTCCGGGGCACCTGGGTGGCTCAGGTCATGATCCCAGGGTCCTGGGATCAAGCCCCACATTGGGGTCCCTGCTCAATGGGGAGCCTGCTTTTCTCTCTCCTTCTTCGCTCTCAGTGCTTGTGTTCTGCTCTCTCTCTGTCAAGTAAATAAATAAAATCTTAAAAAAAAAATATTTTGACACATCAAGCTCATTCATGGAAATCTTTTCTATAAAAGGGAAAGCATTGGTGTTTGAGGTCAGGTGGACAGGAATGTTTACTTCAATACTGTTCACAGTGACCCAACCCCCAAAAAAAGATTGAAATCAAAGGAATGCCTCTTGGTAGAAAAATGGCTGACATCTACTCTTACCAAGTTGAAATGGAGGGAGTTAGTGGAATTACCAGCTCAGGGAAATTCAAGATGCAGAAAAATATGCATGATGTGATATTTTAATTTATATTGTATATCACGATGTATACTTTCATATAGGGTTGAATGAATAAATGAAACATGGGCCAAAGATATGTATATTAACAGTTTCACTTTACATTGATCTATAAGGGAGGCGATTGAAGAAAGTGCTAAGTCCACAGATTTCACAGAATTGTAAATGAAGAACGCAATTCTAGTTATCATACTATAATCCAAGCAAAGGTGAGAGGAAAATGAGAGGGGAAAGCCATGCAGAAAAGAGAAAGAAAAATCCTACCCCCAAATAAAAACATGTATGGCATGATTACACATATGAGTTTATGTAAAACTATTTATTGCCTTATATGTAAATAGACTAATTTAAAAAAAGTAATTGGATCTCCACCCATTATGTGCACATTACAAGAGAATATCTATTCCAGATTTTGATCTCAGAAGTTATCTTTTCTCTCCTTCTCTTTTTTCTGCCCCCATTTTTGTTTATTATAAAAGTTTACTATGACTCAATAATCCTGAGTTAAAAAGTAGTCATCTCCTTCCTAGCTGGGGTTTTCACATTTGTGTTCTAGCTGGTTTGTTCCCCTCCTTTCCCCTCTCTCCTTCCTAAGCTCCCCACCCTCCCACCCCCACACAGCTCTGTGTCGGGTATTGTAGAGATTTAAAGAACTGTATTACTCAACCCCACTTTTGAGGGAGCTCACAGTACAGCTGGAGAGACAAGGCACATGCACTGAAAATACTGCAACTTTAGAATAAACCAATGCAAATGCTGGCATTAGCCAGGACATAATTAAGAAACACATAGAGTTTAAATAATGAGCCACATACCAGAGTTCATAGGAGAGAGAATTTACTATGGGTTGGAGTAATCAGGAGAGAATTCAGTGAGGCTATTAGGACAGAGACTTGGCGCCTGAGACCTGTGGTTAGACATTAGATGGGTGGAAGGCACTCTACATAAGCAAAATCAAACAATGCCTAGGAAGGAATGAAGGAACACCACAAAGAAAAACACAGCAGCCCATCAGATGATAGAAGAATTAGAGCATTATGTTTTAATGAGAATGACTTTCCCCCAAAGGATGCCTTTTGCTAAACAAACCTACATCCAATTGCTGCTTAGTGCACTGAGGTGAGAGAACAGTCTATTCAATGTTAGAATTCCTTGAGCAGAAAATAATGAACACTTTGTGGAAAATCGGTATATTCCAGGTTAACCACTCCAATACTTCTGTGAGGTTGGTACAATTATTATCTGTTATTTAGGGTGGGGGAAACTGAGTCACATGTAGGCTAGTACTTGCTCTGTGTCACATTGCTCAAGAAGGGGAGAACTGAAATTGGAACCTGGGCTCAGAACCCCTATGCTGACTGCTGCTTTAACAGTGACCACACTATAAGGCAGTGGTGGCGAGACAATAGACTGGACCGCAAACGGCTTCAATGTGAGAGTGTGCCTTTAATCATATTTACAAAAATAAGGTTCCAGCCACACAAACCACTTCCTACTGCATCAGGAAAATTCCTTTAGGACCAATGGTAATTAGTAAAAGGAATCGTTAAATGCCTTCACTAAGCAGTGTAGTGGGAATGTTGCAGGGTATACAAAGCATATTTTAATACTTGCTGTAGAATTTAGACAACTGTCAGCCCATGGGGATCTCATATTTAAACTAATTTAAAATAAATGAGTAATTAACATTTCATGAGGTAATGAATCAGACATTTTGCTAATTGGAAGACAAATCATGTCTGTAGCGCAGCCCTCAATCTCAGCTACAAATCCTACAATTCAATTAAAAATAAGCTCTTTGGCCTTTGGTTGAAAAACACCCATTGTGTTTTCCTCTGGAAATATCTAGATTCCCATCATCCACCACCTACCTTAATACATACTTGCTGTAATAATGCATTTTGTTTTTTTATTTTTTTCAGTGAATGAAATATATTGAGTGATCTTTTCAAGATAATTTGAAATGCGATCTCTATTAAATCCATTGTTTGAAAGGGAACAGGTAGGGAAGTGGGTGGAGTCTTTCAACTTCATTCTTTTAAGGTGGTTTTGCTGCTAAAATATATGTAACTTTTACTGAGAGCTTTCTATATTTTAGGCCTGTTGAGGAGCAAGAAATCCTGTCCCCTCAAAGGTCCTTCTAGTTGGACTAAGAATCAAATTTGCATGAGACAGATTAACAGGAGAAAATCAAATTTAATAGGTGTACATAGGGGGAATCCACACAGACATGGAAATTCCAAAGACAGGCAAAATGGGGTATATATGGCCATTCTGAACTAAAGAGAAGGAGTAGGGGTGTGGGATATTAGAGGAAAGGAATGTACTTCACAGGGCAATAAGAAGAGCGAGTTTGGTAATCAGCTATTTGCCCTATCATAGAGATAGATCACTCAGATAAAATTTATCTCTGCTAATAATCAATCTGGGAAAGAACCCCAGTGTAGATTCTTCTTTGTCGTTAAGGGAGGGGCAAAAGTTTCTCAGGATCCCAAGTACCTTCAGTTCAAAATCATCCAGATATCACAGTGGCACGTTGGGGGAGGGGGAAAGGCTGTACCAAAACCACCAGGCCTTATACTTACTTGTTTAGATGCAATATCCAAAGTGGCCTCAGCAATATTAGGTGGTGGTATTATTGCCATCCCTAATGTAAATATACCCACTCATAAATTCAACATTTATTGACTATTCTGTTCAGACATCACGAGCCATCCCTTTGAAATCTAATCATCAAGAAAGATAAATCCTCTTCACCCCAGTCTCTGTGGCAAAGGTAGGAGCCTAACTTCCAGGGGTGCTAATTAGCAAACACAGAAGGCCTAATGGCTTTAACCAACATCCCTCCTCTCCTAATGTCTTATAGCACTTTTCTAATAGCCCACCCTCATTCAAGCTGAGTTTCACAGCTGCTATCTGGCAGCAACAGTGAATGGATGAGGGATGAAACCCAGAGTCTCCTGGCTTATTTTTCACTGTAAAAGCCAAGTCATCAGCAAAAAGGAAAATAACTCATCTGTCATTGTATGGGAAAAGGAACAGTAGGACACACTATGAGTAGGCTGGGCGAGGAGGACCTGGAACAGAGTTAAAGTTAATAGAAAAGAGAAACTTGCAGACAAAATCCCTGGGGTTTGTTGGTACAAGTGTGCATTTGTATATGAAGAGATGGAGAAAATTATTATAAGTTTTGCCTTGAATTATCAAGGGATCAATCCCCTGGTGTTCTTATAAGTTCAATGAACTCTTAAGCTATTTTTCAATTACTTTTGTTTGTTGGAGGATGCTTATTTCAGTGGCACACTACTTAGGGGCAGAATCCCAAGGCTCCTGAATGTTTGAAGGCCTCATCAAGAACTGAAAAATGTTAGCTATGTGACAAAAGTATAGTGAGGAGGAGAACAGTATGAAATGAAGGTTGGTGTGTATGAAGGATTGGGTTAGGAGCAAGCCTGAAGCAGCATGAGTAGAATTAAAATCTAGGTTTGTGTAATGCTATTAGCAATTCAAGGGTTCATTCCTTGAGGTACATTAAAAATTGAATATCTTTATGATCATTACTTTAAATTCTCTATCAAGGCATATTACTTATATCTGTTTCACTCAGGTCTCTTGCTGTGGTTTCATCCCATTCTTTTATTTGGGATATAGTCCTCTGTCTTCTCATTTTGTCTATCTCTCTGTGTCTGATTCTGTGTGTTAGGAAAATCAGATATGTCTCTCGCTCTTGAAGATAATGGCTTTACAAAGGAGAGGTCCTGCAGTGCCCCGCAGTATAGTGTCCCCTGTTCCCCAGGACCTGGTGCTTCAGGAAGTGTCTCCCATGTGTGATGCCGATGCCCTGCTGTTGAGTCTTGGCCTCTTATTCCTTCAATCCAATTGTCTGCAGAAGCTCTCTATACTTATTGTGGGCAGGGGTTGGTCCCTGGCCCAGTGAACTGCATTTTAACAAGGTGTGTGCTGGTATGCTTGTTAAATGAGACCTGCCCCCAGCCACCATGGGAACCAAGACCTCAAAAAAGGCATGAGTCAGGAGATGCCCTGCTAGTGAAGTTTACACTGTCTTTTTTTTTGCGGGGGGGGGAGGTGGGGGGCCGGGGGGGGCGGGGTGGCCCTGCAGCATCATAACTAAAGTGCCCATGACTGGAAAGGGGCAGATCTACTGAAACATGGGCTGGGGCTTGGTGTACCAAGTTAGATAGTATCTGTGCTGTGCTGGTGCTCACAGGTGGCCTGTGTGTTTATGCTGAGGGGTGGGGGAGGAAAATGGCACCTACCAGCTCCTTTGTTGGTGGAAGGGTCTCCTTGTGATCTCTGCCTCTCCAGGACACTCTGAGATGAGTAAATCACTCTCCCTTCTGTGTGCCCCAGATGTTTTTCAGATTGCTGCTTCCATGCTCTATTTCCACACGCTATTTGTTGTGCCGTCTCTTTAAGGGTAGGTACTCTGCTTCTTAATGCACTCTGGGCTTTCCCAGAGCTGAGCCCACCGATTTTTAAAATTCTAGGCTATAAGTCCTGCTGTTCTAAGCACTCAGGAAATTCAACCCCTCTTGCTTTCAAAGCCAAATGTTACAGGGATCATTCCTTGTGCAGCCTCTCCTGTGTGATAGTCTATTTTTTGCCCATTCTCTGTACCACTGGCTCCCTCCCCAAGTGGAAGGACAAGGTCTATTTCACTCCTAAACCACATCTTCACCCTTCCTGCCTTCTCTGATGTGGCCTCTTGTCTACCTTTACTTGTGGAGTTTGTTCTGCCAGTCTTAGGATCATTTTCTGAGTTACTTACCCTGATGTGTTACCTAGTTGTATCCTCCTCTTAGAGACTTCCTAGTCCACTATCTTCCCAGCCTCCCTTAGGTGCATTAAACTGAACACACCTCAAGAAAATGTTGAAAACAAAGAACTTTTTGTTACTTGTGACAAGTAAGGATATAACGGGGGCCCAGGAGTGTAAGAACCCTGGATCCTAGGGTCCCAAACAGAGGAGGTACAGCCACTTGCTGCTGACAGATTCCAAAGGCAGAAAGAGAAATGGTGGTGAAACAGGAAAGAACTTTATTTGTTTGTTTGTTTGTTTGTTTATTTATTTATTTATTTATTTATTTTTCAAAAAGATTTCATTTATTTGTCAGAGAGAGAGTACAAGCAGGCAGAGTGGCAGGCAGAGGCAGAGGGAGAAGCAGGCTCCCCACTGAGCAAGGAGCCCGATGCGGGACTTGATCCCAGGACCCTGGGATCATGACCTGAGCCGAAGGCAGCCGCTTAACCAACTGAGCCACCCAGGGGTCCCAAGAAATTTATTTTTGATAAGGCGAACACTGGGAAGACAGTGGACTAGTGTCCCAATGGCTGTCTTCAAAGTGCTGAAAATGCTTCTAGGTTTATATAAGGAAAATGTGGGACAAAGGTGGGTGTGTACAAGCAGCTGGGCAGTAAAGGTCAGGTTGATCATTGCCTTGGGATCGGTCATGTGTGGTCTTGCTGGCTCAGGACAGTTTGTTATTTTGTGAGTATGTTATCATATGGGCTAGTTTTTGTTCCCATCACAGGATGCTTTGCCCACAGGGTCTTTTGCCTGATTTAAAAGATAAACTTGAAAGAACTCAATTAAAAAGTACAGAGTAAGGTCATAGTGGAGGTAGTTAAAACCCTCTTTCAAGGAGACAGAGAGATAGTTCCCAAAGCATTGTCTCCCCATGGGGAGTATTAGGGGTATTTTATTCTGGGTATTAGGGAGCAGGGAGGCTGCATATACATTAAGGAACTTACGTGTATTCTATTACTTAGGCATTTTGGTTTAACTGTGCATGCCCAACATATCAATAGCTAGCGTATATACCAAATGTTCAAAAAATGGCAGAAAATTTCCACCCGTGGGAGGAGATCTTAGTATTACAATGAACTAAAGACAACTTCAAGACATCTGTGCATGTCTTCAGCTCCATTCTGGTTCAGACTGGCTCATGTAAGGGGCTATCAGGTGAAATACCTCGCTGGGCATCTCCTGGCTGGAACTGCTGATTCTGTAAAACAAAAGCATATTCCTTCTCTGCTTTTGTCCCTTCCCCTTTCTCCCTTCTGCTGATAGCTTTCAGCCTTCCAATCTCAAATAACTTCCCTTTGCATCCTAACTAACAAAATCAACACACATGCTTCAATGACAGCACATTAAGTAAATGAGAGAAAACCATTCTGTTCTTCTAGGCTGACAGCGTCTCAGTTCTTGACCAGCATAACCCAACAACAGTAAGAGTAGACCATAGAGTTTAGTATGAAGAAAGTATTAGCCACTCAGTGAATTCTTTTTGAATATTAAGAAGAATGAAATGAACAAAGATTGGTTGATTAACCTGTCTCCCTCTTGTTATGTTGGGCACCTTGAGGGAAGAGTCCTGTTTTGTTCTCCGTTGTGTTTTTTTTTTCCAATGACTCACACGATGGCTGGTCTTTGGAAGGCACTCAGTATTTGTATGAATGAATGAATGAGGAAGTGAGTAAAATACTAATAACACTGCTCTTCCCTCAAAATAATGTTTTTTTCTTTTTGCCTTGCAAATAAAGGAAATAAAACTATATTAACTTAAAAAATAAAGAATTCTCCCATATGACAACTTGTAACCTAAATCAGAAATGGTAAATAGAGTAAAGCATTCTGAAGAGGAACAGAATTTTCTCCCAAAATATGTCTCTTTGGCAGAAAGATTGTTGTAGGCTGATTTTTTTCAACAAACAGCAGACATATAGGAAAAACTCTGTAAACTGGGTTGAATTACCCTTTTGAAAGAGACATTTAAATTTATAAGGAAAATACCCATTTCTAAGGGTGTCTCCTCTATAAGTGGAAGAGGAGGATGACTGAATTTCTAGAAACCTATCAATAGAAAAGGCAACAGACTTAAATCTGTTTAACAACTATATCCTTGTTTACTGTGCTTTTCTTGATACCATTCCATTACTGGCTTCCTTCCTGCCCAACATCTTTTGCCTTTAGCTGGAGATGGTATTTAAGGTGATGGCTTGGGCCATTTCTGGAGTTACTCAGTTTTTCTGGATATCTCTCATGCATCCAGGAGGTATACATGTTGCTAAACTTGTGTTTTTCTCATGTTCATCTCTCTCTTATTACAGGGGGTCTTAGCCAATAACCTAGAAGGGTAGAGGGAAAATTATTTCCCTCCCTAATATTGCCTTCTGGCCAGAGAGAGTTCCCCCATCCCAGCAGCCTCCATAAGCACACACACCCATGCCGGTACAAAACACACTTGACTAAAAAGTTCCTGGCACCTTTCACATGCCTATGTGACTTCGAAAAGGAGTCCTCTTCTCGATAGAATTGACAGTCACGGTGTTCTTTAAACAGGGGCTGAACACTTAAGAAGCCCCGATTCTTTGGTCCTGGCCAACACTTGCTTCAATAAAGCTTGGTGTGTATATTCAGGTAGACATACGATAAAGTAAAAAATAATATTTCTTAGGAAATATGCCTCTACTAAATGGCAAATTCAGGTTCATGAGAACAAAACATTTATTTTTGAGACAAAAGGGACCCCAACTACTAATACTACATTTCTTAGCTCTCTCCTTTACTCACACTAATTAAAATTAATCTCTACAACAAACAAATAATAATAACAGTAAAAACAACTTGTGAAGTTTCTCGCCCCTATTTGAAAGGTGAGATAGCTTGAAAATGATTTATTACTCTTTAATTAATGTGTCAGTCACTGTGTGAGATAGATACTGTAGGTACAAAATCAATAGGTCACCCAAGCCCTTAGACTCTGTGGGACAAGTTGCTGTTCCTGCATTGTCCAACTCAGGCTGTTTCTCCAGATCATGCTTCTGACCAGCTTTCCCAAAACTGTTTGTTTTCTTCAATTTCTGTCCCTTTCCTCAAAGCTCATTTCTCCTTGGTCAGGAGTCAGGATCATATTTAAGATGAACTTTCCGTGGAGTTGCAGTGGTGGATATTGCTGGGCAAACAGGGAAGGAAAGATAAAGCAGATGTAGGTAGAGAAACCCCCAGTAAATTCACAGAGGTGTCAAATAGTCTGATTTATTTGAAGAATTTTAAACAGTTGCATATGACAGGAGTGGACCTTTCGAGGAGTGATATTACAAGGATAAAAGCGTGGAGAAGGAAGCAGGGGTAACGTTATTATCTTACAAAGTTGTTTGGACTTTATTTCATCAGAAATTTGATCAGGAGTCTCAGTCTTAATTTAGTGAGTTTGCCCATGAGTTTAGGAAGGAAAAGAAAACCAAAGCTAAATACAAGAGCGTCTTTGTCATCTTCTATCACTTTTGATGACAGAACTTTAAATCCCCTTCTACAGTCCTGCCCTAAATTCCAGATGGCTTCTACTTGAATACATGCTGTGATAGGGAACTCACAGGTTTCCAAAATAACCCCATTCACTGTTAGCCAGATTTGGTTGTCAGATTTTTCTTCATTTGGTTGAGGTAGAATCCTAATTCTGTGACACTGTTCTAGCACTTCCTAGTTCTGCTCTTTCAAACAACGCAGAACATTCTCCTTCCACGTGACAACTTATCTTAAAATATTTTTTTCCTTAGAAGCATGCTGTGTAAAAAATTTCTACATTGGTCTAAAGACGAGTCTAGGGGACCTCTACAATTCTATCCTATGAAGCAAGTGTCATAAAATCCTGCAAGCACAATAATGAGAATAACAACGACTCTTTCGTGACTGATGAGCAAGTGTCAAATGCTGAGTATTAATCTTTACAATAACCATTAGAGTTGGTGTTATTATTCTATTCACATAGATTAGAAAACTAAAGTGAGTAAAATGTTCTTATGCATGTAACTACCAAATGATGGAGCAGAGATTTAGATGTAGTTCTGTACTTCTTAAAAAAAAAAAAAAAAAAAGGAATAACTTAAGAAGTCAGAAACACATACTACATAAAACACAAAGTCTCTTACATTGATACCACACCCTGTGTTCAACATTTTGTAGGTTTATTAACCTTAATATCCTCATTGTAAGGAAGTTTTAGGAGCACATTATACACATTGAATTGGAAAATATTGACCATTCTTATTTTACCATTTTCATCTCAGACCCAAACTCATATATGTTCCAGACATTTTAGTTAGACGTATATTTTTTTCATGGATAGTATTAAACTCTTACATTGCTTTAACTTCTTCAGGGAAAATATCAAACGTTGTTAGAGTATTTACTTGAATATGTTCAGACAAGTGTTGAAGATTTCTTCTACAGTATTTAAATGTTTAATTAAAATAGCACAATGGCACACACATGTACCCTGGGGCAAATAATACATTATATGTTAATAAAAAATTAAAAAAAATAAAATAGCACAATGGCTAAACAAAATAAAACCTATTGATTAGAAATGAATACAGCAAAATAGCATTTTGAGAGATCTTCCACATTCTGGGGTTTGTTCTTTAATAAAACTTTCCAGCTACAATTTTTTTTTTTACCTTAATTTTATTTGCCAACAGTTGCTTACCTTAGAGCTCTTATGTAATTATTATCTTTAATGACTTGTAAGTTAATTAAAATTTATGGAAGTTTTAGGAAATTTTTCTGCATTTTCAACATTTAAGTTGAAATTGTTTACTAAAATATTTTAATTTTAAATATAGATTCATTATTACAGTATCAGAAGGTCTTTGAAAGATGATCTTTTAATAAAATGGTGAGAATTCTATTTTTAACAAATGTCTGAAAGCCAAAGCTTTGAAATCAGATAGACGGAACCACTAACTAGATGTGTGATCTCAGGTCCTAACCTCCCTGCTCCCCAGTATCCTCATTATAAAATAATAAAGATAAAAAAAAAATAGTAAAGATAATATGCTCCTCACAGAGATAACAAGTTGATGATTATGGGGACATATGTAAAAGATGTAGAGCAGCTAATGTTATGTGTGATTATGAGGCAATCATAGGAACTAAACTGGGATATCTTTGAAAATAAAGGAAGTGCTAAAATAATGAAAATTATAAAAGTTATGAAATATTAATTCATAGACCAATTAATTCATAGGTCCAAGTGGACCTATTAAAAAACAGACTTAAAAATGAAAGTTTTTTGCAAAACAGAAACGTGCGTATGTGTGTTTATACACACACACACACAAATGTTGAGGCAGTATTTTAAAAAACTTATATAAACAAAAAGTTATTCTTGGTTCACATTCATATACTTAATTAGTTCCTTAACTTTATATGTCTCAAATACTGTCACATATTTTTCCGAAGGAAATTTTTTGCAATATGGTTTTTTTGGTAAAGTTGCTGAAGTCTCTTTCAAAGTCACATTTTATGTTTAATACATTTAAATTGTTTAGAATTAACTCTTGATATTCCATAATTTTTGAGAATATGTTCATTAGTGATATACTAAGATTCCTAGTAAGGGCAGAGCAAATTTTGCTAAATGAAGCACAGTCTCCATTCTAATTTTTATATTGGAATGTGTAAGTATTTCAATACAATTATTTAATAGTTTACTGGTCTTTTGTCTCTCTTCCTTCTTCTTTTCTTTTGTAATATTTCAACAAAACGAAACTTGCAAATAAGTTATCTATACTCACGATCCTTTTAAATGCCAAAATGAGATGTTCCTAAATCATGGTCAAGTTAATTTTATTGATTTTCACCACAGACTAAAAGTTTATTCAATTTAAAATAGGTGCTCAAAGAGTCAAAATACTACAGTGGAAAATTATAGAATTTCAAAATTATACCTTATACACAATTTGAGCTAGTTCCTCCCTGATATCATCACAACAGGTATCAGTGTTGCCCTGTTTATAAGCTTTTTAAAATTCAAAACTGCAATTAACTAAAACTTTAAACACTGAAGATTTTTGGTGCTCTAGTCATGAGTACTTTCATTAAATATTTCAAATTAATTTTCAGTTAAAATACAGAGCACTCTTTTCAGAAAACTTCCCATTATAGTGTAAGATAGTTGTGTCACTTTGCAAAATAGTTCTTCAAGCACTCAATCTTTGCCATATTCTAAGGTTCTGTGGATGACAGGAAGCACAGAAAGTGCATACTTCTCTGCTGAAGATTTTTTTTATTCAACATCTGCTTTTTCAAAAAACTTACAGTTCCATTACTTTAAAGGGGGATATATATCTTTGCAACCTCAGCTTCTTTTCTGACTGATTAGAATAACACAAATTGTGAGACATGATAATAACAGTGTGCACTATAGCCAGTTCCAAGTAAATTTCTGCATTTGGATTTCCTAATATGGTAAAAACTTTGTTTTACCCTGATATTCTGATGGAACAAAATATTTATGTGTAGTATAACAAAATTGATTTATCTTTTTTTATTAACATATAATGTATTATTTGCCCTAAAATTGATTTATTTTTAATGTTGAGCTTTTAAACTGAGTTATAGCATCCACAGTAATTACAGATGTTTTACCTTTAAGACAATGAACTCGCAAAAAATTTTTAAATTTCATAATTCGGATAAAAATGATATTTTAATTTTCTATCATCTCTCTAATGATGTTGATACAAAACTGTCATAATTTAACTGTGAAAATGCTTTTTGCTAATAGAGGCAACACATTGAAAACCATCACTTTTCGCATGTCCACAGAATAACTTGAAATGAGCAACATTAATTTGGAAGTGTAGTCATTTGATATATTTGGTGAATAAACTTATACTACACAGACTATTATGTAAACACACCTTCTGAAGCCACATGTGTTCAGATGTGAACTTTGGGTTTAGTCTTATGAAATTATCCACTAACTCTTGAAGTAGGTGCTGATGCTTCTTAAGCAGATTAATATTTCCTGGTTTTTATATGGTAAGTAATATGGCCACAATCCCTATAGGGATCTGTAGTGGAAAGTATATGTCTAGAAACATCTTGTGCACATTACATGATCATGAGTTTTCATGAGAAAGGGAATTCAGTATCTTAATTTTTACTAAGTGTGTATTTTTTAAAGCATCTCCTTATTGCTGAATGGGTTTGTTGCAAAATAAAAAGCATTTCCAAACACTAAAATGAATGGCTGTAGATTACGAAATGTAGTCCCATATAGTAACAAGAACATTTAGGCCATTCTGTCTGAGCTCCACTGAAACTGTTCTGCCTCTATTTTCCACACATATTTTACATGCTCCTCATCCCATCTTCCATGTCACCTCCTGATCTTGCCAGTTGGCGGCCAATCCTCTTTGTGTAATTCACAGGCTGTAACAAAACCCATAGCATCACTGGCTGTTGAATGAAGGAGCTAGCAAACATAGCAGAGATGAATACCTCTCCCACCACCATTGAGACTGAAGGAGTTAGCTGTCTATAGCTCCCAGTGCACTCAATTTTATTAGTGATTTCTCTGCACGTACCATTTGAAAGGGGTCTAAGTTACATTTTATCTGAAAGGATCAGAGAAAGAGGGACAAATTATTGCTGTTTGTATATCAAATTTAACCATGCATTAAAATAAAAATTCTATCTCAAACACTACTAGCTGACACCATCCCAAACCTATCCTGGCTTAATTTAAAGCAATTAACAGTTATACTTATTTAAACAACACAAAAAGCCAAGACAAAGGCTTGACTGCACCAAATGTTAGATCAGCAAGAATCAACAAGGACTGTCCTGGGCAAAGTAGAGTGTATGATCGCCTGAGTTGTTGTTATTTTCATCATTGTGTTATTGTAATCACCAGATGACTGCAATTGGCCGGGATTGTTTCTCAAAAGAGAAAAAAAGAGATGTGAGCTTGCCCGTCACTGAAAGATTGCCTAAAACCTGAAGTCTGAGAGAAAGTTAGCTGAACGAGAAGGTTAGTTGGATGGCTTTAGGGTTTCAGTTGAACAAAATCTGCTTCCTCACATGGGAAGCCAGTTTCTTTTAGGTTGTGTCAGGCTGGGAGGGGTAGAGATGATATGAAACAAAATGAACCATTAACAAATGCAGGAAAGGGGTGAGTCTTAGGCCTAAAGAAAAGAGTTTGAAGGCTCTGCTTCCTCATCCCCAAGTGACTGTATTGTAATAGCAGTCTCTTGGCTGCGCCTTTTGATCCAGTCTTTTCCCCATTAAACTAGAGCTCAGACACTTCAACTGATGCCTCTTAAAGTGAAAGCCCTCGGGATAAGTAGCTAGACACTCCATAATCCAGATTTAGTTTACCCAGTCAACCTTCTTTCCTTTTCAACATGCACTGTATTCCACTTAGCACATTCTCTTCCCTAGCTCCTTTGAATATCTTTCCTTAAAATATCCTCACTTTTGCTGCGTTACTCCCTTGTCTACCTAAATTCTATCTCTATAGGTTCTTGTTTGATAGGATAGAATATGGATAGACTTTTTTCAAACAAAGATGTTGGATTTTTTTGAAATGCCTTTTATGCATTGATTGAGATGTTCCTATAGTTTTCTTTTTTTGTTTTTTAAGATTTTATTGACAGAGAGAGAGACAGCGAGAGAGGGAACACAAGCAGGGGGAATGGGAGAGGGAGAAGCAGGCTTCCCGCTGAGCGAGGGAGCCCGATGCGGGGTTCGATCCCAGGACTCTGGGATCATGACCTGAGCCGAAGGCAATGCTTAATGACTGAACCACCCAGGCGTCCTGAGATGTTTCTATAGTTTTTATAATTTTCGTTTGTTAATATGGTACGTGACAATGATTGACATTTTTTAAAGATTTATTTATTTCTTTGAGAGAGGGGAGCTGAGGGAGATGGAGAGGGAGAGAAATCCTCAGATTGAC
>CM052885.1:23582581-23623432 GCA_028534135.1 Potos flavus
TTTTTTTTTTTCAAAGAGGACAATTTGATCAAAGTTATCCAACAATGAATTGTCCAGGTCAGATTATTGCAACATGTGGATTATAACTGTGGGTGATTTACTTTATTCACTTTGATGTATTTATTTTGTAGGTAAAACCTTTCATTAAATAAATACATTTATTTATTTACTTTGATTTATTTAATTTGTAAGGAAAACCTTTCATTAAATAAATTCACACACAGAATTTGATTTACTAATCATAAAACATAAAAATAAACATTATAATGAAACTTCACAGATAAAACTCCTGTGAGTTACTGAGCAGTGAGAATATGGACATGATGTCCTTTAATATAGCCTGTGAGCTATATTAAGAGAGCTATTAATATAGCCCTGTGAGCTATTATTATTCCCATTCTGCAGATAAGGATATCAGGCTCAGAGTGATTAAATACTCTGAGTCACGCAAAGAGTTTGAACAACATTTGTCTAACTATGAAGCCACTTTTTTTTTCATGTATACTATTTCACAGAAATTGAATTCTAGCTGCATTTTATTTGATGACATTTAATAAGTTATTGTCATACTGTAGGCCAAGCATATTGATTTCTGTAATAGAAGTTAGAACAAAACATGTCCTCAGTGGGCTCATAGAGGTGAAGGAACTGTAATCTCGGACAAATTAGTTGCCCAATAATGACTAATGAACACCGTCATCAGATCCCATCTGTATTCCAAAACCAAGAATCAAAACTTTAAAAATCTGAGGCAGTTTTTACCAACATAATTGCCACACAGAAGGAAAATGGATGTTTTTAACTCTAACGACCTTTATTGAATTAAGATACAAATGAATTTGTACCATCATTACATAAGGCTATAAACTCAAACTCACATTTATTTTTTCCTTGGAAAATTAATGTGATTAAATGTCAAGAAAAGGCTAGCCCTGTAAACTTACTATCTCTTTACAGAAAATGCCTGCCAGTACATAACAAGTTTTGAGGCGGGGGGAGGGAAGACAAGGCACTGTGTAGGCATGTGAGTGTGTTAGAGGAAGTCAGGCATCACTTGTAGAAGGTATTAAGTCAATCATCTAACTCTCTTGTCTTCTGTTGGCCCCACAACAGAGATTTTGGACTGAAACTGAACTTGAAATCCCTTAGCTTTCTTTGGTTGGTCCAAAGTGTTCAGGTCTGGGACTACTCTTAGCTCTGTGAATAACCATGCCAGGCAGTTCTAGAAAATTAACTTTCATATCATCCCCGTCCTGGCCTTGGATGTTGTAAGATCAGGTAGTGAAAGGACACGGTTCAGTGAAAACTTAAAATGAATTCATTAGATTCCTCTCTGAGCCGCAAAGATTGAAAAGCCTAAGAGAACTCGCTCTGAGGTAGCTCCACAGATTCTGAATAAGGAGGGATCACCATAGGTCATAGAAGTAAGTATTCTCTCAGGACAACTTTTCATTCACTGGCTGGTCTGAAAATAATTAGCCTCAAGCGCTTTGTGCACAAGAGCCATAAAAATGTTCATTCTGCAGTGTGCTTACAGTATTCTTCATTAACTTCCAAGCATTTCAGCTCTTTTCGTTATATGATCTTGAGATCAGTGTATTAAGTTGAGAAACAAGTTGAGAAAGATTTTCCTGAGTGGAATGGGGATATCGAATTAACTTTAGAATAAATTCTCCTGTTCCAAAAATTTTAGCAATAGCATTGTTAATGACTTAAGTCGCTGTGGTATTGTTAAACAACTGAAATCTGGGCTTCTTGTTGTGGGACAAAAGGTAAAACTTAATTTGTTTAAGATGCTATCGGCAGGTTTGTGAGATAGGCAGTCAATGCATACTTTACTGGTGGTGGTGTGAGAACTGAATGAAAATATAAATGTGAACTCTGCATGGATGTCACAAAATAGTTAGCATTGATTAGGTATGTAATTATTGTTTTTGTCGTTGTTTAGGTGAGTTATTATGCACCCACACAGAATTTCAGGAGCATGACATTGTGTTTAAAAGATGATGTGTGGCATCAAATTTATTGGCTAGGTATTGGGAATATAAACATTTCACAAGTTCTTCTCTCATGAAATTAGGTCTGTTAGAGCTAAAGATAAATAAAATTTTACAATACAGTATAAAACACTGTGGTGGCTCCAAGAAGTGCTTCCTGGAGGAGACGTGTGTTTGTAATAAGTGCTAGAAAGTAAAGAGATGAGGCAGAGGGAGAATATTCAGGGAGCAGAAGTAGTAAGTGGGGGAAAAAAAATCTAGAAGCTCAGTTGAAGAACCAAATGTAGTTCAGAATTATAAAAGCAAAGGATAATAAGATGGTGAGGAGTCATAGGCTTTATCAGAAAGGACTGTGATGTTGTGTTTACAACTTGAGATTTTATCCCAAAGGCAGCGGAATATCTCTGTAGAATTTTACACCAGGAAGCATAATAATTATCATGTTAGATAGGTCATTGGCAGAGGTGTGGTGAATAGTTTGAAGAAGGCAAAGCCAGAGTGAGAAAACCAATTAGAATACAGCAGTGATAGTCCAACTGAGAGATGGCAAAGATGGGGAAGTCAGACAGAATCAAGAAATAGGGAAACAAGGAAAGATTTCTTTGCCAGCTGTATGTTTGTTAGAGTTTGGTAGATGCTGGGAGTATAGCAGAAACTGAATGTAATAAAATCTCTCAATACTGTAAGTTTCAGGCTTATATTCTGGGTCATTAAAATTCCTTACAAAGCATAGCCAAAGATGATATCCAAGAAAAGGAATACATTAAAAGTTAGAGAACAAGAGATGATTTATTGAGATGATGTTTTAAAAGAAATAACCATAATTTTGTAGTTAAAAAGGAACTCTTGAGCAACCAAGATGTCCTTCAATAGGGAAAGTGATAAACAAACTGTCATACATCCAGACAATGGACTATTACTCAGCAATAAAAGGGAGTGAGCTGGCAGGCTATGAAAAGACACAAAGGAAACTTAACTGCATACTGCTAAGTGAAAGAAGCCAGTTTGCGAAGCCCATATACAATACGGTTCCAACTATATGACATTCTCGAAAAGGTAAAATGATGGAGACACTAAAAAGATTAGTGGTTGCCAGAGGTTCGGAGGGAAAGGGAGAGAGGTGAACAGAAGGAGCACTGTACATTTTGGGGACGGTGAAACTATTCTGTTTGATAATATAATGGTGGATGCTTGGCATTATGGGTTTGTTTAAACCCATAGAACTGCACAGCACAGAAAGTAAACCTTAATGTCAACTATGGACATCAGTTTATAATAATGTATCGCTATTGGTTCATCATTTGTGACAAATATACCACACCAATGCAAGATGTTAATGATAGGGGAAACTGTATGTGTTTGTGTGTGTGGTGGGAGTGGTATATGGAACTCTGTTCTTCCTGTGCAATTTTTCTGTAACCCTAAGCTACTTACTAAAATACAGTTTATTAGGAACAAATCCCTTCCCTCCACATAAATCAGGTCAGAATAATATTAGTTTATAGAACTATTTTTATTCAAATAGCAAAGTCTTTTGTCACAGGCTCCTTGAACTCTTCTTCAATAGAAGAGCTCCTAACTTTCCTTTTCCTTTTTTTTTTTTAAACAAGAACAGAAATTCTGCTGAGCTTCATAGTTGAGTCCAGTATTTCTCATCAGATCAAGAATAATATTCTGCACAGAGTTCGGCTAATAAATTACTATCTGTCACCTTGGGATTTTCCTCCTGACTTATGAACTCTTTAGATTTGCAAAACTGTATTTAGGTCTCTCCTCTTCATACCCTGCAGTTCTATTGTCAAAATAATGCAAATATTTGTTACACCTATCATATGCAGTCTGCATGTCTAGGTGTTACCTTGGCATCCAGTACCGTTTACCTCCAAAGACCAGAGAAACTAGCTGAGGGAGAAGGTGACCTTTTCTTTATAAAGATCTTCTTCTACATGGTTATCATGTCAACTGCCTTATTGACTGTCTCTCACTTTGGCCCACCATGGATGATTTTCAAGATTCCCAGGTGATTTCTGACTTAAGTGCTTGCTTCAGTGACATAGTTGGGCATTGACAAATACCACATTTATTTATTTATTTATTTATTTAAAAAATTTTTATTGTGTTATGTTAGTCACTACAAAATCCACATTTCCACATTTAAAATAATGTGGTTATTATAATAATGAGTTCCACATTTAAAATAATGATATCATACACCTATATCTTAATATTACTGCTTCAAGTCAGATTCCTAGTCAATATGATTTCTTTTTAACTCAACATTTTTGCCCAAACAAAGCTAATTAAACACTTTATTTTCTAGGCGTAATTCTAAATGACATAGTTATTCCTTAAATGAACTATAATCTTAAATGGAGAAAATGCTGAGACTAATCAAAAGAACTTCAGCTGGGGTCCTATGGTATTTCTACATGAAGAATTCTAAAATGCTTTGAATAATGGGAGCACTATTAAAATGCATTACATTTTCTTTTATTTGAAGGAAATGACACTCATTTTTATGTTACTGGGTTGGCTTGTTAAAATCATGCTCTTTTCATTCTAATCCTATCATAATAAAACAGTCATAATAATCAAGAACTCCTAAGGGGGAAAATTGTTTTTCTCTAGCTACTTTTTTCACCTCGTAAATGATGCTAGAAATCATAACAAAATGTTAAAAATAAAGCACACATTTAAATGTTTAAAAACTTAAAGAGGTATTGATATTAACATACCTATATTATTCGGGTATTTCTTAGTGCCTCCAAGTAATTTGGTTTAATTCTGAAGACCCAAATATAAATTCCATCAAACCTCCATCATTTTTTTTTTCATTAATCATAAAATTATCAGATATTTAGCAATATTGGAAATTTCTCTCCAAATTTTTCACCAATATTGATTGGTAACAATGCTTTATCTGTTTTGAAAATTTCTGTCTTAGGAAAGATGAAGCCTCAGTGGACGGTTCAGCTCTTCTCTCCCTCCAATTTGCCAGTAAAAAGTAAATGCGCTTGAAAAAGGTCTTCTACCAAATCACATGTACTTAGTAAAAGCTTAGCTTTAAATTCCATCTTCCACTTGTAGCTGGTAGAGGATGGATCTAAGTGTGGGGTAGGTCTCATGTTTTCCTCCTTTATGTCCCTAATCTGGTTGGTTGGTTCTTAGGTATGGATTTGCCTGAACTCCTCTCAGTAGAGTTGACAGATGTAGCAAATAAAAATACAGGCTGCACTGCTAAATTTGAATCAGATTTTTTAAGTATAATTATACCCCAAATATTGTACAGGATACACTTAAATTAAAAGTTATTTATCTGCACTTTGAATTTAACTGAGCATTCTGTATTTACCTGGCAACCCTCCTCTTCAGCCCAGCCAAGTTGGAAACCTTTGCCTGGTTCCATCACATTGAGAAAGACCATCCATACATTGTTATGGGATCTTATGTAACCTGGGAAGGATTGTATGCTGGCACATGGAAAGTAGTTTTATTGGCCTTCGAGGAGCTATGGTTTCAAGCAATTACTGAGATGGGAGAGGTCATCATGAGTAGATACTCATCATGAACGTGATAGTAAAGGACTATAGTAAATATGACTATTATATTTACTATTATAAATATACTATTTATTATATATAGTAAAATGACTATTTTTGAGGGTATTGCAATATAAAATCTGTATTCACCTATTTAAATCAGTGTGTTTTGCTTGAGGTGTATGTGTGATGTGTCAGTGTACTAAGATTGAACTCCTAGAACATAGGTTTTGCTTATATGCACTCTTTATAATCCATGGAAACCATAAAGAACAGTGCTTTCTTCTCTTAGAAGTCTTGTTTTGCTATAACTTGGCTGCCCTGTAAAAAAGAAATCCCACCAAAGAGATTGTTAAAAGAATATTTATCAGTCCCAATTAATTAAAAATGACATCGATCAGTGGGCACTTAGAAGTTTATTCCAATCCTGTAATTCACTTTAGATCTTCCTGAAAGGTTTTCTTTAAAGGTTCTTTAGTTCACCAGACATTTTCTAGAATGGAATCAGTAAACCAGAGGTATTTTCTGAGGATGCTTCCTTGATGCATATCTCACAGATTAGCAATCTCCCTCTCTCCTGATAATGACATTTATATATATATGAGTCATTTTATCAGGTCAAAAAGCACGTGACCTACAAACTGATGGATATGTCTGCTTCTCAGTAAACTAGCACTCCTTCACCCATACCCTCACTATGGTTTAGTTAGGCTTTCTTCAGCAACCTTGTTTCATTTGGATGACATCACTGCAAGACTGTTAATTTTTCCAGTTAGTTTGTTTCGGTATTTTCAGTTCTGGAGAATTCTTTACCCCAGTTCTGATTCAGCACATTTTAAATATGTTTGATCAAACAAGTTTTGCATATCCAACTTGGTGGCAAGTTCTCACTTCTCGTTTGGTTCAGAAGATCTAGTTTCTCCACCCTCTTTGTCCATAGGTTTCTGTGGAGCAGTTTCTGGCCTACATCAAAACATGTCATAATTTTTCTGCTAGGACAGGCTGCTGTTTACCAAATTAATCAGAGCTCTTTATTTTTTTAACTCTTTATCGAAGCCTAATATGCATACAAAGAAAGCATACAGTTGTAACTATATCGCTTTCTCTTCTCTCTCTCTCACACACACACATACACACAAACCCACACAAAATAAATGAATTTTCACAAAGTAAGCATTACCAGTATCTCAGAAGTTTCCCACTCCCATGATCCTTTCAAGTCACTATCCCCCACCAAGGATAACTACTGATCTTATTTTTAGCAGCATGGATGAGTTTTGCCTAAATTTGAATTTTATATAAAGAATGCACTCTCTTGTGTCCAGCATCTTCTCAACATTATGTGTGAATGAATCCACATTGTTGCGTGGATTGTAGTTTTTATTCATTCTCATTGCTATATAATGTTGCATTTTGTGAACACATCACAATTTGTACCTTTGACACCTGAAAGGCATTTGGATAACGATGCCATGAAAATTATTTTGCATGTCTTTTGATGAACGTCCTACATTTCTTTTGATACATCTTGAAGACAGGACTTTTTGAATTCTGATTTAATTTTGTAACGTAACACATCTCTTACTAGGATTAATAGTGCTGAGACTCCCAAACTTACAACATGGTTGGAATTTTAGAGCATATAAACCTTAAAAATCCAGCTGTAACTTTAGAGCTGACAACAGAAAGCCCATTCAGGGTAATGGGACAGGCATAATGCTTGAGTCCATTGTGTGAGACCTGATCCAAGTCACCTAAACTATAAAACAGTCATAACAACATCATTGCTATTTATTTCACAGATTCGGCATGGGGATTAAACAACCATCTTTGTTCTATTTTTATGAGTAAAAACCTTAGCAGTTGTAAATGTATAATATTAAGGTTCTACAGCAGTATCTTTGGATATCGAATAGCTTAGAAAAAGTAGATATAGCTATAGATTTGAATATTCACCCTGTGAACATATTTACTCAAAGACCACTTATGGTCAAAATTTGAAGTCTACGTGTTGTCCTAAAATGTCAACAGGAAGTACTTCTCTATAACTAAGAGGTGAACTCAAGTCCAAATTTGATAATTTCCATTCAAATAGCCCATTTATCTTGCTTGGAGCCAGTGTACTTCTGACATACCTGAACTATTTCTAAATATATAATTTACATAGCTTACCTCTTGAAATAGCCTTCCCAGCTAATCTGTTCAACACAGTTCAACATAGTATATGTCCTTGAACCTCTTTCATGCATCACACTCTACCAACCCAGCATGTCTTGTCCTCCACATCTAACACCTGTAATGTTTCTGTTTGTTTTAACTTACCTCTTTCTATAACTTAACTGTAAACATTCAATCAGTGTTTCATTTACAGGGACGCCTGGGTGACTCAATCAGTTAAGCGTCCAACTCTCAGTTTCTGCTCAGGTCATGATCTCAGGGTTATGAGATAGAGCCATTGTTGGGCTCCTTGCTCAGCAAGGAGTCTGCTTGAGAGTCTCTCCCTCTGCCCATCCCCCTCCTTGCACATGCGCACTCTCTCTCACTCTAAAATAAATAAATAAAATTGTTTTAAAATTTTTATTTATAGTTCTAATGTAAACTTAATTTTCAAGGAATTGAAGTAATTATTCCCAGTTATATCAGTTCATTCCCCAACCTCAGGCTCCCTTGGATTCAATACCCACATAATTATTTGTAGCAGTCAATTGGGAATTCTTGTATGTGCTCACTTTTCTAGGTGTTGTTTATTCTCTAGTGTTCACTGTGGCTTGTGATGATACACTGTTGGAGGTATCCTAAATAGTTCTGCTCTATCAGATATTTTCCCCTTTTGTTTATTTCTTGGTTTTATATGTGTATGCAGTGCTCACTGACAGACTCAGATAACAGTCCAAAAGGGCTGGGTTGAGTGACAAATCCAAATAAGTAAATATAGATGCCATGCTATAGGGTTTTATTTTTTGTCCACTCCAAGGGTTAAGTCAAGTTATCATTGCTTGGTTTCTTATTCCCTGAGGAAAATCATTTCCCAGCGGGTCCTCAAAGCTTCATGCAGATTACCTTTTGGGTGACTTTAACCATTAGTTCTTCACGCATATTTGGGATTGTCAGAATCTCATTTTGTTTTACATTTACCCTACCAGCTATCCCATTTTAATCTTATATTATCCAAAATGTCATGGTTGATTTTGTCTGCCTTCAGCTCAGGTCATGATCCCAGGGTCCTGGGACTGAGTCCCACATTGAGCTCCTTACTCAGCGGGGAGCTTGCTTCTCCCTCTGTCTGCCACTCCCCCTGCTTGTGTGCTCTCTCTCTCTCTCTCTCTCTCTCTCTCTGACAAATAAATAAATAAATAATATATTTTTTAAAGGAAACATGATGTGAAGTAATTAAGGGCATTACTTCTTTTTCATAGAAAAGACACTGGTCTGAGTGAAAAATTTCCAAAAGGTGCAAAATCAAAATTACAAACACGAGTTAGCAAGAAGTGGGCACTCTAATTTATTGGCTCTCCTTTGAGTATCTGTTGCTTATTCAGCATCCTTACTTCTTTCCTTTTCCAGATTAAGCCTCATTTTCCACCACTGGAATCCCTGCTTTGTGTCTTTGCTTAGCTGTCTTGCCTTTCTCTCTCCATCACACTCGCCTGGCAAATACTGGTTCTAGTGAAGTCCAGTTTCACCTCTTTAATTGGCCCATTAATAGCTTGTCAGAAAACAACACAGAGCCATGCTGATGGATCTCACCTTAAATTTATGATTTACCCATGATTCCTAAGTGGGACTCTTACACAGTCCAGCCATCCCGCTGCATTTCCCTATTTAATGTTTCTCCCTCTATTTTTTATCTTATTCTCTTACTTTAGATTTCATCATCCCATCCATCTAGTCTGACTTTCAGCTGATTTTTCTTTCATTGAGAGTATAGCAGCCATCAGAGACACACTTCATTTCTGCATCACTCCCTCACTGCTGTGCACGCGTCTGCACCCACAGACCCTATCTTCCTTCTTCCATAGTGGATGAACACTTCTTCTCCTGTATGAGGCCAATCTCTCCACTAGTGCCCTGATACCTAGCCCTTTCTCTTAATCAAAGCTCTTGCTCCTGCAATTCTTCCTTCCCTCTGTGCATCATTAGCCCCAAGTCACCCACAGGATCTTCATCAGCAGTAGGAGCAGGCACGGAACTCCCTGAGAGAGTAGTATGGACTCACAAACTTCACATTCCCAACTTACTTTTTCATGATCCCACTCCACTCAGGTACTTGTCCATGCATAAAACAGAAATCCATTTGTCAGGGTCACCAATAATTTTATCCTTGTCACAGTTGGGGGTCAGTTCTCAGCCTTCACCTACCTTAAGCTTTAAGATGTTTTTTGATATGATGGAATCATCTAGAAACTTCTTCACTTGGCTTCAGCCTCCCGCCTCCTCTTGATTTTGATCGATCTACTGTCTACTTGTTCCTAGTCTCTCTTGTGGTATCACTCTCATTCTCCTGACCCGTGCATGCTACAGTGCCCTTATGTGTTTGTATTCCCTCCTTAGATAATGTCATCCAGGTCTGCATCTGGCTCCTGGTACAGTTCAGTTCTTAAGATGCCCCCAATTCTCTCTCTAGCCCAAATTCTACCCTGAACTTCAGGCTTGTGTAGAGTTAGCTGCAGTAGGCTCACACTTCACATGTCACAACTGATGTCTTGACCCTGCCCCTTAGCTTGTTTTTCCCTGAGCATTCCTTTTCTCAGCGAATTTCACCACTACTAACCCTGATACTCATGGCAGAATCTTACCTTTTTTCTTGCTTCCTCTCTATTTCTTGTATCCCATAGCAACACATCTTATATGTGTCACCTTCCAGATAGATCCAAAATCAGAGCAAGTCTGACGAGTCCACTGCTACACCATTGCCCAAGGCACATTCTCTCTTGCCTAGACTTCTGCCAAAGTAGTCTCCCTGCTGTTTCTCCAAGACTTCAGTTTATTCCCCACATATCAGCCTCCAAAATATAAAACATGATCTGTAACATCCTTGCTCAAAATTATTCAGTGGCTTCTCATCACACATGTAATAAATTTCAGGGTCCTTTCCTTGTGCTAACATGCCGTGCAAGGTCTGGCCCCTGAGACCATGATGGCTTCTTCCCCTGGCCTTCTGCCTTTTGCTCATACACCTGCAGCAATACTGGCTTTCTTCTACTTCTTGAACAGGCTAAACAGGTTCCTCTCTTAGGGCATCTACACCTCATAGTCACTCAGTCTAGAACACATAAATTGTCCCCTCATGTTATTCAAGTTTCAGTCTAAAAATACCTTCTCAGAAAATAAAATACTTTTTTTTTTTTTTTAAGATTTTATTTATTTATTTGACAGAGAGAGATCACAGGTAGGCAGAGAGGCAGGCAGAGAGAGGAGGAAGCAGGCTCCCTGCTGAGCAGCGAGCCCGATGCGGGGCTCGATCTCAGGACCCTGGGATCGTGACCTGAGCCAAAGGCAGAGGCTTAACTCTTTGAGCCACCCAGGGGCCCCTAAAATACTTTTCTTACCAGCATATCTCAAATAGCTTCCCCCTTTGGTCTGCATCCCTTTACTCTGGCTATTTTTCATCCAAAAATACGTATGTATTCATAGGGCTTATTTTCTCTTGTTATTTTCCACCCATCTTAGCCACTAGATTATAAAATACATGTGGACAGTACTGTATCGTGTTTACCAATCTGTCTCTAGCATATATAATATTATCTGACATGTGGTAGGTGTTTAGTAAACATTTATTAAATACATGTATGAATGACCACATTGGGTTGAAAGAAATAATCATTCATATGGGAAGTTCTATAGTCTTATCACAACCCCCAGAAACTAACGCAATAAATCCTATATTTGCATAGACAATTCTCTCTCCACTTTGGAAAGATGAAGAGTGTTTGTTTTATTTTGTTTTCTTACTGAATCAGTTTAATTTAATTCAAAAATAGGTTCAGGGAGAATCTGGGTTCTGGAGGGATATCAGAGATGGGAGAATGGACAGCACAATACAGTTGTAAGGTTTGGGTCAGCTTCCCACAGACCTCCCTACATCTTCTGTGACCCTCCTTCTGCTTCTTCTTCCTTATCAGTGGGGTTTCATGCAAGCATGGGGTTCATGTGGCTGTCAACTAGTACTATGGGATTTTGAAAAATGTTGAAAGGGGTGCCTGGGTGGCTCAGTTGGTTGAGTGACTGCCTTCAATGCAGGTCATGATCCTGGAGTCCGGGGATCAAGTCCCGCATCGGGTTCCTTGCCCAGCAGGGGTCTGCTTCTCTCTCTGACCTTCCCCCTCTCATCCTCACTCTAATTCTCTCTCTCTCTCTCAAATAAATAAATAAAATCTTAAAAAAATATGTTGAAAGGACTTGGGCAATATTGACATTTATGTTGTCAGGACATAGGTCTTTATTTTGCTCTTTTATTACTATTTTATAAAAAGAACAGGTGTAACATGTTAAAAGAAAAATGTAAATAGTGATAATGAAACAGACACCTGTGTACTGATTATTCAGCTTCAGAACTAGAACATTTGTCTAATCTATTTGAGGATCATTGTATGCCCTCCCCTGCCTTATATCACCTTCCACATACATACATATTCTTTGCGGGAAACCACTGCCCTGAATGATTAATCATTTCCTTGGTTACTTTACAGTTTTACTGCATATTTAGGTATCCCTAAAAAAATTAAGCTTAGTTACTTTAAATAAATAGTTTTGTAGTGATTAGTATTTTATATTTTGCATTTTTCATGAAAATTTGTAGCAGGGGCAGATTGCTGGTGAGGAATTATTTTTTAAATAATTTATACATTTATGTACCTTTTTGTGATTCCCACCTTTCAAGGACACTAGCCTTATTCCTGTCTCCTGTAACACCTGTCAAGACCCAAGCTTTGAAACAGTAGGAATCAGCATGTACAATGGACAAATATGGCACTCAAGGTCTACCTACCTCTCTGATTGCTGGCTTTCTACTCATGTCTAAAGTTCAAACTTTTTTGTTTCTTGTTTTCCTTCCAGCCTAGGCATTAACATAAAATATTTTGAATGTGTAGTTGACACATTGTTTTAGGTATTCTCTATTGGCTTGTCCACCTCTTTGGGAAGTTAAACCATTCTATTTCTTTCTTTAATTGTGACCCCACTCTGAAACTGAACTATGTCAATCTAGTCTTTATGAGCTTACACTCTATGATAGATTTAAATGGGGGACTTGTCTTAAACAATAATTAGAGATAATGTAAGTAAAAGTTTCAATGACTCTGAAACCCAAATATTTTACTCTGGCAAAAGCAAGTACACCTCTCTCCTATATTAACAGTAGTGAACACTCATTAAATGTTGCCATGTTCCAGGTACCTTTCTAAATATTTTACCTGAATTAATTTATTGAACTCTCACAGAAACCTTATGAGGCAGATATGACTTTTATCATATTTTATAGATCATGAGGCACAGAGAGTTTGAGTAACATGCCTAAATTCATATAGTGTGTAAGTAGAAGAGTTGGAGTCATCGTAATCAGGAGAGGGAATCATCTAGAACATGACCATTCATAGAGACCATAGAAGAGGAAAGAGACACTGAAGAAAAGAGAGATCTGAGAATATCACCTCTTGGAAACTTCCAGGGTTCAAGAGAGATTACTGTTTCTTTACCCATTTTAATCTTTTGCAAGTGTCCATCCACATGTGCCCATTTTTGGTAACATAGCTGACTACCTTTAGTGTTGGCAGAATCAGCCATTCAGGAATCAGGAAAAATAACCAGGTGTCCTGTCTGAGATGTTGGGTCATTTGGAACTCTGGAGTATAAATGCAGCCAAAATTCTTTAGAAATTTGAGGGGAACACTGATGAATGAAATACCATTAGCTAAAGCCAACATAGACTTATCAGTCCAGGTATGGGCTGAGGATGTAATAAGTTCTGAGTTGACTGGCTTAACATAAGTACAAAAGGGAAAGAAGTAGTGGAGGTATGTGAACATAGATCTAAACAGGAAAGAGCCATATACAGGGAAGAAAAGGGGGCACCAGAGGTCTTATCAAGGAAAATCACTAATATGTCAAAACCTTAGAAATGGAGGTAGAGTATAAGAATGGGCAGGAGTGGGATCTAAGAATGGGCTGCTAAGGCAAGGAAGTAGGAACCCAGCAACTGGAAGACCTAGAATACAGCAGGTTTGACTTGACACTAAATTGGATAAATCTTCAGTAAAGCTCTTAATATTCTCTGCTTCCCAAGTAGATTTTTTCAGTGCTTGGGGTAAATGTTGAACATAAAAAGAATGGTTTAGTGGCCACATCTGCCAGGTTCAGAAGGAGCAAGGGGCAAGGAGCCAGGTGGACCATTAGTCAGCTTAATATGTCATTACAACCAGACTTGGCTCTATGGCCTCTGTCACTTAAGTTAACAAATACATCATTAAAAGGGTCACCTTTCAGCTAGGAAATGATGGATTATTGCCTTCCCTGGTCCCAACTACCTGTTCTGTGTTTTCTCACTGTTCCTAAAATCAAATGCTGATAGCAAGGGTGATACAATTTTTTTCTTTTTTTTCTAGTTTTTTTTGTTTCTGTTTTGTTTTGTTTTGTTTTTGCCTGTGACCTAGACTGTGGCTTAAGATCCTATCTGAAATAAGAATGTCCAAAATCATAATTAACATTTTATCCTGCCTCACAAAAGCAGGAATGCCCATTTAGAATAAGTTAATTTGGGTAATAGTAAATTCTTTTATTATTTTATATGCTAAATACTTGAGAAAAAAATACTTAAGTGAGTGTCTTTTATAGTTCACACTATTCATATTCACTATTATAATGAAATATGAGAAATAATAAAACTGAAAACCATAGAATTATACACAAGTTTATATAGTCACTGGAGAAAGATACATAAAGGGAAAAGCAAGTTCAAGTTAACAAAAGATTAAAATAATTAGAAGCAGCTAATAGAAGCTCAGCAGGAAGTGAATCTCAGGGATGCCTAATGAACCGAGTTTTGGCAAGTTCACTGGCCGTTCTCAGTGTGTGTGTGAAGGTATCTATTACACACGTGAACAACACAGTAAAAGAATGGTTAATAAACAGTGAAAGAATGGTAATATTTTAGAGCTGGGGAGTTTATTAGAGATTTTCTGATCCTCTTCGATAATTCTAATATCCTATTTTTAGGACAGAGAGGTTAAATGACATGCCTAGAATAAGACAGTTTGCAAGTGGAAAAAGGATCCAGTTTGGGCAAAAACCGTGGCAATTTCAAGGTAATTTTAGTGAGAGGCAACTAATTTTGATTATCGCATAGTTCTTTCTCACTTAAAAGGGCATTTAACCTCTATAGGACAGTCTCTCTAACAAAATTGCCTGGCAAAAAACCTATATTGGAAAAGAGCTATTTGCAGCAAAAACATAATGCTAATGATTCCTCCTTTAATTTCTCATGATTTTTATAATCTCCAATTAGATTGCAGTGTAGGAATAGCGCGCGTGCACACACACACACACACTCCTTTAATAATTACCTCTGTCACTGTCTCAAGTTTTAGTGTAAAAAAAAAACCCAAATCTATTATTTTTAGTGAGTAAATATGCTTACTACTTTTCTTTCATTCCCCTCCTAGCTGTGAGGAGCCAAATTTTCAAAAAAAGATGAAAAGACAGAATGATTAAAAATCAATAAAGTAAAATTAATAAAGTGCATCTTGTGGCATGTTCAGAGGGTTCATTCTTCAGTTTTGCCTAAGAACAATCAGTGGTCAGACAGTTAATATTAGGCAGACTTCTGTTGTCCAAAAAGTGGTTACATGGTGTAAGGCATTTATGGCAAGACCTCAAAGATACTGCTAAAGTAGCAGTGGTTTAAAGAAGAGTCAATAAATGTATTCATCAATTTCAAGTGGCACTTAACAGTCAGTATTCACAAAAACAGTTGGACACAGGGAATGCAGACACAGAGCTTACTAAGGCATAATCTTTCCACAGTGTATAGTTAAAGTTTTGGCAACACGGAACTGGAAAATTAGCAAATGAGAAAGAGAATCTAATACTACTGACTGCATAGAGAGACACAAGTGGAAGGCTAAAAAACACAGAGAAGAAATATTTAGATACAGGAAGAGCAGAACATCAGAGGCAGAGGCTAAGACAGTAGACCTACTTTCACACAAGACAGTCCCATCTAACCTTTGTACTTATGGAAACCTAAGATGGCAGGGATTGTGCAGCTCAGAGAAGCTATTCTTTCAAGACAGGGTTTGGGAAACAGCCTAATTTGGTAGGCTCTCAGCCTCAGAGGATCAGAATGCAAAAATCTGAATGGGGAAAATATATATATCAAGGCTGAAATATTTGTCTTTTTAAACTTCAGGTGATCCATTTCCAATTAAATTTATTCTTTTGTAACTTTAATCTTTCCAATAAAAAAAAAAACTGAGAACATACTCAAGTTAACATAGAAAAATTTCTTATTCATTATTAAAAGATTAACTGACCATCTAATTGCATGCAATTTTTTGGATAATGGGAGCATAAAGATGAGAATCATCTGATTCCTGTGTTCAAGGGGCTTACTTTCTGATAGCAGAGAAAACATGTAGATAAATAATTGAAAAACAAACTTCAAGAGTGATGGATCTCATAAGAGTTGACAGACAATGTAGTAGTTCATTCATTCAACCAATATTTATTGCACACTTTTTACATGGCAGGTACCTAAAAATGAACCAAAGATAAGGTGAAGAAAATCTTTTTTTTTTTTTTTTTTAAGATTTTATTTATTTATTTGACAGAGAGGAGAAAGATCACAAGTAGGCAGAGAGGCAAGCAGAGAGAGGGGGGAAGCAGGCTCCCTGCTAAGCAGAGAGCATAATGCGGGGCTCAGTCCCAGGACCCTGAGATCATGACCTGAGCCGAAGGCAGAGGCTTTAACCCACTGAGCCACCCAGGCACCACAAGGTGAAGAAAATCTTTGCTTTCATGGAGCATGTGTAGTATTGAGGAAACACAGATAAATATGTTTATTTATAACAAATGTATATATAAATATATTATAAATAAATAATATATTTATATTTATATATAATAAATATACATATTTATTAATTTAATGTATTAGGTTGTAGTAAGTGCTTCCAAATAAAATAAAGCAATGGGGGAGGATGCTGGCAGGGGTGGAAAATTGGTGTTGGTGAGATTTCCTATTTTAAGGATGGTGGTTAGGTGAGAGAGAGACGGTACAAAGAGAGATGTTGCTTAAGGAAGGCATTTACATCTGCTGGTTGTGGATGTTGTCAAACTCAGATTCATGCAGAGGCCAAGAGATCCAGGTGAATCCTGTGTTAAGCTGGAGGCCTCTTGCCCTTGCTTGAACACTTTCGAACACCATCGAAATACACATAAACACACATATGTACATATGTATATAAAAATGCAAAGTACAAATATAGGATATTTAGAATAGAATATGGGATGAGCTGATGAACTGTAATGTGAATGCCCCCCTGCCCTTCATGGGGACAAGACTATTTTTATTTGGTAGCACCAGAAAGCCTTGATGAGCGTGTGTTAGCCTATTGAGTTCATGTCTCGCCCGCTCTGCTCTCTGAGGAAAGTGTGGGAATAGTTCAGGTGTCGTCATATGTTAGAGTGCCTGAGAGGGACCTCTACTGTAGAGAAACTTCTTTTAATAATGTGAAAAATGTGATAATCCGGATAGAAGCAAGTAGTGGACAAGAAACAATACTATAGGGGCGCCTGGGTTGCTCAGTGGTTTAAAGCCTCTGCCTTCAGCTCAGGTCATGATCTCAGGGTCCTGGGATCGAGCGCCGCATCGGGCTCTCTGCTCAGCAAGGAGCCTGCTTCCTCCTCTCCCTCTGCCTGCTTCTCTGCCTATTGTGATCGCTTTCTCTCTGTCAAAAAAAAAAAAAAAGAAAGAAACAATATTATACTTGTAGTCCTCAGTCCCTTATGAGCAAAAGCACACAAACACATCTCCATTACGTTGCTCTTGGTTCCATCTGGTGCCTTGTATCCATGTCCTTTCTCTCTCTCTTTTTTTCTGACATAAAAAATTTCATGCTACGGTCTACACTTTCATGGTGAGAGTTCTGTGGTGCTCTCCAGCTAGGATACCAGAGCCTTTCCGGACATTGAGATAGTTTACATAGGAATTACGTCTTGTACACTGGCTCAGAAAGTGGCCTGAGTAGTGGCAGAAGACCTCTCTTCTGGAACATCCATCTAGAGCAGGGATCAGCAAACCCTTTTTGCGAAGAGCCAGATAATACATTTTTTAGGCTTTGCAGGCCATACCGTCTTGTTCCTAACTACTTGACTCTGCCATTGAAGCATGGAAGCAGCCAGAGACCATGCATAAACAGGTGTGGCTACATTCCACTACAACTTTATTTTTGAGAACTCGTGATGGCCTGGATTTGGACTATGAGCCGTCATTTGCTGACCCCTGATCTGGAGAACCCGTTGCTGCTATCCTAGTTCTGGCCCTCAATGTCTTACACAGACTCCAGCTCAGCTCTCATTATTCTGTTCTTCACATGACTCCCGGAGGGATTTTTCTAGCGCATATGATATAAAGTCATTGATCTGCCTTATTTCTTTAGTTCCTACATCTTATTGTCCATATCTGCAATGTGGCCCCGTCTGCTGACTCACAGTTGGCTTTGCTCGCTGCCCTGCTCAGACAAGGCTCCAAATCACACCTGCTATTCAGAACTGACTCTATGAGATTGTCACCAGGGCCCTTGCTCCCCTCTTCACTGTTTCAGATATGGCCCAAACTTTCGTTTATCCCTCCTCATTGACACCAAGGCCTCTAGTACAGATGAGAATGAAACCTCCTTTATAGCAATCAGGAACTACCTTAACAAGGGTAGATCTAGTGAAGCATGATCTCAGCTGTTTTAGGTCTTCTAAGATATGCGTTATTCTAACCCACGACTTCACTGAGATTTTCATGGTGCTTCTCATAAATCCTAGACCTTGAGCAGTTTTACTTCGTTACCCCTTCCCATAGTCTGCTGTTCTATCTTCAGGTTGCAGCATTTACTAAACCCACTACCATAGTTTGCTCTACCCATGCATAATGTACACGTTTTAAAAAGGTATGTTTTTAAAAAAACCTCCATTTGGTCATTAGCTATGGTCTCCATATCAATATTGCCATGTTAAGATCTCAAAAAGTCTTAAACTTCTCAAGTAATGGCCTTGCCACACTTCTAATTGCTTACATGGGTTAATGCATTTAATTCCTGGGAAGTCTCTAAAAATAAATAATTATTATCTCTTTTTTAGATGAGGAAACTAAGGGGAAAAGGGCTGAAGTACCTTGTTTATTACACACTGAGGAACTGGAGCGCCTTCTCCTGGCCATTTCATAATATCCTTTTCTTGGCTCTCATAAGTCAAAGTTAATCCAAATTTCTTTCTCTCTAGAGATGAAGCACTGAAGCATTCTTGAATTCAAACTTCTCTATACATATGCGTATCTCCACGCGCTGCTATCACCTGGGCATATATTACACATCTATACCATAAATAATAGTTGGATCTTAAATGCACTTGAAAATATTGATGAGGGATTTGAAAAAATTTTCAAACTCTGTAGGTTTATATAAATGTTAGTAAAAATGTATTTTTCAAGGATACTATGTTTTATGAAGTAACACCCAAACTATATATATAAATATTACAGAATATTTTTTAAAAATAAAATTTAAAAAGATATTTAAGATAACTTATATAACATATATATATATATATATATACTTATATATACCTAAATTACATAATATAAAAGTAAAAATTATTGGACTGTGAATAAGAAAAAGACATGACATACATAATCATTTGTTCAACCCAATTTTCTCATTCCTTGGGAGTATTAGCAGGAAAGTTGTCTTTTATATGCATAGCTTCATTGATTTTCTCTCCACACTTGCAAAGGTAAATGGACAGTAATGATTGCGTTTCCTGAGGTTGGTCTTTGTGTTTCTCAGAGAATACTGCTGTGTTCTGCAGAGTCAGGTATCAGCCTCTCAATATCTTCCAAAAGTGGGTAAACGCAAAAAGGAATTCTTGATGACATAATCTTACTTGAGTAATGATAGTGGCTTATGTTTATAAAACCTCTTGATCCCTCCCAAAGCACTACACTTCTCTTGTTTTATTTGATCCTCACAATGGTACTGCAAGGAGCATAGGAACAATTTTGTCATTTCCATTTACCCAGGAGGAAACACTTAAAGAGGCTAAGTAACTGGCATGTGTATACTGATAAAGGAGACTTGTACCCAGTTGTTCGTACGTATAGCAGGTGAAAAGTCTTAACAAAGGTCTGATTTATCTTTGCTTCTAGAAAAATACAGTCCGCTCTATGCCCTTTAGAGCCTTGTGAATAAATTTCCCAAAGGGGCTACCCCATGTGACGGAATCTGCTGTCCTCACCTCGTACTTCATTTCACACTTGGTTCCCCCCTTCATTGGCCAACACTTACCCACTTGCTCTTCCTGATTCTAAGCTTGCAGTTTGGAGCCTATTTTAGTAGATCCTGCTAAGCAATCCTGATTTCTAAATTTTAGTTCTTTCCATCTAGAACATTAATTCTGGACATAAATTTATTAGTAATGACCCCTTCATTTATCAGTTGCTGGGAATCACATCCTTTGTGCTTGCATTTTCTCTCCTCTCTGAGGTGACTCATATGGGTACAATCCGACCCTACAGGTAGACATGGACAACCAGCCTACCCTGCATAACGAATATGAGAACATTGTTCAAGGATAACTAGGTGATTTTAGCTTACAAATTCATTTATTTTGCATAGTATGGCTTTTAAATGTCAAAATCAAAAGTATCAAAGTCATTTTTAGTCTAAGCAGTGAGACCCTGGAAGCACATGGCTGCCATTAAAAATCTTGTTAGACATTTAGGAAATATTTGCTAGGGAGGACACAGAAACACAAGAATTTGATGGTATGAAATACAAAGAGGGTTATAAAACCCTAAATCAAGGGCAAAATGGAAGAAACAGAAGCCAGAGAGAGTGAGAATTAGGAAGACAGCCCAGAGCAGCAAGTCCATGATGGGAAGTCAGAAGTACAGAAAGAGATCTTTTGGGAAATTGCCAGAAATGAACCTTGCTGAAGGCTGCTGGTTTTGCATTGAAAAAGAGTAATGACCAGATGAGAACTCATGAAAAGCATCTTATCTAACACTTGTTATACAGTGTTGCACAATCATCTTACAGAAACCCCATCCTGGGGGTTATACCAAGATTATTAATTAATAAAAAGAGCAACTTACATGAGCTAAATATATTAAATACATATAACATCTCAAAATGTAAGCCCATAGCCTGGCAAATTAAAAATAGAACCCCAACTTTGACATTCACACAACAGTAAGTCAATATATGTTAGATTTAAAGTACAAAAGAGTTTACTCAAGGAATAAAAGCATACACTATTTCTTCATATCGTAAGTCAACCCCTTTTTTTTCTATTAGAAAAGTTTTGTTTAGGTCGCAAAAAATGTGTTGTGAATCATCTACCATATTCTCAGTGTTTCCATCATTTTAAAATGTGTTCCTAGTAATGCATGTAAATGGCTTAAACATGAATACCAAATGACAAAATGATAATATACAGCTGAGCTTGCATTGTATACATCTTTTATGACATATTTTGCTTGCTTTAACTCTCCATGGCAGTAAACATCAAGGAATAACTTTTTACTATTTGAACTGAACACAAACTAAAAGCAGAGAAACTATTTTTAAAAACTGTCACCTATAATATGGTGCCAATACATTATAATGGAAATTGTACATATTACATGTTCAGGCATTCATTATAGATGGTTTACAGCAATGAGAAAAAAAAATACAAGATAAATTACATTATATCTGTTTATGTCACTTTTTATTATATGTCTTGGTTATAAGAAATCATTCTTGTCTGACAGCCATTACTTTTTCCTGCCAGAGTCTAGAAAAGCTAAGGCATCCAAAGAAGTGACTCATTATATTATATTATGAATGGAATACCAAAATTTGCCTACATTTTGCCTAGACCGTGAATATTTACTAGGGTTAGAGCTGTAAGTGGATCTACTTCAAAATTCTCTTAATTGGAACAAAAAGTCAAATGGACAAATAAGCAGTTGCTTATATAGATAATAAGTGTTTGCAGAGGAACTGAGAAGGTTTCAGAAAACCATGAATATCTTAGCTTCTCCAAACCAGCTTGACTGAAAACAGTCCAGTATAAAGAGTAGCTAAAAATAAAATGTTAGCTAAGGCTCCTAAAGACAACTGTGGAGTACATAATAGCATTAGTGAGTAGAGGTAGAGATGCCAAACAAAGGGGTAAACTGAAAGGTCTGTCCTGTGGAAAGCTCTTCTTAGTAATGAATTCTTGAGAAAATACTCTCACGTAGAATGTTTAGACAGTTCAGTAGAGTTTTCTTGTTGTTATTGGAAATATTTCTTTTGTTTTTTTTAAAGATTTTATTTATTTGACACAGAGAGAGAAATCACAAGTAGGCAGAGAGGCAGGCAGAGAGAGAGGGAGAAGCAGGCTCCCTGCTGAGCAGAGAGCCCGATGCGGGGCTTGATCCCAGGACCCTGAGATCATGACCTGAGCCGAAGGCAGAGGCTTTAACCCACTGAGCCACCCAGGCGCCCCGGAAATATTTCTTATTTTAGATTCCTTTTATTAATGGCTGGTTATTATGCCACATGGCTTATAAATAAACCTAATTGGGTTAACACAATAACAGTCGGGTTTGCATTCCTCGCCAAAGCATGCTTCTAAAAAATGAAATGCCCAAGTAACATGAACCATAGTTGCCGAAATACACAACTCTCCCTGGTGCTGAAACCCTGTTGTAGAAGTCATAGGGCATTAATCCTGATGTTTAATGTGTTCTATTTTACAGGGAGAAAGTCATGGGAACATGCCCAAAACATTTCAGCATATATCTGAGGAGCCTCTTAAAATAGAACATTATCTTAATTAAGTGCTTAACTCTTTTTAAAAATAGGACATTTAAAATTCAGATTACTTATGCCAAACTGGGAACTATTCAGATGATTTCTGAAATTCTAGAAAGTATATAGATGATTGTTATCTCACAGGGAAAGTACCATTGAATTTGGAACGAATAATGCTGATGACATATGCATTTACAAAAGAATAGACACTATTCCACAGGACTCAGTAAGGGGTAGTGCTTAACACTGCTCACCCAGTCTGGGCACAAAGGTCTTTACTATGCTTTGTAGAGGTTTCCAGTCGTTACATTGTCCTTTGTCCTCATTCCATTTCCCTGGAGCCAAGGAAACAGAAACATATATTTTTTTTATCACACTTCTAGTTCTGAACAGCTTCCATTGCTATTGTGATTGACAATCCATTCTAACATCAATTATTTAGCTTCTGATCTATTTTTTTTTTCTCATTTCAGAATTCAGTAGGGGGTCTTTGGTCTAAGTGCTTAATATTCTCTAGTCAGCTAAAACCCTGAGTTTCCACATTGTTTAAGTGCTTCCTCCCATGGGTGCACTGTTTCAGTTGAACAAGGAGCCTGCCCGCCCCCCCCCCCCCATCGTTTACATAAGTACCCAACCTTGGGTACTTGCCTTGACCTGAAGAAATGGAACCAGATAAGTGGGGTCCATAAAGTCTGTATGTCTTTCTTAATTTATACATGGGGGTATTAATTTAATCGTGTGTTTCAAAAGCAAAACAATAGCCTGCAGTGTGCCAGGTATATAGAAAGTTTTATCTTAGTATAATCACATCCATGAGAGGATAGTATTATCCTTTCCATATTTTTAGCTGAGGAAACTAACTTTTAAGTGAAAAGGTTAAATAACTCAACTGAGATTGCCTGTTAATAAATTGTGGAACCAGAAAAAAACTGTCAGCATCCTACAGCACCATGATATTTAACTTCAAAATTGTTATCTAAATTCGTACAAGTAAATGGCCTATGAATACTTTATCAGTAGTAAACACACACACACACACACACACAAACACACACACACACACACACACAAGTAATATACACTGATCAATCACTATTAGAGGCATCTAGTGGTAAGCCGGGCCCCTAATTAGGAGAAACTAAAACCATGAAAATCTGGATTTGATCCAACTATTCTTCTCCTCTGTGTCTCCGTTGTCTAATGTATCATGATTTGCCACATGACTCTTTGTGGCCTTGTAGACTCTGGAGCATAGTGGTTAGGAACATAGCTCTAGGGTCTTATAGGCCTGCAGTTCTTGAGCTGTATGACTTTGGGCAAGGAACTCGGAATCTTTGAGTTTCGACATCCTTATTTAAAAAAAAAAAATAACAGCTATTTCATTAAATTCATTGTGAAGATTAAGTGGGGTATTATTCATAAGCGCTTAGAGTTTCTGGCTTACAGGAAGCACTCAATAAATGTCTATTATTACTGTACTATTTGTTGTTGCTATTATTTATTTGTAGTAGTATAGGAGGCGTCATTCTCTTTGTTAGCTGCTGAAAGATGAGTTCTTTTGGCAAATATTTAATCCATTTAACTTCCTGCTGTAACTATTTCTGTTTCTTTTGCTGTTTGTAAAACACACAAGCATACTGGAGGTGTGGCTTTTCTCCAGTGCATATATGCTCTGAAAAGACCTTATGGAAGGTACCCACTGCTGAAAAATTCCTATGATTGACCAAGAAAACTTTTGCAACTATGGAAAGTTTATGAATTATTTTGGCATAGATCAAATGAAGAATGATTTTTGGCTGTATACTATTCAGATATTTTGTAATAGCATACTCTTACTTAGAAACCTCTCTGATAGTAATTTCTTGCTGCATGCTAAGCTTCATAAATCTGGGCTCTGGTAACTGAGAGTTGAGATTTTCTATTTTGGACACCCCAGGTTTGGCCACCCCATAGGTGAGTTACATATTCACAATGATATAAGTGAAAGAGGTGATTTAATCTAAACCACTCATCAATTTAAGATAAAGGAAATGGAACTCCACTTCTGACAATGGTGGACTAGATAGTTTTAGACCAAATCTTCTACTGAGAACAACTAGAAAACCTGGATTGAATGTAAATAAATTGTTTGAGGGAATTATAGAGATACTAAAATAGCGAGAATATGTTTGGATAATATCTAGAGAAGAAGAGAGAGTGTACCACTCTTTTTCTTGAACTGACTACAGATAACCATCTGTAGAGCCAAGAACTAACCAGAACTTTCTATAGATTACAGGATTAGGGGAATATAAATTGAAGTTCAGGACCTACTAAGGAAGAGGGGTACTGTTAAGGGCAATCAAAATATAGATCATTTCCCATAAGGACTGAAACTAAGCTTTGCATCTTAGTAGTCACTGGATTGAGATGATTTTCACTAGCCTAGTTGTATATAAGAGAGAAAACTGAATTCCCCCTATAGAAGATAGCATTGTAGAGAGCCTTAATACAGCTCTATAATATTTCATATATAATGCTTAGTTAGTACTTAGTCAAAAGTAGTCAGGCATATAGTTGGACATCATCCTGGATCTAAACTGGAAAATTTTTTAAAAGACAATAGAAAAAAAAAAAAGACAATAGAAACTGACTCCTACAAAGTCAGATAATGGAGGTATTTCTAGCATCTTTAAGAATGTTACATGATTAATATACTCAAGTAATTAAATAACATTGAGAATTAGAATTTCATCACCTAACTGGAAGTTATTAAAAAATCAAAAAAATCACATTGTATGCCTTAAACTTATACAATAGTATATGTCATTTATATGTCAATAAAGCTGGGAAAAAATAAAAATCAAGAACTATATAATATAATAACTGAAATAACTAATGGATAGGATTAATATCCCATTAGATACTTCTAAAGTGATAATTAGTGGGCCAGAAGATAGGGTAAATATATAAATACCAAAAACATAACTAGGAAAAAAAAGAATAGTTACCAAATATAATATTTGGGATATAGTGAAAATGCCTTGTATATGATAAAAAAAAGTAAAAGAGAGTAGAGTTGAAGCAATATTGATGAGATAGTTACCAACAAATTTCAAACCAGCATGACTGTAAAATAGCAACAACAATCCTAAATATAATTACAGTAAAACTGCTGAAATGAAAGAAAAATATCTCAAAAGCAGTCAAGGGAAAAAACCCCCCACATTTTCTTCAAAGAAACAACAATAAGGTTGACAGCTGACTTTTCAGCAGGAACAATGGTAGAGGAAAAACAAAATGATACTTTGAAAGGATGGCAACATAGTAACTGCAAAAGAAAAATTCTATATCAGGAAAAATTATCCTTCTAAAAATGCAAGTTAGAATAAAGACATTTGTTAGATCCAAAGGAAAAAAGATTTTGTAAATGTCCTACTTGTGCTAAAGAACAGAGAAGATGTTCTTCAGATAGAATGAGAGCAATTTCAGTTGGGAAGTGCTTAGACATTTATGAGATAATGATAAGGATGTAAATAATATCGATTGTATAGGGGCACCTGGGTGGCTCATTCTGTTAAGCGTCTGCCTTCAGCTCAGGTCATGATCTCAGGATTCTGGGAACAAGCCCTATGTGGGGTCAGGCCCTCTGTGCACCGGGGAGCCTGCTTCTCCTTCTGCCTGCCCCTCTGCCTGCTTGTTCTCTCTCTCTCTGTCAGATAGATAAATAAAAATCTTTTTTAAAAAAAGAATATTGATTGTATAAAGCAGTAATAAACTCTGAGACTTAAAGTAAGACACACATTACTTGACAATAGGAACATAGAATTCAGGATGATCATTAATAGGATCAAATTTCCTCAGATAACGTAGAGAATATCAATAGTACTATTATTTTATTAGAGGTTAATAAATCGTAGGTACTAGTGGTAATCTCTAGTTACTAAATGAAATGTGTAACTAATGAGTGAATGGAAGGAAAAATAATATGACAAAATTCACTTTAAAGAGCAATGAGGCAAAAACAGAATACATGAGACAGAAAGAAATAACATGGAAGTTCTATATATCTACATAGGTAATTGCATTAACAATAAATGAGCTAGGTATTCCATTTAAATAGTACAATGATAAGGATGATTATATTTCATGGAAAAAACGCCAGTGTACTTTGTATAAGACACATCTTAAATATAAAAACATACAAATGATGAAAGTAAAGTGATACAGCATTAGTAATAGAAGAAAAGATTGATAAATCGAACTAACTCCTGTTAGTAGCTTTTGTTCATCAAAGAACATCATTAAAATAATATAAAAGTAAATTACAAAATGGAGAATGTATTTTAAACACCTATAACTGACAATGAGTTTGTATCTTATTTATAACTCTGTAATAGAAAAGAGAATTCCTACCCCGTAGAAAAAAATGGTGGGAAAGTTTTAAGCTCTGCTATTTGAAATGACAATTGCTACAAACATTTTGGAAAACTGTGTTATTCTACTAAATTTGGAAAGACCGATGGGTAGATAGATAGATAAACAGATACCTTAATACCCAGCATGTTTACTATTAAGTATATTCCATATATATGCATGCGCATATTCACACGTACTTCACCCATTTGTGCACCAAGAGACATATATGAGAATGTTCCTAACACCATTAACCAAAATAGTGAAAAAAATGCTTCATCAACTGGAGAATAAAACTAAATTACAGGATATTTATGCATTGGAATAATATGGAACAAAAACAATGAATGTAACAACATGAATGAATATACCAAATAAAATGTGGGAAAAAAGAAGCCAAGGAAAAGGTGGATAATCATAAGCCCTTTATATAATGATCAAAAAGAGGTAACAACTAATTCACAGTGTTAATAGTGTAATGATTACCTTAGAGAAAGAGCAAATGTATAGTGATGGAGAAATTAGTGGGGGCTTCTGCAAGTTTTGTCATATAATTCTTTTTTAGAGGGGGGGTTTCTTCTGTTATTATTATTTAATTTCAATTATCCAACATATATCACATCATTAGTTTCAGCGGTAGTGTTAAGTAATTTATCAGTTGCGTATTACACCCAGTGCTCATGACCTCCTTAATGCCCATCACCCAATTACCCCATTTCGCCCACCCATCGCCCCTCCAGCAACCCTCAGTTTGTTTCCTAGAGTTAAGAGTCTCTCATGATTTTTCTCCCTTTCTGATAACTTCCCATTTGATTTTCTAATTCTTAACCTGGGTGATGGTTAGATGGGCTTTTTCATTTTATGATCATTCAAAGAGTGTACCATTATAATTTTCCCTTGCTGTATTTTTGCGTTACACTCCAAACAAGTTTGTTTTAAATATAGCAGACCAAACAGAACATAGATTTTTTTTTTATAATAATTATACTCAGTGCTTTCTCAAGGTCTCTTCTCATCTTCTACTTTTCTGTGTTTTTTTTTTTTTTCATAGAAAACGAAGCCAATGCTTTTATATAGCAGTTGCCAACTAATGGATAGCGTCTGACCTTCTATGCTTTATACTATGCATGTTGTGTTTACAATATGAAGTCTGTTAGAATGCTTAATGGATATAAACCTTGTACTTCAACTCAGTTATGTATTTCCCTTTTAAAAATGAACTCTGTTTCAGCAGCTAAGATGTCTTATTTAATATTTGCATCCTTAACCTTTAGGAAAGTGTCTCACATATCCTAGTATAGTCGACAAATGTTAAGAATTCATTCATCTAGCTCATATATTTTCATCACCTTCTATGTACTGTGCACTCTTCTACTATTGTTGATGTTGAAATCAGTGATGAGGATAGAGTAGACTGCTGATCTCATGCATTGATTGTAGGTAGCTATTTTCCCTTAAATCCACTATGGAGAGGCCACTTTGTTCTTTCATAGTGCATCATTAAAATTCTGAAGCTCAAAAAAAAAGAAATTCCTAAGGGATTCCCAATAAGTATGTCCCCTCCAAGGACGTCATGAGATAGACAGCATTACTGAAAGGGTCTATGAGGCACCATTATCCAATTTAGAAATGTTCCTGGCTAGAGGGGTTATATGAAAGAAATCTCCACAGTGAATGACAGTTTCTTCCAAAGTTATCAAGGATCACAGTCTTAATCTTGAGCCTCTGAAGGTTCCAGGAAGACAACTGAGCATTTCTGTAATATAGAACCTCTCAAGTCATGTGTTGTGTGTATAAGGAGATGGAACCATGGCTGAAGCTGCTGGTGTTAGGTTACAGTGCTTCCTTTCAGCATTCCATCAATACAATGGTGAAAAATTGAGAGCTTAGTGGTATCCTGTTCAGGACAGTAAGAATGTTACCTTGCTGTGCAATACAAAATGTTCAGTCTTTGTCACCTCTTACTGATGAAACAAATTAGCCTTATATTGAAGATTGAGAGAGCTGCCTACGAAATTTTGAGAGCTGCCAAAGACTTCTCTATCCAAAAGTAACTGCTAAAGCCAAGTGCAATCCACATTTTTTGGAGTTATCTTAAGACCTCTTGTAAAATGTAAATACTTTTGGAGGAATTAACACTAATTCAGTTACACTGAAAAGTTAGTGGCCCATATGATTTTATATTTTTCTAAGAATAACCCTGCTGGCTACCTGTAGAGAAGAAAGGAGAATGGTGGAGGGATCTACAAAATGTAGCACAGGGGAAAAGGTTATAGTTTCTGGTGTCAGGGAGACCGGAGTTTAAATCCTGGCTCTGAAACATTTTGGTTATGTGATGCTGTACAAATTACATGATCACTCTGAACCATACATTGTATGAAAAGGAGTGACAAGATGCTGTCGTCATGAGGAGCACTTTAACAAATGAAATGCACATAGCATTATGCATAGTATAGTGCTTGGCACCAAATAATTGCTCAATATAGGTGATTTCCCAACTTGAAGAGAGGAAATTATAAAAAAATGAAATGGCATGTTTCTGGAGAAAAACGTAACTATTTTAGAATGTAACTTGCTGTGCAATGGTAAATTCTTCCAGAAGATGGAGGAAGTTATATGTCAATAGAATTCCAAGGACGTAATGCCCCACGAGATGTTACAAATATCAAAGAAGGCAAAACACCCAAAAAGAATGGAGAAAGGTTAAACAATCTGTTGGTAAATTAATGTTAGATTGCTAGCAAAGGATAAGCTAACAGACTGGGGAAACATGTGTTGACATGATGAGTGTGAAAAGCCGGGAAAGCAATAATGTTGGAAAAGACTTGAGAGATTGGTTGTCATCCAATTAATTAGCTGCAACACATGCCTGTGTGATTTTACACCACACAAGAGATTTCTCCCACGTGACAATGATGTGAATGCACCTGGCATATCACATTTAACAGGGCCTCTTCAGTCCCTCAACACTGAAGGAAAATCAGAGTGATCAAGAGTAATGATTAAGGGTCTTAGCAGGCTGTTCTCTAATGAAAAAAGTGAAGCAACCGAGTAACCAGACCTTGATGGAGATAGCCAGATGCAAATAAATACAAACTTGTTATAACGTGACTCACTGTTACATAGCCAGAAAATCACCAGCCCAGTCACATTATCCAACACAACTCCCTAAAGTAAATACAGGAGATAAGATTGTTGGATTATAACATGGAAATCAGCGCCATCCTATTTGACCAGCCTCTGTTGGCAAATCAGGGTCTGCTGGATTTCCTGATGGGAACCTCTGGATGGATTCTTTCAATCCCTTCCCCCTCTTTCCATTCTGAACCAAGTCTGTTCCATCTCAAACTACCACCTCAGGGTGCTTCCACTCCAAAGTCTCCACATCAGACTACAGAGTATCATTTGAATAGGTTCTGGAATTTTCCATTTCTCTGCCTTTATTCATCATATTTCCTTTGCTTAAGATTTTCTCCTTCACTCCCCACCCATGATGGTCATTCTCTACCCCTTCCAGATCCACTTTTCCTGTTGCCCAGTGAGCCGGGTAGCTAGCCACTTTGGGCTGCATCACCTGGACATCTTGCCCTCTGGCTTCCCATTGGGTTGGCCAATGGGAGGTATTGGCAGGAGATCTGAGAGTGGGAAGGGAAAGATAAAGAGTTTTGTTTTGGTAGTGTCTACGATCCTCTGTCTAAAACCACAAATCCCTACTATAATAATCTTTTGAGTTACAATTATGGCTCCCTCACCTTGACCCTAATGACCTATGAAAGGTAAGGACATCATGTTCTTGTTGACCCCAGAATGCTATACCACCCCTCATTTGTCCCCCTAACTCTGCCTATACATATGCATTAGTCTATTCATTAGATTTTTTCAATCTCTTTTCTTTTTTTTGAGAGTGCCATCAGTTCCTTCTCATGTATGAAATCTTTCGTGGTTTTTCTATTTGAAACATACTTCTCTTCTTGTCCTCTTGGTTAATTATAACAGCTCTTACAACAGAGAATGCAACAATTTTTCTATAACTCAATTTGGTTTTGATTTTGATTTTTGTATTCTAACTTGGTGACAAGAAAGTTAATGACCAGTTTGAGATCACTCCACTCTCAACACAGTGTCAGATTTAGAGGGAGCCTCTGTAAGCATGGTAAGGTGCTGAGTAACCTATGCTCTGGTCACTAGTCTAGTCTATTCAGTTGCATATCTGTAATGAACATGGTGATACCAGACCCAGATCCTTCTTTAATGAAGGGCATGTAGCTTCACTTCCTGAGATTACAGAAGACAGCCTTCACACGATGCCATTACTCAAGGTTATGACCTTTGTGGCGCTGCACATATGCAGACAGTTCACTGTGGTGATATAGAGGTTCAGACATCTCATCCAGTGCATGGCAACTCTGAAAGGCCTTTGCAGTTCCAGTGTCTCTTGGGTTGGCTGATGACTTCATTAGCCCTGTGTCCCAACTCCACTTCTCCCTCTGTGCTCACTGATTCTTCTGCCTTCCTTCTACAGGTGTTGATCCCAAGGGTGCTTCCTAGTAAGCTTCCTATATACCGAACTCCATTGATCCAAGGGATCACTGCCTGCAAAAAAAAAAACTTACTTCTCAGTAACCAGTTACAGCTGATGTGTCTGTCCCTTCTCCCTGTTCCCTGGCTCTCTTAGTGCTTCCTCCTTCTATTTGTGTTCTGTATGTTATATTGCTGTAGTGTCCTTACAAACCTAGTGGCTTAAAACAACACATTTAGGTCAGGTTTTCCAGAAATCAAGAGTCTTGCCCAATTTTGTTGGGCCCACCAGACTCACAGGGTGTCAGCCGGGGCTGCAGTCTGAGCTAAGGCTCAGCTGGAAAAGGAGCCACTTCCAAGCTTACTTGGTTGTGGATAGCATTCATGTCCTTGTAGCTGTGGGATGGTTTTACTGACTGTCATCTGGAGGCTACTGTTAGCAACTTAAAGTAGGCCTTTCGACCTGGCCCTTTGCATCTTCAAAGCCAGCAAGGTAAAGATGTGTTTTAGCAAGATGAGTGTTAATCTTATGTTATCATGAAAGTGATATTCCATCATCTTTGCTGTATTCATTGGTCAGAAGCAAGTCACACTTCCTGCCCTTATTCAAAGGAAGAGAGTAAGAAGGCATGAATAGCAGGAGTGGGGTCACAGGACCTCCCTAAATTCTCTTTGCCACACTCTGGCACCTTTGAGGTTATCTATGACCTCGTCTATCTAGAAACATCAAGCAGCTATTCTCTTCTGGACATCTCTAAGAATCTTCCTGGAGAGTAGGAATCAGGGCATTTCTCTCTTGGGTCAAGCAAACTCTTATTTATGTTCCCTCCATATCAGAAAAAAATACGAAGGCACAAAAAGGCGAGTGGGGAGAATGGAGACTCTAGTAGTGTTGCTAAAGTGGACGGAGTGGGGTGGTGGTGAACTATTGCCTAGTTCCAGAATCCATTCAAGGGTTTTCTCTCATGTTTGAGGGAAGAGACCAAGTAGAGAGAGTGAAGAGGGTTGGGAAGGAAAGAGGAGGGTAGAGGAAGCATTGGTGATATTAGGATGTGCATTCTCTACCATAGACACTTAGAGTCCTAAGCAGTTCCATTTAGCAACAGCTGGCATTTCAACAAATACTGTGATTGACAACTGAATCTTGAATTTTCTACATTAGAATATAAATCACACAGCTTGCTACTAATTCTCATACCTGCAGAGTGGAACAGCAAATTCTTCAGAGTTGTTTAAGGGAGAAAGATTTTGGACACTCTTACTAGGCTAAGCAGCAGCAAATTCTCTTACCATTTCATAAATTTAAGGAAGCATCTCCCTAACAAAGCCTTAAAAACAGTCCATGTTCTGAAACATAAGACTGCACATTCAATAGATAGTTTTTCTCATTGGTATCTGCCTCTTTTCACTAATACTCATTGCCAGAGCTGACCACAAGCATGAATGAATTAGGCCTTCACCGCCCAGCTTCGTGGGGGTTGGGGGAGCTGTCTCAGAGGTTTTGAGCCTCTACGTGGCTTCTGATATTGCCCTGACATGAGTTTACCTTTCATGTCCATAAACTCTCTCTTTAAGTAGTTTAAGGTAATGATCTAGCATTAACAATATGTCAGCAGCCAACTCTAAAATCTTTACATATGTGAAAAGAATTCTAGGCGTATTATGAACAAAATAATCTAACTTAGCCCAATGAGAGTATCGAAGGTATTCTGTGATATTCTTGTATTGCATGACAATGAAACATATGAGTTATAAGCATCATGTATAAATGAGTGGGAATAGGGAACTAAACATATTTTCAAAATCTTTTATGTTCCAAGAATTGTATTATGTACTTACGCCATTTCATTATGTTTTTATAATCACCTTGCAGGGTATGTATTAAAATTTCCATTTTACAGATGAGAGATCAGGTGCTTAGAGATGTTAATAAACAGTCAATGTCACAAAACTGGTGGGGATTGACCCAGGATTTAAGCCCAAGTCTGTGTTCTGTAAATCCTATTTTTCCACCTGCCATGTTGCCTCTTGGAATTCATAAATCATTTGCATAGCCCTGTGAGATAATAAAAAAAAATATATAGGTCTCTGCCTCCAGTTTCTGGCACAGAGATCCTATAAAACTCTTGTAATTTCCTAAGTGATAAGAACACTGGGAACATCTCTTGTTCTACTACTACTTGTCATTAACCCTGTTCCTGACACATGGCTCATAAACCCCTTGTAAGTTCCTAAGTGAGAAAAGAACCAGGAATATCTTTTATTCAAATGTGGTGACTCTGGGTGGGCTCCTGAATGGCTCCTGGATGGAGGCTGGTCCCCAGAGAGAACAAGCCATGATTAGGAGCGTGGGATTTTCATCCTCATTCCCTATCTCCCAGAGAGGGGAGAGCGGCTGGAAAGGAGTTAATAATTGATCATGCCTACATAAGGAGGCTTCCATAAATTCTCCATAATACAGGGTTCACAGAGCTTCCAGGTTGGTTGAACACATCCACACTGAGAGGGTAATGTAACCCAACTCCACAGGGACAGAAGCTCCGGAGCTTAGGACCCTCCTAAACCTTGCTCTATGTTATCTCTTCATCTGGCTATTCATCTGTATCCTTTATTATATCCTTAACAAGCTGGTAAATTTAAGTAAATGTTTCCCTGAGTTCTGTGAGCTGCTCTAGAAAATTAATTGAACACAAGGAGGGGTCATGGGAACCTCCAGTCTAAGCTGGTTAGTCAGAAGCACAGGTGATAAGCTGGATATGAAACTGGCCTCTGAAATTTGTGTGTGTGAGGGGTCCAGTCTTGGGGGACTGAGACCTGTGGGATCTGATGCTATCTCCAGGTAGATAGTGTCAGAACCGTGTTGAGTTCTTGGATATCTCGAGGGTATCCGAGAATTACCTGGTGTGGAGAAAAACCTCCACTCGTTAGGTAACCAGAGTATCAGAAGTGAAGTTTTCCGTGTCATTAGTAAAGGAGACACGTGGGTGAAAGAAAGACATAGTAGGAAAGACCTGGGTTTTTCCCTATACAGGATAAGAAAACTGAGTTTCTAATTTATAAGCCCAAAGAAAAATTTCTAGGGACAGCTGAGAGAAGTTAAAAAAAAAAAAAAAAAAAAAAAAAAATATATATATATATATATATATATATGACAAGAAAGGGGCAGTGTGTGCTCCTAAACTTTCTCTACTTTCAGAAGTAGTTTAGAGGAATTGGTCTTCTTACCCTCTGAGGACAATGGTTTTCTGTCTGGAATTTGAGGCACAGTATCCCCCACAAACAGACTTAGCAAAACACATTGCCTCCCCCTGTTTCTTCCCAAATACAGATGAAAAACCACTTCTGTGACACCAGCTGAAGGGCTCCAACCCATTACAAACAATAACTGCCCAATAGCCATTCACCCCATGTACAATTTCTGTTAATCAGAAAACTGGAGAGTTAGAAGAAATGTGAGGGTGTCCAGTGAAAAAAAGGAACCACCAGGCATCAGCAAAATCTTTTCCTAGAATAGACTACCTTTATCATTCATTCATAAGAGAGAATAATAATACATAGGAAGGGAAAGAAATCCAATTGTGTGAGGATCAGAAGCCAAAGCCTCTAAGGGATGGATTAGTGGAAATTGGGTATAATCACTAACTGACTTATATGGGAAAAAATAATAAAATCCCATTGAGGTAAAAATAATTACACAGTACAAAACCTGTAACATGGAGGTGTTTGGTCAGTCATAACTGTGATGATTTCTATTATTCTTCGTGAATACTTCTTTATATATAGAGAGAGAGGAATGAGCTAGCCACAGCGAGCTGATGTGTCACTTAAATTCTAGAGAAAAGCTCTCATGTACACAATACATATAGAGGTTCATGTGACTTTTCCTGTGAATTAGGTATCAAGGGAAAGAGTTTATTTTCTTAAGTCCATTAATGGGAAAGGCATATGGCTTAAACTACAGTTAATAGAAAGTTTTAAAAGGTATAGTCTTGTTCTCAATAGTGCTTCCCCTCTTACTAGAAATTTAGACCAAAGGTCAAAGATACGTTCATACCAGAATCTACAGAAATGAGGGACATCACCTAGCTCAAGAGACAATTTGATGTGGGTCCAGAGAAGTTTAATAATTTTGTCAGGTTTTGTTTGTCTGAAAGAAAATAAGGCCCAGTGCCTGCTATGCAAGGTTGGATGTCTCAAGGAGAACACGTAGACAACAAAGCATCTGTGAACTAGAAGGCCATGTTGATCAGAGGTCTTGATGTTGGACGGAATGCCGATGAGGTGTTTTGGAAATGTCTATATGTTTATGGGGGCACAAGCCAGATGAAGAGGCTTTTTGCATTCTCTTTTTCTGTCAGGTCCTTTTCATCCAATCTCGGTTGCTTTTCTCAGCTAAGCTCCTTTTCTACCTCCCATTTTCTGTTGGTAGAGTTTTTACTTGTTTTGTTGGTTGATTTTCTTGAAATGTGCATGGTATACAAAATCTTCAGGAAAATGAAGACAATTTGACAGCTCACCTTTCTTTGCAGGGCTTATCTTCAAGTTCGAACCATTCTGAGCTGCCCTTCGTTGCTTAATACAATATTTTCTCATACCTGGCATTTATCATTTCTTCACTGAAGAAATAGCATAATGTGGACTTTTATTGAAACATGCCAGCAACTTTTATACAACTCTGAAGTATCTTAATATGAATCCATATGTTATCATTGAGCATTCCTGTCTGTTATTTATCCCATCATATATGTGAACGTGCTACATTCATTGCATCTACCTTTTGGACCGACTGTTCTTTTAGGTGAATAAACCTAAGAGTTTGCTAAATGACTGCTCCTCGTCTTTCTAGTCAACTCCCCTAACATTATCGTTGCTAGAGGGCTTTTTGGCAAACATACCCGTGGCACCTGAGTTAAATATGTCACTGTGAGTGTGCAGCATAAAAGGTTGAGGAATGGCATGCTTCATCAACAGCAGCACTTGAATTCTCCTTGATGATGTAGATAATTGCACAAGGTATAGCTGGTGACAATAGGTAGGCATTGTAACTGTGTGCTGGCTTGGCAAAAATGACAGGAAAATGAGAGTTTTGATCTATTCTGGTGGGAAAGCTACAATATGCTTTCTAATTATACAAATTTAATCCCTTCTTTATACATTCCCAAGACTGCAGTCTTTCTTTTTTGACTCTTTAGGTAATGGACAATTATGAAAGAGCCATTCAAGCAAAAATGCTTTTAAAAATATTTTAGAGATTGAGAATAAAGGTCAAAATACATTTTTAACGTAGGGATTGTTTTTTCCATGATACTGTGTTATTCTACAGAATATATTTAGTCAAGGGGCGCCTGGGTGGCTCAGTGGGTTGAGCTTCTGCCTTCGGCTCAGGTCATGATCTCGAGATCCTAGGATCGAGACCCGCATTGGGCTCTCTCCCCTCTCTCTCTGCCTGCCTCTCTGCCTACTTGTGATCTCTCTCTCTGTCAAATAAATAAATAAAATCTTAAAAAATATATATATATATTTAGTCAAACTATGAAAGTCTTCAATAAAATTCTTATGTAGAAATTCAGTTAAATAATTAAATGTTCAATAAATGTACAGTGGCAAAAATACTTTTAGAAAATTGTGATGTGCTAGATAAGGAGACATTCACCTTCTTTCCCACCTAGGAACTTTGTGGGAACTAGCTATATACTTACGAGGCTTTGGAGCAATAGAGAGGTATATGGAAAGAAATGGAGGAATATATGGGGAGAATGAAGATTTTTATGGGGAGACAGGAGAAGGTGAGCATAAGGTTGCAAGGCAAACTCTTTGCCTCATTAGAAAACCCATGAGCCAGGCTATAGCCATCAAGTGATTTTGGATTTCTGTTTAATAGTTTTAACACCCTACTCTCAGGGTTCTTATGATGCAGGAGCTCTTTAAAGATCAGATCACAATATTTCTAGTATCATTACTGCTATCATAAAGGATAGTGCCCCTAACCCTGACTGAGGAATTCATTTCCTACAGGGACACATCAGCAGAACATGCACATTTCTCTGCCACTTTGTATTGGCTCCAAGAATCAAAAGGGATTAGTACTTAGACCTTGTGTTTAAAACTTGATCTTTATATCTGAGGAGCAGCCTGAGGGTAGGATGGGCAACAGACTCCCAAGTTTTCACTTTTCCTGCATTTAGAGAGGAATCATATGTGTTACCCACTTTCCATAACAGAGTTGGAGATATGATAACACCTGCATTTGAGACTCCAGTGGAATCAGATGTCGAAACATAAGCTGTCCTCTTTATAGGGAACACCATCTGGCAGTGTCCTGAATACCCCTCCACTGTACTTCCCTGTGGGTTTCTTCATTGCTTTTACTTGTCATTTTTGCAAGCTAGTGGACGATCGTCACCATATCTGGTTTACAGAAAAAACTAAACCCAGAGAAGGACAATGACTTCTTTAAGATCAACAACTAGTACAAAGTCAAGCCATTCCTCCCCATCTTAGACTATAACCTAACTTTCTGACAAAGTATCACATTTCCCAAACATTTTTTTTAATGGAATCAGCAGTTCTAAGTTGTGTATTTGAATAGAACAGCTTCACGGAAGGCCTGTGGTTCCACTGTTTCAGGCCAGGCTCTCTCTGTGCTCTTGGCAGCTAGGTACGTCTGATACTTTGGAATCAGGTTTTAGTACTCAAAGCCCAGCTCCTACCAGAAGATGTTACATAATTAGATACACACCAAAGGTGTGTATAGACTTTTTTTTCTTTATTTCTAAGCATTGTAAATAGTAGTCAGGGAGGTGAAGACGGAAACCATTGATCATGTAGGCTCGTTCAAAATGTCATCAGCATAGTATTCAGATGGATTCAGAAACCACAGCTAATCACTACATTCTTTAGTTAGCTAAAGACAGTAAAAGTTGCCGTTCTTTTATTAATTAAAAAAATACGGTCCCTTTTTTGGTCAAGTTTCTTCCCTTGTAAAAGGTTGCTTATTGCTTTTTCCTTTAATATCCTGTCTTGACCATTTCTTTTTTTTTTTTTTTTGACCATTTCTTTTTTTCATTCCCTAATTTAACAAATTCTATGCTCTTTGCCTCAAACATTTTCAGTTCTCTCAAGGCATGGCCATCAGTTTCAGGAAAGGCTTTTTAATCTGGTCAGTTAGCTACATTCCAAGGAATAAAAAATTTAATTTCCCAAACAGAGAAATATGAAAATTACAGTGCTTTAAAATGAATTTTTAAAAAAATCTTACTTTTCACATACTTAATGTCCCCTCAATCTCTTGTCAAAACCAAACTAGATTCTATAATGAAATAGAAAGGATTTTTTCAGAAGGCAATTTAAATTGTCCTTTACTAATAGCGACAACAATTTCACTGTAGCAATCAGTTGGCATTTATAAAGGTCTAGGAATGTATTCTGATATTTTTTCAGTTCATTCTTTCAATTAGACATTGTAAACAATAAGGTATAATTAAGCTTGTGTCATATAAATAAAATGATTAATCTATAATTATGTAGAGGTGGGCCAAAAGAGGTATCTGCTCAGTGAAGAGAAATTATTTATTTAGAAATAGTCAGGATTTTGTATAAAATAATTGATAAGCTTGCAAATAATTTACAGTTGGGTTAGGTGAGGGGAAAATGTCAAAGCTATGCACCTATGCACCTCTCTTCTTATATTTTAATAATTCATAATTTCGTAGTGCTCATTTCTACTAAGGTGCACAGAAGTATTTAAACGTGATTTAGCAATGTTTTTAGTGCCAAAATTTTGTTTCTGGATAACTTTTAGAGTTTTTATAAACTACATTTATATGTTACATTCATTACATTTTACATATTATTAATATATATAAAACACTTTTTTTCTTTAACAAAAGACTTAAATAAGAAATGATTAAATACCATCACAATTCCTCATCTCTTAGTCATAATCTTTTTAAAAGAAAAACTCTCTTCTGAGATTTTTCAACAGAAGAGATGTTTTCAAAATTTTAGATTATATCAATACATAGGTATCATTACTAATGAACATTGTTAGTAAACAATTTAATACAAAACACATTAATCTTGTTTCTGTTAGGAAATCTTCTTTTTCTCTCTCACAACCTTGACTTACTCTGTCAAGCAGAAAGATGTTTAAGAATTGAGAGTGGGTAGTAGCAGAGTTTCATACGCAAGGGTCTAATACAAGCTCAGTGGAAAAGAATAACCAACATTTTCATCCTCATTGTTGTTGAAATGTGCTATTCAGGGAATTGAAAAATATTCAGCTTATCCAGGAAAAATGCAATTATTGCTGTCTTTACCTCAGAAAGCACCCAAGAGCAGGAACAGTGAACTAATGTTACTGTGTTGGTAAAGCATGTTGTAATTTACAAAGTGCATCCCGTTTGATCTCTTACCTCTGTGGGGACAAGTACCATTTTTTCTAATTGACAGCTGGAAAAACCAGAGCTCAGGAGCGCGTAATGAATTGCTGAGTTCCCACACATAGGTGTCACCAGGTGTTCTCAGGCCTTCTGCTTCATAATCCGCTGCAATTTCTCCTGAGAAGAGTGAACTGGGTTAGGGAGAGGGATGTGTTTGGTGTCTTTTATTGACTTTTTAAAAATCCTCAACTCCAATTTGCCCCCACACTTTGAACATGCCGGAGGGCTGTGGTGCAGGCTCAATATAAATATCAGTATGTTCGGTTTTTCACCTGTTACATGGCAGTGAATAAGTTGTGCGACTGTTTTACTTGTGACACCCACAGTGATTTTTACAGGAGAGGAATAGGAGCAGGGGGTGGAGATGATTCCTGAGGTCCCTTCTAGCGCTCTCCCACATTCTGGGATTCTCCTGGGCTGAGAGCAGAATGAATGCTCACAAAATGCATGCCGAATGAATTAATCCACTTCATACAAAAGTGAGGTATAGAGCTGCCATCTTTGAGGGATAGTAGCACTGACAGCATCATAAGTTGACAGCACTCCTCACAATAATTTTTAGCTTGATGTAATGCTGGGAAAACAAAACATTGGGAATTTGTATTTCTCTATGAATAATTTTAGACTCTGAGTTTTGCAGTCTTTGCAAAGAATAACCATGATGTGCTTTTCAGCTGTCAGCTCAGAAGCTCTTTCAACTTCCTTCTCCTGCCACCCAGAATCAATGTCCTTGCCTTCCACACAAAATGCCACTTTCAGGGCGAGAACTAACCTGATGACATTTATACTTGAAGGGCCCTTTCAAAGTCCACACTTTACAAGTTAAAGGAACAGGGGTTAATTTGATCTGAAGGTTTAAGGAAGGGTTTTAAGAAGAGGCAGGAGCATGGATTATGATCTGAAGGTTTAAGGAAGG
>CM052885.1:23623932-23785698 GCA_028534135.1 Potos flavus
AAAAAATGTGGTTTGATAGATCCAAGGCTTGCATTTAACTTTTAGTTATGGGGCATGTTGCCATTCCTCATTTGATGTATCCATTAGTACGTATTTTTAGATACCGTCAGGAATGTTTGACAGAGCCCGTTTACCTACTTATATACTTGTGCACAAACTTTGGTCATAGCCAGATGTTCAGAAGAGAAGTGAGAAGTGAAAGAATTTATCATAGAGCTTGTTCTCTGCATCAAGGCTGGAAGAGCAAAGGAACATGTTTTAATTATTGAGTGTCTTTAAGATTAGATTCTGTCCCTCCTAGCCTTCATGGCAAAATTGGATCACCTAAGTGAAACCAGGAGGTCAACCACTGGGCATATGGCTAATGTATGTGTACTCTGAGGTACAGGCTTCTTAGGACAGGAGATTCTGTATTTGAGCTTGAGGAACAGTTTGTTCTGAGCAGTGACTATAATAGTAATAGTATCAGGGTTGTCAGTGACCAAAGGGGTGACTCCACTAGGGGATGCTGACAATGACCTGGACCTGGTGATGCTAGGATTCCAGCATACTGAATCTCAACTCTGCATTCAGCAATAACAATATTGTCAAAGTAAGCCATGTTTAGAGGACTTACAGGGCATTAAGGAATGATGGCCAGAGCAAGGGCTGTTTCACTATAGGGCAACACTACATAGGGGCCAAAGCTTCTTCATTCCTTGACCACCAGAATGCTGGGCATCTGCCAGGAAGCACTGAAATGGCCTTTTTCTTCTTTTCTTTACTTGAAACTTTTTTTTTTTTTTTTTTTTTTTTTTTTGGTAATGGTTTTAAAAAACCATTTGCTGAACATAAGAGGCTGAAACAATTTTTTGGCTCTTTCTTTAAGAAGCAAGCATATATTGGCACTGTATTTCTGTTTCTTTTTACAAGTTCTTTATTATTATCATTAATATTCTTATTATTTTTATTGGTTTACAGTACTGTGAGTTTAAGACCTGCAGAGACTCTGTTAAGTAGTTACCACAATTAGGATGCAGAATAGTTCTGTCTTCCCCAAAACGCCTTCAAGTTGCCCTTTGTGGTCATATTCTTCCCCCATCCCTAACCTGTGCTGTTCTCTATCCCTATATTATTGCTTTTCCAGAAAGTTGGATAAATGGAGTCAGTCTGTAATCTTCTGAGATTGGCTTTTTTCACTCAGCCTAATGCTTTTGAGATGCATCCCTGTTATTGAGTGTGTCGATATTCCCTTCCTTTTTATTGCTGGGTGGTATTTCCATTGTATGAATATACCATGTTTTGTTTATTCACTCACCCACTAAAGTCCATTTGGGCTATTTCTTGTTCGGGACTACCATGAATAGCTGCAGTTAACATTTGTATGGAGGTTTTTTGTAAACATAAGTTTCCATTTTCTAGGGAAAATATTTAGCAGTAAAATTGCTGGGTCATGTAGTGTCTTTTTAACTTTGTACAAAATTTATTTAGAAAATATACATATTACATATTTATGTAATATTTACATATAAATATTACATATTTATAAACGTATGTATTAATTATATATAATATGTATATAATATGTAATTTACATATATAACTTTATATTACACATAATGTATAAATTTCTGATAAAATTTATCTGTTAAGATACACAGTAGACCCTTGAACAATGTGCGGATTAGGAGCACTAACACACCACCCCCTCCACAGTCAGAAATCTGCACATAACTTTTGCCTCTCCCGAAACGTTATTACTACTTACCTCTCCTTGACTTGAAGCCTACCAAGAATATAATCAGTTGATGAGCACATATTTTTTATGTTATATGTATTATATACTAGATTCTTACAATAAAAGCTAGAGAAAATGCTATTAAGGAAATCATAAGGAAGAGAGAGTATATTTACAGTACTGTACTGTAAAAAAATCCACATATAAGTAGACCCACACAGTTCAAACTCGTGTTTTTCAAGGATCAGCTGTTAATCTTTATAAGAAATGCACCATTTTGCATTTTTATGTGAGTTCCACTTGTCCTGCATTGGGGTCAGCGCTTGGAATTGTCAACAGTTGTTTTTTTTTGTTTTTGTTTTTTCCTTCCCCTTCTAAATAAGTATTTAGGGGAATCTCATTGTAGTTTTAATTTGCATATTTCTAATGGCTAATGATGGTGAGCATCTTTTAATAATGTATTCATTTGCTATCTGTATATCTTTTTTTGGTAAAGTATCTGTTCAAATCTTTTGTTCATTTTTTTTTTTTTTTAACGGATTTTATTTATTTGACAGAGAGAGAATCACAAGTAGGCAGAGAGGCAGGCAGAGAGAGAGGGGGAAGCAGGCTCCCCGCTGAGCAGAGAGCCCGATGCAGGGCTTAATCCCAGGACCCTGAGATCATGACCTGAGCTGAAGGCAGAGGCTTTAACCCACTGAGCCACCCAGGCGCCCCTTTTGTTCATTTTTCATTTGGCTGCTTGTTTACTGTCGAGTTAGAATTATTCATATACACTATATAAAAGTTCTTTGTGATGATATGACTTGCAAATATTTTTTCTCCACTCTGTAGCTTGCCTTTTAATTCTCTATGAAACTGTCACATAGCAGACTTCTTTTTTTAAATTTGTTTTAAGTAGACTGGCCCAATGTGGGGCTTGAATTCATGACTGTGAGACAGATTCACATGCCCTACCAACTGAGCCAGCCAGGTGCCCCTATTTGTTTGTTTTAATTTTAAAGTCTAATTTATCAACTTTTTCTTAAAAGACTTTTTATTTATTTGTTTTGACAGAGAGAGCAAGAGAGCATAAGCAGGGGGAGGGGGAAGGGCAGAGGCAGAGGGAGAAGCAGACTCCCTAGTGAGCAGGCACCCTGATTTGGGAGGGACTCTATCCCAGGACCCTGGGATCATGACCTGAGCTGAAGGCAAATGCTTAACCAATTGAGCCACCCAGACACTCTATCGACTTTTTCTTTATAGATCATGCTGTTTTATGTCAGATGTAAGAGCTTTTTGCTGAAGCTTAGGTCAAACAGATTTTATCCTATGACTTCTTTCTACAGCTTTACCTTTTATGTAGAGCTGTGATCTATTTTGAATTAACTATTCTATGAAGTGTGAAGTTTGGGTTGAGATTTATTTACTTATTTGGCATCTAGATGACCAATTATTCCATTTGCTGGAGGAAAAAACAACATACTCCCTGTATCAAATTACCTTTTAATCTTGTCAAAGAGCAATCAATCGTATTTGTGTGGGTCTATTTCTGGACTCTTTATTCTGTTCCATTGATCTATGTGCCTCTCTCTTTAGTGCCACTGTCTTGACTTCTAAAGCGTTATAATAAAACCAGGTAGTATGAATCATCCAATTTTATTGTTTTCAAAATTATTTTAGTATTTTACTTTCATCAATTTTCCCTAAAAATTTAGAATCAGATTGACTAAATGTACAAAAAAATATACTCCAGTGATTTTGCATAGAATTACATTAAGGCTATAGATCAATTTGGGGAGAATTAACATGTTAACTATGTGTCTTCTGGGGTGCCTGAATGGCTCAGTCAGTTAAGTGTCTGCCTTTGGCTTGGATTATGATCCCAGGGTCCTGGGATCGACTCCTGCATGGAGCTCCCTACTCAGTAAAGAGCCTTCTTCTTCTCCCTCTGCTACTCCCCCTGCCTGTGTATTCTTTTTCTTTCTCTGTCACATAAATAAATAAAATCTTAAATAAAAAAAACCCATGTGTGTCTTCCAATTCAGGGAACGTGGTATGTCTTTCCCCTTACTTAGGTTCCCATTTTCTTTTATTAGTGTTTTTAGCAAATAGATCTTGTATATATTTTGTTAGACTTATACGTGTTTCATTATTTTTGGCGCAAATATATACTGATGTATTGATATTATCCTGGAAACATGGTAAACTCACTTCCTAGTTCTAGGATATTTTGTCAACATTCCTTAGGATTTGTTACACAGATAATCATGTTTGTGAATATGAACAGTGTTGTTTCATGCTTTCCAATCTACATGTATGCCTTTTGTTTTTCTTCTCTTATTGCACTGGCTAGTACTTCCAGCACAATATCGAATTGATGTGGTGAGAATGAATATCCTTCTTGGATATTCTCAACTTCAGAAAAAACATATTCGGTCTTTTACAATTAACTATGGGTAAAAGTGTATTTTCTTCTGTAACAGGTTATCAGATGAAGGAATTTCCCTTCTAATCCTAGTTTCCCAAGAGTTTCTCTCTTAAAATGGCATTTTTGGCTTCCTCTTGCCCTGATAAGAGTAATTTTAGCCAGGATTATTACTCAGGAAGGTGGGAATCCTGGGAGTATAGGGAAATAGCTGAGTTTATTGTTAAATTGTGTAGTATAAGGTCAGAATGTGGTCATTAAGGTGCCAATATTGGGTGACATTGTTTTTATTCAAAACTGGTAGAACCAGATGTCACAACTACTCTATGAAATGTACTTGGATAATGTCTGCAGATTGGATGGACATTGGACATAATGTTCTGTAAAAAGACTTTATATCATAAATTTGCTGTGTTAGGGTTAAATCCTTCCTTATATGAGGTCTGGATAATCTGGTAAACAGGATACAGAAACATTTTATAACTAGTTCACTTATAATACATATACTACATTCCTTCAAAAACACTTGAATTTGCTAGAGAGAAAATATGTGTACATATTATAGCCTGAAATGTTGATTCATTAAATAATTGCACTGTTTTTCAATTAATGCTTCATCGACTAATAATTTTTTAAAAATAAGAGTTGTCTAAGTGTTCAAACCTGATATACCTCTGTTGTCTCATTGCACTTCCCTTATACTTCTTTGGAAGAGTTATTCATTGATTTTCTGTTCTTCGGTTTCTGATAAAAGATTTACATGAATTACTGTATCACATAAAACATAGCAAGCCAGATTGCATTGGCCACTACCTTGTTCCTGAATATAATTAAAGTACTGACATTGCTTTAAAACCTCTAAGTGTCTGCAGTTCTCATTGTATTAGAAATTATTTCTTCTATTTGCAGTTTCAAAATAAAAGAGATTAGCCAATGTATCCATAGTGATATTGCCCAAAAAATACCTTTGGGGAGTCAGGGCTTAGACATTTATTTTTGTGACCTCATGTAAGGAAGATCTCTGCTTGGAAAACCAGTATTTGATCTCCCAGTAGCTGGTGTGAGGCCTACAGTTTTCAGGTTTTTGGGTGGCATCTTCAAATTTTATAGCTGACTTTGTAAAACATGCAATATAAATTGCAATGTCGTGAGGAATCTCTTTTTAATGCCTTTATTAGCTATTTTTCCCTGAAGCAATTCTTGGAAGAGCACATTTTAAAAATTAAACAAATCTGAAGAGGGTTTAAGAAAATGTATGGGTTGGCATAATTACAAATCTAGAGCAAAGACTATTCATACACTCATTTTCTTGTGTGTGAAATTTATTCAATGGGTTTCGCGGTGATATTTTGTATTCTGGGACCGCACATCTCTAGCCAAATCTTTTTTTTTTTTTTAAGATTTTATTTATTTATTTGATAGAGTGAGAGAGATCACAAGTAGGCAGAGAGGCAGGCAGAGAGAGAGGGGGAAGCAGGCTCCCAGCTGAGCAGAGAGCCCGATGTGGGGCTCGATCCCAGGACCCTGAGATCATGACCTGAGCCGAAGGCAGAGGCTTTAACCCACTGAGCCACCCAGGTGCCCCTCTAGCCAAATCTTTGCATTCAGTTTACTTCTCTTCTTTCCATCTGTAATGGTAGATTACTATACTGAGATTTTAGTCATACAAATTTAGAATAAAGTCATTCATTGTATTGATAAAAATTTTTAATCCAACTCACTTGTTTTGGGAGTTATAATAAAATATTAATAGTACTTCAACATCTTTGTACCTCTGTCTCTTCATATGTCAGAAGAATGAATAACTAGTTTTCTTATCTGTAATTTTTTTATGTGGGGAAGATTCACACTAGCATACATACACAAGCATAAAGATGTCTAAGTTCTATAATTTTCTGTATGCAAACTGACAGTCTGACATTGTAAAGAAGACAGGCTTTGGATTCTAATGGACCTATGTTTAACAACTAGTTTGTAAGCAGTTATGCAACCTGGACAAATTTAACTTTTTTGGCCTTTGGCTTTCTTAGTATAAAATAATAACATCTACCTTTTAGAAATGCTGTATTAAACCTGATGAGTTGTAGAAAATTGTGAAAATGATGAGACACAAGATTCTCAATAAATGGTAGCAGCCATCACTACTGTTATTGTTGTTGATTTTACTGGTAATCTTCAGTGGATGGTGACTTGATTTTCTCTTTATCATTGAGCCTATCAGACTCCATCTGCTAAGATTCAGCCTTTAAGACTCTTGTTATTATTTTTGCAGCACTTACTACAAGCTAAGGAATACAAAGATACGAATGAAGCCTTATCAGCCCATCTGCTTAGAGGTTGCTCCACATAAGGTCTCTCCCTCTGGTAGCAGTTATATTTCCTCCTTCCATGTGACCCTGTAGCAATCTTAGGTTATTCCAAATAGCAACAGATATAACTGAGTAACAGAGCTTATCTTTAGAGCCAGAAGAAAGGACAAAGATGATAAGGAAGAAAAAAGCATGGTTTTAAAATGGATGGGTAGGGGTGGGGTGGGATCTTAGGATTGTAAAGCCTTAACACTAAGTTTTTCTGTGGTTATGAATGGTTGTCTCATGCTGTGATCACCATCTCCTACTTCTGCAACTTGCTGGCCAGCTACTCTGGTAACTCTTCTGTGTCATCATGACCACTAATAACACCTTCTTTTTCTATATTCCCCTCTCATCTTCATTGTGCTCACCTTGCAGTTTTGAATCTATGGCTCAACATTTTTATATCTCTTAGAAATCTAAATTCCACTGTTAACTCAATATTTTTAACACTTCCATCTTACAATATATCAAGTACATCACTTTTCTTTGCCTGCATCACTGCAGCAGATGAAGGGTGCTGAAGAAATGTACTATGAAGGGGAGCAGAATATACCACCCCCAAAATATACTTCTGGCATGAGGATGATTTTAGGCTGAGTATTTTTAAGAAACAGCAGACCTAGGAAAACTAAAAATCAGTAAGTTACCCTTTTGTAAGAAAATTTACATTTATAAGGAAAATCTCCATTTGTAAAGGTGTTACCCTCTCTGTTCTAGGAGGAAAAGTATGACTCTAAATCTCTAGAAACTTCTGTCAATGGAGATGGCAACAGTTTAAATCTACATAACAATAGTACCTTTGTTTATGTGCTTTCTTGGTAACCTCCCATAACTGGCCTTTCCATTGTCCCCAAACATCTTTTGTCCTTAGCTGGAGATTTTTTTTAAAGTGTAGCTTGGGCCATTTTGGGGAGTTACTCAGTTTTCTTGGGTAATTTCCCATGTACGTAGGAGGTATTTATGTTTTTAAACTTCTGTTTACTTTTCTTTTGTTAATCTTTTATTACAAGGTTGTCTCAGCCAAGCACCTAGAAGGTAGAAGGCAAATTATTTTTCCTCCTCCACAACTATCAGGAAAACCAGCACTTTGAATTAAAAATGACTGCACTCTATGGGACCTCAACAGTGCATAGAATTCTTATTGTTTTCCTATGATGACTATTTTAATTCTGACCTATCGCTTCCATCCCTTTCTTTTACCAAATTAGATAGAAGCCTTTAAACAATGAATTACTGAAATTCCTGAAGCCAAACCATGTACATGTTTTCATCTGCTCTGAATCTCTAAACTCCTGCTTGTTTCTCCCCATTTTAGGAACCCACACTATTGTGTATCTTCAATCTCTACCTCTCTATTGGATCTTTCTCATTATCATTTATATATGCTCAAGGGTCTTCTATCTTTAATATTACAAAAACAATTTCTTTGAGCTAACTTCTTTATCTCTCTTCCGTCACAACCAGAATAATCAATACTGTATAAACAGCTCATTTCTCATTTCTTCAATCTATTCCATTTTGACTTCTGACCCAGAAAATTCATAGAAATAGAAATGGGTAGGATCAATTATGATTTCCATATTGTTAAATCTATTTGGGTATTTTTCAGGCTCCCATCTAATAGAACTCCTAGAAAGGGAGAAACAATATTGAAACCATTTCTGTTATTGAACACTATTTTTCATTTCCATAACACCAAATTCTCTTGGCTATTTTTTCCTCCCCTGACTATTCCTTTTCATTGTCTTTTACTAGATTACTATGCCTATCCAGACCACCCTAACTTTCTTCAGGTCTTTGACTGTTCCATGCTTTCTCCCATTTCAGGGCTTTGAATAAACTGGTCTGTCTGGAAAGGCCTCTTCTTCCTATACTTGGATAACTCTTATTTATGCTTCAGATCTCAACTCAACTGATTGCTCTAGAATGCCCTTCATCAATACCACCCCAAATCATATATTCAATTCTCAAACTAAATTTGTCCCTATATTAAATACTTTGATACAAGCTTATCTTTTTCCTTTAAAGTGTGGGGTGGGGAGGAAAAAGAAACAACAAAAAACTTTTCCTGTACCCTTCATGGTTCTTTGGTCCAATAATCAAATTAACATAAAAATATTTGACCCAAAGACAAGCTGGGCATTTGAGTCTTATATGCCATTTTAAGCTAAGGAATGGGATGGACCTGGGACTTTAGAGGTCAGGTGTGCAATTCACAGAATGATAAGAAGAGATGTTTAGTAATTAGATATTTGTCCTGCCATACAGATTTTTTTTTTTTTTTTAAGGTATCTCTTGCTAAGAACTCTCTTTTGGGGCCAGGCCACCTGTCTAAATTCTTTTAGGTAGTTTAAGAGGGGAGTAGATAAAAGCTTTTCTTGAATCCACTGGGTCTTGATTGTCTTCAGCTCAAAACAGTCCACATGCCAGGGGTGCCTGGGTGGCTCCATCGGTTAAGCATCTGACTCTTGGGTTTGACTCTTGTCATCATCTCATGGGTCATGGGATCGAGTCCTGCATCGTGCTCCATGTTCAGTGGAGAGTCTGCGTCAGTTTCTCTCCCTCTACCCCTCCCCCGACATGTGCTGCCACTGTCTCTCAAATCAATCCTTAAAAAAAATAGTCCATGTGCCAAAGTGGTACATTTTGGGGAGGTTTTTTCTGAGCCAATTCAGTAGCATTAATACGAAATTATCTATTTTCACCATTATTTGGAAAATGTCTGTCTTCCACTAAATCACAAGCTATAAGAATGCAGCAATTATATCTTCTTTGCTGACCATTTGCTTTTGCCCAGCATTAGCAGATAATAGGTGATCAATCAAATGTGGCATTGTGTCCTTAATCATCTACCTTCCAGCTATATTGGACTACCCAGAGGAAACTGCTTCACTTTCCCACCTTTACATTTTTTCAAGTTTTAAAAGATCTTATGCTTTTATTTCAGTCTTCTCAGTAGTTCTGTAATGTAGGTATTTCTACCCCAATTTATCACATGAGGAAACTGTAGATGAGAGAGGATGTCACTTACAGTCACACTCAAGTAACTGGAGAAAGTGAGATTTAAATTTAACCTCTACTTGTCTGGGTTTTTTAACCCTCTACTAATGTGTAATTTACATACCATGACGTTCTTCCACTTAAAGTGTATAGTTTTTAGTATATTTACAGAATTGTACAACCATCACTATATTCTAATTTTAGAACATTTTATCGAATGCAAAAAAGAAACCTTGTACCTTTTAATAATTATTATCCATCTCTTCCTCTGTCCCCTTAATTCCCAGTCACAGGCCAACACTAATTTAGTTTCTGTCTCTGTGGATTTACCTATTCTGGTCATTTCGTGTAGGTAGTATCATACAATATGTGATTTTTGAGACTGGTTTCTTTTACTACTTTCATTACCAGCATAGTGATTTTCAGGCTTATTCATGTTGTGCCACATATCAGCACTTGATTCTTTCTTATGGCCCAATTATATTCCATTGTATAGATATATTCCATTTATCCATTTATTACTTGATCAGCATTTTTTAATTGTTTCTACTTTTTAGCTATTATGAATAATACTGCTATGAACATTCATGTGCAGTTTTTTTGTGGATATAAACATTTCTCTTGGCTATCTACCTAGGAGTAGAACTGCTGGATCATATGTAATTCTGTATTTAACATTTTGAGGAACAAAGTATTTTCCAAAATGGCTATACCATCTTACATTTCCACCAGCAATATATAAGGATTCCAATTTCACTACAAGTTTAGTGGTACTTATTAATTATTGCTTTTCATTTTAAATTTTAGCCACTTTTGCAAATGTGAAGTGGTATCATGTGTGGTCTTCAGTTACATTTCCCAAATAGCTAATAATGTTGAACATATTTTAATGTGCTTATTAGCCATTTATACATAATAGTTGGGCAAATGTCTATGTAAACCCTTTGGTCATTTTAAAATTGTGTTATTTATCCTTTTATTGCTGAGTTTTAGGAGTTTTTTATAAATTCTAAATTTAAGTTCCTTTTCTCCAAGTCTGTGGGTTGTCTTCTCACTTTCTTTATGGTTTCCTCTGTTAAATTGTTTTTAATTTTAATTTAATTAAATTTTAATTTAATTAAAAACAAATTGTTTTTAATTTTGATGAAAGACAACATATCAATCTTCTCCTTGATTGCTTGTGCTGAGAAATCATTGCCTAACCCAACCCAAGGTCATAAAGATTTACTCCTGTGGGTTTTTTGTTTTTTTTTTTTGGTAAGAATTTTATAGTTTTAGCTCTTACATTTAACTCTGATATATCTTGAGTTAATTTCTATGCATGGGTCAAGGAAGGGGACAACTTCTTGTTCTTGTTCTTTTTTTGGTTTGTTTTCTTTTTGTACGTGAATACTCAATTGTCCCCGAACCATTTATTGAAAAGACTATTCTTTACCCAATGAATTATTTTGTCTCCTTTCAATTCTATTCTGAGTCTATATCTGTTCTTAAGTCAGCAATACACTGTGTTGATTATTGTCCCTTGCAGTAGGTTTTAAAACAGGAAATGTGAATGCATTTACTTTTGTTGTATTTTGGCTATTCTCAGTCCTTTGCATTTCCTTATGCGTTTTAGAATTAGCTTGTCAGTATCTGCCAAAACTGGAAAAAAAAAAAAAAAAGCCAGCTAGTGTCTGATATGAATTGTGCTCAATCTGTGGAATGATATGGAGCATATTAACAGGTTAATAAGTCAATATCATTATTACAACACCTGTGATCACAAGTTTTCTGTTTATCTTGGGAAGATATTTTGGAATTTTCTCCATGCAATATCATGTCATTTGCAAGTAGACTTCTTCATTTCCAACCTAGAGGCCTCTTCTTTCATATTTTTACAAATCATCCTGCCTAGAATCTCAAGTATAATATGGAATAGAAGTTCCAGAAGTAGATGTTTAATCAGATTGAGGAGGTTTCCTTTTCTCTCCTTTTGGAGTAAAGAATTTTTATCATGAAAGAATTTTAGATTTTTTCAAATACTTTTTCTGCATCATTGAAATAACATGATTTTTGTTCTTATAATAGTGAATGATATGAATTGATTTTTGCATCTAGATACAATTTTTATTGCTCTCATTTTCTTACTGGAATATTCCTAACTCTAGTTCCTGCTACTTCATTCACTTCATCAAATGAAATTCTGTCCACCTTTCCAGCCACATCTTTAATTCACCCTCTTTCAAGAATCTCTACCACAGAATAGTTTGTATTATCCATGTGATTGATGATTTCTATTTCATCTTATTCATTTGTGTATCACTTTTATATCACTTCATATTACATAATTACATGTATATGTGCTATAATAGAATTGTTCTGAGGGGCAGAAAACACATCCCATTTATGTATTACACCATAGTTTCCAGCGAAATAGTATATACGGAATATAACAGAAAAGTTGTTCAATGAATGTTTGTTGAATTACCAGGAGTTTCCAGTTGTATTGAGGCCAATCTTCTAATAACTATGGCATTGAAAGAATTGATGTAATCACATTGCACTCAAAACGTGCTAAATTCAAGTTAACAAGCAGATTTCCATTTTCATTGTCTTGTCATTTACTTGAACTTTTGTCTTCTTGATGTAAAGTTATGGCAGATATTTCAATATGTGGATGAATATTTGTAGAGTATCTGAACAGAAAATCCATTTAGAACAATGTATCCAGTGGAAAGAGGCATTTTCAGTTTTACCTCAAAAAGTTGTAAGTGTTGAACAATGTTCACATGACATATACTCAATCTTCAGCTTTCAAATGTTAAAGACAGTTTTACAACACTAAATTTAGCAGCTAAGAAAAAAAAAAGCGAAACAAAACCTATCTGTCAAGCTCATGTACTTTTTGTATATGCTCAAAATGTAGTCCACTTCTAACTTATTTTTTAAGAGTTCCTACAATCCAAAAATTGCTTAGGATCAGTAAAAGTTTCCCATCAATTGCATTCTGTTTTTTAGGCTCAAGTGCAAATTACTTTTACTCATTCCATGGTGGGAGTTTATGGTTAAGTCCTGCCTAGAGGTTTTAATGCAATGGCCAAAGGAAATGCAGCCCTGGCCTGGTGTGGCCCCAGTGATTAGCTCTCAGCACATGGCTTCTGCTCTTTGCCACACATTAGGCAAGGTGAAGACAAAGGATTCAGGGTGCAAGTCTTGTTATGGTAGAATCATTTTATAAAGAACTTTATTCATTTTATAGTCTCTCAATTAAGATATTCAGAGCCATTTAATTAAGAGACATTTCACGAGAAGCCATTGTATATAAAGGAATATGCCAGATGTTGGGATGGTTTTGGGGGAAGAGGTGAGAAAAAATAGAATTAATCACAGCCCATTCATTTTTCCTCTTTAGGTTTATTAAAGACCAATTTAAAAATTGAAAACAGATACAGTATTGTTTTCTTTTTTCTTCTGAAGAGTTGTTTTGATTTTCCCTTACTTAAGGCATGGATTAGACTGGGATGAAGGAAAGTTTTCCACCAATTGACTGTCAGACTCTGGAGAAGTCATTTTACCACTTGTGTTAAGTTTATTCATTTGTAAAATGAGAGTTGGACTACATGATTTCTAAGGTGATTGCTGTCTCTCAAATTCTATAATTCTACCTGTGCTTTTCATTCCTTCTCCTGCCAATATATCAATTTAATATTGTGACAGCAATCACATCATCAGGGCTTGCCAGTACTTACTCAAAGTGTGCTTATTGTAGTGTTACTGAATACACCAGGTTACTTGGAACCTGGAAAAGCGGACAGGGGCTTAGGAGTTTAACTGTTTTCTTCATGGAAAGCACATTTAAAGTAAATTATCTGGACATAGAACAATTCAGTTATGTGACCGAAAATTAGCAAATGAAGAACCCTTTGCCACTAGTTTAGATGGTATAAACTTGTTGTATTGATAGGCTTTGACTGCTCATGTGTTAAGTAGTGTATTTCCCAAAACATGTTCCAAAGAATACTACTGTTCCTCAGAATGTTTCTAAATATTTTCTTTGCGGTACAAGAGAATTATGTGGCCAAATAACAATGGAAACTCTTTATACTACCCAGTATTTGGATATTTACAAGTGGATATTAACTAACTAAAGGTTCTGAGAAGTGCTACAGTTAAGAAAACGCACATTCTCAAATTATAGGAACACGGTAACTTTTTTCCATAGAGCACTTAGAGGCTTTAGGAATGTAGATGCACAAATGCTAATTTTACGAAATTCTTTTTTTTCACTTGTTAAATTCTCCAGAGACTTCAAGGATTAAGACAGTTAAGCTACCTTTTAAGCTACTATTTTTTTGCATTTTTTTCCTGTTTTATGTCATCTCATTATTTGTGGCTCAATGTCTGTGAACATATTTTTCTGATAATTTTTTTCTACAAATTTTGGGTATGTTACCGAGTGGCCAGTGAAAACTCAAGATGGGCAAACTTTTTCTTGGAATGGGAAATATGTGTGTGTGTGTGTGTGTGTGTATCTATTTATCTATATATCTATATATCTATTTCTATTTCTAGTCATATAATATATATTTCTATATATATATATGGGGAAAAAAGGAAGGGCACAATTGCAGGCACACTTATTGTGAATGGAAAAGCTTGAGGAGAGGATAAAGGAAAAAGGGACTAAAATAAGATTGGATGTATGCTCTGGATTCTATGCAGTCTAAACTCCAAATATTAGGAAGTAAATTTTGGTAAATCTAAATGATTTTTTATCTGACAGTTCCCTTCAAAATCATATATTGACTACAGCTTGCCTCTCTGTGCTTGGATGCTTTTATTGACTTTTCTATTCAGTGCCTTGTGATGCAGTACCAAGGTGATTGGATCAGTATATTTTCCCTTTGGGATTATTGTTGGAATCTTGGAAATCTTACAGATGCATTTATTACATTTCCAAAATTGTAATGCTTACTTAACCAACCAGGGGTTTGTTGCTTTATGTAGTGCAGTGTGGGGGAAGGAAATAATTTACTGGAGCTAATACAGATAGTTTGAAAGTTATATCATAGTTTTTGTTAATGGAGCTTATAACCCTAGAGAAAAACGTACTATTAAAACAGTTGGGCAAGCTTGTAAGAGTGCAATAATGAGTTCTGTGGCTATGGTGGTGGTAGTTGTTTTTCTTCTCTCTAAATCATAATTCTTCATCTTTCCTTGCTTCCTTTAATTTTGCTAATTCACACTGCCACCACACAAAAACTTTTATTCATAGAAAACAGAAATCATTGTTATTTTTTTATGTATAATTTGTAAGTTGATTCATTTAATAACTGACAAACAAGAAGTATGTCTAACACATTTAAAAAATATACAATCATTTTTAGGTGAACCCTAAAACAATGTGAAATTTCATTTTTTGTTAATATGAAACTAAACTGTGCTTTCAGATATTGTATAGCTTTTACTTCTATCCTTATCTCCCTTTCCTCATCTTAGTCTAATCCTAAAACTTTACTTATTTTATGCTTTTTCTATATTCTGACCAAAACTTTAACAAATTATTGAACATATAGTGATTGCTATCCATTATAAAGGATCCTGTGTACAGGGGAATAAAATATAGTAAGAAGCAGGTAAAATAGGAGATTTAATAATTTTATCTGAATGAAATTCAAACTCAGTCAAAACTATTGTACAGTCATTTTTAATGTATTTTTCACTAAACTCGTTATTAAAACACTTTATCGATGTGTGAGTGACATAGGAAAAGCTATACATATTTAGTATATGCAACTCGAAGATAAGTATATATCCATGAAACCATCACCACAATCTTTGCCATAAATGTATCATCACTCCAAAGGTTGCCTCTTACCCTGCTTAGTATTATTTGAGTGTATATAGATGAGAGAAAGAACATTTTATATAAAACTTAACCTCTTGGGGCGCCTGGGTGGCTCAGTGGGTTAAAGTCTCTGCCTTCGGCTCAGGTCATGATCTCAGGTCCTGGGATCAAGCCCCGCATCGGGCTCTCTGCTCGGCGGGGAGCCTGCTTCTCCCTCTCTCTCTGCCTACTTGCTATCTCTCTCTGTGTGTCAAATAAATAAATAAAATCTTAAAAAAAAAAAAAAAAGACTTACCCTCTTAGGAAGTTTTTTGAGGTATAATTAACATACAATGTTAGTTTCAGATATACAAAATATTGACTTGGAAATTCCATACTAAATGCTTACCGCGGTAAGTGCAGTCACTATCTGCTATTGACTATGTTCCTTATGCTTTACTTTTTTCACTTATTTTTAACTGGAAGCTTGTACCTCTTAATTCCCTTTATTTTTCCATTCCCCTACCATGTCCCTCTCTGGTGGCAACCACCTGTTTTCGGTATTTAAGAGTCTGGTTGTGCTTACTAGTTTCGTTTTTTAGATTCCACATGTAAATGAAATCGTATGGTCATGCTTTTATATGGCTGAATTATAACCCATTGTGCATATATTCTACATCTTCTTTAATCATCTGTCAATGGACAGTTAGGTTGCTACCATATTGTAGATAGTTTCATTCTTTTGCAGGTAGCTTCTGCCTGTACCTCTTTCATTCTTTTGCATGTAACTTTATTATTTCCTTCCATCTACTAGCTTTGGGTTTTCTTTCTTCTTCTTTTTCTAGGTCCTTTAGGTGTAAGGTTAGGTTGTTTGAGATTATTCTTGTTTCTTGAGGTAGGCCTGTATAACTATAAATTTCCCTCCTAGAACTGCTTTTGCTGTGCTTATAAGATTTTGGACCATTGTGTTTTTTATTTATTTCCACATATTTTTTTTAATTTCCCTCTTTGATTTCTTGGTTAGCCCATTCACTGTTGAGTAGCATGTTGTTTAGTCTCCATATATTTATGTTTATTCCAGATGTTTTCTTATAATTGATTTTTAGTTTAATACTGTTGTGATCAGAAAAGATACTTGATATAGTTTCCATTTTCTTAAACTTATTGAGACCTGTTTGTAGCCTAACCTGATCTATTCTGGAGAATCTTCTATGTGCACTTGAAAAGAGTGTATATTCTGTTGTGTCTAGGTGGAATGTTCTGTATATATATGTTAGGTCAATCTAGTGTAATGTGTTGTTGAAAGCTACTAATTCTTTGTTGATCTTCTGTCTGGATGATGTGTCAGTAGATTTAAGTGGGGTGTTAAAAGTCTCATACTATTTTTGTATTACTCTCAATTTTTCCTTTTATGTTTGTTAATACTTGATTTCTGTATTTAGGTGCTTCTATGTTGGGTGCATAGATATTTACAATTGTTATATCCTCTTGCTGGTTTGATTCCTTTATCATTATGTAGAGCCATCTTTATCTTTTGCTGCAGATTTTGATTTCAATATTGCTACCCTGGCTTTTTTTTCCCACTTTCATTTGCATGGTGTATATTTATCCATACCTTCACTTTGTGTCTTAGTTCTGAAGTAAGTCTCTTGCAGGCAGCATATAGATGGGTCTTTCTTTTTTAAAACCCATTCACTCACTCTGTGTCTTTTGATGGGAGTATTTAGTCCATTTAAAGTAATTACTGATAGGTATGTTCTTATTGCCATTTGTTCATTTCTTTCTGGTTGTTCTGTGGTTCTTTTCCTTTCATCCCTTTGGTTTGATAGCTTTCTTAATTTTATACTTGGGTTTCTTTTATTTTCTGTGTACCTATTATAGGTTTTTGATTTGTAGTTACCATTGGGTTCATATGTAACATCTTTAAAAGAAATATTTATTTGCGAGCAAGAGAGAACAAGCAGAGGGAGAGGGAGAAGCAGGCTCTCCACTGTGCAGGGAGCCCGATGCAGGGCTCGATCCCAGAACTCTGGGATCGTGACCTGAGCTGAAGGCAGACGCTTAACTGGCTGAGCCACCGAGGTGCCCCTTCATATGTAACATCTTATGTGTTAGCAGCCCATATTAAGTTGATGGTTCCTTAAGGTTGAACACATTTTTAAAGCAGTAAAATTTTACTTCTCCATCACCATTTTATATATATGATATATTTTACATCTTTTATTTTGTACATTCTTTGACTAGTTTTTATAGATATAATTGATTTTACTACTTTTGTTTTAATCTCCATGCCAGCATTATCAATGATTAATCTACGACCTTTCCTAAGTATTTGCTTTTACCTGTGAAATTTTTTCCTTTTATAATTTTTTTCTAGTTGTGGCCCTTTCTTAACACTCAAAGAATTCCCTTTAACATTTCTTATAAGGCTGGTTTAGTTTTGTTGAATTCCCTTACCTTTTGCTTGTCTGGGAAACTATCTTCCCTTCAATTCTGAATGATAACCTTGCTGGCTAGAGTATTTTTGGTCATAGATGTTTTCCTTTTAGTACTTTGAATATATAATGCCACTCCCTCTGGTGTGCATAGTTTCTTCTGGAAAATCAGCTGATAGCCTTATGATATCTTCATTATATGTAACCATTTTCATTTCCCTTGCTACTTTTAAAATTCTGTATTGTAAATGTAGGCCATTTTAATTATTATGTGTCTTAATATAGACCTCCTTGGGTTAATCTTGTCAGGGGTCCTCTGTGATTTCTGGACCTAGATATTTGTTTCTCCAATTAGGGAAATTTTCAGCTATTTTTTTTTAAAGATTTTATTTATTTATTTGACAGAGATCACAAGTAGGCAGAGAGGCAGGCAGAGAGAGAGAGGAAGCAGGCTCCCTGCTAAGCAGAGAGCCCGATGCAGGGCTCCATCCCAGGACCCTGAGATCATGACCTGAGCCGAAGGCAGAGGCTTAACCCACTGAGCCACCCAGGCGCCCCTCAGCTATTATTTTTTCAAAAAAGTTTTCCACTCCCTTTTCTCTCTCTTCTCCTTTTGGGATCCCTATAATGCTATTACACTTGATAATGTTGCAAAGTTCCCTTAACCTATCTCATTTGTATTACTCTTTTTTTTTTTCTTCTTTGCAGCTTAGTGGCTTTCCATTTCTCTGTCTTCCAGATCACTGATCCATTCTTCTTCTGTTGATTCCCTCTGGTGTATTTTTTATCTCAGTTATTGAATTCTTCATTTCTGACTGGTTCTTTTTTATCTTTCTAAGTTCATCCACTCTTTTCTCATGTGCAGTTCATATCTTTATGACCATTACTTTGAAGTATTTATCAGGCATATTGCTTATTTCCATTTCCTTTAGGGTTTTTACAGTGATTTGTCTCATTCTTTCATTTGGGACGTACTCCGCTGATACTTATTCTGCCCAATGCTCTTTGTTTTCTTGTGTTAGGGAGGTCAGCTTTTTCTCTTGGTCTTAAAAGTAGAGGCCTTGTGTAGAAGAGGTCCTGCAGTGCTCTATAGCACAATCCCTCCCTGGTCATAAGATCCAGGTGCTCCAGGGGTGACTCCTCTGTGGGCCAAGTGCACCCTACTCCTGTGGCTGAGCTTCTTTGCTTTCAGCCAAGCCAGCTGCAGGGATCCACTTTGCTTGCTTTGGGTGTGCTCAGCAGGGTTTGTTCTCGATGCTGTTGAGAGGCCTGTATGAGGCCACTGGGAGCTCCTTAGAGAGTAGAGCCTGAAGTCAGGCTGATTGTATGCATTTAGCCTCTCCTGTAGTTGTGGGCTCACCAAATGGCAAGGCTTGCTCCCTCTCTGGCCAGCTAAATGGCTGGGCTTGCTGTAACTTTGGGCATGCTGGTGAGTGGGATTATCTCCCCCTTTCCCCAGGGCAGGAATCACCTTGTAGCGGTGCTGCTCCCTGCTGTGGCTGCCTGTAGAATGTGGCAGGACCAGAGCTACTTTGGAGGGACACTTGTTCAGGCTGGTCGGTCGTCTACAGGGGGTACCCTGGCGTGTTAGCACTAGCTCCCAGAAGCATACAGCTATCTCGGCTTGGGGAACGAAAGAATATCTGTCAGTACTTGTATTCTTGGAGAAATCTTCATGTATATCCCAAGCACTTTTTAAACTGCTGCTTTTCTCTTGTATCTCAGGCTGAGTTATTTATTATGCTGGTTCTTTAAGGGTAGGGTTTCAGTTTCTTAACATACTCTGGCTTTCCTGGAGTTAAGGCCCACTGATTTTCAAATGTTATATTTGGATGTTATGGGAATTTGTCTTCCTAGTGCAGGTGCCCAGGATGGGGTCTGATCCTTTGGCTTCTCCTTGCTTGTGGTGTCCCTTCCTTTTGTAGTTAGTGTTACCAGGAGTTCGGTTCCCAACTATATCACCATCCATTCTACCATTTGAAATATGGCTTCTTGTCTATAATTAATTAGTTGCTGAAGGTCTATTCTGTCAGTCTTCAGGTCGTTTTCAGAGTTAGCTGGATATGTATAGCTGCTATCTCAGTGTGTCCATGGGATAAGGTGAGCTCAGGATCTGAACTGCAGATTTTTAAATATATAATACATTATCAGCTCTAGATACCATCCTGTATGGTAGGTCTCTAGAACTTACTCATCTTGCATGAGTAAAACTTTGTATCCTTAAAGCAGCCCTGTGAGATATGTATCAGTACCCTTAGTCCTAGATTTGAGTGAAGAAATAGTTCTTAAATCCTCCTGATTCTGTATCTCAAGTTCATAGGAGCTATTAAGTAACGTGTATTAGTTGGGATAGATTAGGTTCTGCCACAGGAACGGAACAGACAATCCCTGAAACTTCACTGGCTTAAAACAGTAAATCTGTTTCACTCTTTCCAACTTGGACTGTCCTCCTCTATCTTATGGCTACATTAGCCACTATCTGGAACACACAGCCTGGAAGGACACCATGGCAAAGGAAGAGGAAGATGGTCGGGTACATAGGTGCTTAACTTCTTGACAGGGAAGCGAAGTATTTCATAGGGCTTTGCACAGGCAGCCAGAACTACTTCCACACTCCAACCTAAGCCGAAGAGGGGTTAGGCCTATGGAAACTTCAATAAGCACTAAATGTTTTTGCCATGTAATGGAATAAGTTGAATTCAGATTAGTAAAATTCCAACGCTCTTTCCATAACATACTACGGTTTCTTAATGCAGTTACTTTTTTAGGATTCCTGTAGCAAATGAAAACTTCTGTCTCATGAAAATAAATGTTTGTCTATTTATGTTTACTTATTAAAAAATGGTAGTAATTATCTAAAAGGGATTATATGCAGTTTTATTTTATTAACCTAACATTTTATAAGGAATCATGTTCTAGGTCTTATTCTCTAAAAAATATTTGAATGAATATATCATATTTATTTAATTTTCAACAATAGAGAAATATTTTAAGTTAGCTCAATATTTTGATTATTACAAATTAACACCATTATTGTGTTTCATGTATAGTTCCTTACTTCAGATTCGGCTGTTGAATGGGAATTGCTGAGGCCAAGGATATTAACAACTTTAGGGTATTTACAAATATAACTAAATTTTCCCCCAGGAATATTGTGTCAGTTTGCACTTTATTAGTTAGTCATAAGAGTATGTCATAGTTTTTTGTTTTTGTTTTTTTTTTGAAATTTGAAGGTAGTTCTGTTATTCCCTCATAATTGAATCATTCATTGTTTTATCTTTCTGTGAAGAAAAATAACTCTGCTTCCTTTATCCTTGGTTTTTTCAAAATTATATTCTTTCCTTCATATAATTTCCATGTATGCATTAAGGACTGTCATCTTGGAACTCTTATCTGCTTCCTCAATTCCTTCCTTTATATCATTCATTCAGGAAATGCTTATTCTCCTCATCTCCTTTTGCTAATGAAATTCCAGATGGTAGGATATACTGACATGGAGAAATTCCAATGGTGAAAAGATAAAAGTATAGGTGGGACCCTGCTGTAAAGACAGCCATTAGGTTTAATGTTAGGATGCAAGTGGACTGAGAACCTCCCAAATGAATTCCATACAGACTAGAATTAAATCAATTTGTTTCTTCTATGTATCTGGTTAAATAGGACTTCGGAAAAATTTAAGAGTTCAACCATTTAGATCATGTTTGTAAGACACTAGTACTGGAAAAACCTCTCAGGAATGTTAACTTCATAAGGATGGTTCCTATCTCAGGAAACTGACCTCTGCTTTATTCTAGGAGCTACATTACCAGTCCCCTTCTGTCTATTTTTCCATTTGTTTTATGTAATCGACATAAATGCAGCTTACCATTCTATTGATTTCTGTAGCAGATTTCAGTTGTACCCACAGACAGAAGCAAAGACAGTTCCCTCTTATGCTCTGATTGATGCAGTCTTTTACCACACATGACAAAGTGATAGATGTACTTAGTTAACTTTCTCCAAAATCATTAATGCCACACTCACTGGTTGGCTACTCAGGAATTGGTTAAGTACCTGTCATGCATTTGCTACCTGAAACACCGCAATACTGAATAAGGAGCCCATTAATTTTCTTTCAAGATCAACTCGAAAGGATAAGTATGAAATGCATAGTTAGGAAAGAAGTAGAAGAATATATACCATGGGCTTTAGAGAGATATTGGGTACTGCAAAATTACAACCTAGGGCTGAGATTAAAAAAAGAGAAAGTAAATTGATTTTTCTCTGAATTTACACTTGGGAAAATTGTTTAAAATGCTAATAAGTTTTCTTGCAAGCTATAATTTAGAAGTTGGGTTCTCAGGTGTGTGTATGTAGCATCTAAATTTTAATCTTGAACCCACAAATACACTCAAGCACTAGATGGCAAATTTTTGTTTCAGAAAAACTTTCTCAAATGAGACAGGAATGGAAAATATAGAAAAGTACAGATTGTGCCAAAAGGTAATAATTTCATAGTTACCAAAGGAACCTAATGAATAATTAATGCTCCAGAAAAATGGGGCAAAATGTTACTGACCTAGAAGAAATCTATTACTAATACTTTAGTGAAGCAATTTAATAGTTCTCTGCTACACTTTATATCAATATTACTCAATAGACTAAGCTATAATTAGATTTTTTCCTTATGGAATAAAAGCTATGGTTTATCTATCTTTTTCTTTGAACTCAAGATAATTTCTTTTTGCTAGTTAATAAGGCAGTAACTAAAGTAAAAGAACCAGTTAGTCAATTGAATATCATGCATCTCTAAAGGCTTCAACATGCTGACTTGCTTTTTCTCCTTTCTCCTGGTTTCTATGTTCAGTTGAAGAGAAAATAGTGTTTTCTGTTTTGGGGATGGGTGGAGAGAGAACTTTCACATGGTAACTATTCCTGGAACAGCAGGTAGGAAAGAAAAATAGTAACAGCATCTTATATCTGTCTTATTATACCAACAGTCAAATGTGGCCAACCAACAGCCAAGCAAACGAAAACAAACAATGAACACTTCTAACTAGCAAGGCTCTTCTTCCACAAAGTATATTTATTCAAGGAATCAAAAGTGGAAAAAATCTAAAGCGATGAACTAGACTGGGTATAGCTTTCTGTAGGGAGAATAGGCAAGAGAAGGGAGCATTATCCTAGTTCTGCCATCAAGAAATTAGCAATCTCAAGGGGAAAAGGTGACAAGACATATATACTAGAAAAATCAGTTATTAGAAGATATTCATCTATTCATTTAACAAACATGTATTTTGTACCTACTCTATTACAAATAACAGTTTAGTGTCTGGGGAAGACAATACTGAATAAGACAGAAAATAAAGACGGAAACAACCAGAGAGGGGTACAGTTAGGACGCGAAGGCAATGGGCTTGACAAGGGCATGAGGCAAAACATAACTTTCTTTAGGTACAATGGTTTGGCAGGTCCTCTCCTAGGAAATGCTTTTGAGCAGAGACCTGAATGATGAGAAAGAACCAATCACTGACAGATCTAGTTGAAGAATGTTTCAGGCAGAAGAAACAGTGAGGTTAAAGGCCCTGAGGTGAAAAGGAATTTCAGGAATTGAAAGGAAGTGGAGCTGGAGCTCACTGCTATGTGTATGTGGGTGGGGAGGGATGAGATCTGCACACTTAGAAATGGCTGAGATTATTTTGGTCACCATAGTTTCCCAGTCAGTTCAGCTAATATGTCATGTCACACTCAAATGCCTTAGCTTTATGATCTGAGATATTAGAATAATAACATTGTATATCTCTTATAAAACCATTCCCTTTCTATTGATTTTTGTCCACAGAGATCATCATAGTGTTATTATGATTTCCATTTAGTACTTACTCGTCCTTACTGGTTTGTTGTACAATCGATACTCTGTCTAGAAAGCAGAAGCCATCTTTATTTCTCTTATCTCTTTTTGGTAAGCATGAGGGAAGGGATCTCTCTTGCATTGGGAAACAAGTTGCTGTGGAAGTACAGGTAATAACATCATGTTTCTCTGGTACATATTAGCAAACTACATTGCTCATTTGGAAAGAATTGCTTCTGCTTTCAGCCAAAGCTTTGTAATATCCAGGCATTTCAACCTGGCTGCCTTCTTTAAGGAAAAGCTGAGTCCTGAGGCCATCCTCCTTTGGAGCAGACAGCTGCCCTTTAAATCTATTGAACTAATCATTGATTTACTTAGTTCTGATGAGATTTTGCTAAAATATGCCCATTTATAAAAACAAAATCACTTACCCAGATATCCTTTCACTTTTATAACACATTATCATTGTCAACATGCATTATATAACTTGTATACATGTACTGTGTGATTAAAAATGATGATTTTATCTCATGCTTTTAACTATCTTACCTTGTTTCCAAGTGCTCATAAGTGTTGTTCTGTATGTTTTTGCCTTTTTATCTGTCTATACTGGATACTAAATAACTCAGTAAATATGCTTCCTCTTTCTCCAGTTTTTTAAAACTTAGACCTTTATAAATTACTAAAAGTATGACTATAGTTTAAAATCTACATTCACAACTAGAACTTAGAAAAGATAGGCACATGATATAATATTGAGAGATGACAGAAAATAAGGACTACTCTAGCCCAGTTGAGTTCTATGTTATACTTGAGAATCATCCATTTGTTCTTTTAACCTATATTCACTGAGTATCCATTATATGCCGAGAGAGTTCAAGCACTGCGATAAAATTGCTACAGTAGCGTGATGTAAAAACTCCAAGATGAAAATATAATAAAGGCAGCCTAAGTCTGATGGTAGAGGTCAAAAAGATGACTTTCGAAGGAGGTAGACTTTAAGAAGATACTTGAAGCAGGAGTTATCTTTTTGCAATCCAAAACAGTGTATTCCAGGGAGAGGGAACAGAATACATAAAGGTATAGTGTCATTACTGAGCATGATATATATGGAATGGAAAAAAATAGTTCCCTTTTTTTGTGTGTGTCAAGAGAAGTAAAAGATAAGTTTGGAGGCTTTGTAGGAATCAAATGTGAAGATTACTACATGCCAAACAAAGGCAGAATTCTGGGCAATTTCTGCATAATAGGAGAAAAATTACAAAAACACTTATGATGAGAAAGCATTGAACATGAACAAAAGTGGAAGATCTTGGTGAGAAATGAGACCTTTGTAGGAGATACTGAGAGCCTGAAGTAAGAAATGTCTTAGAAATGGAGAAGGGAGAATATAAATAAGAATCATTTAGGAGGAAAATTATCAGAATTTAATAATTAACTGTGGTCAGTAGAGAAAATATTTTAAAATGTATTATTGGGTTTTGGCTTGGGAAATAAGTATATGTTTACCAAGATATAAAGGTAGATATTTGAAGAAAGAAAGATTGCAAATGTTTTTTATAGTTGTTAAATTTGAGGTGCCTATGTAACAGCTAGCTTTTGGATTGAACCAAGTTAAATTGACATGTTTAGCTCAAAAGAGTCAACAGAAATTCCATATTGGTCAAACTAATCTCCTGTATTCATGATTCTGCAGCTCAGGAGAGAGATCTGGGCTGGGAATATAAATTATGCACTCCAGTCTTACAGAAAACACAGGCTTTCTCTTAAGAGAATTAGTGTAGGGGTAAGATTATAGGCTTGATATGCAACTTTGGAATCACTGTTACTATAGACAAAGGAAAAATATGACAAAAGGCCATCATTGTCTCCATTCTCACATGATAGACCTCACTGTTTAGTCATAGCACTTTTTCACCTGAGCCCAACTTTATCTTTACAGTCTTTGTCTACCCTTGGACCATCCAGGTGGCCACCATCCGGTCAGCCAGAACTGCTCTTGGAAGTCTCTGTTATCATCCTGTGTGATCCAAAGTGAAGGATCTGACTAGTAATGGGTTATAGGATTAATGTTTGATTTGGGAGTGACTGCTTAGATGGGATATACTTAAACTTCAGTGATTTCAGTTAGCACAATTTAAAAAAAAATTTTTTTTCTAATTTGCTTTAGCAACACTCACCAGTTCATGCACAAGGGAATGGGAAACTGTCTAGGTTTTTTGCAAAAAGATGAGACAAATGGACAGAAAGATGAGGATGTTGATGGTATTGACAAGTGATAGATGGAGGTGATGATAGTGGAGTCTGGGCTGGCTAAATGAGGACAATTACCTAGAAAAGAGGGGAAATTGAAGCACTGGAGAATGGAGTTTCAGAGTATGTTAATGAGAACAAGAGGGTGAAAGACTCAAGAGACTGTTTTAGAGAATGAAACAGAGCTAAAGAACGCGAGAAAGCAAGAATTGGGACAAAAGTATGACCTTGGAAATGGTCAGATAAGCAATATTAGAGGTTAAAATCATGTAAGTTAAAGGTGCTAAGGAACAGTTTGTTAGCCATTCCCAGAAGGAGGGCTGGATTTGGAGTATGGACAAAGAATGTGAAGTACTAAAGTCCTTCACAGATACGGGTAAAGTATTGGGACATCAGTAGAAAACCACATGGGTTTTGACAAAGGAAGGGATTTTGCCTAGGATGTAAATGAAGTAGGCTAAAAATGGCAAATGGGATCTAGATAAATGCTTCCTTTGCCCCCTTGTAGACAAGGATCCTAGAACACTATTTTCAAATGTTGATAACTATGATCTACAGTAGAAACTTCATTAAAGTAGCACATACTTCACATACATACATGAAGGCATGTACACATATGGTATAGCCTAAATGATTCCCCATATTTACTAATTACGACATGTGGTGATGGTTTCTCTTTTAATCTATCCTCTTGTGTTTTATTTGAACGCTGGAGGTAACACACTATTGGGGGTTTCAACATGTATGAGTGGGTTTATGACCCGCATCTTAACAAACTGAGCTGGAGTGTGAGAGGTGGAGGAGAGCTTGTCAGATGTGTTCCTCTTTCACAAAGAAAAAAAAAGTCTTTGGGTGTAAAAGGATGAGAGCACAAAGAAGCACAGAAACATAGCATCAAGGGAGATAGAACATTGAGATATGAACCCAGAGTATCACCTGTGCTATAGTGTGTAGGGACTCTTTAGAATCTCAGAATATCATGGACAGTGAAAAAATGGTTGACCCTGATCCCAATGAAAGAAAATAAAGAAAACAAATGATACTTATACTTCATATGATTTTGAGAATTCGAGGAATGGGATTGACTAGTAAGAATAGACGAAAATTGATGAATGTGGTTAGAACTCCCTGAGCTGCTCAAGAAGTAGAGATTTCTAGACCTATATGAAATGAAAATTTAAAAAAACAAATGTATGAGTATGGAAGTGAAAAAATATAGCTGTGAATCAGATTTTAGAAACTGAAGGGCATCATGGTCAGCAGAACCCCCACCGAAAAAAGGAATGGTTTATTAATTCATTTTTTGGTACTGGCTATACACTTTATATATAATGTGTCACTTATTCTGCATAACACCTTTACTATCATGACCACTTACACATGAAGGGACTGTGTAACTTGCCAAGGTTACATAGGTAGTATAATTATGGTGGCAGTTAGACAGACTTGATTGCTAACAATGGTTATGAAGTTATGGTTTGTAGTAGGAAAAAGATACAGTACAGCAACAATATTAAAGTTAGGATATGCACCCAATTTTGATGAAGACGTGGAACAAGTATAATGCTCATACACTACTCTCAGGAATGTAAATTGGCACAGCCACTTTGGAAAATTGGTAGTATTCCTTAATGCTGTCCTGTCCAATATAGTAGTTAATAGACACATTTGATTACTGAATACTTGAAATGCAGCTAGTCTAAATTGCTGTGCATATAAAATATACACTGAAGATATGTGTAAAGAATGTAAAATATATGATAATTTTCAGTGATGACATGCTGACATAATACTTTGGATACACTGGGTTAGTAAAATAATTAATTTCACTTTTTTAAATACTTCTTTAATGTGGCTACTAGAAAATTTTATATTACACATGTGACTTGACTTGGACTAAATTTCTCTTGGACAGTACTAACCTAAAGATTATTTCATTCCTGGGTATGTTCCCAACAGAAAGGTGTATGTATGTGCAGTTAACAATATTTATAGCAGCATTATTCACAATAGCTAAAATCTAGAAACAACCCAAAAGTCCTTCGACCATGGAATGGATAAATGGTGGTGTGATTATAATATGAAATATTATTTAGCAACAAAAATGAATAAACTACAACTATAAGCAACAACTCCAACAACATCAAAAGGTAAGGAAGGATAGGACAGAGGCAGCCTCCAGCACACTGTGTAGAGATAGCAATGACAGACTTCAGTTACCTTCCTTCTACAGACTACACTTGAAGGAACCTTTTATTTGGATCAGAAATGTGTGCACAGGAACACCTTGGAACCAGGAAGATAAAAATAGCGTTTCAGCTGTGGTCTTTTAGATCTATATGAACAGCAGGGTATATTTCTTGCTATAGAACCAATTTCAAGGGCAGAACCTTTCAGGGGTCTCTCTGAGATCAGGTGTAAGTCATCAATCTCACTGTTACCAATAAACAATGCTGGCAAGCTGATACAAACCACCCTGAAACTTCTCAGACCCATGATTACTGAACAACACTACTGGTCTGTTTTAAGCCAATCCAGAGTCAGTGCTATGCAGCCACATTTCACATTTGAGTGAAATAGCTCAGGTCACTTCCAGGCCTACTCTGAAATTAACCTTCACAGGACATCCAGTAATCAAAAAAACCTGTACTAGATTTCATTTTTCCCCTTATAAACCGCTAAATTAATATGATGCTGCATTGCTAAATTTAAAGTAACTTTGTCTTAGTGTCAGATTTACCGAGTTAGTTACAACTGTACTGAAGAGCATACTTCTGGAGTGCTGATTTGTGTTCAACATAGTGTGACTTGGTTATACCTAGAAACCAAATCTTATCCTGAAAGAAGACAGAAAAATTCACCTTTATAATCTCTTCAAGAAACAGAATTACCATAGTTCCATTAAGTGTACTTAAAAACTAAATTAGATAAGGCTTGCAGATTTTACATTTCATAGCAACTTATCAACTATATTTTTTTATTCTGGAGCAGTGCTAACAAAACTTTCTGCAACAATGGAAATCTTCTATAACTGCATCGTCCTATATAGTAGCGACTAATTGCTTTTGGTTATTGAGTGTGCACTTCAAATATATGGCAAATTTGAGGAAGTAAATTTTTATTTTTATTTAATTTTAATTATTTAAAGTTAAATAATCATATGTGACTAGTGGTTACCTATTGGGTAGGGCAGCATATTACTTTGCCATAAAAGCAAGTCAATTTGACCAGTTCCAAAACCTGTTACCAAATAGTTGTGCTGTGTGTGTGTGTGTTCTCACAAAAACACCACCACTGATTACTGTTGAACTGTCAGTTGCTGGATTGGGATGGTTAATTAGAACAACAAGCAAAACTAAATGTAACAGTCAAGTCTTTGTTTACTTACTATACCAGTATGGAGAAGAGGCAAAAGAGAAAGGCACTGGTTCCTCAATGTTCTATTTCCCTGAAGAATGGCACCAGACAGCGGTCATATGATATGCAGCACAGATTGGGGGAATCATCTCACTGGAGAGGAGTCCTGAATAAAGGCTCCTGGCTTTTTATTGACCAGGGAACTGGGGGAAGGAGAGATGGAAGGGCTGGGAGTGGAACAGAAGTGAGTCAAGAGTGGGAAAAAGTGCCTCAGCCAAGGCACCCTCATAAAGTAGTCTGGGTGGAGGTACTGGAGCGTATTTCAACTGAGACCCCAGTAAGAAAGCCTTTGAATGGAGCTGCCTGGGCTAAGAATGCAGTTATATGAATGAGCATGGCTAGTCCAAAGAGAACCTGAGTCCTTGACTGCAACTCCCCAAGAAAATTGTAATGCCTTGGCTGTGCAATGAGTCTAAGGTGGGATGGGTAATTTTCCCCCATGAGGCCTGCCAGGCAAAACCTTGTAATTGCCTATGGTCAGAAATGAACAATCACATAAATGACCTGTGCCTTGGATGGAACTCCTCAAATGAGTAGTTCCTAGAAGGAAAAAAATTACATACTTATGTCATAAATATGAGCAATGCGAGATCCCCAAAGACAAATCTATAAAATGTTTTGGGAAATTCACAATTAATTTGTTATTGTTATTTCATTTTAGGTCCTTGGCTATTCTGGATTTATTTTGGTACTACCAGTTTTCAAGTCCATTTCTCTGTCCCATTTCTTTCCTAAGGAAGATGTTTCTTCTGGATTAAATGTAGAGCCTGTATCATAGTAACCATCCAAATGCAAACTATCAGCAATGTTGCTTTGTCTAAGAAATAGCTAGAGGCTGTCATGTTTAAAACTTCATCGGGCTGGTAGTCCCCAAGGCAGCTTCTGTCAATGTTCTATTAAAATACATGTGAAGTCAGGTCCATACTACCCAAAGCAATCCAAAGATTTAACGCCAACAGTTTTTCACAGAATTACAATAATCTTAAAATTTGTATGGAACCACAGAAGACCCTGAATAGCCAAAGCAATCTTGAAAAACAAAGCTGGAGGTATCACAATCCCAGATTTCATATTATACTACAAAGCTGCAGCAATCAAACAGTATGGTACTGACACAAAAATATACCCATAGATCAGTGCAACAGAGTAAGAGCCTAGAAATAAACTCACACATTAATGGTTAACCCAATCCACAGAGGAGGCAAGAATATACAATGGAAAAAAAGACAGTCTCCTCAACATCTAATGGTATTGGAAAAACTGGACCACTTTCTTATAGCCTATATAAAAATAATCTCAAGATGGATTAAAGATGTAAATGTAAGACCTGAGACCATAAAGCTCTGAGAAGAAAACTGGCAGGAATCCTACTCATCAGCTGTAGAAACATTTTTCTAGATATGTCTCCTCTGGCAAGGGAAACTAAACTATTGGGACTATACCAAAATAATAAATCTTCTGTACAGTGATGGAAACCATAACAAAAGGCAGCCCACTGAATAGAAGATATTTATAAATGATGTATCTGATAAGGAGTTAACATCTAAAATACATAAAGAATTTATACAACTCAACACCGAAAAGAAATCAATGAAAAAATGGGCACTTTAGGGAGATGCAAATCAAAATGACAATGAGCTGTCACACCTGCCAGAATGGCTAAAATCAAAAACATAAGAAATAAATTGTTGGTGATGATGTGGAGAAAAAAAATGAACTCTCAATGCACTATTGGTGGAAATGTCAATTGGTATAGCCACTGTGGAAAACGGTATGGAGGTTTCTTAAAAATTTAAAAACAAATACCATATGATCCTGTAATTCCACTACTGGGTATTTACCCAAACAGAATGAATACACTCATTCGAAAAGATATATGCACCCCTATGTTTATTGCAGCATTATTTATAACAGCCAAGATATGAAAGCAGTCCAGGTGTCTATTGATAAATGAGTGGATAAAGAGGATGCAAAAACTATATTATAGAATATTAGCCATAAAACTAAGATCTTGCTATTTGCAACGACAGGCATCAACCTACGGTGTATAATGCCAAGTGAAATAAGTCAGAGAAAGACAATACCATGTGATTTCACTCATATATGCACTTTAAGAAATAAAACAAATGGACAAAGAAAAAAAAGGTAAAAATTAGACTGTTAAATACAGAGAACAAATTGGTGGTTGCCGGAGGGGAGGAGGATGAAGGGATAGGTGAAAAAAAAAAATACATGTGAGAACAAACAAAATATTTGAACTCACAACACTGAAAATTAGGACAAAGAGGCAACCCATTTCTAAAATTAGGAGATTTCCCCCTAACTATAGGGCTGAGGGAAGAACTGGATTGAAGTGCATTACCAGTGGCCCACATTTGATTGCCTCATGTGACATATTATTTCTCTATCCTCTTTCTTTACATGCCAGAAATATGACCCGCCATCATACTAGTAGTGTATGGCTACCCTTTGAGATAGCCAGAGTACAAGTTTCTAACTTTGTATAGTTACAGTTTAATATACATAAAACAAATGAGTGGGCAGACAGTAGAGAAAGGAGATAGGGTCAGTGATACTGTGCATGTTGGGAAGAATAATCCTCATCCATCTTCAGGTACTGAAGATGAAGGTGGAAAGAGCTGTGGGAGCAAAGCTGGACGTTCTGGGAAATTAAGCTTTTCATCTTCATTAGTTCAGAGCTCAGCTCATCTATACTAGAGGAAGCTTATGAGCGAGAACTGGGCAAGGAGTTACACATGTTAATCTGTTATCCAACTAATAAACTCCCAGATAGCAAAGCATTAACTAAATCTCTCCCTAATTTCAGAATGGGTAAACAATTGTATACATCACAAGGACTATAAAAATATTGTAAAACAAACTAAGCTTATTCCAGAGATTTAAAATAATGTCCCTTTGGTGGTCAGATGAAAAATAAAGTACTTTGGATTCAACAGGGATAGAAATAAATACTGAGAGTGCAAGCTGAAATTAAACCAACAAAATAAGAAGAGGGAGAGAAAAGGAAATATTAGGATGAAGGGAATCTGAAGATGGAATTTAAAAATTACTATCTGTGTAAGAGGTAGGAAAGATTAAAATTGACATTTTAGACAAAGACTTTTGAGAAGACAAAATTGTCCCTGAGAAGGTAGAGGAAAAGGTCAAGGAGATGAAATGTTGATGGAACAACTAAGAAATGTGGAGGTCAGAGAACCTACGTAGATAAATTCTGTCAACATAAATAGCATTGCGGTATAAAGAAAGGATGCATTCCTGTAAATTTATTTATAGAGTACTGTTCTGGATTCTGGGGATACAAAGGTAAAGATTATGGAAATGTTTGCTTTTATGATAAGAGGGACAGAAAATAAATGAAAAGATTTTTTAAAGAAAGGAAATTGTAATTATTAATAAGTGCTACAATTAGGACAACACGAGTGATGTGATGCAGGACAAAGTAATCAGAGGTCACGTAAAGTTGGGTGGTCAGGGGAAACTCCTCTGAGAAGACTGCCCTTAAATCAAGGCAAGAGAAATAAGCAGAAAAAGGTCAGGGACAGGAATAGTGAGGAACATTCTGGAAAGAAACAATAGCTGTTGACAAGATCCTAAGACTAGAACAAGCCGGTATATTCTAGAAACTGAAAGAAGAACCTGTATTTTGACTACATTAAGCAAGAGACAACAGAAGCAGATCATCTAGGACTCAGTTAGCCAGGATGAGGACTTGGGATTTAACTACCAGTACTCTTGTCATTAGTACTAGAAGACACTGAAAGATTTTTAGTATCAGGATTGACAAAAATAAGACTAAATTTTTAACAAAAGATCAGGTAAGCTTCTATGGAAGAATGGAACACAGGGGAATATCTAAGATTTTTAAAGAAGTTACTGAAGTATTCTAGGTAAGATATAATACACCAGCATGTTAGCAGTGGAGATGGAACGAGGTAAACTTATTTAGAGTATGCTTTGAAGGGATAATTCATACATATATTGAGATACTGGATGTGGGATATAAGGAAAAATAAGAAACTGAGGTTCCAGGCTTTTGTCCCAAGCTGCTGGAGGGATGGTCAAGTATGTGTGCTGGAATCCTGGTTAAGTTTGGGATCCATATTAAAATTATGATGCCTCTGAGATATCAGTGGAAAGAGTAAATTAACTATTGCGTCTAAGTCCCTAGTGCTCAAAAGAGCCCTCTCGACTAGAGATCTAGATATTTGTGAGTGATTAATAGATAAAAATCCAGTCAGGAAAAATACACAGTCTACCATCAAGTAAAACAATCTGTTCTATGAGTCTCTGCATTATTAAGTATCAGAATCTAATAGATTAATATATGTAGAGTATGGAAATAAAATTATGGACCAATAACAGCTTGTCAAGTTATGAGCATACATGAAGGCAAGAATAAGCAATTCCAGTTATGTACCAACTATAAAAGTATTATACCTTCTATCCCCACTTTTAAAAGAGAACACTTAAAGTCATGCTTCCGAGTAACTGAAAATGAATCAAAATTTAGTACTCAGTAAAGATGATGCTATGGTTTTATACTCCCCTTCTAGAACTAGATCCTAAAAAAATAATCTGAAATATGGGTGCAAATTTATGCACAAAAATGTTCATGTAGAATTTTTGTTAATAATGAAAATTATAATCGATGTTAGGAGAATGTCCATATGGTGGAACACTAAGAAGACATTGAAAATTATGTTTATGAATAATTTAAATTATGTAGAAAAATGATTATGAAACACTGTTAAGTGGAAAAAAAAGCAGGATGCCAAATTATAGGTGCAGTATCATCTCTGTCAGTATGTGTAGAAAAACATCCTGGAAGAGAAAAATTTTAATATTATCGGTGTTTGCCTCTGGGAGACGGAATTACTTTTCCCATTTCATTGTTATATTTTGTACTATGTAAGACTTCTAAATCAGTATTACTTACATAAATAGAAAATTATATTTAAAAAGTTTAAAACTAAAAAAAAGGTTTAAAACTTGAAAAGGCAATAAAAAGTCTATGGAAACATGGGATAATTGATATAAGGCCTAGTTAAAAAGCAGAATAAAAATTTAGTATGAATTACTGTCTCAAATATAAAAAAAATAAGTAAATATATGCATGTGGAGACAATCACAAATAATGTCATCAGTGTCAATAAGAGTTGGAGAATACTATGAATTTAAAGTGACTTGTGAGTCAGGAAATAAACACAAAATTCCAACAGTACTGCTGGAACTCCCTTTAAGACTATAAGTTTATGAATGCAGAGATTATTGCCAAGAAGGAAGAGTTTAAATAGAGCATAGGTAGTGAAGAGAAAAAAGAAAATGAGAACAGGCAGAGCTCAGGAAAGAAAAAAAAAAAAAAAAAAAATTCCCAGAAAGAGAAAGCCCAACACTAAATGCCAAAACACTGAACAGAAATTAGAGACTTATAGTTCATAACACTGGCCGGAGCATTACTACTGGGAAAGAAGATGTAACCTGTCTCTACCTGGTAGTAATGGGGGTAAAAAATGGAAGAGGGAAAAGTATAGGTCCTCCAGGGGCGCCTGGGTGGATCAGTGGGTTAAAGCCTCTGCCTTCAGCTCAGGTCATGATCTCAGGGTCCTGGGATCGAGCCCCGCATCGGGCTCTCTGCTCAGTGGGGAGCCTGCTTCCCCCTCTCTCTCTGCCTGCCTCTCTGCCTACTCGTGATCTCTCTCTATCAAATAAATAAAATCTTTAAAAAAAAAAAAAGTATAGGTCCTCCAAAAACAACACAGAGCCACGAAATAAGCCAATCTACTCCCCTCCTCCATCATCAATGACAACCATTAGTGAAGCTACATGTCACTATACTGGCAGAAGAAAATACTCTTAAGGTAAGAACCCTGTCCATAAATGCCTCAAAATAGAAAAACAAAATCAGAGCAATTCCATATCAAACTACCCCAAAAAAGAAAACAGAAGGCAGTTCATCTGTTAGAAAGTTTCCTATGTTTTCAGCCAAAAGGAGAACAAAACAGTCTCAAATAAATTAAGTAGTCTTATACAATCAGTTAGGCACATTAAAAAACTAGACTCTGAATTCAAGAATTAAGAACAAAAATATACAAATCCAAAAGAATGTGATGTTCAATGAGAGTTAATAGAATTCAAGAAAGAAATTGAAAATTTTTTGAGTATCAGAAATGAAGATAACTTTCTTTAATAAGTCACATTGAAAGAAAGCAGAAAAATAACCATAAATTTAACACAACAGCAAATAAATGAATGTTAGGAAAGAAGTGGTTAAAATGGAAGACATGCAAAGAAAATGTAACTGAAATCTAGTAAGAGAATAACAAAACAATGGAACTTATATGACAATAGCTTAAAAATCTTCAAACAAAATTCAAATGTGTATATGGACATATTGAAAGAACTCACTGTGCACCTGGAAAAACGTGGGTCAGAGTAATCACTCCATGACATACTAAGGTAAAATTATAGGCTTTAAAGACAAATACTTTGTGCCTGCAGGTAAAATGACCAAATTATTTGTAAGAGTAAGAAAGCAAGATGGGCACCCAAAATTTCAAGAGCACATCAGCTATAGCATGGTGGTGGTGGTAGAGAAAGACTTTCAAAAAATCTCAAGAAAATATAGTGTGAGCCAATGATGTCACCTCTAGCTGACCTGTTCTTCAAGTATCAAAAGTATGAAATCCTCTGAAGAAGTCTTTTAGAGGATGAGCTCCACCCTGGAAAAACTCAACAACAGTAAATATGTAACATTTAATTTTAGATCTAAGACTAAAAAAGGATCAAGGACATGGTAGAAGAATAATATATAAACATTTCTGAAAGGTACGGAGAATGCAACTAAGAAACGGGAGGAAAAGGAGAAAGGATAAAGTAGAAATACGACACATTAATTGTTATGTAAGTAATGGCTGAATATCAAAGAATGCCAGTTATGTACGTATGTATGTATTTTGAGAGAGAGAGAGAGAGGACGAGAATCTCAAGCAGACTCTCCACTGAGCACAAAGCCAGAAGCAGGGCTTGATCTCACAACTGTGAGATTATGACTTGAGCCAAAGTCAGGAATAGGACGCTTAATTGGTTGAGCCACCCCAGGTGCCCAAAGAATGCCATTTAAAATTGGCGATGCATATAGAAAAAAGATTAAATTAGAATGGGATATTAAGGGCGCTACTAAAATATGACTACAAAAGTAATTACTATTTTAAAATGTACAATTTTCAGGGGTGCCTGTGTGGCTCAGTTAAGTGTGTGACTTTTGATTTTGACTCAGGATCTCAGGGTTGTAAGATTGAACCCTGCTTTTGGCTTTGCGCTCAGCAAGAAGTCTCCCGAAGATTCTCTTTCTCTTCCTCTCTGCCCTCTCCTGCCCCCCGCTCAAATAGATAAATAAATCTTAAAAAAATAAGATAAAATGTACAAACTTCACTAAATACCCCAGCAAACACATAATGGTGAGAGGAAACACATTAAATATAATATTCACAGTAAGTATGATATAAAGTGATAGAGCAGAGTTGAGACAAAGCATATCAATCATGTCAGTAATTATGAATGACCTCAAATCACTAAATGATTTTTTTTTTTAAAGGAAATGATTTTTAAACTGTTAGAAAAACCTAACCATATATATGGCACCTTTGAAGTCGAAATGGTTAAAAATAAGCTGGGTAACTGACAGAAGAAACCAGATAGAAAAAAAAAAAGAAAAGAAGAAAGAAAACATTCAGTGAGGTAAAGGATGCTTTTTATTGCTAAAAGTTATGATTTTTCAATGAAGAGTTAACAGATATGAATATCTATGCAAGACATAATAAGATTCCATGAATCCACACTGGGAGGTATTCAGATTGATAGATATGATAAATGATAGATAGGCAGGCAGAGGAAGTGAGGGAAAGCTTTCTTATGAAATGTCAACTAATATGAAAGAAATAATGTATAAAATTACAGTTTTATAGTTATCATAGTGAAAACTACTGCAGGAAAAAATATTCATTTAAAGTTAGCATCCTGGAGGAGGATCAGGTTTGATGGGGATAGGATATTGACACAGTCTTAGAATTAACATAAAATTTATATAGTAAAATTACATTACTGCATGCAAACTATACTGTTTGCATTATCTATACTAGATAATCCCTTAATGAAGTAAAGTATAAATGTATATCATATATCTTGTAATTTGACACCTTAAAGACCAATTCTAATTGAGGGCCACTCTCTAAAATACTGCCCTTATTCTTGAAATACATCCATGTTATGAAAAATAAAGACTAAGAATAACTGTTCCAGATTAAAGGAGAGTGAAATATATCAACTAAATGGGAAAAAACTCCTGGATCTGTCTTCAACTGGAAAAGAAATTCTATAAAGGATATTATTGAGATAAGTAGGAAATGGCCGGTAGGTTAGATAAAGTATTGTACTGAACTTAAATTTCCTGAAATTGAAAAATATAAGAGCTGTAGAGAACAGTAAAAAGAGGGCAATGCGGAGGTGATTGGTGGTAGAGTGAGTCAATGCTCACTCTTGAATACACACTCTAAGAATTACTAGAAGTTCTGGTTTAATCCAGTTTCTTGATACATTCTTGTTTGATAATATGGAGCAGCTCAATTTCCTATTCCTATATTATGACCTGAACCTAGAATGCAAACATGTTCTTGCAACTTCACTGAGTTGGAGTGTTTGGGCTCATCAGTGAAGGGGAAGACTTAAAACCCATTCCCACCAGTAATCGGGCCAAACAGCATGATTCTGAGGTATCTGGAGGGACATTTCCCTAAATATGGACATTCTAAAACAGAAAACACATCAATCTGTCACAAACCTAGAAATACAAATACTTTGTGTGTGGTTTGAAATATCCCTGCTTTCAATACGGAGGAAAAACATGAGAAAAATACATATGTACAAGCATGAAATGATCCCATCATTTCTACTGTTCCGACAATTTTATATGTGAAATCAATTTTAATGCATTAATTTTTGTTCTTTTATTCAAGAGGCATTCGTTGAGTCTTTTTAGGTGTTAGATGTCAAACTGAAATGCTTCTGAATATTCCTGAATTATTTTTCTTCTCTCCATTTCTAGTACTGGTTCAATCCTTCATGGGTAGTGACTCAAGTACTTCCTAACTGTGAGGGCTACTTAACTTTATCTCTCATATCATCTTCCAACATGTTACCTTGAGATTTGTTTTTGTTAAATATAAATCTGACCATGCGCCACCCAGTTTTAAGATTTTAATCATTTCCTCATTCTGTAGGATAAAGCCAGCTAGCTATATCATCATAGTACACATTGTTCTCTCCGAAACTTCCTTTGGTTGGTGTAGAATTACTTTCTGTTCTTGGAACATACCATATCCACATGTATTTTTGCTTAAGTACGCCTCTTTTGGGGGGTTATTTTCCTTATGCTTCTGGGAAACTGAGGCCTTGATCATAATGCTCTTTCTCTCATCAAACAATATGAAGAGGTCCCAGATCTGGGCTTTCATGGCACGTTGTACCTGGCCTCTTCTGTACTAGAATTTGTTTCTAAATTTCCCTTTCTCTCCTAACTGGACCATAGCTTCTGTGATGCAGGCTTCACATCTCATCCCTGTGATCTGTACAGTGTTTGGATCCTATTATAGTTTTAATAAATATTTGTCAAATTAAAAGAGAATATTTACTAGGACTATGTAACTAAGTCAACTGGAGAAGAAAATAAGATGTTAGGAGAATGGTATATAAAAGAAAATCCCCCAAAGACTTCAGAAGCAGGAGCACATGTTGCACAAATGGTCTGAATGCATGTACCGCCCATTAAAAAGTTTCAAATTGTACCTAATGATACTCCATTAACAACACCCAAGATGATTTTGAAAACATTAAAGATGTTGGCCAGAATTAGACATCTGGCTTGAAATAATTCCAGTGGGATACGGACAGGCAATCTCTTTGAAGTAAAAATGTTTATGCAACACAGAAGAATTATCAAATACCCTACCTACTGCCAAAGAGCGGCTGCAGCCAAATATTAAATACTGTGAAAAGAGAAAATGAAGCTGCAGTTCTCTCAATGGGATATAAACCAAGAAAAGCCCTTGTTTCAGACATGTATTTAGACACAAGCAATGCATTCATTCAATAGTATTATCTTTTCACACAAAACAAGATGAGAAAAATGAACAGAAAATACAATTTTGCATTTCAAAAATTTAACTCAGAAATGATAAAGAGGAATTATTGTGAGTAATGCTTTGATTTCAGTCAAGAGGAGTATTAAAAAAGTAAGACTTTAATTACCAAGTATGTAACTTTTTATATTGTTTTCATATTTTTTTTTCTTTTAAGTAGGCCTTTGTGAATACTTCAAATGATTCATTTATTCAAAGTACTTAGGACTATGAGCAGAATGAGAATTTTTTTTCATGGCACGGTTTCTCTTATTTGCATACATAACGACACTTATCTTTAGCAAAGAGGCTTTTGAGAGGTAAGTAAGAAGTAGACAATGTATAGAATTTATAAGCACCATCAGGATATCTTTATACTTCTTTGTCCTCCTCCCTCTGCATTGCAGAATTTGAATCAAGATTCCTTTCAAACTATATTATAAATATATTATATAGTTTTATAATATAAATATTATAAATATAGTGGCTCAATCAACCTCTGATTTGAATAGGCTTCCTGTGCCGTGAAATTATGGCAGGATTATGACTTATTTTATTTGATTAATCATATGACTAGTAACCCACCCACTTCTATGAGTTAACAATCCAAGTTCCTCAGGGAATGTTAATAATAACAGTAATAAGTAATAATACTTAACATTTACTGAGCAATTACCATGTGTTGGTGTTTTATTAAGGGATTTACATATATTTTCTCACAACAGCTCTGAGACGGGGGAAATATTATCTATATTTTATACATGAGGAAAGTCAGTACAGTGTGCTTTGCTTTCCCAAGAGCCATGTGAAGTGGAGAAAAAAGACATGATCCAGTTTTGCCCCAAGACAGCAACATAAGAAGACCGTGAACTCACTTCCTCCATGAATACACCAAATCTATACCTATTTTTAGAGCAATTCCTTCTGAAGAAGAACCAGGGACAGACTGAACAGTTTCTGCATAACAAATGATAAAGAGACCACATAGAGAAGACCAAAAGAGACCAAGACATAGTAACAAGGGAAATCCCCACATCCAACTCTACTGTGTGGAAGGACAGTAGTAAGACAGCAGATTTGTCTGCCCTGGGGCACAGGAAAAAAAAAAAAGCCATTGTTTAGAAGGCAACTAGAAGATAAAGGAAGTAGGCCTAGAACCCTGAAAAGCAGCAGAGGAGTTGCTGGAACTCTCCCTGGGTCAGACGAGCTCGCAAACACTACAGTTTCCTCCCTCTACCTTGACAGAGCTGATGGGAGCAGGATCTGGATGCCATAGCTGGCCTGCTGGCTCAGTGAGTCCTGGGCCCCTAACCCACACCAGCTTAGGATGCACTAGGGCACAGAAAAAAAAAAAAAGTTTATAAGAGCAACTAGAATATAAAGGAGTCAGCCCTAGACCCCTACTACATGGCAGGGCAGCTGTTGGAACTCTTTGGGTCAGAGGGGTTGGTGAATACCACAGTTTGTTTCCACTCTCCCTTAGTAGCATGGATGGGAGCAGCATCTAGGCTTCCTAGCTGGCCTACCACTTAACTGAATCCCAGGCCCTTAGCCTACACCAGCCTAAGCCTTCCCACTAAGGCAGTCCCAGGGCAGTGCACACCAGCACTCCAGGCATTGTGCCAAGGTGACATAGGTACAGAACAACCCAGAACACTCTGGCCCACACCCCTCTGGCTCTAGGTGGCATGTTAGGGCAACTCCAGCACCTAGTGCTCTGGGACCTGCTAGCTCATTCCTGCTTTGGCTCCAGCAACCCTGCTAGAGCACCCCCTCATGGGAGCACACCAGCCTCAGCTCTAGGACCCTACCAGAGTGCTGTCTGCACGGAGTGCCCTGGGACCCTTAACCCACTCCAGCCACAGATCCGCCCAGCCAAAGTCACCAAGTGCACACAATCTATACAGGGAATGACCATACACAAGACCATTTCTTCAAGTTTAGGACAAGTGGCTGCTCTGCCTAATTCACAGAAAAAAAAAAAAAAAAAAAAAACCCACAAAGTGAAGCAAAAGGAGGACAGAGGAATATGCTTCTAACAAAAGAACAAGATGTTATATACAAATCTAATGGTAACCACAAATCAACAACCAGTAATAGATATGCAAAAAATAAAGAGAAAGAAATACCAGTACATCACTGAAGCAAGCCAACTTATCATGAGAGAAGTGAGGAAGGAAGATAGGAACAGAGAAGAACTACACATACAACCATAAAACAAGTAAAAAAAAAAATGGTAAATGCATACTTATTAATAATTACTTTGAGGTAAATGGACTAAATGCTTCAATTAAAAGACACATAGGGGGACAGAATGGATTAAAAACAAGACCATCTATATGCTGCCTACCAGAGACTCATTTCAGACCCAAAGACTTATGCAGATTGAAAGTGAGGGGATGGAGAAACATTTATTACACAAATGGATGTGAAAAGAAACCCTGGGTAGCAATACAACTAGACTTTACAACAAAGACTGTAACAAGAGACAAAGAAGGGCAGTATATAATAATAAAGGGAACAATCCAACATGAATATAAAACAGTTATAAATATGCACCCAATATGGGAGCATCCAAATACATCCAAATACAGAAAACAGTAACAAACATAAAGGAACTAATCGACGATAATACAGTAATAGTAGGGAACTTTAACACCCCACTTCCATAATGGACAGATCATACAAACAGAAAATCAACAAGGAAATAGTGACTGAATGACATGCTGGACCAGATGTATTTAACAGATATATTCAGAACATTGCATCCTAAAACAGCAGAATACACCTTTTCAGGTGCACATGGGACATTCTCTAGAGCAAATCACATGCTAGACCACAAAACAAGTCTCAACAAATTTAAGAAGATTGAAGTCATACCATGCATCTTTTCAGACCACAATGCTACGAAACTAGAAATCAACCACAAGAAAAAAATCTGGAAAGAGCAAAAATATATGGAGGTTAACTAATATGCTAGTAAAAAATGAATGGGTCAACCAAGAAATCAAAGAAATCAAAAATTACATGGAGAGGGGCACCTGGGTGGCTCAGTCAGTTAAGTGTCTGACTCTTGATTTTGGCTCAGGTCATGATCTCAGGGTTGTGAGACTGAGGCTCACATAAAACTCTGTGCTCAACATTGAGTCTGCTTGTCCTTATCCCTCTGCTTCTCTTCCTGCTTATGCACTCTCTCTCAAATAAATGAATAAAATTTAAAAAATTACATGGAGAGAAATGAAAAATGAAAATACAATAGTCCAGAATCTTTGGGATGCAGCAACAGTGGTTCTAAGACGGAATTTTATAGCAATACAGGCTTACCTCAAGAAGCAAGAAATATCTCCAATAAACAACTTAACATTATACATACAGACCTAGAAAAAGAACAAGTGAAGCCTAAAGCAGCAGAAGGAAGGAAATAATAAAGACTGGAGAGAAATAAATGATGAAGAAACTAAAACAAAACAAAACAATAGAAGAGACCAATGAAACCTGGAGCTAGCTGTTTTGAGAGATCAACAAAATTGATAAACCTCTAGCCAGACTGGAAAAAAAAAAAAAAAAAAAAAGCAGTGGGTTCAAATGAAATCAGAAAAGAGAACTACTGCCACTACAGAAATACAAAGGATTGTAACATAATATTATGAAAAATTATATGCTAACAAATTGGACAACCTGGAAGAAATGGATAAGTTCCTAGAAACCTAAAACCTACCAAAACTGAAGCAGGAAGAAATAGAAAATTTGAATAGACTAATGACCACGATGACATTGAATCACTAATCAAAAGCTCCCCACAAACAAAAGTCTAAGACGGGATGACTTCACAGGTGAATTCTACCAAACATTTAAAGAAGAGTTAATACCTGTTCTCTTCAAACTTTTCAAAAAAAATTAATAGAAGAGTTAGGAAAACTGAGCTCATTTTATGAGTCCAGCATTACCCTGATACCAAAAAGACACTATAAAAGAAAACTACAGGCTAATATCCTTGACGAACATAGGTGCAAAAATTATCAGAAAAATACTAGCAAACCACATTCCGCAATTCACTAAAAGGATCATTCACTATGATCAAGTGGGATTTATTCTGGGCGTACAGGATGATTTAATATTCACAAATTGTCAATGTGATGCACTACATTAACAAAATGAAGGGTAAAAACTGTATCATTTCAAAAGATGTGTAAAAACCATTTAACAGAATTCGACATCCATTCATGATAAAAACTCTGAACAAAGTGGGTTTAGTGGGAACATACTCCAACATAATTAGGGCCATATATGAAAACCCAGAGCTAACATCAGTGGTGAGAAGCTGAGCGATTTTCCTCTATGAACAGGAAAAGGACGAGGATGTCCACTCTCACTACTTTAAGTCAATATAATACTAAAAATGTTAGACACAGCATCAGACAAGAAAAAGAAATAAAATGAAACCACATTGTCAAGGAAGACATAAAACCATCACTATTTGCAGATGATATGATACTATACATAGAAAACACTAAAACCTCCACCAAAAAACTATTAGAATAAATAAATTTAGTAAAGTTGCAGGACACAAGATAGACAGAAATCGCATGGATTTCTGCACACTAATAATGAAGGAGCAGAAAGAAAAATTAAGAAAACACTTCCAGTTACAGTTATACCACAAAGAATAAAATACCTAGGGATAAACTTAACTAAAGAGGTAAAGGACCTGTACTCTGAAAACTACAGAACATGGATGAAAGAAATTAAAGATGACACAAATGGAAAGACTTACCATGCTCATGAATTGGAAGAATATTGTTAAAATGTCCATACTACCTAAAACAATTTACAGATTCAGTGTAATCTTTATCAAAATACAGACATCATCTTTCACAGAGGTAGAGCAAATACTAAAAGTGCTATGAAACCACAAAAAATTCCAAATAGCCAGATCAATCTTGAGAAAGAATAAAGGTAGAGGTATCACAATCCCAGATTTCAATATAAACCACAAAGTTTTGTCAAAACAGTATGGAACTGGCACAAAAACAGACATGTAGATCAACAGAATAGAATAGGGAATTCTGTAATAAACCTAAACGTATATGGTCAATTAGTCTATTATAAAGGAAGCACGGATATACAACGGGAGAAAAATAGTCTCCTCAGTAAATGGTGCTGGGAAAACTAGACAGTTAACATGCAAAAGAATGAAACTACTACTCTTTTATACTATACACACACACACACTAGAAAGAAAAAGAAAAAAAACCTCAGAATGAATTAAAGACCTAAATGTGAGACCTGCAACCATAAAAATCCTAGAAGAAATAAGGTAGTAATCTCTTAAACATTGGTTTTAGCAATGTTTTTCTAGATATGTCTCCTTAGGCAAGGAAGATGAAAGCAAAAGTAAACAATTGGGAGTGCACCAATATAAAAAGGAAAAAGAGAAAGGCAACCATCCAGAAAACAAAGAGGCAACTACTGGATGGGAGAAGACATTTGTAAATGACGTATCCAATAAAAGCTTAATATCCAAAATGTGTAATGAACTTACACAACTCAACACCAAAAAACCCCAAATAATTTGATGAAAAAAATGGGCAGGGGACTTGCATAGACATTTTTTCAATGAGGACATACAGAAGGAAGGCCAACAGACACATGAAAAGATGCTCAACATTACCAATCATCAGGGAAATGCAAATTAAACCCACAGTGTGGTATCACCTTACACCTGTCAGAATGGCTAGAATCAAAAAGACAAAAAATACCAAGCATTGACAAGTATGTGGAGAGAAAGGAATCCTCATACACTATTAGTGATAATGTTAAGTTGGTGCAGTAACTATGGAAAACAGTATAAAGGTTTCTCAAAAAATTAAAAGAGAATTACCATATGATCCAGTAATTCCACTGGTGGGTATTTACTTGATGAAAATGAAAACACTCATTTGAAAAGATATATGCACCCCTATGTTTATTGCAGCATTATTTACAATAGCTAAAACATAGGTAACTCAAGTGTCCATCATCTGATGAATGGATAAGGAAGTTGTGATATATACACAATGATATTACTCAGCCATTAAAAAAAAAAATGAGATCCTTCCGTTTGGGACAACATGGATGGACTAGAAAGTATTATGCTAAGAGAAATAATTCAGACAGAGAAAAACAAATACCATATGATTTCACTTATATGTGGAATTTAAGAAAACAAAAGAAATGAATAAACCATAAAAGCAGAAACAAGCCCTTAGATGTGGAGAACAAACTGGTGGGTGCCAGAGGGGATGGAGGTGGGGAGATTGGCAGAATGCTTGAGGGAGTGGAAGGTACAGGTTTTCACTTATGGAATGAATAAGACAGGGGGATGAAAGGAATAAAACAATGGTGTTGTAATAGTCTTGTATGGTGCCAAATGGTAGCTACACTTATGGGTGAGCAAGCATAAGGTAGAATTGTCCAATCACTATGTTGCACACCAAAACAAATGTAACATTGTGTGTCAACTATACTTCAATTTAAAAAAAGCTAAAATAATTGCACCATAATAATAAACACACCAAAGATAACTAAATTTTAAGGAGAGCTTAGGTAAGGCACAAATATATAAAACTAGAGCATAAACAACCAGGGTTTGAATCCAGGTCTCTCTGACCCCTAAACCCAGTGACTTCTTAGCAACATGCTTTCTCCCTTGATGGACTTGTACTCCCACACAAAAATGTGTGAAAAACTTCATAATCTCACCCATTCTCTCCTTTTTCTATCATCATAGCAATTTCTTACTTTCTGGATTCAGCCATAGGCACCCTGGACTAAGGGGTCCACCCAGCTTCTCTCAATCCTGCTGCCACTGGTACATCAGATGGCAGCCAAATCATGTGTTTCCATTTGGGGCATTTTTAAGTTTAACCCTATAAACCTAGGATATATGAAGCTCAAAACTCAAAATGGGAAAAGTATGTCCAGTTTGCCCACAATTTTGAATATGTGCTTGATGGATATATTCAAGTATGCTATTTGGCATTTTCCAAGTATCAAAAATAAAGAATATGCTCCCTTAGAGTTGCCAACATTTGTAATATGCATTCCCAATTTCTTCAACTTCCACACACGATTTTCAAAAATATATTCTTCAGTGATTTTTTTTTTAAAGATTTTATTTATTTGTCAGAGAGAGAGAGAGAGAGAGAGCAGAAGCAGAGGGAGCGGCAGGCAGAGGGAGAAGCAGGCTTCCCACTGAGCAAGGAGCCCAACATGGGACTCAATCCTAGAATGCTGGAATTATGACCTAAGACAAAGGCAGACACTTAACTGACTGAACCACCAGGAATCTCTTCACTGATTTTTTTTTTTTTTTTCTCTGTTCTGCTTATGTCTCTGGCTGGATTAAAAATCTACTTCAAACACTACTTTTTTTTTTTCTTTCCTTCCTTCATTCCTTTCTTTTTAATTATGTTATGTTAGTCACCATACAGTACATCATTAGTTTTTGATATAGTGTTCCGTGATGCATTGTTTGCATGTAACAACCAGTGCTCCATGCAACACATGCCCTCCTTAATACCCATCACCGGGCTAACCCATCCCTCTCCCCCCCTCCCCTCTGGAACCCTCAGTTTGTTTCCTGGAGTCCATAGTCTCTCATGGTTCCTCTCCCCCTCTGATTTCCCCCCTTTCATTTTTCCCTTCCTTCTCCTAATGTCCTCCGTGCTATTCCTTATGTTCCATATATGAGTGAGACCATAAGATAATTGTCTTTCTCTGCTCATTTGTCATTTACAAAGCATTAGTGTTTCCATAAAGATTAAGTTGATTTTATTTTTAAAAATCTAATTTTTTAAAGAAAAAAACGTGTGTAAAAAATCATCCTGTATCTGCACTAGTACTTAGCATTAACCCTTTCCTTAAACATATGACTTAATGGGTGATTTCACTATTACACTTCTTTGTTTTTAAAACCTGTTGCTTAATACTTAATACAAAAGCTGCATCGCTGCATCCATTCATAATACCTTAGTTGTTGCTTAGCAACTCACTCAATTCCTTCTTGGTTTTAGGAGGCTGCACATGTGGAAGGAGAGGATGAAGCCATGGGATGATCTTAAATAAATAAGTGGCTTTCAGTTTTCCAAATATCAAGTGATAATAAAATAGCATGGGTCTTTTAGTCCCCTGTCCGCTGTGGATCTGTCACGGAGGCACAGTGTTCCTACAAATTAATAATGATATATATGTTTCCTGGAAGAGTGTCCTTGATTTTATTCTAGTTATATCTTCTGTTTTTATTTTCCTCTTGTAATATATTTTACATTATGCTTAGAAGGTTCTTAATAAAGTTTCAACAATTTTAATTGTTGTTACCTTTTGGAGACTGTCCTACCATTCAAAGGAAGGAATGAATGATGGGGCACACACTGGCTACTCTTGCAAAGCATACATGGCATCAGTGACTTTTCTATAATAGAAAAAACAGAGGCACCTGGGTGGCTCAGTCGTTAAGTGTCTGCCTTTGGCTGAGGTCATGATCCCAGAGTCCTGGGATCGAGCCCCACATCGGGCTCCCTGCTCGGCCAGAAGCCTGCTTCTCCCTCTCCCACTCACATTCCCTCTGCTTGTGTCCTCTCTCTCTCGCTGTGTCTCTGTCAAATCAATAAATAAAATCTTAAAAAAAAAAAAAATAAAATAGAAAAAACAATGATCACAGAACTTTTATTTGCAGATCTTCGTTTTCATTGTCAGAAACTGAATATTCAGACGATTAGACAAAAAGTTCTAACCAAAACAGGTCTTAGTTATTTGTATCAGTATAGTGAGGATCACAGTGCCTTTCTAGAAAGAATGCTTAGTAGAAGTTTTAGAAACTTCTGTGAATGAATGAAAGGCTTCAGAGAAGAGAAGCTTAGAATGGGTAAGTAAGAATACAAAAACGGTTTAAGTCATTCAACAAGAATGAAATGAGAAAATTTCTAAACATCATAAGCTTTATATGAATAACCGAACCGGAACTGTACTTTTATCCCAGTGGCTTGCTCAGTTTCTAAAAGGTCTAATCTGAAATGTCAAAAGTGAGACCTAATGATCTTCACTGGGTTTCTTAGTTTTAAAACAATTGATGCTAAGAACCTTGTGAGTATAAAGATGGGATTCTCTGAAGACATCCATAGACTGACAGCAATATTAAAAAAAACAATGAAAAACAATGGACAGACAGGTTTGCATCAATTTCAGGAATAAGAAAATTAATTAGGAGCTAATTATGGTACTAATACTTAGAGTCTGTTCTGGATTTCTTTTCAGTCAGAGAAACACATACACAAATACACACCCTGATACATGTGACTGAGATGTACTTGATAATATAGGTCTATATTGAAAAAAGAGCAATTATTTTTAGTTTAACAATAAAGATAGAATGTCTGTTCTTCCACGTGCCTGAGATCTAAAACAATTCACCTCTCCTTCAAGAGGTTCAGTTTCCTCTTATGAAGATGAAAGTCATAACTAGCTACTTGACTGAAGGGCTACTATGTGGTGTAAAGCAGTAGCTTTCAAATCAATTTGAGATTCACAGTGAGACCTATATTTTATATTGAGGTCCAATACACACACATAGGCACACGAGTCTGAACAGCAGATCCTGGAAAGTATATCTGCCTTTCTACATGTAATACAAACCTACTACTTTCTTCTTTTTAAGATTTTTTATTTTTTTGAAAGAGAGGGAGAGCGCGAGAGAACATGAGCAGATGGTGGAGGGAGCAGCAGAGGGAAAGGGAGAAGCAGAGCTTCTCCTCTGCCACTGAGCAAGGAGCCAGACATGGGGCTCGATCGGAGGACCCTGGGGTCATAATCTGGGCCGAAGGCAGATTCTTAACTGACTGAGCCACCCAGGTGCCCCCACCCTACTAATTTCTGTTCTCCTTTGTCTAGTTCATGAAAAGAAAAACTTGTCCCACCTCACTAAATTTACATCTAAATCACTACCGAGTTGCAAACTACAGTTTGAAAAATAGTAAAGCAGAGAGTTACAGAAGCAAGATCTTGTGATGTGAGATGTTTGTACATGAGAGCACTTTTGCACTTGAATCTAATGAATGAAATGAAATTATTTGTTCATTGCATCCACACTTTGTTGAATTCATTAAAGAACTCTGTACATCAGAGAAAATGAGAAAGGAAAAGGATAATTTCCAACCTATTGTTTTGATCTTAATGGTAACTGTTTGATGATTAAATGGTAGCATCCCACCATTCTCGTTTTTCTGAGAATTTAAACAGATTACCAGGAATTAGTATTTTTTTTTAATCATAAGTGATATGAGCATTATTCTATATTTTATAAAATTGTAGCTTTGGGGTTATTGGTTAGCTATCTGAATATACTGTACAATTTTCTCTAATATTATGGTATTTTTATTTTCTCCAATATCCTATGGAAAATAGTTTTCTTTGTCCTTCACATGTACCTGAAGATGAAATAAGGTTTGCTTTCAAAACGTACTTCATGTGCTTGAAATAAGTAATTCCATTTCATGGAGTTATATACTTCTAATGCCTTTTCTACTTTCTGATTTACTTCCATGTCAGGAAAGGATCCTGAAACACACAGTAGGAAAAAGGAGAGGAAAGGAGTGGCTCTCTCATACATACTACTCACTTCTGTACTCCTTAAATAGCTGGGTTATAGCTCATGAGCCTTCATACTAAGATGTTTCTGATCTGGAACTTTCTAAGTTGAAAACATTTCAATTAGTGAAGTTTGTTTCTCAATTCTCTTTCATTATTATTATTATTTTTTTAAAGAATATACATGTTTACGTATACCTGGATGATGGAAACAAATGCATTATAAAATTAAGACAAACTAGAAAATTAAAAGAAAAGTACATCTACTCCCACTTGCTTAAAACAGATCACATTAAAAGTCCACACTGTGAACTTTTCCGGAAGGGTGGAAGACTAAGGTTTTACCTACAACTTCTTCAACACTGTCTCCCCACCAGCACAGCTTTTGTTCTCCCTGGATGAGAACGGAATACAAATGCGTTTCTAAAAGTTGAAACAACAGGGACTCCTTAGTAAGCCAGGAGAGCCCAGAGCTCTGATTTTGAAAATCTAAAGTCAAGGCCTACCATCCTCAGACTGAGTCGAGAATGGAAGGGGGTGAGCAAGGCCTACTCATAGAGCACAGACGCTGTGCAGGGAGCTGGTCTGGACGTGCACCTCACTTTGCCAGAGCTGCTGTGGGGAAGGATGCTGTCAGAATGAAGCGCCACGTTCCTCCCTGAAAATCATTTCTTTGAATGCACATCACCAACCCCTGTTGGACACCCGCACTCTCCAACCCCCTTTCTCCGTCCTTTTCATCTCTTTGCATACATATCTAGTTTAAACTCTATATTTTTCATTGTCCTAAACGTAAAACAGAAACAGGGAGGTCGATAAGCAGGCATGAGGAAGTGCATGGGGAACTTGAGCTCTTCATTTCACAGTTTCAAATTTTAAAAACTTTTCAGTGATTAAAGGTCATTGTCTGGGTCTTAGGTTAAACACATATATAATTATGGTTTCTTTGTGGAGTCCAGATGCCTGATGAATCAGAAAGTGTGGTGTCACCAGGAGCTGGCAGAACCACAGTTAGGGGCCCTCTGACAAAGTTCTTTGTTCAAAATGTTGTTTATAAATTTTTACCACAAAAACGTTAGAGCATTAGACCAGATTGACCAAACCACATAACGGCATACACATAAGTACTCAGGAAGAACTAGCTTTTTGTTGTTATTAATTTTTTCTCCCCATCAGAATTTAGGAGATAGCAGCACTGGCAAGGAAGAGGATGTGAAATTCTTTTTTTTTTCTTCAAGACTTGGTTTCACTGGGCTCTTCTCTGTGAAACTATTCCTAACAGTACTCTCCTGTAGGTAGAGCCATAAATTTCCCTGTACCTTCCCAGTTATCTAGAATATCTTAAACGTAAAATCAGTGTTTGCTAAATCAAGGGATAAGTAAATAAATGAAAGAGGAAAGATGCCAACAAGAAAATAAAATTTATCAAATTAGGTAGGCATTCCTGTTAATTTGATTTTGTTGAATACTGTCAATACAAATATTTTCTTTCGACCCTAAATACCCAAGGATAGAATCAAAAGCTGTTGTTTAATTTGGGATAATAATTATGTGCTTTGTTTTGTTTGTGTAAACTTGACCTTAGTTCTCAACTTTCACATTCCTTGTCAATACCTTAGATTTCAGCTTACCAGGAGTTTTGAGATTTAGCCACAAGAAAGAAGGAAAAGAAAAGGAAGAAAGCAAACAAACAGAAAACCTTTAACTTAGAGCTTCATTTAAAATAATCCTTTTCTCTAGGAAATTGCACAACATATCCAAAAATCCAACATTCCTTTTGTTTCAGAAAAAATGAGTAACTACTTATGCAAAGAACTAGATGTGACTAGATGATAAGTGGGTTTGGATAGTTTTGGATAGTTTTCTCCATGTTAATAATTACATGTATATCTGTCTTTTCTGAATATTTATCAGGGAAGATAATAGATGCATATAGATAATATAACACAAATTGTGGATTCAGTCCATGGTTATCCATGGAGGGACATACAAGTCAACCCAAGACCTTCTTCTCTAGGACCAGGGTTTGGCTCCAGCTCTCCCAGCAAGAATGCCAACAAGTTCTGTGTTTGAGCTGTCATGGTTACTATTTCCCCAGGGTTCACAAAGAGATGATTGCTAATGTGTCTGCTTTACACTTAGCCTATTGGAGAGTTTATAATGAGCTAAATATAAAGTGCATTATTTAATAAGAGTTTTAGGAAGTGACCCTCATTATTAAATATATCGTGATTGCATGCAGAGAACTAAAAATACATGAATAGAAAAAATGAGCCAGCATGATGAAAAGAAATACTGATGTGTTCTTTGGAAAGAGAAAGGAATTCATTTCTAGAGAAATCTAGCATGGGAAAGAAATTAACTGTCTTGAAAATTATGTCAAAATAGGTCTTTATATTTTAGTGTTTATTAGAATCAGAAAGTGCCAATAATAAAGATTACGATTCTGTGGCTTATTTTGAATTTATTATTAAGGTGAATTGTTTTTATTGTAAAAAGTTTTATAAACATTTGCAATATTGTGACCATTGGCAAAGACATAATAGAACCACTCTGTTGACACTTGGAATATGTAGCTTCTAAATGCCCTTTCTTTTTGTAAAAGGATGTGTTCACACATTAATTTGGATAACTACATTAAACTGTATAATTGCTATTATACTCTCAAATCAGTTCTAATTATTCCAGTAGTGATTATTAGTAGAAAATTTCCTTTGTTTTCCTTTTTTTACTATACCCTCTGCCACTCCCTAAACAATTTCTAAAACAACTAAGAGCCATCCCAAAACATAATGAGGCATTATTCTCAAAGTCTCTTACATCTAGTTCCACTTGTATGAGTTTGCTGAAGCAAATCTCTGAGAAGACTCACTAATGAGACAATTTAATGGATTCTTTTTACCGACCTCTGCCTCTGCTTCTGCCAAGTCATACAACCCTGAAATTCTCACCATTCTCCGTATGCGCTACTAGCTTTTCAGGCCTCTGTTTTCTGGAATATTTGCTTCTCCCAAGTCTTTAGCAAAAGCCTTCCTATCGTTATAGGCCCTGCTCAAATGATACCTTGTTGTGACCATTTCAAGATCTCTACCAAGTAATTTCTCCCTCTTTTCCTTTTTCTTAGCATTTCCTTTTGCTCGTCTTCAACAGTATTTTTCAAAGTCTGCCTTGTATTTTTTTTTTAACTGAAATGTAAGTGCTTTAATGGCATGCATCATGTCTTATTCATATCAGCATCCCCTCTAATGTTGCACATGAGTTCCTATAGGTTGCAGTGATTAATAAATATAGTTATAGTAATTTTTTGTATGCATTTTTCTTACTGCTGGATCAAAGTGCCAGATTTAATCTAATGCAATTATGTCATTTATTTCCAACCTCGTTGTAATATCCTTGATGGGAAATTACACATGGCATTTAAAATTATTAACTTATAGTAGGCATTGTATACTCTAGGTATAGTATAACTAGTAAGTAATGAATAAATGTGTTGATTCAACCTGATTTAAAAAGTTTTATAGCAATCAAACACTATTTAAAAGGATAAAGTTACTAAAAGGGGAATCCAATAATCACGAGACATTTGTAAAATATTAACCTTCAGAACACAGTTATGAGATGGGCACTGTTATTTTACACATGAGGAAACTGAGGTTCGGATGGGGTTAATTTCTTAAAGGAAAAAAAATCCAGGAGCTGTCATATATTAAAGACTGCCTTTTTCATTAATTAATCCAAAGTAATGAGTACATATGGTTTTTAAAAAATCAGATAACCCAATGGGCTTCATCATAACAATGAGCAATATTCTGCCCTAACCCTCATTATCCCAGATGCAGCCACCTGTAATCATTTTTTTTAAGATTTATTTGAGAGAGAGAGAGTGTGCACGTGAGTCAGGGAAGAGCAGAGGGAGAGAAAGAGAAAGTCTTAGGCAGACTCCTCACTGAGCGTGGACCTGATGCCTCACAGCCTGAGTCTCACAACGCTGAGATCACCACTTGAGCTGAAACCCAAGAGTCAGATGCTTAACCAACTGTACCACCCAGGCATCCCTATAATCATTTCTTTTTGGTTATTCTGGTGGTTAACTACATTTCTCTTTATAATATGCATATGCTACACTATTTTGATGGACTTTAAGCAATGTAATTCTTTTTCAAAGAACTTTTTTAAAAGACTAAGAATAAGTTATAGAATATTGTAAAAGAAGGATAAGATAAATCCAGTTTGCAAATAACCCAACAGAAAAACCAATTCTTAGAGGAAGAAATACAGTTGTCCACTGAACACAGAAACTATTCTAATCACAACTGGTAATACAAGAAATACAAAATCTATTAGCAAGATCCCATTTTCAACCATAGACTAGTAAAAGGCAAAACTTATAATAGTATCAGGATGCGGGGAACTGGAGACATACATTGTTGAAAGAAGTGTAAATTAGCACAGCCACGTGGGAGGGCACTTTGGTACCATCTACTAAAACAAAACCTTTGCACACTCTGCTGTCAGCATTCCACTGCCTACAAGCGCCTTCACGTGTTAACATGGAGAAGTATATGAGGCTGTTTACTGCAGTGTTACTTATATTAGGGAATTCTGGAAACAACTTCAATATGCATAAATATTGCATATTCAATATGCATAAATATAAATATTGCCTGTTTATATACTTTGCTCTAATTTTATTTGGCTATTTGCATTATTTTACTGATTTTTAGGAGCTCTGAATAAATTTTGGATATTAACGCTTTGCTTTATCAATGTTGCAGATATTTTCAGCTAAGTTCCCACTTACTAACTTTTCCACATTCTTTCTCCTTTCAAAATTTTAACTTGATTCTAGTTTAATTGATATATTTTGGTATTTTTTTTTAAAGATTTATTTATCTTTATTATAGAGAGAGGGCGTGCACACAAGAAGGGTGAGGATAGAGAGAGACAGAATCCTCAAGCAGACTCTGTTCTCAATGCAGAGCCTGACACAGGTTCGATCTCATGACCCTGAGGTCATGACCTGAGCTGAAACCAAGAGTCGGATGCTCAACAGACTGAGTCACCCTTGTGCTCCTGGCATTTGCTTGCTTTATGCATCACTTTTGAAGTTGCCTTTCTTACCTCAAAGCCTGTATTTTTTCCTATTACCTTTATGGCTTTAATTCTTTAATCTCCCTGGAATTCTTATTTTCATGATATTCTGTTATGAAAGGAAGGAGCTCTGTTTATAGTTGTCTCTTACCTCCCAATAATTTCTTGAAATCAAGTCTTAACTAATATAACATATTTAAACCACAATTTCTTTGACAGATTTTGTTTGTTCTGAGTCTATAGACAGCATTACTTTCTTTCTTGTAGTGAAAACAGAAAGTAGACTTCGATGGACTGTTGGCTGTCAGCCTCTTTTGACCCTCTCTTGCTCCTTTGTCCTCTGTGTGCCCGAGGCTCAAAGAGTTCAGGAACTCCATTGAGTTTATTTTCTCTGTCAGCCTTCCACACCTTCTAGGCTGCAGTCTACTCTGTTCTGCTTTTTATTTTTCTCCTAGTGTGTACAAATTAATGAACTGTCTTACTCCTCTTTAATAATGATTTACAACATGTACATTCCTTTAGTATCATTGTAATAAGTGCTATCGAGAGGAGGGAGATAAATGCATACATGGGCCCACTTTCTAAAAAAATATCTACCACAAACTGCTTAAAACTGTCACTGCATCACTTCTTAAGGTCAGGTAGGTTTACCTGTGTTCTTACTGGAAAAAAATTATAAAAGAAGAAATTTATTTGTGCATTTAAATAAAATATCTTGGGGCGCCTGGGTGACTCAGTGGGTTAAAGCCTCTGCCTTCGGCTCAGGTCATGATCTCAGGGTCCTGGGATTGAGCTCCGCATTGGGCTCTCTGCTCAGCAGGGAGCCTGCTTCCCACTCTCTCTCTGCCTGCCTTTCTGCCTACTTATGATCTCTCTCTCTGTGTCAAATAAATAATTAAAAATTGTAAATAAATAAATAAATAAAAAGTATCTTAAAATTTCCACTATTTGAGCTCTAATTGTTCCTTAGTAACAAGATGTGATTGTTTTCCTCAATTATATCATCATATATTTAATCAGGATTCAGCTAGACTTTTTTTTCAAAGCTATTTATCTCTAATTTTTGATTCCTTAAAATTGACCCAAGCCATAGAGTTTCTAATGGTTACTCACATCACCAAAGAAAAACAAACTCAGTTAATATAAAGGCTTCATAGAAATTATTCAGGCTCTATTTTCTGAACTTGTCTTTCTCATCTGTCTCAGATGCTTTCCTGCTGCTCCCCTGGTCATTGCCTCACATGCTTCCCTCTATACCCCGGCTGGGTGGTGATACCCTGCTGACAGCTGGAACTCTATCACTGTCATCATGTGGGACACCATTCCAACCTAAGGCATCTCAGCTGCCAACTACTTTTCTATTGTCATTCTCTACCAACACTCATTGTTATGATCAAGGGCATAAGTGACACCCTGATTAGCACAAATAGACTAAAGAGGAAGCATAGCCCTACACAAACTGCAGCTACCTAGCTTTCGGCCAATTTCAAAGCAGTTTATAGTCACATAAAACAACACAAGGATCAGTGAATGACTCCTACAAAGCTCATTATGTCATCTTACAGATTTTTACTTTCTCTTCAAAGAATGGGTGCCAGGGTATTTGCTCTTTAGTTTACACACATTGGAATGTATGTATAGGAGTTTGGAATGAAAGGAGAGGATGGGAGATCACATCAAAAATGAGAAGCCAAAAGCAGAAAGACCTAACTGATCCACACCATTAGCTCGCTTGGAGCTGTCCCTAGTTCCAACTTCAGCACTGACCTATGGATAGTAACATGGAAAGAAGAGAGAGAATCTGTAGTAGGGAGAATATAGAATGTAAAGAAATTTTGCCTTGTCAAGTCAAGTTGTGGGTGAGGGATGCCCACCCCAGCAATATCCTTCCTATTTGTGTCTTTTTAAGTTTTTCCACAATTTTTCTCCCTCGTTCCTCAGGAACTGGATCCCACCAGTACTTTCCTCATTTCTCTTGTCCCAGGGAAAAGTAAAATAAACACCCTCACTTTAGTGTTGGTAATTATTTTGCTTAAGGCAAGAAACACTCTAATCTTAAAAAATACATGTTTTAGTAGAATAAAATAGAGATCCCAGAAATAAGCCCACACATATATGGTAAAATGACATGCCAAGACCATCAATGGGAAAAGACAGTATTTTCAACAAATGGTATTGATAAAACTGTGTATCAACATATAAACAAATGAAATTGGGTGCTTACTTTGCACCTTGTATAAAAGTTAGCTCAATATGGATCAAAGATCAAAATGTAAGAGCTAGAACTGGAACTCTAGAAGAAAACATTAGGGGAAGAGCTTTATGGTATTGGATTTGGCAGTGATTTTTTTGGATGGGACAAGATAAAACACAGGCAATAAAAGGAAAAGAAAAAATAGATAAATTGGACTTCATCAAAGTTAAAAACATTATTTTGCATCAAAGGATACTACTTAGAAAGTAAAAAGTCAACTCACAAAATGGGAGAATATTTATAGAGTATATTCTGATAAGGGATTAATATCCAAAATATAAATAACTTGTACAACTCAATGACAAAAAGCAAATAACCCAATTTAAAAAAAAAATAGGTAAAAGACTTGAATAGGCCTTTCTCTGAAGAAGAGAAACACCTATAAGGACATGAAATGCCAATAAGGACATGAAAAGATGCTCAGAACGCCATATAAGGACATGAAAAGATGCTCAAAATCACAAATCATTACAGAAATGCAAATCGAAGTCATAAGGAGATATTACTTCATTAGGACAGCCATAATGAAAAGAACGAAAGAAAGAAAGAAAATAACAAGTACTGGTGAGGATATGGATAAATTGGAATCTTTGTGCATTGCTGGTGTGAATGTAAAATGGTGAAGCTTCTATGGAAAACACTATGACAACTGCTTAAAAATTTACACATAGAATTACCACATGATCCAGCAATTCCACTTATGTTACTCAAGAGAAGTGAAAGCAGGGACTCAGATATTTGTACACCCCAATTCATAGCAGCATTATATACAATAGTCAAAAGGTAGAGGTAATCCAAGTGCACAGTGATGAATGAATTGATTATTGCATGTACTGTGAATGTACTTAATACCACCAAATGCATTTTATGTTATGCATAATTTGCCATGATAAAAAAAAAGTATATGTGGAATAAAACACAAATTTTTGAAATGGCACATAGAATTACATTTTAACGTGGACAGTGGAAAGACAATAATGCTTAGTTCACCAAAGGCAATTTAGTAATGAGTTACAAGAAAGGACAGTTGGTGACTTCTCATACAATCATTCAAAAATATTTATGTGTACCCATTACAGTCCAGGGACAGTATCAAAGGCCAATCAGATAGTGTCTCTGTTCTGACTTGTAATCAAGGAGGAGAAAAAATATTAATCAAATAACGACAAAAAATCAATTTATGAATATGTAAAAGGCCAACTATTTATATTGTACAAGCATTAAAGTCTTTATTTTTCTTTAAAATTTCCTTTCAAAACCACTTTCTTTATATTCTTCCCTAATGCTGGTTGTAATCTCTGGCAGGATACAGAGGATTTTTTAGTCACACTGCATGAATAAATATATAACCTTTGTTTAGATAATAATAACTCCAGGCTAGTCTATCAAAAGTTTTTTTTAAAAAATCATACCATTTAAATATTCTCTCCCCCATCTCAGACCTTATTATCCTCAGAGGCCTACAGAGACTAATAGAGATTTTATAGATTTCTTCTCTCTTTCTTGCTTTGCCTCCTCTCCAACTAGACAACTGCAATTTGGGAATTGCTAGCATGGGGGCTCAGTAGAAAGGAGATAGATACACATAGATAGAAAGTGCAAAAAAAAAAAAAAAAAGGTCACATTTAACTGGTAAATTTTAACCTAGACATAGAACCTTTGGATTATGGCAGATTCTTTTATATGTTCCTTAGAGATCCTTCTGCTAGGATCTTCCAACTATTATTTTCTATATTGGTGGATCCTCATTAGGCTAACCTAAATCTCTACTCTTTCCCAAATTCTCCCTTTCACCAACTTCTTGCATCCTGTGGTACTTTTCCTGAGGTCAACCCTTTCTCAAGGGGAACATTCTTCTGTGCTCTATCTTTTGTGATAGTGCAACCTAATCCTATTGCAGTCTTCCCTTTGGCTCTTATCTGTGTGTTTCTCATTCTCTGTCTCTCTCTCCTCTGGTCAAGGTATAGATTCTCAAGAATCCACTTATATCCACATGTTGTTGAAAACCAAAGCACGTGGACAACTTTTTCCAAATAAATAATCAACTCCAAATAATCACCAAGTTGACTTTTTCTGTTATATCTTACAGGTGGATGGTGTTCTAATGCTGGCAGAGGTAGTTTGGTATTACCCTTCTTGAGAGTTTCATATAGGTAGATTAGTCTGCCAGGGCTGCTATAAAAAAAAAAAAAAAGACTAAGTGACCTAAACTACAGAAATCTATTTCTCACATTTCTGGGAGCTGTTAAGTCTAAGATCGAGATATTGGTCAATTTGGTTCCTGGTAAGTAATCTCTTCCTTGCTTGCAGACAGCTGACTTCTTTTATTTTTTGTTTCTATTTAAATTCAATTAATTAACATATATTATTAGTTTCAGAGGTAGAGATCAGTGACTCATCAGTCTCATATAATACCCAGTGCTCATTATATCTCATGCCCTCCTTAATACCCATCACCAGTTACCCCACCTCCCCTAAAGCAACCCCGTTTCTTTCCCATAGTTAAGAGTCTTTGATGGTTTGTTTCCCTCTCTGATTTTGTCTTATTTTATTTCTTCCTCTCTTCCCCTATGATCCTCTGTTTTGTTTCTTAAATTCCACGTATGAGTGAGATAATATAATTGTCTTTTCTGATTGACATATTTCACTTAGGATAATACCTTCTAGTTCCATTCACATTGTTGCAAATGGTAAGAATTCATTTTTGAATGGCTGAGTAGTATGTATGTATGTATTCTTTATCCATTCATCTGTCAGTGGACATCTGGGCTCTTTCCATAGTTTGGCTACTGTGGACATTGCTGCTATAAACATTGGGGTGCAAGTGCCCCTTTGGATCACTACATTTGTATCTTTTTGGTAAATACTCAGTAATGCAATTGCTGGGATGAAGGGTAGCTCTATTCTCAACTTTCTGAGGAATCTCCATACTGTTTTCCAGAGTGGCTGCACCAGCTTGGATTCCAACCAACAGTGTAGGAGGGTTCACCTTTCTCTGCATCCTCACCAACATCTGTCATGTCCTGACTTGTTAATTTTAGCCATTCTGACTGGTGTGAGGTGGTATTTCATTGTGGTTTCGATTTGTATTTCCCTCATGTCAAGTGATATGGAGCATTTTTTTCATGTGTCTGTTGGCCTTTTGTATGTCTTCTTTGGAGAAATGTCTGTTCATGTCCTCTGCTCATTCCTTGATTGGATTATTTGTTCTTTGTATGTGGAGTTTGATAAGTTCTTGATAGATTTTGGATACTAGCCCTTTATCTGATAAGACATTTGCAAATATCTTCTCCCATTCTCAGACAGCCAACTTCTGACTTGTTTTTACATAATGGAAAGATAGAGAGAGAGCTGGGTGTCTTCTCTACTTATAAGGGCACCAGCCCTATCAGATTAGGGCCCCACCCTTATGATTTCATTTAGTCTTTCACTTCCTCACTGGCCCTATCTCCAAATATAAGCACTTTGGGAGTTAAGATTTCAACCTAGGAATTTTGTAGGGGACACAAATATTAGATTTACAATAGTAGGTAAACTTATATTCCCATTAACCTGGGATAGTCCCAGTTTATATATATTATCAAAGCTTAATTTTTAACAGCATCCCAGTTTTACTCACAAAATTTTGCCAGTTTAGATGATAAACAATAGCATTATCTTATATAAATGTTCTAGCACTTTCGTTTATATTATTCGGTCATGAGAAAGAAGGAAGTTCTGCCATTTGTAACAATATGGATGGACCTTGAGGACATTATTCTGAGTGAAATAAGTCAAAGACATACAATGTATGTTCTCACCTATTTGTGAAATCTAAAAAAATCCAAACTCATAGAAATAGAGAGTACAGTGGTGTTACCAGGGGCTGGAGGATAGGAAAATTAGGGAGATGTTAATCAAAGAGTACAGACTTCCAGTTATAATACGAATAAGGCCAAAGTATCTAATATACAGCATGGTGTATATAATTAACAATACTGTATTTTAAAATTGAAAGTTATTAAGAGAGTAGATTTTAAACATTATCACCACACACACACACACACACACACACACACACACACACACATGGTAATTATGTGAGGGGAGTGTTAACCAATCTTATTGTGGTAATATTTTATGATATATATGTGTATCAAATCATCACCCTGTACACCTTAAATTTACATACGTTATATGCCAATAATATCCCACTAAACCTGGAAAAAATTCTGTAATGATTCTCTCCATTATATCCCTAGAAGAAACTTCAGCACCTTGGACAGTTTCAGGATAAATCACCTCCAATTTTGCTAACCAAGAGTGCAGAGGAAATCAAGGTTATATTGAGATAAACATTCAACTGAATTTACCTAATTTCATGGAGTCACTTGAGTTTTCTAGATTATCAAACTATTTTGTATACATATGTGTATGTGTGTATGTATATATAATATATGTAATATATATATATTTTTTTAAGATTTTATTTATTTGACCGGGGGTGGGGAGGAGCTCCCACAACCAGGGGAAACTGCAGGGACAGAGGGAGAAGCAGGATCCCCACTGAGCAGGGAGCCCGATGTGGGGTCCTGGGATCATGACTTGATCCGAAGGCAGACACTTAACTGACTGAGCCACCTAGGTGCTCTTATCTTTCTGGAAAGTCAGGATGCCATGAATTAGATAGAATCAGTGCATTAGAAACTGGCAAAAATCCAAATAGAATGAAAGATATTTGAAGAAGAAAGAGTATGTCACCTAGACTGAGCCAAATTGTCTATTATATTTAGTAAAGCACAGTGATTAGAAAATTTTACATTTTTTGTTAAAATATTTTAAACATTCTATTTCTCAAAAAAAAGATAATGCTAAAAGGACATTATTCAGATAACCATTATCGTAGGTGAATAAACAACAAGGCCTCTAAGCTATTTCTCTGGTACTACTACTAACCTAGTAGCCATTTCTCCAAATTACAGGACCAGTGATTTAGAGGAAACAGCCTTTCAAATTCCTACTTATAAAGTGATGATTACTCTCATATATGTGGGAATTTCTTATTTCAGGTTAATTTTAGGGTCTCAGAGCATGGTGGAGAGAATATTGGTTTTGAGAGTTAGGAGACATCGTTTTTAGGTTTAGGTACAGGACTGGACTAGTCCTTTAATACTCTAATTCTCTGGCTCTCAGTCTCTCTGAGATGGTACAACTAAATGATCTGAGAAGTATAACTAGGAGATCCCCAAGTTCCAATAAAAATGTGATTCATCATAGAGAAGTCCATGTGGCTCTCTGGGCTTTCTTGTCACTGTGCTGTTCAGCATCTCCTCTAAAAGCCGGACCAGCTGCTCTGCCAACTAAAGGCTTTTCTCAGTTCTTGCAATCATAACAGCCAATCCTTGTGGGAGACAGTGGTGAGCTATGGATTCATTTCCCCTGTGACAAGAACAATATCATAAAAAGCTTTCTTGGAGCTTGGCATGCCTGTTATAAGCAGTGGCAAGCATTTTAACCATGCTACTACTAGAGGTTTTCATTACCGTAAGTGACATCTTACATCACTGGTGTCAGCCTAGCTTGTCACCAAGTACCACAGAACCCTATCTACCTCCCCCCAGATCTATCCTAGTAACAAAGGCAATTTTGCTTTCTGATGAGGCTTACTGCAGGCTGCAGAAAACCACAGTGTCTTACTCCATGGTTACACAAATCACTCTCTCGATCAAAGCAGACAGATTCAGGTAGCAGCATTCACTGACTCCCGATAGAGAGAAAGCTTTCAATCTGATGAGCTGAGAATATTCAAGTAGCATTACAAAAAACAAACAAAACAAACAAAAAAGCCCCTAAAAACCCAAACATGCTAAAAATGTCCATAAATATCTTGCACAGAGATTGATGTATTACTACTTATAAATGCCCTTTCCAAATAAACATTCTCAGGTCAAGGGCAAATAGTCGTCATCTTTTAATAATCTTATTTTGAACTTATGCTACTGGTGTGAAGGACAAAATTATTAAAGTAAAGAGCATTGGCAAGAGGAAGCTAAAAGACAATGTGTGGTATGATGTACCTAAAAGATTCTTGTACTTCAAGTCTGAAGATTCTGCTTGTGATCCTCTGTGTTCCTCTTCTTGTTTGTGTGAACATAAACAAGCTACCTAACCTCCATACCCCCAATTTCCTAACTCATAATATAGGGTTGAATATACACTTTTCTAAGATGCCTTCTGATCTAATAGTCCTTGATTTTAGTGATCAGAATGAGATAGTACCTATATTTTTTCAGAACTTCAAGGCTCACCCCATCCCATACCCTAGCACTACTACTTCCTTTGAACTTCACTATCTCTAAAACACTCCAGATCTTATAGGCTAGCAAACTAAGACACATACCTTTTAAATATCTCCCCATGATGTGTATGTATAAGAACAATCTGTACGGCAAAGAACTTGAATTGCTATCTGCAGAGTTTAGGTAAACACAGAAATAAAAATATTTTTTTGTGTTTTAGCTCATATTACTGTAATCCCCAACTTTATGCAGTAATGAATAGAGGCATCCCCACATTGAGAATATAAATTGTATCCTTTATTCACTTTTCAATTTTCCCATTACATTATGCTCTTTTATAATGTAACTGGATATTAGCAGTCGTTATAATTATTATATAAATTTATATTTGGTAACAAGAAAAGATGTTTGTGATCTATCAGTGTTAAAAAGCAGTTACAAAAGAGTTTAATATAACCTCATTATACTTTTTTGTGTACTTATATATATTACAAATAACTATATATGCATACATAAATGTATGGAAAAGTATTCTGTGATTCTGTTAAAGAATTATAACTGCTTTTTCACTTTTCATTATAATTTGAACTTATTACAATGTACATGCATTATTTTCAGAAAAAATAAAACCACATTGATATAAAAAATAACCATTTAAATTGAGGTCAAAACTGATTCCAAATATACTTTTTCTAAACCTTAGTAATTATTATATTCAGACTTAGATATATGTATATAGATTCTAATTATTCTTTCCTATATTTATGGTGCAATCTTTTCATTGTAGGTAAGAATATTTTATACACTAACTGAGGTATATCTATATAAATAATGTGTTTTAATTTTCAAATTCAAGCGGCTAGTGGAAACTACTCTCAAAAAACCATACCAAAAAATACCAAACTGTAAATTTTGGCATTTACTTGTGAACCTCTCATCTAACAATGTTTCCTAGCAGATGCCCAACGCACGATTTTGAAAGAATAATAGATTTTAACATGATTTAATTATAGTAGATAATATAAAGATAAGGCATCTTTCACCTTCAGGAAACATGGAAAGTTAAGGGTACAGATGGGAAAACTGAGACATAGCTTCAAGTTGCTAAAAGTCTCTGAATGCCTACTGGTTTTTTTTTCATCTTAAAGGACTTTGATGATGAGTCTTGGAGTGAAGAGTGACCTTTGTTCATAGACTTAACCTAAATGATCCCTGCAAACAGTCTGATGTTTTTTATTATATTTTACTAAAAATAAGTTCATATTACAAAATGTTCTCTGTAAAATAGGTTTAAATGCATATACTTTAAAAAAAAATAAATCTAGTAATCCTACCATCTGGAGGAAGTCATTGATAACATTTTGGTTTACAACATTTATATTCTTTTAGTCTTTTGTGTGTTTGTGTTATACATAAATTTTTTAAACGAAGAAATTATACTATACAATCTGCTTTATAATGTATGTTTTACTTATGGAAAATGAGTGTCTTTGAATCACGTTAATGTTTTCCTTCTATTTAAATAGGTAATTATTTATTTTATGGATGTGATTCATTTATTTAAACTCCTATGAATTTTCCTCCAAATTTTGAAATGCTCATTTTTTTGTATCTATAATTGTAGTCTCAGGACGGATTATCAACTAAAGCCTTTGCTAAATTACAGAATGCTTCTAGATCCCATTTGCCTTAGTTCATTCAGGCTGCTATAACAAAATATCACAGACTGGGTGGCTTATAAACAAGCATTTGTTTCTCACAGTTCTGGAAGCTGGGAGGTCTTAGATTAAGGCCCTGGCAGATTCAATGTTTGGTGAAAGCTTCCTCATTCATAGAAAGCTGTCTTTTCGCTATGTCCTAACATGGTAGAAGAGAGAAATGTTCTCTCTGAAGCCTCTTGTGTAATTGTACTATTAATCTACTTATGGGGGCGCCTGGGTGGCTCAGTTGTTTAAGTGACTGCCTTCAGCTCAGGTCAGGATCCTGGAGTCCTAGGATTGAGTCCCACATCGGACTCCCCGCTCAGCGGGGAGTCCGCTTCCCCCTCTGACCCTCCCCCTTTCATGCTCTCTTTCCCTCTTCCTCTCTCATTCTCTCTCTCAATAAATAAAATCTTAATATAAAATAAAATAAAAAAAATAATTCTACTTATGAGGGCTCTTCCTTCATGACCTAAGCACCTCCCAAAGGCCCCACCTCCTAATACCATTACCATAAGGGTTAGGATTTCAACGTCAATTTTGAAAGGACACAAACATTTAGACCATAGCACCATGTACTGAAAATTTTCTAAATCCAAAGAAAAACAACAATAACAAAATAGTATACCTATCAAGGATTGTGATACCATTTTAACAGTGATGAAGGAAGCTACAGCTCTAAATACTTTGCCATCATATGCCCATCAAGATTGGACTGTTGCCCACCTTACTAATAAGCAAACTCAAGTCCCATTGGTACTTCAAGATGCTTCAGCCAGAATGGCAGATTCGGCTGTATTTTTTTCTATATCTGGACATTTTTCTCATGCCATGTCCTCAGACTTGAAGTTTCTGTTGAACATCTTCAAAAGCTGAAATGCTTCCCATGATTCAAGCTCCAAATTCTTTTTAAAAAATTAGAATTTTTCTCTAATTCTCTGAGATAATTTTTATAATTCTTTATGGATCCTTCATGTGTTTTACACAATGAAAATATTCTAACCCAGGAACATATTTGTATGTAAGCACACTTACAACTTTTTGATTTAAAATTTCTGAATCCAGAAACTTGCTTAACAATAGTCTTCAATACCTTCTAGCCTTATTTTTTTAAACATTTTATTCTTAATAGTGTGATAAAGTTTCTAACTTTAAAAATCTAATTCATATGCAAGGATATTGAAGTCTGATTGCCATATTTTCACTAATAAAAATAAGGTTTTCTTCAACTGCTGAAGAAAGCAGGTGAGGCAAATCTTTTATCATTTCCCTCTTTGTTTCATGCAGGTCACAATCCCTTTACTTCTAATACTTTCTTGGGTGTAAGGAGCACGGACTCCAAATAAGTCTGAAGCCAATCAATGGCAGGTCCCCATGTACAAGATTCTACTTTAAGCCTCCACCCTGGTCTTCCAATCTGCTGTATAATCTTAATTCAGTCTCTAAAATAACCATCCTGCATTTGGAAAGACAACAGGATATTGGCACTAAGCCACTGCACAGCTGTGGAAAGGATTAGCCATGACAGTATTAGAAGATGTGCCATCTATAGAACCTCTTCCCACCTACAGATTCATCTGTCATGAGGCAAGTCATTGGAAAGGAAAGGGGTGGGCAGAAAGAGGGAGCCAGTTGCAGCTGACTTTGACATATGGTTATTTATTTACACTTTAAAGTAGCTTAGAAGCCATTTTTTTTTTTTCCCTCTCCCTCTTACAAACCTCAACTAACTGCTGAGTCAGGAGCGTGGGCAACGTGAATTGTCAGGTCTAACTGCCCATCTTGACCTCCTTGCTTCACTAGAAGTACCTTTTTAAGCCCACTGAGTGTGAGCTGAAAGAAAAATGCCTTAAATGGACTAGGTTCCTACAGTCAAAGCAAAGCCGAAAAGCGAAGCAATTATCTAGACCATTTAGGGAAAGACAGGTAAGGGTTTCTGGACATATCAGCCAAATAGGAAATTAACGCATGAAAAATGGAAAGCACCAATTCTCATCCCAGTTCAGCTGCTGCTTTGCAGAAGGCCGTACAAATGATATCCCTGAGTATAAATGGCAAAGAGCTAGAAAGTAACTAAATGCCATTCATTTATCCTGCTCAATTCAAACCTACCAGTCTCAAACTTTTTGCCCCAGTCAACTCCCACCCTCTGCTTTGCCTCTAAGAATGCCAAGATCCACAAAACTCTCAACCACTATCAAGTCCAGTGTTATAAGAGTTTATTCTTACAGGGAATCAACAGGTGGTTTTTATTAACATCCCACCCTCACTTGAATCGCCTTCCTTTCTGTCATTCCTCCAGGTTCCTCTCCCTTTGTCCCTTTTCCCACCCATTTCCAAGCACCCTATGGTATATGCCCTTCCCTAGCCCCCCAAGATTTCTTGTTTTGCCTGGACATCTAGGTCTGTGAATTATGATATACACTTGCTTTATCATGACACACAATTCACTGCCACATTAAAAAAAAGAGATGTTCACCTTGTAGCTTGCATTAAATGTGATGTTAGTACATTAATGGGTTAACTCATTATCCTATATTTTTGATCTTTACATTTTAATGGAAATGAAGCTGCAACTGGGACTGGTATCTTCTAAAATCTTAAAACAACTGGAGTTACAATAGTATGGTCATTTCAGGCACTGCAGATGGATAATGAGGGATGATTGTGGAGCAGGTGGATCGCTTATTGCCTATAAAACACACCCCCTGTGATGCCATGCATAAAGCTGGATGCCTGTTAAATCCAACCAGTGTTTTATGTTTTCCTATTTTACTCTGGGTTGAAATATGCTGCCATTATTATGTCAGGCACCTTCTTTATACCTTCCTCACCTCTCTTGCCTTTATTAATTGCTTCAATATTGCTTCCTGTAAAAGTTGGAAAGGAATGTGTTCCTTTTGTTTCTGCTATATTTATATTTCCAAATGTTTTATCCTTTCTTCTGTCTGCCCAAACAAAAGTGATCAGAAAAAGTCTCTTCAGTTCTTCAATTCTCCTGTTCATAGGGAATAGGAAAAAGAAAATGGCACCACCATTTGGTGGCCCTACCTTAATGACATTGATTTTTTTCAACAAATGTCACGAGACCAGATTTGGAAGAAAAGAGCCTAAGCTTTGCTCTAAGATAGATCTAGGGTTGTTTTTGTTCTGTCCTTTACCAATCATGAGAACTTTACCAAGATGCTTGACCTGTATAAATTTCAGTTTCACTATCTCTAATGTGTAGGTAGTATTATTTACCTCAAAATGTTGGGATTGAATGATACGTCTATGAAGTGTCTAAAAGTACAAATATGCTATGTTCAGTGAGTGGAAGTTTACTAGTATTATTTGCAGAGCACTGTACCGAATGTTGCAGGAGTTAAAGAGATGAATTGGATAGACTGACTTTCTCTCTAAAAGGCTCACAGGCTACTGGGGAGTTAATTTGCCGCTCCAACTCTGATTCTGAGTATCAAGTCAAATCTGAAGTTATAGACTGAATTGTGTCTCCTTCAAATTCATATGTTTGAAGCTCTAATCCCCAATGTAACTGTATTTGGAAACAGAGCTTTAAAGGAGGTAATTAAGGTTAAATGAGGTCATACATGCAGGACCTTAATCTAATAGGACTGTTGTTCTTGTAAGAAGAGGAGGCACCAAAAGAATCTATACAGAGAGGAAAGGCCATGTGAGGACATGGGGAAAAGACAGTTTTCTGGGAGGGGCCACAGGAGAAACCAATCCTGCCACCTCCTTGATCTTGAACTTACAGCCCTCAGCACACCGAGAAAGCCAATTTCTGTTGTTTAAGCCACTCAGTCTATGGTATTCTGTTATGGCAGCCCTTGCTAACTACTACACTTGATATCCAAGAAGAATAGTTATCTGATAGTTTACTGTTTCTCAATGTCAAAGCAGCGGAGTCTACATGGAAGAAGCCTTGGGGAACAGGTGGGTATTGAACAAAGGGAGACAGGGACACATGCAAATACAGGGAAGAGTCTGCAAGCCCGGTCGGGGAAAGTATAGCACCATAGCCAGTGAGTCCCTCAGACAGCATATTATTTCTTCACTTCGGAATTTAAGCATATAAAAAATAAATGTGACTATATATAAATATGACTGTTTTGGCATTTAAATAATCATCATGTACAGCTTGGTAGAAAATTACCTCTTTCCCAGAAAGGGCTGAAGCTATTGTGCTGCACAGTAACATGAGTGTACCATCCACTATGTTAGTCTTCTATATGTAAAGGACATGTTTTGAATAACAGAATTAGGTGTTTTTTGAAAACACTTACTTTCCCAATCGAGGAAATAATGGAACGAATGCTGTTCTGAGAAATAAGAGCTTTCGAATCAGTTTGGATTAGATTTGGGCTCCTCAGTTTATAAACTGTTTGCCTTTGATGGAATCCTTAATTGCTGTAAACCTCAGTTTCCTCAGCAATAAACTTAATAATTATTCCTACTTCTACTTCGGGGGCTAAGTTTTGAGAATGCAAAAAAGGTATGCAGTTAGTAGACTGCCTGAAATACAAGCAATAGTAACCATTGTTTTTAATTATTATGCCCTAGTACTTATCAGTAAATAAGATTGCAGCAGCCGTTGAATCAAAGGGGGGTGGTGTGATATGATGGAAACCACTTGCTCACCTCCCACTTCTATCCTATACTGCACTGAAGTGAATTCCTTTGTTCCTAGAATAAGCATTAGACGCTTACCCTCTGGGCAAAAGCAGTGATGGTCCTAAAGCATTTTGGGAAAATATAAATACTTAGTATTTACTAAGTTGTTGGTAATCTTTATGATACAAATAGATGTTTTTATTATATACACTCATAGTAAAATATATGCAGATATGTATATATACAAGATACACACACACACATATCTTAAAGAATGCCTTGTATATGTACATTTAATTACCAAGTGTCTGCTATTATTATTAGTTCACTATCCCTCACTGTCAATGAGCTTGTGATACAAATGGGGAGAGATAGGGAACATATTCATAGTGACTGAATATATAGTAAGATTGCCTTGGGCAATTTATTTAAACTTTATTTAACCTTTAAAAGTCTTTCTACCTTTTCTACCTCACCTTGTAAAACTGAGGTGATACTATTTTCAAGGTCACGGTAAAGGTTAAGTGATCTAATATGTATAAATTATCTGACATAATACTTAGCACATACTAAGAACTCAAGAACTACACATTTATTTTATCATTATTAATATTATTAATATTAAACCATTTTCAATAAATATCTGACCTGTTAATATTAGTCTTAATTGTAGTATTAAATCAAACACACATGGAACTTTCTCTGATATAGAATATTAGTTCCTACGCTGCATATTGTGTGTGGTTTAAAGCTGGCTATTGCAATTTGAAGTACAGCCACAGAATATACACTAAACACCCCGATAATAAGAATTTAGACATTTCCCTAAAAAATTCCTCTTTAATTAGTTTCTGCAATGTTTTTGTTTTTCTCTGGAAATCCTAGGCTTCTGCCTTGCACTGTGCGACTTACGGAGTTGGGCACACATTATTAGTACAATCAAGTTTCTGTGTAGTAACAGAAGACAGCAGCTCTCTAGAAGAGGACTTCAAATTAATTTCCAAGCAGCAAGGCTGCTGCTGCTCGGTCGGTCCGTCATTGTCAGACACTCCATTCTTCCTACGTGACCAGGAATAGCAATGAACGCTTCTAGCAAAAAAACCGCCTGCCAAGTCCCATATCTTTAAAAGTGGACTCTAAACAGACACCTCGTAATGAGCCTGCCCTCATCTGTGATCTCATGATATAATCTATTAGCCAACCATCAGGTTGCTCATTAACTGCTCCTTCTTCACATCTTCGTTGGATATAATATGAAATTTGCTTTCTTTAATTCACTGATAAAAATAAATCAGTTACATTGCTTGGAGTTATTCTTTTAAAGGACTCTGATCTTTATCTCTGTCAGCTTTTCTCCAGTCTAGTGATATGGTGTTGGTAGCGATCCTAAACCTTCCTGCGACCCTGTGTTTAGCAACAGTAGGACACACTGACCAGTATCTCTCTATACTTTGATTTCAGGAAGGAGGCATATTTTGCATGTAGCTCATTTTTCCAAACAGTAACACTTCAAAGATCACGCAGTCTATAGCATTTTACTGTTTTTTAATTGGAAAGCACTGTATGAACTCGATCAGAAAGAACGCATGGTCCTCATCTCCCAGACTCAGTGTGGCCTGAATCTTGCTATTTTGTCATGTATTCTACCATTCCCCCCCATTTTGAATATACAAGGTCTAAAAACTAATTCACCAGAACATAACAGGGTGTGTTACTATTTTCATTCACATCTCACTTAAAATTGAGCTCCTTCCTTCTGCATGACCTTTACCAGGCACACTAACCTCTCAAAGCCTCAATTTTTACATCAGTAAAAAAATAATATTACCTATCTCACAGGGTTGCTGTTAGGTTAGAATGAACAATCCCTCTTAAGAGCGTTGCAGAGTTCCACACATACAGGAAGGGCCTAGAACACATTTTCTGTCATTTTTTTGTTATTTTTATCTTAGAAATGTGAAGTGAGATCCCTACACAAAGGATTATGATGGTTCTTCAGAGACTGAGAGCCAGAAAAGTAAACACAACATTGTTTCCCCAGGAAGCACGTTTAACATAAGGTTATAAGTTAATAAATACACACAGGCTTTTGAACTTACTCCAAAGACCCAGGGTAGACTTTTAGGCCCGAGGTTGTGCTGATTATAGTGGGAATGATAAATATCGGGTATCCTTCGTGGGGAAATCACAGTTGAAATTCACATACATTGACACATTGACAATAAGAGAAGAGATTTATGGATGGCATGTTCTGATTGCTAGGAGGAAAGAATGACCCTTGACTTACTGTGTTTAGCTCTAAATATTCTACATAGTAAGTGATCAACAGTCTTAGAAATAAACAATCCCAACCTTCTCTTCAAAACGTCTAAATAATAAGGAGTATAGAATGCAAATGTCTACCTCACCAGATAAACAAATACCAAACACTAGATGAAGACATATAATACATCATCAGATACACAGTTATATTTAGTTGAATTATAACGTATACCAGATGGCAAACACGCAGCTCTAGGTTGATTTCAGGCAACAGACATATTTTTCTAGGCCTGCACAGTGTTGGATGAGATTGTAGCCTAAACAGTTTGACTTATTTTTTAACATTGGAAAAATAGGGTATTTTATATAAAATTCAGTTACATATATAAGTGACTTATTAAAAATATATAAAGAAAAATAAAAGGGTAGCACAAGGGAGCCTCTAGTAAAGGAACATTTCTTCATCTTGCATGTCGTGGTGGTTACACAAAGCTACACATACGATAAAGTTGTATGAAACTATACCTACATTCAAATAAGAGCTTATAAAACTGGTAAAATCTGAACAAGCTCTGTGGATTATACCAATGTTGATTTCCTGGTTTTGATGGCGTACGATAGTAGTACAAGAGTTTACTGTTGGGGGAGGCTGTGTAAAGGGGATACAAGACCTGCCTGTAGGTTTTTGCAACTTTGTTAGGGTCTATAATGATTTTAAAATAAAAAGTGAAGAAAATACATACAAGGCAAGAGGCTGCAACGACAGATTTCCATGTGGCAATAATTTGGAATACCATAGCAGGTGCCCCTTTATAGAAGGAATTGGAAGAAGAGAAGAGGAAAGGAAGGAGGAAAATAGGAGAGGACATAAGAAAGGGAAGGAGGAAGACAAATTAGAAATTCTACAGATAGAAAAAAATATGTATGTAAATGGTATGAAAAACAACTAATTACTTCAAAAGAAGACAGGAAAGAAGGGCAAAATAGCACTGACCAATGAATAAAAGGATGAACAATATCTTAAGTTAAAATAAATCAAAATATATCATAAATCAAAATAACTAAGTACATTGGTAAAAAAAATGTGAGTTCAATGGCTGATGTCAGAATGGACATAAAAATGTAGATATAAGCCACTGGTAAGATATCTAAAACATAAGGACATAAAAATACTGAAATTAAATGATGGAAAAATTATTCCAGATATTAACCAAAAGATAGCTGCTGGGCCTGTATTAATATAAATTCTGTAGTAACCATATGAAAATTAATATAGTTCACCAGATATCATGTTAAAATTCTAAATTTTATGTACGTAAATTTCTTTAACATATGTAAAGAATATTTGACAAAAATCTCAGAATAAGAAATTTTTACAAATCCTCCACCAGAGGAGGAGATTTTAGCATACCTATTTTTGTAAGTAATAAATTAAGCAGATGAAAATGAGGAAAAAGAATATTTAAATACCTAATTAAGGAATCTGGTTTAAAAAACATATAAAGCCTATAACTAGTAATTAATGGGTACATAATCTTTAAATATACACATGGAACATTTCAGAAAACTAACTATATGCTAGACTATAAAAAAGTCTCAACAAATTTCAAACAATTGATTGCCAAACAGTTGGCAAAAGAATGCACATACAATATGACACAATGTACATAAATTTAAAAATATGAACTATATATTATTTAAAAATACTTAATTATGTAATAAAGATAGAGAGGCAAGAAACTAGTAAGTATTCGGGGGTCAGTGGGTAAGGAGGGACAGGTGGATAAGAAGGGAAGATTGGATACTCAGGAGTCTCTAAAAGCATGTATAATATTTTACTTCTAAAACCAAAGACGGATACGTAAGTTTTTACTTTAATATTGTTTCCTCCCTCTAGTGTATCCCCAGTATTTCACAATGAATTTTAAAACAGCAGCACACACAAGGCTTTAACTCTCTGATTCACCACTAAGCCACTGCTCCCCACTTTGATAGTGAGTTTGAATGAGCAAACATAGACTGTTACTTTCCCCTAAAGTAGTACTAAGGAGAGAATAAAATATTTTTAAAAATTAGTTTATCTTTTAATAGCAACCCCAAACATTTACTCACTTTACCTGCTAGCACCCTGTAGGTATTTGAATTCATGGACACTAACGCTAGTACAGAGGAGACACTGTACAGACATTATGGTTACCGTTGTTATTAACAGCAGACAGTTCCCTACATTTTAGGCTTAGAAATTTGTCTCATGATTACATGAGGCCAATATAAATACAGAAGAATGAATAAAGAGATCTATAAAACCAAAGATCAGACATGCAGTTTATAATGGTTCTAAACTGCTTTGAATCCCTTTGTAATGAGAGTAGAAATGCTGTTGCACAAGAAATTATAATTATTTTTGCTTATAATTAACGCTGCTTTACTCATAATTGTTATAGTTCAAGTTTATCCTCTCTGGCCTGGCAAATTAGAACCAGTGTTGAATAAATTAAGATAATAATAAAAGAAACCATGTTTAAAGCAAGGAAAAACTTTGGTGAGCAGATATGAATGTGTTCATTACGGAGGGGTTTCATCTTTTGTGTGACACCAGAGAATAAGCTTTGATCACCGGATGGCTTTTCAGCCTGGTAAGTATGCACACTAACTAGTTACTGAAACAAACATTTGGGAAACAGTTGCTGTCAGATTAAAGACTAAGAGGATATGATCTACAGAGCTACGGATTCAAATCTTGAGTGCAATTCTTACCTACTGCACCCTTGGCAAATGGATACTATTAAGGTGGTGTGTTGGTTGTGACAGCTGAATGAGGCTAAGGGCATACATTTATCCCACTTTCCACCTCAAATTTCATGAAGAGACAGTGAAGTTGCCTAAAAGGAAATGAATTCATAATTGTTTTTATAGTGAGAGGGGTTTCATACTATAATGAATAGTGGAGCGGGGAGAAAAAAAAAAAAAAGAACAGTGGAGGAATCAGGTAGCAATCTAGAAACATGGATAGGAGGACACTGTAGCAGAAAGAGGAAACACTCTCCAGACTCCACTCAGGGAGTCTTCAAATGTATAGAACAGGAGTAAGCTATAGAGCAGAGTCAGGCATTTATGTCAAAAGCAAATGATCACATCTTCCCCCAGTGCATGTTTAGAGAGATTAGCCCCAACATGAAGACTGAAGTTCTGCTTTCTAAAAAAATTGAAAATGTACTTATGGGGGGCAAGAACATAAAGTAAACATCTTATTTTGGCGTAAGACAGATGGTTTGATGGTCACAGGATGCCTGTATGCTCTGCACTCATTTAGGGCAAACTCAAGTGCGTCAGTTGCATGTCCTTATCTATAAAATAGAACTCCTAGTAATTTCTTCTATATAGAGGAACAGAGACCCACATAAAGCTATAGGAAATCAGGATCAATAGCTAATATTAACATACATCCCTTAATTCATAGATGTGAATTGAGAACAAAATCTGACCAGAAATTATCAGGAGGCCAAGAGAAAAAAATAGAGAAGTATCGTGATGAACACACAGGAAAAGGGATGCCAAAAGAAAAACAATTCAAGGATCAGAAAAATGCCTTTTAAAATATATAGTGAAATCCTTAAATTCCAGAAGATTCTGCATTCAATAAAACAAGATCAAGCTTCCACTAAAAACAAAACTAAGTGAAATAAGTCAAACAGAGGAAGACAATTATCATATGGTTTCACTTGTATGTGGAACATAAAGAATAGTGTGGAGGACCACAGGGGAAAGGAGGGAAAACTGAATGGGAAGAAATCAGAGAGGGAGAAAAAACCGTGAGAGATTTTGGACTCTGGGAAACAAACTGAGGGTTACAGAAGGGAAGGGGGTGGGGAGATGGGGTAACAGGGTAATGGGTATTAAGGAGGGCATGTGTAGTGATGAGCACTGAGTGTTATATCCAACTAATGAATTGTTGAATACATCAAAAATTAATGATATTATTTATATATATATATATCTCAAAACAAAACTTATCAGAGAATAAAAAAGTGGTCCTGGAAAGAAAAATCATTAAAAAATTGTTAAAAAAATAAAACCAAGGTTACAAATAAAAGGCAGAACAAAGAGTCAAAAAAAGGAGATTATGAGAGAAATATCTGAGATGTGGAGGTTTAAGCTCCATCATCCAAATAAGAATTTTAGAAAGTGAACAGAAAAAAAGCAGGCAAGACACTAGTCAAAGTACTAATTGAGATTATTTCACAGTTTTTAAAACCAAATATCAGATTGAGAAGACCCATGATGGTCTTCTCATGAGATGGTAGATGGATAAAGTCCTACCATTAATATACATTTCTTGAAATTTCAGAGTATTGAAGATGATGAGATGGTCTTAAAATTGATTGTGGAAACATGCTAATTTATAGGCAAATGAACAGAAATCAGATTTACATGAGAAAACTGGATGCTATAAGAGAAAGTTGTACATTCTTGCCCAACTATTCATAATGTGTAACGACAAAATGCAAGGTACACTGAAGAAAAAATGAAATAAAAACCAAGGAAGAAAAATGCACATGATATTTAAAATGCACTAAATTCAAAATGCCAAGATGAGAGACATGCTGCATATATAGAGGGCAACTAACTCTAATTGAAACAAGAAGTCAGAGCTTTCATTTTTAACAACTGTTATGATGAAGAACTTGTATGATCTTAGAGTCTGGCTAAGGCATATGCTTCTTCTATAGGAGAGCAAAGTAGAGGTAATTCAAATCTCCAGGAAGCCAAAAAAAAAAAAAAAAAAAGTTCTTAAGAACGCTTATCAAAATTTAAAGCAAACTTAACTGATTCATGATTTCAAGTAACTGGTATAATGTGAGAAAAGATACACTATTTAACTCTGACACTGTTCTTCAAGGAAGTGGAGAGAGAAGATACTTATGTTTTAATTTACTGTATTTCTGTGCTGTTTGATTTTTTTGTACTGTGTGTATAATTTAACTAGTAGAGGTAATATAATAACTACAGTGGAGTTATGCACTCGTGTTTTATGAGCACAGAGGGTAGGTAGACTAGGAATATTCGACTAAGTCTTCTGAAAGGAGATACATAAGTGGCCCATTATGAAAGGAGTTTAGAAGTATTTCAGCAACAAATTGGATGGTGGGAAAGAAAAGAGAGAATAGGTAAAAGAAACTTTAAGAAGAAAAAGAAAAAAAAGAAAAAAAAACTTTAAGAAGAGTATGAATAAAGAAACAAAGGAATGTATCAATATCCATCTAATTACTGATACTAGATCTTTCTGTATAGTTGCCATACGGAGATAAGAAATGACCACTTCCTAAATAATTTAGTCAAATGGTGGAGACAGATCAGCAGGATTGAGTTGCAGTACAGTGCCACAATTTGGTATTTTGGGTGGTGGGATTTGTATTGAAGATGGGAGAGTAAGAGGTGGGTTGTGTGAAAACACGAGGAAAACTGTTAATATTTGGAAAGTCACTGAGGGGCGTAAGAGAAAGCTCACCAAAGACACATTAAGTGATTGTCTAGAAGCTCGAGAGCCTTTCTAGCACTGCGTTATCACCCAATCCGAAGATAATACTCTTCTCTCCAGAGACACTTAGCATCCATTTTGAAGGGTCTGTAAACATATATTATCAGACTAGTTGGAGGGTCGATCCAAATTATTTGACAAAAATGCAGAGCATTGATTGGGACTGAAAGGACAGATAAAGAGGTAAATCAGGTAATTAATATGGCATCTGGGACCAAGATATAAGTGACAACAGACAAGTATGATACGAAGACTAAGAAAAATAGGACTGAGGTCCTGTATGTTTCTTTAAGGATTAAAGGATCGATAAACAGCATACAGCAGAGTGCTAACAGTGGGAATGGTCCTAAGACTAATAACCATGTCCTTTCCTATCTGCATATAATGTGCCTTTCAGCAATGCTTAGCTGAAGTGAACACTCTGACATTCCAAATTCCCTCCTGAAATTATTGAACAGATTACTGTAGTGTGATGTGATAGAAATATGTGGCAGGAGGAATACCATTTACCATGGCTAGGATTTGGGGGAAAGCACAGAAATGGGGGCCCAAGAGATCGAGTATGGAAATCTGAAAAACACACCTGACCTTTCTGAGACTCATTTTCATCTCTCTCTAAAAAAAACTGAACTATCTGTAGTATCATCTATTTCTTAAATCATTTTGTACAAAGGTTATAATTCAAAACTTGGGGGACTGTAAAAATGAGCTTTTAACAGATCATTCCATATGTCAATATAAAGCACTACCTAACATGTATTAGGGTTATCTTTTATTACCCTCCTCTTTTCTTCATTCTTGCAATTATCATTGAAACAGAATTAATCCCAAAGAGATAATTTGCTTAGTTAGGCAAGTGATCTACAAATGACCTAGTTTGCCTGATGTTTCTAATCAATAGACTTCAATCATATAAAGACATTTATTTTGTTAGTTTCCCTTTATTTGATCAGTGGGATAAAATTCTGGTGCAGTGCTACATTTCAGATAACACAAAACAGATCAAATTCTTAATGGTCTGTAACAGATGGACTTAGTCATCACACAAATGTCTGTTTCTCCTCTAATATTTTCCTGAAAAAAATGAACTCATATCTTTTATAGAAACAAATGGGATGGTGTGCTCTGTGTACCTTCTATTTTCCTAAAGGTGCAAGAGAATTATTTAAATGAAAAATTTGAGCTTTGAATTTTCATTCTGATAAATGCTAAACATTCTAATTCCAGGGTCTTGGTTAAATATCTTCACTCTGTATGACTGGAGGCTTTCTCTCTCCCTCCTTCTCTCCCTTGCTCCCTCTTCCTCACTTTGATTTTTTTCAACAGTGTTGGGGAAAACTACCTTTCTTTTGTTTTAGCTTTACTTTAAGAATGTGGAGATACTAACTTTATGATTGGTTGTTAAACACTGATTTCTGGCTTTATCTGAATATTAGGTTTACCTGCCTATAATGTTCATATATTGCTATTGGATATTCCAAACAGATTAATCCAAGACCCATGATCAGTATGAGATTGATACAGCTTGAAGATGAACTGTGAATGAAAATGTTCTAGGCCATGTTCATCTTACTTGGACCCAGAGGAAATTGTCACATGTTTCTCTACACAGTATTACATTCAATATGACATATTAGGATATATTGGTATTCAGCTATGCTCACTCTGTGATATTTTCAAAGAACAGAAAGATTGTGGAATAAAACAACATACATGTTTTTCTGGACCATATGAAAAATTCATGTATTATCTACTACTCAAACCAAAAATAATTGTTACTTATGTTGCTAAGGATTTATGTGCATCGCTTCATTAATTAGCAATTTACATTGTATCAAGTGGGCTTAACTCCTCTAATAGATTCCAAATGGGCCATTAGGTTATTCAATTCTAGTTAGTTTTATACTTATTCATGAGAAGAAAGTGCAATAAAAAGATTTCCTAAAGGAAAAGACTTGTTTGGAATTCAATGTTTAAACAATAAAAACAAACAAAAAAAATGATAGACATTACTGTGACATATGTATAAACTGTTTTCCCTGAGGATCTACATGCTTAGTAGTTCAGTTCTTGTCACCCTTTGTTGTCTTTCATAATTGGTTCACATAGAGCTAGGATGAAGCTGATTGGCGTGCTTATTATATCGCTTGTTAAAAATCAGGATCTGAATAAGTGCTTCTTGAGGTGGTGATTAAGGGGGAAGAAAAAAGAGAGAAGAAAAAACTGTCATATTCCCCCATGTTTGCCTTTGTACGAATTATTCCTTTTGCTTTTTGAAATATACCCTTTCTTACTTCATCTCCCCATTTCCATGTCAAAGTTCCCAAATCTCTCACTACTCATCATCTGTAGGAAGACCTTCTTCCCTGTAGTAGGCTTGAGTATCGAGAACCAAAACTGTCTACCCTATATAATGCTTAGAGGCTGAAACTGAAACTACCTCCCCATCCACCCAAATGACTCTCTGCATTAGGGGTTGGCAAACTTTTTCTGAAAGGGCCAGATAGTATATATTGTAGGATTTGCAAGCAACATAAGATCTTTTTTTCCATTCCTCTACCCCACCTACAACCTTTCCAAAGTGTAAAGCATTTTCTCAGCTTTGATTATAGGGCTGGATTTGGTACCCAGGTAGTTTGTAGATTCCCATTCTATAGTAACACAACTTGACTATACTATTATCTTCATTAGCATGATTTTACTTTCTAGGAAGGGACTTTCCATAAGAACCAACAATTTTTCAGTGGAAATCCACAATTTTCACCCTCAGATTCTATGAATCCATTGTCTCAAAATTCCTTACCTTGCTTTTTGTACCAGTCCTAAATGGTTATATTATGATCCTTACCCAATCCTACTCAAGCTCCCATCCCTTCTTCCCCTCTCTCACTCCCATTGAAAGTCTTCCTTTAAACTTAATTTAATTCTCAGTGAATTCCAGTCTTGCTTCCCACTTAGAGACAGAACCAAAGCTCTGTGGAGGAAGTATTTGCTCTTACCTGTGCCAAATTCAACTTTGTCTTATTAAAAAGGTTGTTTTGGTGTATGCTATTTTGGCAGATATTTGTGGATCCAGCATTTAACAGTCAATAGAATGGTTTTGATTCTATTATAGTATCTTTTAAAAGTTTGCTTTTTATTATGGTTGTATAAGTATATGCTTGCCTCTCTAGTTGACTTTAAAATTCCGGTTATCACAAATCATACAGTGATTATATTTTATGGATTTTGCACATAGTAGGTGATTAATAAGTATCTTTTCCCATACAGTAATATAATTAATGATATTAACAAACTACATTTATTTAATTCAGTCCTTTCTGTTTTTCACATTGGGTTGGCTGTGTGAAAGCATCATTCACTTCTATTCATGTACGACACAGAATGAAAAAGAAAGATGTTCCAAGAGCCATAATTAAGCCTTCTTAAAATGTCCCCAGGAATAATCAATGCCATTTCTCCACAGGATATTTTCTGTCAAAGTAGCAGTATTTTGTGTCTGGATTTCTTTGTACCTTCAACTATTCCCATGACTACAGATCAGGGCATCCCCACAGTGCAGATCCAATCAAGGAAACACTGTGTTTCTTCAAGTTGACAAGATGCAGAGCAAGAAAAGAAACAAAGAATAAGTCTCACTAAAAAGTAACAAGGTCTTCCTGATGTGTTCTGATGGCGTTGAAGGCAGGTAGGGCAGTACTGTTCCATTACCTGGGATTTAGTAATTAATACCTAACTACCCAGGTGTATGCTTCCACTGCACCCAGAGGTTGCTGGGCAAACAACAGGTATTTCCTCAGTGAAATGGAAAAGACAGTCTGTTTTTTAAGTAGAAAAACTTGTCAGAAACCACCATTTGAACTGTTGATCTCTTGGGGAACATTGTATGGGTATGCTGTTATATGTCTGTCAGTATTCTTACTTTTTTAAGTTGCAAGCAGGTAACCATGCTATGTGAGTTACAGACTATGAAGATAAAACTAAATGCACACAATCAGAGAAAAGGGTGGAAGCTAAAGAGGACCAAAAAAAAGTTATGCTGATTCATATTAAACCAATATGCATACTTATTAGGGTATGTTAGTTAATAAGGCATAAAAAGTATGTTATTCACATGTGTAATTATAATTAGTCATTGCTTATCCAAAACACCATTTCTAGAACTGCCTAAAGGAAAATTATTACAGGGAAGTAAGGGGAGAGTATGTTTCAGAAGCCCTCCTAGCTTTGAAAGGAATAACTCTCTTCTGCTGTCAGACCAGATTTTAGAGAAGACCATGACTCTGTGTTAAATCTCACTAGATTGTAACTCCCAGGTTACCCTACAGTTCTTCAGGAACACGGATGTTGGTTTCTTCTATGTGATTCTTGGGAAGAAAAAAACAAAGAAAACACACGCCCAGCTGCCTTAGAGCAAATGCTGTTTGATTCCATGGAAGGTATAGGTGACAGGTTACACTTCTGATAAATAGGCACATCTGCTGCAATTTCTCCAAGCTCAGAGTCAAGAGATTTGCCATTTTGTGGCTAGAGCCTTTCCCCCGACCTTTGCTTTGCTTGGCCTAGCACGTCAAGATGGGGCAGGGGGGAGCAGGGAAGGAGGGATGAGGCAGAAACAGGATGTATCAGACTCAGGCTATCCTCAAGATGGGATCTTTTATGCTCTGCCTAGCCACCATCACATAGGGCTTTGCTCTGCTGATCCTCTTAAGAACAAAGGCTCTCCAAATGAAACAAATCAGGCTACTGAAATAAATGCTGGATTCCTACAGTGATTGTCTTTAAAGAGTAATAATACCTAACGGGACTTAAAAAGGGAGGGCATCCTGTCTGTTGAAGCTACAGTGGTTTATCAGTTTTGCTAGATTATACATCTCTAGATTCTATATATTCTCTAGAATATCACCTGACTCACTCAGTCCCACCCAACTTGTGTTTTAAAGAAACTAATCATAGACAGCAGTCTTATCCTATTCATTTGATAATTTCATAAAACACATAGTTTTATTCTGAAACCATATTCATAGACATCCTCCATATTTTGAAGTATGAAATTCTGATGGACACCTATTTTTTTCTCTACACAATTTCTGTAAAACTTATATTTAGACAACAAGGAAAGGAGACTCTTTTACCTGATCAAGATGATTTGAAGCAATTTATGCATCTGAAATAATGACTTGCACTTGGTAGATCAATGCATATTTACCTAAATTTTAAAATAATATGGATAAAAAACCCAAATCTCCAACAACAGATGAGTGAATACATAGATCGTGGTATTCTAGTATTATGGAACATTTCTCGGCAATTAAAAAAAAAAAGAACTATCAATAATGCAACAACATGGGTGAATCTCAATCATTTTGCTGAGAGAAAGAAGTCAGACCCCCCCCTCATCACCAAAGAAGAGTACATACTGCATGATTCTGTTTTACAACATCCATCTGTAACTACAGAAAAACCAGATCAGTGATCGATTGGGAACAGGGAGTGGAGTGGACAGAAAGGAGGGATTGAAAAGGGCCACAAGCAAAATTTGGGCAGTAATGGGCAAGTTAGTATGTTGATCGTGGTGATGGTTTCACAGATACATGCATGAAGATCAAACCTTATAAAATTATACATTGAATACGTACTGAGTCACTAATTGTATGTTCATATCTTAATAAATCTATAAATACAATATCTGAAATACTGTCAAATCCTTAAATAAAGCAGGTGAGGTAGAATGTCTTTTTGGAAGTTGTATAGTTTTTGAACTTTTGACATAATACAGGAGGTAAGAAGAATCCTGTGGTTGGAGTCTTGACACAATGCTGGAGGGTAAGAAGTAGGAAAAGAGGTTTGTTCCTTATCAATAGTAGTACAACACCTCAAACAAATGAAGGCCATGGTACGTAAAAAGCAACTTAGGTTTAAGAGGCATATAACTGTCTAAAATATGATGTTTGCGATAAGAATAAAATCAGATAAGATTCACCTCAATGAAAAAACTGAGTTATGTGTATTATTCTAGAACAGATAAAAACACAGAAGAAAAAAGGAGATACTAAAAAAAAGGAGATACAGAATTTGAAATGAAAAGAAATGAATATAGTCCATTCATCTCAAGGATAGTACAAGGTAAATACACCAAGATAAATGAACATGCAGCAAATGAACATGAACAAGCAAAAATGATAAAGGCTTTCATGAAATATTTCCATCTTTTCAACTCTGAGAAAACTTTCCTTAAAAGTCATATGTGCAATTGAGTAAAATCAGGGCCAAGTTAGAGCTGGCTCTTGGGGCCTGGTCTCCCCAGACCTGTTACTCTGAGTTCAAAAGAAGAATGAAAAGGAACTTAAAATGTTGTTACTTAGGAACCCGTGCAGATTCCATTCAAACTGTCATTGAATAGGGTGATATTTGAAAATCCTCTTTGATTTTTCAATAAAAATGAGTTGAGAAAGGGCAGTGGACTAAAGCAAGGTGAGCAAATTACTAACTGAGAAATTTGCAGCATTAGGAAGGGAAGTATTTTCAGGCTGAAGTTTTCTTGGTCCCTCATAAAATACAGCAGCTAGGCCACTGTTAGGCCCACTGTGTTGTAAGAGTAACAAATTGAACTTTACTTAGAGGCAGTACTGATTTAAAAACAAAAGACTCTACCATAAGATGCCTAACAATGAGAAGTTCTTAGGAATAGCTCAACCATTTGTGATCAACTCATTTTTTCCTACCATGGATATTTAAGAAGAAATCAGGGGAATCATTCACTTTTCACTACTGACCTCTGCAATGCTTTTCAGGAATCATCCACTGGCTTAAAAGCACACTAGTCTTTGTAGTTAGTCTCTGTTGACTACAGACTTACAAGCTGTTCTCCTTATTTTTCTTCTTTGGTGATTTGTTAAGGGATCCTGCAGGTTTGTGCTTTAGCAGAGCATTTTTGCTAATGTTAGTATTTTACACATATTTTAAAAATCTACAATTATTTTAAAATACAAAATCTACAATTAAATCTACATTTAAAATCTACAGTTATTTCTAAGTCATCCAGGAGTTTTTTCCCACTACGTTCACCTCAACTTCCAACATCTTATATTTAGACTCTCCCTTTAAAAGTCAGCATATGAAGGTTCACTAGATAAAACTCTAACCTTGGGACTTTTTTTTTTGGTAAGTGGGGCTCAAACTCATGACCCTAAGATCCAGAGTTGCATGCTTTACCAACTGAGCCAGCCAGGTGCCCCTAACCTTGGAACTTTTCTGGTAGATCTGGTGGGAGAAAACACAGATGAAGTTCGGCAAAGTCTTTAGTACATGTATCAGTTGTCGCTGCAAGATACCGTGGAACTGATATGCAAGAGCGGGCAAGTAGAGACCTGTGCCCAAGAAACGAAATGCTGAATTTTTTGAAGCAATAGTAATATATGAATCTGTATTCATAATTTCCATGTGGAAGCTGCTCAATGAATATTTAAAACTAAAGGATGCGGTATTTCATGGCAAGGAATTGGATCCCAGTCTCTGCCAAGATGAGAAACTCCTCTCTAAGGGGGTATCATCAGGCTGGACCCTCCGTAGCTCAGGTGAACTTGGGCTGGGCGGCAGTGACTCTCATGCCTGCATGGATTTTCCACTCAGTGTGGAATCCCAGAACAGAAGGAAGGGAGGAAGAAGGAAGGAAGCCCAGAAACAATGGCCTTAGCATAGCATGAATGTCTCTTTTGTGTGGCCAGGAAAAAAGGACATTTATCTAAAATACCCATAGCAAAATGTGCTGTAGGTAAGAAACTGTCATTAGCAGAATGAGACATAAAATGAGAGAAATCATGATTCGGTATTTCCTAACATTTGCTGATAAGGATAGACAGGTGAAGTCAAATGCTCAATTTAGCCTCCTCTGCTGCCCCGGCCCTTTGAGGGAGGTGGCTTTAGGCTGACACATGACTTGCCTTGGCGGCCACAGCCAGTCTGCTGCTTCAGAAAATACAAACCTGCCTTTTAAAAAGAATAATAAAAATTTAATCCATATGCATTCTTATCAGGGAGGTGGAGAATATGATTTTTTTCATATTATATGAAACATGAGGAAAACTTTTAAAATCATATCATTAAAAGAGAAAACCTGTTTCCAAGGTAAAGGAAAGTCCAAGAGAAGGAAAAATTAGTTCCTAACAAAAATCTATGTTAGGTAGACTGAAACACTGGAGGAAAAAAACATGGATGAGATGGTCTGAGAAAGCCAGGATATCTACTATATATATATGATTATATGCATATATATCTGTACATATATGCATATATATGTATACCTAAAACTTTTTAGTATATTTGAAGAAGTCTTTTTTTCCCTAAGAAATACCATTTAAACAAATGTAGAGCAAGAAGAAAATAAGCTTTTGCTGTTCTCTGCCTTTAACTGAAGTAGTTTTCAAAGGCTCCTATTTCTTAATGCCTCCATTGGTCTATCATGGTGCCCCGTACTATGTCATTTTTAGAAGCTTTAGTTATAATGTAGTTGAATGCAAGGTAATTGAAGCTTCCTTTTATAACTGCATGAATCCCCCACTCTCATGACCTAATCTAACCTTAATAATTATCTCCCAAAAGCCCCATCTCCAAATACCACTCTCCTGCGGATTAGGGCTTCAACATATGGGTGGAAGCAGAACACAAACTTGCAGAAAGCTTAAATTCTAAACTTACAATAATTTATCTGGTTATTGATGTAAGTAACTAGCTGGACTTTAAGGGAAGGGAGGTTTTGCAGATACTGTTGGTGCAGGAGTCAGAGAGAGAAGTTCTCTAGAAAACAGGCGGTCACATTAAGGGAACCACAAGGAGGCTGGGAAGGCACTAGGAACATCAAGATTCTGGGAGTCTGGTGCAAGAAAAAGGGAAAAATGAATGGGAAAGGCTCATGGGTAACAGAACGTTCTGTTAACTTATTAGCTTTGCTTAGGGAAAAGCCCCATCACAGGCAAATTTTAGATTTTTTCAAAAGCTCTTTCTTTCTCAGAAGCCAGGCTGCCTGAGGTATTATTTAGAATCTTGACGTTTGTTCCAATCACCACAGATGTACAGATACTAAGTGTTCGGGCTATAGATAATGAAGCCAGACTTGTGAAGACTTCTGTGAAGTCATATCCTGCATTTTCAAACGTCTAAAGGGCTGGGTACCAACAGAGCCCAGAATGAATAAGTGAATGCTCGCTACATTAATTAATCTCTGAACACACAAACAATAAATCTGATTCCAAAAATATTTTAGAACACAGTCTGTAAAGACAGTTTGAAATTGGTTAGCAGAAGTTATTTTAGCTTAAAAGTCTTATGTTTTATTTCAGAAATGAAAGTGAGAAGCTGCAGAGACAACAGCTGTTACTTTTGAACATAAAGTGTTAGAAGGGAAGTAGAAATTTATCTAAAGTTCACAGATGTCTCCAGTCATCAACAAGAGACGTCACTAATCATTTCCTAGTATTTGAAGAGTTATGACTCATCTGCTAGTTGGCTGAATTTTTTGGTGGCAGTGGGAATTGACCTATAAACAAACAAACAAGTAAATCTGTACTGGAACTAAAAGAGAATGAGCATATTTCTCAAAATTTAAAGAATTATTACCACGAAGGTCTATTTACTTGGCTAAAATTCATCTAATAGATTTCTTATGCAAGTTAATATTGTGACAGGCTTCAATTAATTGTGATGTCTCAAAATATTTGTTAGACTTTCAGCCCATTTAATGTGGTAGAAATTATGATATTAAAATAAAGCAAATTTTATTTGCTCTAAACGAAGGGTAAAAGGCTTATTAATTTATTTTTTTTAATTTATTTTATTTTATTCTTTTGCCTAAAAGTTCCCACTTAAAATAGTAATATCAAAACCTCTTACCATAGTAACACCCTTTCTAGGTTCAGGTCTACAACTGACATGGAGAATGAAGACACCTAATTTTGCCTTAAAAGAGAGTTCAAGCAGAATTTGTCTTAGCTATAACTGTATTTTGATTTGTGTGTGAAGTTCTGTAAAGACTATTGAGGAACTTCTCTCTGAATTAATTCAAATGTTATGCGATTGGTAAAAATGCTCACTTGCCTCGGATGGAGGTTTGCAACTAGTTGACCTTAATTACGGCATTGACACGTGGCAGCATTGACTTTATGGGTGTGTGACTGGTGCAGTTACACTGGGTCCCATACTCAGAAAAGCCCTGTGTTTGGTTGACTTCTTTATGGCCATCATTTGGAGATTCTTAGTAATCACTGAACAAGGGACCCTGTGTTTGCATTTTGCACTGGGTCCCACAAGTGATGTGGCTAGTCCTGGCACTTGATAAGAAGTATAGTAAGTTGTCAAGCAAGGTTCTGGACGATCTCCAAAAATACTGTGGTCTCTAGCACCTGGGTACCTGTCCCTATTTTGACAAGGCAATTAGGGATGATATACAGATCCAGGTTTCCTCAGAGTGATGTGCTACCAAGTCCCCTCACTGAATGTAGAGTGATGAGAGTGATCTTTAATGGAAATGTACAGTTTTCTGTGACACAAAGAGTAAGGACCTTTAGAATCTGTGTATTCAATAATGTAAACTTTGTCTTAGGTTCTGCTAGGAGAGGGAAATGACTTGTATGAGATGCAGGAAGAGAAGCTGGGATTAGATGTAGCCATTACCCCCTAAGCACACCCTGTCCCCACAGAAAGACTCCAGTCCACATACACTGAGGGCAATGAAGACAGAGTAACACTGAAAATCATACGAATAATGTTACTTAAATGACACTTACAGATTCTCTCTCAATGAGGATCCTAACGGGGGTTTATTGTAATTCAGTATTAGATTCACAGAAAGCTAAATGTGTTACCAAAGGTCATATAGCAAGTTGAGGAAAACATCAAACATGGTCTTCTAAATCTGTACCATTTTGAACTGTTTCCTCCACTTGGTAAAAAGCGTTGAGCCTCGGGCACCTGCGTGGCTCAGTCAGTTAAACGTCTGCCTTCGGCTCAGGTCATGATCTCACGGTCCTGAGATGGAGTCCCACACTAGGTTCCTTGCTCACTGGGGAGTCTGGCTCTCCCTCTGCCCCTTGCCCCAGTGTGTGCATGTGCTCTCTCTCACTCTCTCGCTCTCTCTCTCTCAAAAATAAATAAATAAATAAATAAATAAATAAATAAATAAATGAATGAATGAATGAATGAATGAATGAATGAATGAATGAATAAATAGATAAATAAATAGATAAATAAATAAATATTTAAAAAAAAAAAGTTGAGCCTCTAATTAAAAGTTCTGCCCCCATAATGGGGGTTTTATTGAAGTAAATGAAGTAATCTTTGAGCTAGCAGGGAGGGCATTTTCTCTACAGTCTCCTAACCCAGAGCAATCATTTCGGTGGTGGGAAGGGAACAGAGCATCACACATACTACAGAAAAGAAGGGCAAGCCACTGGAAAGGAAGCCACTGAATATTGGCATTGAAAGAAAACATTATGATCAACTTGTCAATCTCTCCTTCTCTCCAAATCCCACCTGATGGAAAGCCTGCTCAAGGGCTGCTGGAAAGATGAATTTTCACTTTAGAAACATTTACAAATGAGCACTTTATCTCAAAATTCCATTCCACTGAAGAACTCTAATTGCTTCAAAGCTCCGGCTTAAGTTGAACTGAAATGTGACTTATCGTAAATTTGAATAGGATATGGTCTCTGCTCTCAATCCTGCAAACGAATACAGCCATAAACACAGAATGCCAATACACATTTGACGAAGTCATAGTGGAGAAACCCACAAAACCTATTTATTGAGGCACATTGCTGGAATTGTCGGGTAGGGTTTCAGAGGTCTAGGTCCTTGACAAGAACTGTGAATGGCAAATTAGGAAATGTTCTCTGTTTCTTTAGTGTTCCTGTTAATGTGAACCACCACATTTAAACCCACTCCACCAGATATGCTCTGCCTTTTGTAGCAAGACTTTGTTCCTTGTGTTAGAGCATTTTTTCACATTAGAGTTAGTGCCAGCAGCATCATTATTTGTTGGCTTATGCTGAACCTATATTTTGATCAGCGAGGCATGGGGCAGGTGTCCTACACTAGCCTATGGTTGGAAATCTAAGAGAAGACTTTCCTAATCTTTTCTAATTTTCTCTCTTTAGTATTGACCAAAAGAATGAGATCTTGCCATTTGCGACAACATGGATGGACCTAGAGTTATTATGCTAAGTGAAATGATTCAGACAAAGAAAAATACCATATGATTTCACTTATATGTGGAATCAGAAAAAAAAAAAACCAAAAAGCAGAAACAGACCCATAAATACAGAGAACAAATGAATAATTGCCAGAGGGGAAGGTTATGGGGAAATGGGCAAAATGCACAAAATGGGAGAAGGTGAGTGCAAGGTATAGACTTCTAGTTATGGAATGAGTAAGTTATGGGGTTAAAGGTACAACACAGGGAATATAGCCAATGGTGCTGTAATATCATTGTATGGTGACAGATGAGAGCTACATTTGTGGTGAGCACAGTATAATGTATACACTTGCTACTTGCCAAATCACTAGGTTGTACTCCTGAAACTAATGTAACGTGTGTCAACTATACTTTAATACAGAAAATTTGGTAACTGTGTCTTCAGTATTTTTAAACTGGAAAAAATCCACAAAGCCACAAAACAAAACTAACCTAAAGCACCATTATAAAGCCTGAAACAGAGCCACATGGTCTTCCTCCAGCAGCATCCCCAGGTTTCAACAGAGCTTACTCACCATTAAATAGGCTTCTTAAAATCACCCATTTTGTTTCTTACCAAAAAAGTTCCCATTGTATCCATGTGTCTTGGATCTGCCACTATCTGAGTGCCTCCTAGCACTTTCATCTAAAATGTGAATAAGACATTATCATTGTCTTATCATTGGGCACCTGGGTGGCTCAGTCAAACATCTGACTCTTGGTTTCGGCTCAGGTCATGATCTCGGGGTCCTGGGATGGAGCCCCAAGACGGGCTCTGCGCTCAGTGGGGAGTCTGCTGGAGATTCTCTCTCCCCCTCCTCTCTCTCCCTCTTTCCCTCCCCTCTGGGTGCACACACTCTCTCAATAAATAAACAAATCTTTAAAGAAAAAGAAAGACATTCTTGTTATTATATTATGTATTGTTGTTGAGCCCAGCTGCATCACAGGGATTATCATATACTTAAAAAAAATCCACTCAGACTGATTATTTAAAATTTTGTTGGAATAGTTTCTCACCCCTCACACTGTAATTTTCTCAAATAGCTTATCTTTTTTCTCTTTTTGAAAACTTAGAACATTTGCTTAATCCCCCATTTTCGGAGTGTGCTCTCTCCCCCATTTTCATTGTTGTTCAGACTATGACACCACAGGTGTAGTCTCTTTAGCATCCAGTTATGGGCTAATTCTTCACTTGCTAAATAGAAATCATAGATTATTTTATCACTTGTTTGGGACCTCCAATACATTTCTATTAAAAAGATTATCTTCCTGACTCTGGAAGACTGAACTAAAATTGGATTTGAGTAGGAGTGCCTTCTCTCTTCAGCTGCTAGCATTTTATCATTTTCCTTAAGCACTTTGGATTATGACTTTCTATTTCTCTTTCACGTCGTGGAATATATATATTTGTTAGCACTTTTCTTGAGACTTCAGCATTCTGGCATACTTTTCCTGAACAAATTCCCTCTGAATCACACCATGTTTTAATATTCATTTGTGATTTTGTGTTTCTCTTTCCATCCTACAAAGATTTTGAAAATCTGAGATTCTGTCCCTGCAGTGGCCACTTTCTATAGTTCTATAATTGCTAATATTAACTGCACATTTAGAATTTCTGTTTTGCATTCATGATATGTAAATCTTTATGCATTGTTGAAATCAATTTACCAATACAATTTAATGTATCTAAGCTTTTGACTCTGTGAAGTTGACTTATATTTCTTTTGTGTACTGTCCTTGTCTAGTTTTGAAATTTTAGTTACATAAATCTCATAAAACAAATTGGGTAACTTCCCCTCTATTGTAATCTCTGGGAAAGTTTGTGAAAGTCAGGGATAAACCATTTGGGAAGGGTTCCTAAAACCTACCTGTAATAGCTTCTAGACTTGGTGTCATTAGAAAGTGGAGAAAGGAAGGCAATTTTGACTACCTATTGCATTTGCTTAATGTCCATTGATCCATTCAGGGTTCCATATTCTTAAAATAAGCTGGTCATATGTTTACTTTAAAAAATTTCTACCACATACACATTTTTTAATTTATAGGTATTAAATCATTCATTGTATTTATGATTTCAAAAATAACTATTACTCTATCATAATATGTTATATATATTATATATATATAATATATACAAACACATTCACACATATATATGCATATATACACTATAGCACATATATATGTGTATAGGTATAGTACATATATAATACCTGTGTATATTTTGGGGGCAGGAGATAGGTTCCTCTCTGAGCAGTTTTGCTTGAATTTTGTCTATTCATTCATTTTTTGGAATATAGCAGGTATTTCACTTTTAAACAAAATTTGATGTCAGGCCTCAAAATCAGTTTTCAACTTGTTCTAGAAAGTCATTGTCCATGTCCTTCTACTTACGTGGCTAGAAATGTATGTGTATAATAATAGCCCTTGTGAATTTCTATTCATTTCTTCTCAAAAGCCCCCACACTGTGCTTCTACTCCACTCCTTTGAGAAGTACTCCCTGACTCTTGACCAGATCTAGCTAGGAACTCCATCCACTATGCTCTCATTCCTTCCTGTCCTTGACTCCATTCCGACAAGTAATGCGTTTACTGGTCTCACTTTATCTAAATACCAAGTCTCCTTAGTTTAGTATATTGTAATGTTCTTGAGAGTAAATGCAGTGACTTTTGTTTGTGGCCTCCAAATTCCCTCAGTGTGTTTAGTACACAGTAGATTGTGAAAAAATTGAGTTTGAATTTTTAACACTTATTGCTGTTAATTTTTCCCTCAAGAAGAACAAGAAAAATTGTTTTGAGAGGTCAGAAGATATGGACTTATTCTTCTAAGACTGCAAACTCAATAATATGATATGCCAGACCTATTTATTGATTTATAAAGTATCTCTTTCTAGAAATGATTTCAACAGATATATCACCCCTGCATATATCTACTTCCACAGCCGTCAGAAGAGATTTCTCAAATATTATTATAAATTTTCTTCTGTGGTCACAACGGCATTCCTGCCTTTACCTGTGAATACACAGATCATACTATATTCTCTGAAGCATGAAATAGGGCTTCACTGTTCATTGTTTAGGCTCATCATCTCAAGGAAGAAGCTTATGCCTTTTAGAATCCATCAAATTAAAGCCTCTTATTCATCTTCTCTCATTAAGTCATGTTCTCCTGCTTATACAATTTTTATAACTTTGATTTATTTTAACCATATTAGCACTTTTTCCCCCCTGATGAGTTTTCATTCTGCTAACAAAAGATGTACAATTGGAAAAGTCTTGTCTTTTAGACATTTGCTCCAACTATGGGAATTTGCAAATTCTCCCTATGGGCTTGCCTGAAATTAAAGTAACAAGACCAATTTCAGTTATTTTAATAAGAAGATATTTAAAATGCTTAATTAACTTAATTCACTTAATTTACTTATTTCAACAAGAACATATGATTTCTGAAATGAAAAAAAATTGATTACACCATGTGGTAGAGGACACCATCTAAACCATGACACTATAGAATATTTTATTTTCTAAGCAGTTACAATGTCTATTCTATTTTTTAGTCACTCATTTATTTATTAAACATGAGTAGATCAGTTTTGGCAACCTTTTGTCTTCCCGGATATCTTGTAATATTCAAGCTTTATTACCCAGTTGTGATATCTTGGGATATAATGACTACATCTATATCCTCTTTGTAACTTTCATAAAGTTATCAAATTTTGATCATATCCTCTCTTTACATTTATTTGAAAGATAGAAATATTCCAAATCAAATTTTATTCTCACTTCGGATTTTCACAATTTTGGACTCTTATTGGACTTACTTCCAATCTGATGTTATTCAACAGTTTCATGATTCCTTTCACTTTTTACTTCCTTTGTATTCCTTTTCTTCTCTTTGTGCTTTTCTCCCACTTCCTCAAGTAACAATGTAATTCAGAAGTGAGCACAGGAATGTGTGAAAATATTTCATATCTTTTTTTTTTGGCTTGCTCAGTGTGGTAAAACTGTTGAGTGAGGACAGCTAAATTCTCTTTAGGTTCTCTTTGCTTATAAATTGTAAGACAAAGTGGTCAGCAATAGACTCATTCTTGGGATGCTATTCCAGGTATATGAAAAATAGTGCCAGGAAATTTTAAACTCATGCATTCCAGGAGCTCCTGAGACCCACCAGCAGCTTTAAAAAAGATCCTATGGTAGTTTCCATGAAATGATTTCTGAAGGCACGAAAGAGCCAGGAATTATAGATATGGAGGGACCTGACAGGCATGTTTTATGTCTGTGCCTCTGTGTGAAGGGATGACCATTCACAGCTTCTAAAACTGGGTTTCCTGCTTGAGTGAAAGAGGAAAGATAAGATAGTAATCAGCAAGGTCTGCTACAGACATTTAGCACATGCAAGTACATACATACTCACATAGAGCCCCACACATATACATATTCTATTAACATCTGCTGTTCTGATCCTAGGGTGTAGCATATGAAAAGGGGACCTAGCTCTGCTTTTTAGTCTAAATATAAACGATTAGATAATAAGAGAAAAATATATAAAGCAAGTATTTTTGGTCTCTGTATGTGGTAATGTGTATATTTGCTATTTTTAATCCTCTGTTCCCTAGGTCCACTTGTAAAGGCAACCAATTTTACAAATGGTAGCTGCAAATCCCATACTTTGTTTAGAGTTTAAGCAATAGCCTGCTTCGCTTCTTTATTATTAGACTTGAACCACTAAGTAATTGGCCTTGAGCAACATCTTAAATATCAGCTTCTAAAACCTGTACGACTACCCCAGACACAGACGCTGTGGGAGGAGTGGGTCAGAGATGGCAGACTGCATACAACCACATCACAGAGCACCAACAACCTCTCCTGTCCACTTCGTGGACTCAGTCTGGAAATCAAGGCTGGTTTAGCAATTCTGCAGCAAAATAAGAGGAAGGTGGACTGAAAATCTGCCACCAGAAAATTTAGGCAATGATCTAGCTGCAATCTTGACATTGAGGTGATAAAAAAAAAAAAAATGGCGTATGTCTAAACCAAATTGCTGGGGGGGTGGGAGGGAGGGATAGGGTGGCTGGGTTATGGACATTGGGGAAGGTATGTGCTATGATGAGTGCTGTGAATTGTGTAAGACTGATGATTCACAGACCTGTACCCCTGAAGCAAAGAGTACATTATATGTTAATTAAAAAAAAAAAAAAAAAACATAGTGCCTTTCTCAAAGACCATGTGATAGGTCATCGAATGATGTGAGCCATTGTCATCTGTTTTTGCATTTCGATATATACCAAAAGTGGAATAAATGGAGAAAAACAATAGGATCTCTAATTTTTAAAAGAGAGTAGAAGAACGAGATGGGTTGAGAAGTAAGGAGGGTGGAAAGAGATGCAGAGCTTGAGAAAGGAGAAGATGCATGTGAGAAACTGGATGTTTCGTACTAAGGTTGACGAAGGGTTTGCTGAGAAACCTCTGGCAGTTGGATGGGTAAATATCAAGGCTGGGAGAAGACGCATTTCAACTCAGGAAAAACAGACTCTGAATTAATTGATGACTTCTGTTTCATTAGTGTTCATTTTGCTTGATTTCCTATAGTTTTAGATCATCCAGTCTTAGGTTAGGGAGAGTGATACCATCCTGTTATCACGCCTCAGCTTCTGCTGGCCCATCCACCCACCTGAAGAAGACAACCTGGGCTAACTCCTTATTCTAGGCAAGGAGGGCTCTGGTGCCAGGAGAATGACAAAGGAATATAATTTCTCTAACTAGATCTGAGCAGTCATTGCCTGAATAATCCTATCACTTTTTGGAAGCTTCCCGTCCAAACAGAGATAACTGCTTGTCCTGAAAGTTAAGACCAGTTAAAGATACTTTGAATGACCTGCTCTAGTTATTTTTCCCGTTCCTCGCAGGATTCTTTGAGTGTATTTAGGAACTCACCTGTTGAACTATTGCAACGAACTATTTCTGGCAGCTAATCTGTGGAGGATAGAAAGAGGAAAACTGGTGGGTGCTAAAAAGACATCTGATTTAAGGCACCGCTGTTTTTGTTTCTGAATATCCCTTGAAGGTTAGAAAGTGAACTAGTCAGGAAGATTCTTCTCGGTGCAGCTAGTCCCCAGTGTTTATGGAGATGGCCTACTTCCTTCTGCAAAGACTCCAAAGGGCTTCTGTTCACATGAAATCAGTGAAGAGACCTCTGCTAGGAATCGTCAACAAGAGCACAAAGAGGATCCGAAAGGCCAGCTGTCCTTCAGTGCTCATTTCCTTTGCTTCGACACCTCTGTAAGAATTCTCTTAAAGATGCGGCAAGTGCATCTTCAGAAGCGAGCGGTCATCACTTCTTGATTTCTCCTTCTGGGCACGCGGTTTTTCAGACTGATGAGCCCTCTCGTATTCTGAACCAGAATGTCTAGTGAGGCATTACTGTGAACACTTAGAGGCTAAAATCTGGGGCCCCCTACTAAGTGGGTACATTTTTAGAAAGAGTCGTTTAGATCTACCTCTGTGCCTTCTAATACATCTTTTTTTGACTGCACATTACATGGCCTTTCTTCTTTGAAGTTATCAAACTCCTATCTCAGGGCCTCACAGAGGGACCTTCTCTAACACACTATTCACTGGACCTCCTACTCACCCTTTACGCATCATCCTCATTCCTGTCACTGTCCCCAACCCATTGTGCAATGATCCATTTTTAAATGCCATTTTTATTTTATTTTTGTTTTTTGGAGAGCGTGTGCACATGCGTGCATGAGTGGGTGAGGGGAAGGGGAGAGGGAGAAGGAGGGAAAGCATCCCAAGCAAGCTCCACACCCGGTGTGGAGCCAGACACCACCCTGAGATCATGACCTGAGCTGCAGTCAAGAGTCGGATGCTTAACCAACTGAACCACCAAGGTGCCCCTTGAAGTGCCATTTTTTAAAATGGGAAAATAATTATCTGTATAATTAAGTGTCGAATATATGTCTTCCCACAAGCATGTAAGCCCATGACAGAAGGACCATGGGTCTCTTCTAGCTCGGGCACTCCTGTCTGATGCCAGAACATCCTATGCAATCAATAATGCTGTAGATGGCATGATCTCATCTTAAAGAGATGAGCCCCCATGGAGATTTCCAGTCTAGAGTGCTTCACTGAAGTTTAGGGCCTCAATTTCACTGGGCTTGTAACTGTCAGTGGGTGCTGGGTTGATGTGTGGGTACATTTCAATATGATCTATAAGTTCTAGCCCAGGGCCAAGAAAGTTCCTCTGAAAAGGGCGACAGCAAAAGTTTTAGGCTTTAGAGACCTTTCAGTCTCTGTTGCCTTTGCAGTATGAAAATTGCCATGGGTGGGACGCCTGGGTGGCTCAGTTGGTTAAGCGGCTGCCTTCGGCTCAGGTCATGATCCCAAGGTCCTGGGATCGAGTCCCACATCGGGCTCCTTGCTCGGCAGGGAGCCTGCTTCTCCTTCTGTCTCTGCCTGCTTGTGCTCTCTCTCTCTCTCTGACAAATAAATAAAATCTTAAAAAAAAAAAAAAAAAAAAGAAAGAAAATTGCCATGGGTAAAACACAAAATGAGCAAGTGTGGCTACATTTTAATGAAGCTATTTAAAAAGCAGGCACCAGGACAGAGCTGATGACTGAGCCCCAGTTTGCCAAAGCCTGTTCTAGACAGTAATTTCTTCACTTAAGATTTTAAAATCTGACAGAGACTACAGACAGTTATAGCTATTCCATTCATTTCCTGTCCTCTGGTATAACAGCATCTCACAGCTATATTACTGGCAAAGAATATAGACATTTGTTTGCGTGGGAGGAATGCAGTGATGACCCTTCTATCAATATTATTCATGGGAACTACTGTTTTAGAGAGTCACATAAATCCAAAAATAATTTAGTACATGTTGCTGCAAAGCATCCTTGAGAAGTTTTCATTGAAACTTGATTGTTTTTATGTTATTTTTCATATTAAATCTTGTGTTATCCATTGCTTTCCTATAAAGATCATCTGTTGTTTACTCTAAGGATTAGGTAGTTGATAGGACTGATAGGAAATAATTTTTGACAGGTAGGGGATCAAATAGAGTCATTCAAACCATTCACTTTCCCTGTTAATTATGGCCAGTTGACTACTGTCAAAGAATTGTTCCCATCTCCATTAACCAGGGCTGTCTCCTACTCAGTCAGCTGTGTGCATTGTGGATGTTTTGAGTCAAGCTCTAACATCACTTACAGGGCTGATATTTCAGATTAATATGAACGTTGACCACTTGCACTCACAACATGCCCATAACACATGCATTATCCAGGGGGAATTAACTGTTAGCAATGAATTCAACATTCAGGCTTTAACATTTTTTATTCTGCCAGTGAGGCCAGAGAATAAATCTGTTCTTTCAAGCAGGCTATTATTAATCTCTGGCTTTCACAAACAGCAAATAGCCACTGAATCCAGCTGACAGCACATATTCATTTAAAGACTAATAAGGAGAATTATCCATATTAATTAAAATATATTCATCATCATGTTTAAATCCTTCCAGAGTTATTGCTGGAGTTGGACTAGAGTATGCAAGGCTGATGAACTTGTTTTAATTGTTATCTAAAGTTGAGACATTGAGAAAATTTTCAAAATACATTCTGGAAATCATTTCAGCTTCATTTTGGGAAGAACATAATCTTGCAACAGACGTTATTTAACTTTTTTTTTTTTTGCTAAGGAAATAAATTTGAAACCCTTCAGTGTTTTTGTGGGACCAGATTTGGAGATGTCTCTTTACTTACTTTGTTTAAATTAGGATTTTTGACTCTAACAAGCTCAAATACATAAGGTAAGGACAGAAATGGGAAACAGGCTTCAAAAAGTAGAATTTAAGAACATGAGGGAGGATTGATTCTGGAGACTTGTCCTCTCCTCTCCAGTTTCATTGCCCAAAGGAAATGCTTCCCTTGCTCTGTCCCTTTTTAATCATGCCAAAAATATTGTCAGCGTCTCTCCAATTATTGTGCATATTTAAAAGAATCTATCTTATAGTATAACTTTTGAGCCTCTTAAAAGAAAAAAAAATGGATATTAAACCAAAGGAACAGTATTTCAAATTTTTTAACTACTGAATATCTACGTGAAACCCCTCTTAAGAATCCCATATTTTTAGAGGTTTTTTTTTTTTTTTTTTTTAATTAGTAGATGCTTTTAATGCTTCTGTGGTTCATTCGCAAGAATGATCATCACTTCATGGTAGTGACATGTGATTTACCTCATGCCTAGTCTAGCGTCTTCCTGAGTTCTAACCTTCCTTTCACAGTGTTGTGGGAAAGTCTTTGAAGAGTTGATGCCTCAGGGGCAATTTTGAAATTGACTTCACCCCTACGATGTCGGTGAAGTGGAAGCTACAATTGAAATGTACCTGCAGTTTGCCACCAGGAGGCATATTTGACCATTCCTAAGATGCAAACAGCTGAAAATGCATTCACAAGTATTAAGATCTGAGTGAAGTTCAATTATGTCTGCATTTCTGCACTCCTCTTGGATGCACGGGTTGCAAAGTGCTACAAAAAGACTCATCTTGCTCATAATGAGGGTGTTATAACAGCAGAAAAGCCCTATGAAATAAGTTTCCACCTGACATTGTTTTTCACAGATCCTCTAATCATTTGGTATGGCTTTATTAAATATTGCTTTATTCCCCTAAGCTTTAACTTCCGTATTTCATTAAAATTTTATCAGTAGTTACATAAATTCAACTACTGCCTACTGAGGCTGGACTATATTAAAAGAAAGGTACAAGACTGCTTAAATAACGTTAGCAAATTCAATGATTATTCAGTTAAAACTTCAGCGTTGATATTTATTCAAATTTTCACTTTTTGTTGAGGGGGGAAAATAACTAAAAAGATTAGTAAGTCAGAGAGAGTGGATCAGTCTTGAATATTACTGTGTGGTCCTGACTCTTCTACTTGTTTCCATGGTCTTCACGCTTTATGTGGCCCCAGCACTCCTGCTCATCCAAACTAACCCTCTCCAAGTTTTCCCACCCTGCATTTTATCTCATAACTCTGTGAATGTGGAGGGACTGATTTCTGACGATAATTTGCTTTCCTGCTTCTCTCCTTCTATTTGTCCTTAGAACTCCAATTCAGTGTCACTTCCTATTAGCAGTGCTCCCTGCCTGCTGTAGTTGAGCTAGGGGCCCCTTTCTTGTGCATCATTATATCCTACGCTTATCCTTTCCACAGCCCCTACTTTATGATATTTAAACACTTTTTCTTGGCTTACTTCTCTACACTTGGCGGTAACTTCCCTGAGGAGAGATACTATGTTGATTTTTATTTCCAGATACTCCGTGAGTAGATACATAGTAAACATTTATTGTATAGAAGGGCTTATGGAGTTTACCACAGAGCTGTTTAGTTGCAGGGAGAGAATTGCCCAGAGAAATAAATCTTTTTCTGGACTATGCAATCTTTGTGAGACATTTTTGCTCTAGAGAGATGACGAATATTTCTTTTGGGCTTATATATAAGACCAAGCTTTGCCAAAAGCATGGGTCATTTACATGAGGCTCAGATCTAGCCCATGGCTTCTCATGCTGAGATCCTACGCAGTAAAGGATTAATTCAGTGTGGGTTGTTCACACTCTGTGCATGCCACAGAAAGGTTTAGCCCTTGTTGTGCTCCTCAGAGGTACTTTCTAAGCCCTTGAGGTAGCCTCTCTGAGGAGAATTTTGAAATGTGGACCCTGGGCCATACCAGTCTATGTTAACATTGTGATTTATGGTGTGGCCCTTGGGGGGCTGGAGACCAATGAATGATCAGCCATGGCAACAAGATGGTCCGCACCAAGGCTTAGGTGAACTTTCCCGGTTGGCAGCGCTCGGTATCACTACATATTGCTGCTGGGAGAAAGAAGTGCTATACATGTGACTCCACTATGAGAAAGAAACTGCAAGCTTGTGTCTGGCTGGGTTTCCTGGAACCTGCCCTATGCACCTTTTCCCTTTTGCTGTAATAAACTTAATTCTCTGGGAGAGAATAGCTTTCTGGAGCGCCGCGAGTCCCTCTAGCAAACCACTGAACCTGAGTGCAGTCTTTTGAACATCCAAATGCAGAACCTGAGCATCAAAAGAACGGTATAGAGAAACTTCTGATCACCTGTGGTTATCTTATCTTAAAGTGCCTTATTTCCTCTGCATGAGGAGGAAAAGGGTTGGAAACTGTAGTGCAAAGCTTCAGTTTAACATTCCCTTCCCCTGACCTTCCATAGAATTTTCTGGACCTTTGATAATAACTTACGAGCTTGATACTAAACTCTTCTTTTAGGTTAAAGGTTGACTCTTAGTGTATATTAAATCAAACTAAAATCTTTTGTCTTCTTTGGGACAGATTAGAACAGAATGAAATTAGTTTCTGAGACTTCATCATATGCTTCATGGCCTTAGAGGTCAAAATATTTCCTGCAATCCACTTTACTGTAAATAACTTCTCACATAGATTTTAATTAGGGATGGGCTTAAAATGTATAAAGATGCAATTTGTATTACAGTAAGTAAAATGGAAGCAAGAATGTTAGAGAGCTAGTAAGAAAAAAAACCTTGTCTATTATGGAAATTAAATTGGTTTAAGTATGAACACGCTTGTTTTAAGATGCAAAATATATTTCCTAGACAAACCACTAGGAGATAATCCAAAAATAGAAAGTTAAGAAAAAAAATAAGGAAATCAATAGTATACTAAAAAAATATCTACTTAAAACAAAAGGAGGAAGTAATGGAGGAATAAGGAAACAAAAAAAGGCAAAAATATATAAAGAGCAAATAGCAACTTGGGATACATAAATACTACTTTATTAGAAAGGATAAAGTGAATGGGCTAAACACTGCAATGAAAAGGCAGAGACTGGAAGAACAGATAAAAAGCATAACCCACCTAATATGCTGTATACATAAGGTGGGAAGATAAAAGTTCTGGATAAGTTATTAGTGGCAGACAAAACAGTGTTTTTCAAGCATTCTATATATTTCCCTTTACTTCTTAGACTCCTTACAGTACGATGGTTTCATTGTTGCAGCCAAAGAAATGTGAATGGGAGTGTGTTATTTCTAGGGCCATAATTTTAAAAAAACATATACTCCCTTTGCAGCTCTCTCTTCTTCTTCCTTGGTGTCCTTGCAAGTTACATCTGAGATGTTTGGAACCTAAAACTCTGAGCCACTGCCTGGTAAAGGAATGGCTTGAACCCCACTCAACTTTTCATAAGCAAGAAATGAACTAATTGCTCTAAAACAGTTTTATTATTCATAAAAAACCAGGACCTATTTTAACCCAATATGGGAACATATACCTCGACAAGTGAGGTATCAGTTTAATCTACAAAAAAATAGTGCCTTGTGTCGTTACAGACGATTGCAAAAATGGATTTTTAAGCTGACCAAGAAGAGTCCCTTTTGTTAGCACTGTTTTATTCGACTTCTATAATACCTCAGTGTATTTATGAATATTTCTTAAATATTGCTCTTGGAACATGATTGAGGTCATCTTCTCTCCAATTCGCACAGAGTCCTATGTGGCCTGATTATGTCAGTCACTGATTAGCAGACCCCATTCATAAAATTGTTAGGGATCCAGGTTTTAGAAGATATATAGTTATGCATTGTCGATCAAGAACCCCCCAAATACGAGTAAGACAAAAAGAAAAAAGGAAAGAGAACAGAACTGGCATCCTTTCAGTTGTTCATGTAAAAACCTTGGAGTCATGCTTGACCCCTTTCTGCCTCTCACACCCCATATCCACTCCCACAGACAGTCCTGCCTATTCAGCCTTCAAATTATATACAAAGTTTAACTACTTATCATCTCTTGTATTGCTGCCACTGTGGGCCAATCTTTTACCAGGATTAATAAAAGCTTTTAAACTGGTCTACTTGCTTTTCTACTTGTCTCCCGTCTATCTATTCTGGAAAGCACAGCCAGAGTGATCCAATTAAAAGGTAGTCAGATCATGTCACTTATTTGCTTCCTCTCCCTCAGGCATGTCATCTTCATCGGAGTAAAAGCCAAAGCCCGAACCAAGACCTACAAGTCATACGTGATATTTCTGACCCTTGTCCCCCACTACTTCCACCCTTGCAGTTCTAAATAGGTCAGGCATGTTTTTGCCTTCATGTTTTTGTATTTGTTCTTTCCTCTCCTTGGAATGACTGTCTTCAAGTATGCACAAAGCTCACGCTCTCGCTTTACTGCAGTGTTGCCTTTTCATTAGACTGTCCTGACTCATCAGGCCATCCTCTTATTCCAAATGTACCCCTTCCCATCCCTCTTCTCTACATTATATTTCTCCTTTCTTTTCACTTCGTAATGTACTACACACTTAACATGTCTTCTTTATTCTCCCACACAGAGAATGCCCCATGGGGCAAGGACTTTTGTCTATGTGCCTAGGACAGAGCTTGGCACATCGGAGTATTCAATAAATATACTTCTGAGTGGCAGATGCAAAGCTGAACTTTTTTTATACATTTTCACTTATTCTTCATAATCATCTTATTATGTAGATACTCTGTCTCCTTTTTAAAAGATGAAGACACTGAGACTAAGAGAGGTTAAAGTATGTGAATCGGGGTCTTCCTGACTTCAAAGCCATTGTTCTTTATTACATCTCAGTTACTTATACTCGGGAAAATAAGTGTTATGTGACAGGTCCTTAGGTCTTTATTTCCTTTTTATCTGGGACTCTATTCAATCTTCCTTTTGCTCTCTAGCTTTTCATGTTAACACTGCAAAGATGACCCATTGTGAAGCCTGGCTTAGCCACACTGTCACCATCTCCTCTAAAATCTCACTAGTTGGCGTAGAGCTGTCAGCCTTTTGTGAACATGGCAAGACTCTCTGTGAAATAAAAGGCCAATGACATGGTGTACCTTGTAAAAGCTATCATAGTGGAAAAGAACATGCAAGAATGTTCACATCATGAAGAGAAATGTCACCGGATGCATATAATTTTGAAATTCTTACCTATATTTTTTATATTCGCTACTTGGGTTAACAGTTCTGAGACGATAAAAGAAAGACATAATCATTTTGTTCAGCTCAACTGCTCAAAATGAAAAAAAAAGGTTCTCTATAAAAGTGAATATCAGGTGAGTTGTCTCTGAAATATTGCCTATTGATCTAATCAAAAGAGACCATTCAAAATGAATATAGTCCAGGTTTATGTAATATTCAGAATAAGTCAAATGGTTGGTACTTTTGAGGTAAAAATTTTATGATACCTGAATAGTAATGGCAGAAAAGTCAAGGTCAGAAAAGATAAATTTGGAATAAAAAATGAAACCAAGTGGAATTGCTAGAAATTGAGTCATTAGGAATGAAGGAGAAACTAAACAGGAAGCTTTGCTGCCCATGTCAGTCCAAGATTTATGTGAACAAGGATATTTGAGAATTCATGGTGGAAAAAAGAGCGACAACGTGAAAGAAGTTTTTTATCCTTAGCTCCTTCAATTTGGATTTTTAAACTTCTTACAATGTACAATAATATATGCCATGAAAAGAATGTTTGTTAAAAGTTATCAAAACATGCATATTATCGATGTTCTGGTGTGTGTGCGTGTGTGTGTGTATGTGTGTGTAAGGGACACACATACATTTCCCAAACAGCTTCTATATACAAAAGTAAGGCATCATTTTAGACACTGACACACACTTGAATATTGTGTTTTTTGAGGATCCCAGAAAAGAATATTAATTGTATGGCTTCTGGGAATAATAAACTGCTCCATTTGGATGATAAAATCTATAATAATACATATTTGGGCTTATGTCATATGTCTTATTAACACATACTTTTTGGTTTATATCAAATGACAGAAAACTTAGAATTTTAGAGTTTCAGAAAAGTTTGAATTTAGAAAGCTATTCACCATAGATTATTTGGGGCATTAATGGAGCTGCGTAATTGAAATGCTGAAAATGTAAATTAATTGGCTTGTAAATGAGACAGGTATAACAAGTAAATGAGGTCCTGGGGGTCTGTTTTCATTCAGCTACTGAGTTGCAGGAGAAAGTGAGAATGTTTACAGAGGTTAATGGAATAATTATGCGGGATTTATCAATTCTATTAAAATTACATTTAAAATATAAAGCTATATTATACCTTATATTATAAAATGGGCTTTCTCAGAATTCAAATCTTCAGAAGTCAAAAAGAGCCATTTTGTATTACCACGGAAAAGTAACTGTCTTTTTTAAATTAGGGATTTATTTACAACTTTCCTTTTCTGTTCAGTTTCCAGTCTTTTATACAAGAGTCATCTGTCTTCAAGGTTAGTTCACTTAAGTCATAGAGAAATGCCAAGTGCAGAATACAAAGAACACCATGGCCATAATGCAGATTTCTCAAATACCATTACTTTAGAAAGACATATCTCCAGACTATTTTAAATATTAACAAGTATAAGCTCCTTATTTCTCACTCTTCTTTCTTCCCTGATTTTATCATCTCTAGATTGCTTCTTCCAGTAAATTCTTAATATGCTGGCTGAAATGATGGGAGTGGAAGCCACGAACAGGCTTTCACCTAAGGAAGAATCTGTGCCTCCAGGGATTAGTGATGCCTCCACAAAGCTGCTAAAACCATCACCTTCATTCCTTTTTTGGGGTGAACTCCCCCAGATACCCAAGAGGAGCTAAGCTCAAATTACTTTACAATCCTATCAGATTAATCTTCCCAATATCCCTTCAGTTAGTTTTATGCCTAGAGATTCATTTTTCCTAGATAGCACTCATCTCTATTCACCTAAACTTCTGCTTTTTTTCAAGGGCCTTTTTGAAAATCAATGGATCAACAGTTTCAAACTCATTAAGATTCTAAATTTTCTTAAATAAAAATGTCATCTAAAAATTGAAAGTATGAGAAGAATATATTATCTGAATGTTTACAATCTAAATTAAAAACAATTCTTTTTTTTTTAAACAAGAGGTATAGAACAGTGTTTCGACCTTGGCATTGACATTTTGGACAGATAATTCTTTGTTGTGAGGGGAGGAGGCTGTTCTTATATTGTAGGATATTTAGGATTCTTGGCCTCTACCTACTAGATGCCACCAAGCTGAGACAACCTCAGTTGTCCCTACATACTGTAAAATGTAATCCTGGGGGAAGACAAATTGCTTCAGTTGAAAACCAATGGGCATTATAGTTAACTTTATTTTAACACAAATATTCACATGTATGCTCTTAGCTCTTGAGGAAATATCACAACCCTCCTTACTGCAATTCACCATCCAGAGGGCAGAATTGTTTATATGTTTATACAGCTGTTAATCGATAGGGGACTTTAGGCAAATCAATAGTGAATGAGACCATGTGGGCTAATTCATTGGTTTTAGCTTTCATAATGAAGGAGAAACTAATAGGTTTTTAGTGTGGCTTAGCCTTTTTAAGTGCTGAATGATAGTACAAATTGGGTCAGTGGATTTCTTAGTGTTTTGCTAGTAGAATGGGTGGGCGGGGGACAAACACACTAAATAAGAAACTTAAGATTCATATACCTTAGCTATATCTGAACATTATGGGATTCAAGATTATTCTTTAGATATTTCAAATTTGTTTTTATCTAGTATTGAGAAATGAACAATTACCTGATGAATGTCAGTCATGCAAAAATTCTGCAGGATAAATTTTGCCTTAAAAAAAGCATTACACATTTTATAAAGTTATGTATTCATTAAAAAAAAAAAAGGCATTACACAGTCTGTATAGATCTCAGGTTTAGGTTCATGCTGTTTCTGAGAAATACCTAGATTCTGAAACTCCTACAGTTTGTGTTCCAGCTAGCCTGGAGGCTATTTCACTACTTGGAAAATTCTAGATGGGATGTAAAACATCTTAGCAATGTGAGTATATTCCTAATAATGAGTCTGGGTTAGTAGTCAGAAGGTAATTCTCCTAGAGGCATTCACAGTGGGACATTCACCAGCAATTGAGAGGAACTTAACTGGAAGATTGAAAAGAGATGAATAATATCTGTGTTTCTAATTGTGAGCAACTTTGCCTTCTACCCTTCCTTAACTACTCAGCTCACAAATTGCTCTAACAGGGATATTTCATACATGTGGGTTAAATTCTCAAATTATACTTGCAATGTTATTCAAGTTATCTTGGTATTTGAAATAAACACACAGCTGGGCAACTTATCGTTCTAATATGACTCTAGTTCAATTACCGATGCACTTTCAGGTGCCCCAAGTGTCTGCTGAGGCCAAATGTTTCCTAAGTAAAGATGTGAAGCAATATACCTTATTTATCTCTTTGCATATACTCTCCAGATTTTATCACAGAACCCATATGGAGGGACTCTCATCCCACACTTTCTAGTCTGCATATATGAGCAGAGTACAGAGAATGGGGAAAATTTTTGTAACTACATTTGTCAGACTTATGCTAGAATGCCAAAAAATTTAAATCACCATGAAAGTAAAAAATTTTGTGTATGAATGAAAAAAAATTTTTTTTTCCTGGAAGTAAATGGTACATAACACATCTCAAATGCCACCTCTTCCATGAATTTCCTGACTCCAAAATTAGTACATTTCCTTTCTCCACTAACAACCCTCATGACCATTGTATCTTTATGGTTACACATTTTTAAAATAATATTCTGTCTTATATTATAGAAATTCATGTGCTTACCTTATATTGCTTTATTAATCTACAAGCTCAGAAGATATTTCAGTTTCATTTCAGAGTTACTTTGTCTCACATAGTCATATTGATTATTCTGGTTACTATAGCCAGATTAAAAAAAAAAATCACCCAAAACATTTATTATACCCACCAATCTGTAGTTTGGGTAGGGCTCAATACAGATAGCTTATTCTTGTTCTGCTAGGTGTCAGCTGGAGCAACCAGAAGTTTGGGCCCTGAACCTAACTGAAGACTTGCTCACTCTCTTATCTCATGGGTGATAGTAGCTGTTAGCTGAGACCTTTGCTGAAACTGTTGACCAGAGTATCTATCACTGGCCTCTCTATGTGGTCTGTACTTCCTAACTAGATGGTGGCTGGGTTCCCAAGGTGACAAATTGATGCAATGGGATATAAAGGATTATAGGCAGCCTCTGATGCAAAGCAAAGTGCATTCCTTTGGGCGTAAAGGGTCAAGGCATCTAAAGCTCACCTTAAGCATCTCTATATTACACTGGCTATTCTCAGAGAGGTCACTATCACTTAGGGAGGAAGCCCGGTTCCAACGAGTTTATCATTGCAGTTAAAATTTCCCAGATCTCTTTTTCCAACACGGCCCTCCTCTCTACTCTGCCATTTATCACCTATTGATCTCCTCAAGATCTTCTGTATATAGCTCAGTTTTAACTCTTATCATTTCGTTTGGAAAGTGTTTTCTTGTTTGCTTCTCCATGATCTTTGTTCAGAGCCTGGCATGTCACTTAAAATTTCAGAGATCAAGTCTTTGTTAAACTAATGGAGGAAATAAATTTTAGATCTTGTGTTGGCAGCCTTATCAGGTGAAGAAAGCAGCATAAATTTGCTTGTGGCCTTCTACAGATGGAAGCAAAATGCTTTAGGAGCTGACCTTGGGTGGAAAAGAAAACCTGGGGTTAAAAATGAATGAATGAATGACTGAAAGGATGGATGAATGGATGGATGGATGGATAGATGAATGACAGAAGATGACCCTAATCACTAATTTGGCTATAGTAGCTAAATAAATTCTGATAAATTAGCTCACTATCCTTGAAAGGCTTAACAGTATTTGCCTAGAAACTCCTCAAAACTCCAGTCAGCACTTCTAGTAAGAAAGCTGAGACATAGTTGAGACATTTTTGCTATATATACCACTAGACAATGAGCTTTTTCAGAGCAGTATCAAATTACTTGGTTGTAATAGTTTCTTTATAAATGTTGAATGAGTAGATTGATTAATCAAGATGGATTTTTGATTAAATATAAATATATTTTATGTTCTTGGTAAACATAAAGTAAACCTTGGTAAACCAAGTTTACATGACTTTAATTATTAATGTGGAGAGAGTCATCTTTCCTTGTCTACTACTGTCACCTTTCCCTGATTGTTACAGCCACTCAAATCTCTATCAAGGCAGAATATTAAATATAATAATGTTTAACATCTGGTGTTAAGGCATGATGATAAGAAAATTTTTCCCGAACTATAAGAAAAAAGTCAAAAGAAGAAAGAGGGGGAAAGAGAATATAATGAGATTGTAAGTATCCAGGAAATATTGTCTGTCTGTTATGATTTATGTAATGAAATTAAAAAGTTGAAAGCCAATTTTAAAGCATTTCAAAGTAATATCAAAGAAATTAATTTGAAGGATACATTTAATGTTTTGAATCAGAATCTGTCAAGCCTGTCATGAATTTTAATGGAGTAAAAAAAGTACTCTGATGCATATTGTATGGATGTTGGAGTTTCAAAACCACAAAACTACCCAAGAGATGGTGATACAATAGAAATCAATTACCTGGCAGTAATAAAGTACTTCAGTTGAAATCATGATGAATGTCAAAGGAAATATTTTGATATATTTAAATAATGAACTCTAATGTTTGTAAAACTTAGTTGTGCCAGATAACCTTTGGAACAGTATCTTTGATTTTAACTCCAGGTTTTCTTAACTTATTAGTATGTGCACACACACACACACACCCCTACACACAAGTATAAAGTTCACTAAATTTTCACAAACTGAACACCTCGTACAATCACCAAGCACATCAAAAAACAAAACAAAACAAAAAAAATAGAATATTGTCACCTCACCTGAGCCCTCCTTATGTCCTCTTCCTATCTCTCCCTGCCTCCCAAAGTAAATACTACCCTGACTGCTGCCAGCATAGATTATTTGCAATAAAAAAGATAGCATGTATTTTTGTGTGTGTGACTGGCTTCTTCAGTCAACACTGTTGACCTGAAATGTAAAATTGCTGGTTATTTTACCAGCAAAATGGATTTACTCAGAAATAGCAAAATGATTGCAATTTGAGACATGCATGCTATGGCAAACCACAGGCATGTCTGGAGATCAAAAGAGAGGACTGTTTCCTTATAGAGAAAAGAAGTAAGTTGGGAGGGGCTGCTTTGAATGAAAGTCCCTTAGAGGAAAGTAAGAGTTCAGGGTGGTGATGGTTTCTTATTGGCTGAGTTGTGGTATTTTTCTTATTGGCTAAGCTTGTTGCTGGGCAAGGGGAAATTCTTCCTGCCTCTTGTTGGAGTAGTAAAGTAGGCTTCTCCTGTTGGTAATGCAAAGTATGTCTTTTGCTGTTGGGGTCTGCAACTAACAATGAGTGGTAGGACATGAGAGCTCCTCCGTCTAGTTTCCTGACCCCGTATTATATGAGGTTTCAACCTTATGTTTGTGGGAATAATCCATATGGTTGCTAATAGTTATATATTATTATTTTTTATTGCTGCATAGTATTCCATTAGATGACTCTTCTACAATTTATTTAACCACTCTAGTCCTAATGACAATTTGGGTAGTTTTAGTTTAATGCTATTATAAATAACACTGCTGTGAACAAAAATACATGTCTTTTAGTGAATATGTATAATAACACCAATTACTCTTAGCATATGCTGTGTGAATTATCATGTAAAATTACACAATTAATGTTAAATATATCTATTACTCAGGTATAAGTATAAAATACCTTGAAGCTTTTATTTATTAATAAGATACTTATACTTAATAAGTATCTTATTAATAAATAAAAGCAGACTCTTTAAAGAGAGTCTAGTATATGCCAGATATAAAACTAGATGACTTACCAAGTTACCACTGATAAATATTCTGTAAAATGAATATTCCTATACAATTTTGCTAGCTAATGTTAAGAAATTAGCAATATTAAGTTACAAAAATAAATTACGTTCTAACATAAATTTTGTTTGCAAAACAAAGGAGGGGGGAAATGGGAAGAAGAAAAGAGAAGAAGGGAATATTACAAAGAGATGTTTCCAAATGAAATTTAGAACCCCAGTCAGTTTGATCTCAAAGCCTGTCTGTTTTAATTTAGATTTTCTGAGGGGCACACCTTGAGACAAAGATTCAATCAAGCAAGTTGCCACTGTAGATAACTAGAAGTCTGGGAACCATTGTAGATTATAGGGCTCAAAGAGGTTTCCTTTTCAGTCCATGGGAGCTGAGGTGCCATAAGGGACTCCTAAACTCACGAAACAAACTGAGGGTGGCTGGGGGGTGCGGGGTTAGGGATAGGGTGGCTGGGTTATGGACATTGGGGAGAGTATGTGCTATGGTAAGTGCTGTGAAATGTGTAAGCCTGATGATTCACAGACATGTACCCTGGGGCAAATAATACATTATGTGTTAATAAAAAAAAAAATTAACTCTTGGAGTCAATGATACGGGACTGATCCTAGAAGTATTATTTTTCTATCACTTTTGGCCTGCAGTGAACAGGGGCACAAAAGGTTCCAGATAAGCCTTCAGGCAAAGAGATAATGACTGCAGTTGAAAATCAATTAGTATGCACTTAAATGACAGGGCTGGAAGGGACATGGGTAGAGCACCAAAAGCATCTGTAACAATTTACCTGCCTTGGAGAGATCCTCCCATGTCCCATGTTAAATTCACTTAATATGTCAATATTATCACTGTTTTTCACGTGGTGGCCAGTCACAGACAGCTTCACTGAAAAAATGGAAGGAGAAGTGGGACAAACTAACACACTTCCTCTTGCTCGCCAACTATGATTCTATATTCCCCTCACTCTCAGCTAGCCTTTTAACTGCTCTTATGCAAAACGTAAACATAGACCTTCATCCTTTCGGGATCTGTGTCCCTGGATAACATGTCCTTGTAAGGCATACTTGTAATTACGCGTTAATGAATATCACTCATAGTAAAAGCACCAGATGACTGCTCGGGGAGTATCTCGAATTCTAGTCATAATTCTCCCTACCTCCATCATGTAGCAGCAATCCTATCTCCTCACGATAATCAGATTCTATTATTCCTGTTGACAAAGTAACATTTCCTTTGTTTTGCTTTCTGGTCTTTACTCAGGGGAAGCCCAAAATGACCGAGTAGCAGTCCTGCATTTAGGTTTTCTGGAACTTTTGCTATGTTACCTATTTTAAGAGTCCTCCCTGGGAACCAGAACCTCTGGTCCAGCAGAGCTTAAAGTTCCAGGCACAGGAAGTACAAATTCCTTATGTGGGTACCTGGAAGTGTGGTGAGAAGAACCACTGTTTCTAACTTCTGTTTCTTAGGTTGATTTATTCTATCAGAGCTATAACACCATATAATGTCATTGGTTCAACTATATCCCACACCCCGGAGGGCAGCACTCAATCATGAATGGCATCATCCGCGATCTGGTGTCTCAGCTCTGCATTTAAAGAGACCATGTGAGCATTCTCTAAGGGCTGGTGGCTTCTAAGTGATGAGGTATATCTAGGACGAGAGAATTGCACGCTCATGTGTTCCATGTTCACTTCATTTGCTGTAAAATGGGTTCCTTGATCCAAGGTGATATAATTTGGGAGGGACTGGCAATAAATCACTTACTCTGTGAGCCCTGACCAAGACAGCAGCTTTGTTTAACATTCCCCTCAGTTTGACTAGACTTGGCCAGGATTCTTCTTGACTAGGGGCCCTGACATCCCTTTTCTTAATTACTTTAGAAAACTTCTAATTGTAAATTCTTTAATATGATATTAGTATAGAGAGCCAGCTATATATTCTGTTAAATGGTTAAATGACCTGGACCCCTTCTGATGATATTTGGTTAAAATTAGTAGCGTTAATGCTGTTTTGGGGGCAAGACTATGTGTGTATAGTACCATCTCTTCCAGCTGAACGTAAACTGCTTCTAATCCACTTTCCTTATTAGTATTGGAGGTAAAAAGCACATTTGCCAGATCAATAACTGTATATCAAATGCTCGAGGCTGTATTGATCTCTTCTAGTAAAGTTACACATCTGGCACAGCAGCTGCAATTGGAAATAACACCTGGTTAAGTGTATGCTACTTGCTGTCATTTGCCATGCTCCATCTTTTTTTCTTTTTTTTTTTTTTTTGAGGAGGGAGGCATGTAGACCTGTCAATTAAATAGGGTGAAAATAAAAACTTCCACCATTATATGATGTAGGCTTTAGGCCTCTGCCACTGCCATTCTGCTCTTCTACCTGGGATACAGCATTGCTTTTCATTTGCTAACCTGCTTGGAAGCGAGCAGGTCCAGAAGCTTTTACTTGAACTTTCTACCATTGCTGGAGTCCTTCACAGGTCGGGTTGCAGGTATAGGAACCCTGTCAACCAAGTATATGCATCCTGATTATGCATTCATGGACTGAGAAATGTCAGAGTGAGGGCTCTGTAGCATCACTGGACCCACGGTGAGATGACTAAAGGTCAGTATTCCATCTCTCCTGCATCCTAACTAGGGTCTTTGACGACACTGTGGATTCCCTAGCCTATTGTTAGCCCAGACTCTGTAACAGGCTTCAAATTATAAAAGTGGGCCCTGGTAAATTTCTTTAGGTCCCTTTGAGGAAAGATTATGAAATTTGGTATTACGTATAGCTGCTTTGTTTTATAGAGTATTCCTGAAGAGGATGCAGCCTCTAAGGTCTCAAAGTCCCCTCCTTCCCTTATCAAGGCTCTGACTTGAGTATAGAAGACTTGCGAGGATGTGAATTTATCTTTCTTTATACCTTTATTTGGGGGCCTGATTTTCAGCTCAGTGTGCTCACTAGTTGCAGGATGGGAGAGTCTCTTTAATGCTGTTACGGCCTGTGGCTTGCCTTGTCATATCAGATGACATGACTTTCAATTTTTTTAAATTACTTAATGACCAAAAAATTCCACCACTCTTATAATAATTATTGCCCCATATCTCTAGAGATACCCAAGCCAGCGCGTTTTACTTCATTTGTATCCTAATTCACTACAGGTATGTGTCTTGGTTATTATAATGTTACAGCATTTCTGGGGTTTTCATTACCCTACTTACTACTAAATTTGGGGTCTTAGAAGCATCTTCCCACTGAGTGATGCAATTTCAAAATTTTATCTTGAAGATCTGCTTCTTAAACCACCTCTAGTACCAACTGTCTTAATTTGGATTCCCCCAGAAGCTGATACCTAGAAAATGATGCAGGTGTCAGTAGTTTATTTGTGAGATTATTTCAGGAAATACAAGTAACAAAGTGGACACGGAGATAGGGAGGGGAATGAGCCAATGAAGGAACACTATCAAATAAGTTATCATCCTGGGCAACTGGAGCTTAAACTACATGAAGAAATCTCAAAGTCATTGTCCCTAATGGGTGAGAGAGTTGGGGCATTTATATACCAACTCAGATCAATTTTTGGTAGAGAGCTGTTTTGATGAGCCATTACTTCTCTGTGACAGCAAGGCTGCGGTGCAACAATTTAAACTTCCACAGAGACTCACCTTGAGGCAAAGAGATTCAGACACTAGGCACTGAAAGTATGTAGTAATCCACCAAAATGATGAGATAGGGAGGACACAGACTAAGCAACAGCAGCATCTGCTACATTATCCTGCTGCCTTTCTCCATAAATAATATCATATTATGATAATCCTTTAGGGAAAATTAAAAACTATACCCTCAACTGTATACTAGAATATATAGTAATATTTCTGGGAGTTTCCTGTTATCAACCTAGTGGAAAGCTATCGGTTAATAACCACATTCCTACCAAAGTTTTTTTTTTTCTTCCTTAATCAAGAACTTTCTAAAAATTTTTATGACCAGGTAAGAATATTTTCTATTATAACCTTTAAAGTTATAATTATTTTATTTAATTTTAAATATTCTGGGATTGTATCTTATTTACCTTCAAACTTGGTAAGATACAGAACATTCATATGAAAAATGAAAATTAAGGTCATGGTTTGGCTGTATGATAGCTCACAGTATCCTGCTCTGTGACAAAAAAAAGTAGACCTAATCCTGGCTTTCACAGTAATTTGTGTACTGTTATTTTACTCTCACATACAGATACTTTATGCTTAAACTAAATAGTCCATTCCTAATACTCAAAGATTTTATACTAAATATAGCTAAAACATATTAAAATGTCTATATTTAAGTAAAAAACCATTATATTAGGATGTGAGATGCTTTTTAAAATCACATCATAATCACCAATTAAAATATAAATTTACATAAGAACTCAATAAGTCAAAGTTTATAATGTAATTTCTAGGATAACCATAAAATAACAATAAAGAAAATGAGTAACTGTCAAGCAAAGACAGGAAAAAATGGGGCAATGACATTTAATCAACATAAAAGAAGAAAAGAAAGAAAAAGCAATGTAGTTTGGAGGAGACAGTAAGTTATAAAATGGTAGATTTAAACCCAATATAATGGTAGTTGTGCCAAATGCAAATGAGCTAATCAATTAAAGAGGGATGTAAATTCAAACAAAATCTAACTATATTATGCATAGAAGAGATACACTTACAATAGAAAGATACAGAAGTTACATAACACAAAAAAGTTAATATGTACCACTAACCAAAAGAAAGCTGGTTTAGCTCCATCAATATATTTATATCAAGTTAAGTAGACTTTATTCAAAAGACATTAGTATTAATAAGGAAAGATGTTTTATAATAATAAAAGGTTAAATTCACTAGGGGATTATAATTCTAAATTTGTATAGACCTAATAACAGAGTCTCAAAGGAAAAACAAGAATCACAAGAAGAAATGGACAATAACTGGGGTAGGAGAGTTAACATGCCTCTCTGATCTAACAAGTAGAAAAAAATAAAAATAAGAAATACAGAATATTTGAAAAATGATATTAATAAACTTGACCTAACGGAAATACATAAAACACTGCTCAATACAATTACATCAACATTCAAGTGCACATGGGTTATTTAACAAAGTTGACCATATTTGGAGTAAATCTCATCAGTCTTCAAAACATTAAAATCATAGAAGGTAGATCATCCTACCACAATAAAATTAAGCTAGAAAACAATAATAAAAAAAAAAACTAGAAAATTCCCATGTATTTGAAAATTTGGAAATACACTCCAAAATAACCCATAGGCCAATGAAGAAGTCATGTGGATATTAGACAATAAACTGAACGATTATGAAGATAAGCTCCATGAAGAGGTCTGTCTATACATGAAGCCTGATCATCAAGCATATACTGTTGAGCATATAGTAGATGCTCACCAAATACTTCCTCAGTATATGAATCCTAAGGTAACTAAATGTAATCCTTTGATGATAGCACCTACTGTGTATGAAAGATTTAAATCCGTGCAAAAAAAAAAGAAAAAAAAAAAAAACCCTCAGTAACAGGTGAAGATTCTTGAAAAAGATACTCTAAGGAGAGCTCAGAATTCAGGTTTCCTATTTTGCAGCAGCAGTAGAAGGAGGAGGTGAAGGGAAAGGAAGAGGAAGACTGGAGGAGGGTAGTTGAAAAAACAGGTACTGTTTTTCATAATTAAAACTGAGACTCCTACCTGCATTGCTTACAGTGTTCACAGAGTGATGCCAAACACAGCCAAGTGTGGGGGAAGAATGGGTTAGCTTATCTTATCTAGGCTGTCAGTACCATCTTTTTTTTTTTTTTTTTTGACACAGAGAGAGAGATCACAAGTAGGCAGAGAGGCGCAGGCAGAGAGAGAGGGGGAAGCAGGCTCCCTGCTGAGCAGAGAGCCCGATGCGGGGCTCGATCCCAGGACCCTGAGATCATGACCTGAGCCGAAGGCAGAGGCTTTAACCCACTGAGCCACCCAGGTGCCCCTGTCAGTACCATCTTTATATAAATCAACTTGTTACTTATTAGAATATGGAATATTTCTTTGGTCTTAAGTTTATATATGCTGATCTAGAAGTTCTTCAGAATCATAAAATGACTATTACTAATTATAGAATCATTTTCAGAATCCATAGTTTCTCATTCCAGAAAAGAAATTCTATTAAACATTACCAATTAAAGATTCAACTGTCATTATTTGACCTAAATTCATCAGTTGTAGTGGTATTAGCATGAAGGTTTACAACATTTTTATGAAACATTAACAATCTGTGACTGTATAAAGGTGGGGCTGGAAGATAAATGCCAATATTCTTTCCATTTCACTTGTGAAACTGCTTTACAAGGTTTCAATTAGATCCTTCTTTTCACTCCTGGGAGAAGCTAACGGATGTATTGCATTAATTATGGTTGTTGGAGACAGGCTCAGGGAAGCCAACATTATAAAATTATAATCACTGCAGTTTTGCAGGCCCTACGTTTTCTCTCATTCCATGTGCTTGCAGAGTTGAAATGTGGCTTTATAAACAAGGGCTTCGGAGGAAGTGTAAGACTAGTACCAAAGGCTCAGCAGAGCAGGAGAAAGGGAAGAGGTGAGGTCATTGGACTTTATCTGCTTTTATTTATGTATTTATTTTTAAAAATATTTTACTTTATTTGACAGAGAGAGAGAGATCACGAGTAGGCAGAGAGGCAGGCAGAGAGAGGGGGGAAAGCAGGCTCCCTGCTGAGCAGAGAGCCCGATGCGGGGCTCGATCCCAGGACCCTGAGATCATGACCTGAGCTGAAGGCAGAGGCTCTAACCCACTGAGCCACCCAGGTGCCCCAAAGACTTTATCTGCTTTTAATATATGATCAGATGTGATTTATGATATTTAAGATGTAGTATTCTTTAACCTATTGAATACCATTTAATGTCTACTTATGGCTCTATTGAATTTAGTTTTCTGGGGTGTCTCGGTGACTTAGTAGATTAAGCCTCCGACTCTTGATTTCAGCTCAGGTCCTGTGATCTCAGGGTCGTAGGATTGAGCCCCACGTGGGTCTCTGCCCAGAGTCTGCTGGAGATTCTCTCTCTTCCTCTCCCTTTGCCCCTCCTCCCACTCGCACACTTTCTCTAAATAAATAAAATCTTTAAAAAATAATAATTTAGTTGTTTATATATATATACATACATACACACATGCATAAATAGAGAAAGAACTATCACTGAATATATGTATATATAAATTGCATTTGTATGTGTTTGTACACATATATGTTTATGTATGCATGTGTGTGGGGGTTGTCATGTGGGTATAGAGAGAAAGGGATCGAACTTTTCACTATCAGCACACAGAACTGTCCCAAATCATAATGCAGCTATTTAAAAATAGAATGGATTGGCACAGTCATTAAGGATTTCCTGTATTTTAAACCAAAAATGAATGAATGGCTCCCCTGAAAAATACACTATGTCAATGCACCTTTTGACTAAGGCAATCACCAGTGTAAACTTGCACATTATTTTAAAAGCTACAGTCTCTAAAAAGAATCTTATCTCTCTTCATAAGGGTAGCATTTTGAAGAGAGCTGTCACGACATTTTCTAAATTTAAAGAAAATTTAAATTAGCTAGAAATTCCTATATGTTAGAGTATTATCTAAAAGCATGATTAAATTTAAAAATGGAATTTATTAAGTGATCCGGATCCATTTAGGTTACTCAAGTTATAAATCAAAAGTACTTGTGAGCAGAGGTAACAGGCACTGGGCTGATTTTATATGTTCAAAAGGAAAGATTTTATTTTTGATGAAATAAAATTTAAAAAAATAATGGGCAGTTAATTAAAAGTCATAAAATGCAGGAGACAGATTAAGTAGTATTAAATTTAATTTAATAATTCAAGACAATGCTTTCTACATACTAAACTTGTAGAATAAATCATATTTATAGCCTGAATAAATTAAGAAATAAGTGGCTGAAATAGTAGGTTAATTAAAATTAGTGCATTTTCTAAACTGGCAAACCAGATAGCTTGGTGGGTTAATATATCAGAGGTTGGTAGTTATTTCAACCAAAATAGTGAAAGCAGATGGGCATCGAAACATGACCTCAACAGACTTTAGTTTTTAATGTTCTTATACTGGGTCACAAAAATTACCACGTTATCTTTTTTTGAAACATTATCATCACATGGTTTAGTCTATTTCTGTAGACTAAATATTAATTGTGTAACTTTCTAATTATGAGAATCTGGCAAGTTATCTCCTTCCCTTTCACCTCATGTCCCTAACTTTAAAATAGGGATAAGAAAAAAGTAAATAAAATAAAACAGGGATAATAATAAGATCTATTTTCCACGATTTTTCAAAGGTTCAATTAATATACAAAATAGAACATTGTCAGACACATACTAAGCTTTCAAAATAAATGAAAGGTAGTGCATTTTAAAAAGTACCTTTGCTTAGACACTCATGGTATATAACCCACTCTGAAGACGTTTGAGATGCAGAGCACAGTGTAAGTCACAAAATTCTGCAAATTTTAGTTTTCATGTTACGGTGTTTGGGCTTATAACAGCTTCGCCAGCAGTTACACAGATTACAACTAAAAAGAGCATGCCAACCTAACTGAAGAGGCAACTGAACTAGGGCTCTATTTTTCTCTCCTTCAGCCATTTTATCTATATGAAAATTATTCTCTTCAGAATCTCTCAGAAAAGCTTTTCCACTGTTGGAACACTTTTAATAAATGGGATTTGGGCTAGGGAAGAAAATTAACAAGAGACCACAAAGAAAATTTACTTCAAAAAGAATATACCCTTTTAGTTGACAGGGTACCTTACAGGGAGTTTGGATATGGAAGAGAACTGGTCAGGAAATAAAAAGGGAGGCCATATATATATACACATATATGTATAAATATAATTCAGGGACTAAAAATGAAATCTGTAATTGGAAAAGGTCTACAAGATCATGATGCCTTTTGAATTGCAAACACCAGGTTAAGAACTTAGGAGAAAGATATTTTGGCAAGTGCTCAGAGAGCAAATGATCTAATGCTTTCTATTTGCTCCCATCTATCAGAGGGCCCAATGCACACCGCTTGTCGATCTGACAGAAGATTTTTGATTCATTGGCCTTAGTGCTGACCTTTTATTCTCTTAAAACCAAAGAATCCCACATACTGTCGTAGCCAAATGGGGAAACTTCCTTTAGAATTAGGTCTGATTTCAATTATTTCATTTAATACTTTGCGTTTTAATTTTCTTGGTGGGATGGGGAGGAGAGAAAGTGGGAGGGAGATGGTATAACATTGCACAAAGATCAAGGATGTCGGGCCACAGACAACCAGGTTCAAATCTTGCCAGCGATACATGTTGTGCGACTTTGGGGACATATTCTTTAATGAATGGACAGTTACTAACTTTGTTTTTTAATCCATAGCATTCACCACATAGTGTTTATAAAACAAGTACTCAAAGAATGCTTATTGAAAAGGTGGGTTGTAAAACAAGTGTTTTTTTTTTTTTCCCCCTAACTTCATATTTTCTTTCCTATTCTGTAAAATGGAAATAATAGTACTATTTTAGCTGGTGAGAATTAAATTAGACAATCCCATGAAATGAACTAGGAAAAGCACCTGACACATGGTAAACTTCCTTCCATCAATAGTAGCTCTGATTATCTGTATTAAAAATATTCAACTGCACAACAAGATTTTGGCTTTCTTTTTGGTACATACAGAGCTATTCCTACTTTAAACATTAAGTCTGCCAAGAATGCATACCTTTTGAGTATTATTTTCTTCGCATGCAAATTTGAGTCAATTATTTTGACATCCCTTGGAAATAAATATTTTTTTCAAAACTAAGTAACTGTAACAGTTTTAGGTGAGCATTTTTACAGGGTAAGTCGATCTGGAACAGTTCTAATCTATATTGATTGATGAAAACCTATATTAAGAGAGGAAGAAATTTTATGCCAGGAAATACCTTTGTTTCATTTTCTTGACCCTTTCTTCCTCAAAGACTGTAGGATTTTAAGAAGGAAATGCTAAAAGCAGTTCCATATATGGTGGTGAATTGCCTGGTAAGAAGTGGTTTTTCTTTCTATTAGTACATTGTTTCCCACCCCTCTCTCCCCCAGATTTCCATCCACAGAAAGTCATCTGAAGTGCTCATTCTTTATAATATTTTCATACTTAACTGAAATACTCACTAGATTTAATAAAATTTAATATGAAACTACAATTAAGCATTGGATTTCTTCCTAGTCCATCTTTTCAATTGTCAATATGGCCTCTGAATGCCTTTGTGTACTAAATTAGGAAAAGCCAGGCAACTCTAAAGTCTCCTTGCGAGGATTTTCTTTATGTATGTAAAGTGCAATTTGTAAGTAAGCTGTCCTGTGTTTCTTTCACCTATAGTAATTTCAGCCAGCAAAAACACTGCAAGACCATAACTTGACCTAATACCCATTGATTACCCAGTATGGGATGATGCTTTTAACCCCATATCAACACTAGCTTCCTGCTGACTCTAATTTCAATGATAGCAATATTGCTTTAAAGAAAAAAAAGGACCACCTGAGACCTTCTGCACTTATTCTTATACATTAGATCATCCTGAATTGGTTCACAGGGCTTTGGTGGAGGTGAAAGGAAGAGATAGAGTTTTTACTTTTATTAAACTAGAAATACATTCAGAGGTACCCCTGCTGGTTTACTAGAAAGGGATACAATCATTAAAACTTTCTTTCCCTGATAATTTTGGATACCAGGAGAGGAATGGTGTGGCTTCTATTCTCTGGAAGCAGAAGTTTAGATAAGCATCCTTCACCAAGAGAACTGTTCCTAGGGAGTAAAGTCTTTTCCACTCTCCATATTGGCATTATTTTTTTTACTGTCAACACATACCTACCTACCTTCTCTACATGGACTCTAAGGGCTTTGGGCTTAACAGATCTTCTATCTTTCTTGCTTCAGTTACCTAAAAGACTGCCTTTAATCTTTTAAAATTCTGAGTGCACAAATCCTAGAGAAAAGAATTATTATTCTAAGAGAAGGGTTGGATCAGATGCCCTCCATTGGATTCATCAATTTTGGCTAAAGTAACCTGGTTATATCAACGTGTGACACCTCTCATAGTAATAATATGGATGAAGGGAGGAAGGAAAAGATGCTAGAACAACAGAGGAGGTGAGCAAATGGCCTTTTTGCAGTTTGTCATGTCTCATATATTGTCTTTCATACCCACTCCTCCAAATTAGAATTTTCCATATCCCTATGTAATGGTAAACTCGTGTCCTTTGAACTGCCAGGAAAGTACTATCCATTTTTATGGCACCTCAACTTGACCATTTGTGATATCTGAGTCCTTAATCATTCAAATTTCTTTGCTGCATATTAAATTACAGATCCTATAAAGCATCCAACCAGTTCTTAAATACTGCTAAAATGACCTTCATTATTGATTCTCTGCACTCTGTTTCTCTGGATCTCATTTTACAATTGATCTTTAACTGACAATGTGATATATTATAGCTTTTGGTTTGTGTTCATATAATCTCTGTTCATCTAACTTTTCCCATTCTTTTGTAACCATGGTAGGAGAAATGATGGTCAACCATTCCAATGAACTATAAAGAAATACATATGTGCAAAATACACCAGAAACCTTTCACTAAAATATAGGCAGATGAGATCTGTACCATGTAAAAAAACTAGCATGTACATTGGAAACACTAAATTAAAGCAATTCACTTATTTTAAGATATTGTGATTTATCACTAATTAGACTTGAGATCTCTACACAATTCAGTATAGATTTTAAATACCTCCAGTGCACCTCTCTGAAAATATTGGGTGATTAAAATAGAAATCTATTGGATTACAAAAAAATCAGTACATTCTTTTCTTTCCAGTCATAGATAACATGAACTTCACCTGGTAGCAATCACTCAATTAATTCAGCCAATTCAGTCAGTGTTGCTTTTTGAGGCTCAAAATAAATATAAACAAACAATACCCAAAACAAAAAATTTTCCCTAATAGCAGAACAATTTTTCCTTAGCTTATTATAAACATACTGAAGGTGATAAACCACACTGTTCAATAAAATCTAATTTTTGGTGACTCATGTATCTTATTAGTTTTAAAACTTTGCTTTCATTTTCTACTCTTCTATGCCTAAAAGTCAAAATTAACAAGATAAAGTTAATTAAATGGTAAAGGTAAAAATATAATTGTTTTAGCTCCTCTGTTCGTTTGTTCATTATTTAAAAGAACAAAGTGTTACCCCTCTTTCTAGATAAGATATAGTCTCAGACAGAAGAATCTGAATGTTTATTACTCATAAAAACCACTTTAATACAGGTTTTGTTACTCCAATACCCAATGTATAGCAGAGCTGTGTTTAACAAAAAGATCCATTAACGTTTTCTGACTCACTGAATCTTATGGAATTTAAATTAACTAATTTATTAAAGAAATTGTTTCCCTGATTTATAACTCTTCTGAAAATCAGCTTCTTACTCAGAATCATATGGTGACACTAAATAGATTATGGTCAGAAAAGGGAGAATGAACATTCAAGGGGAAAAAAAACCCTATATTACAATAGATTCTGTAACAGAATACTGCTTTAAGTTAATAGGTACTCAATACTCAATTTAAATTAGTCAGTGGATTATTTACCCATTGTTCCATCATGTGTGCTTATTTAATTATTCCCTTGTATACCAGTTTATTAAAATAATGGTTAATCTTTAAAAAAAGATCTTCCTGAATCTTGCTAGATATATATAATAAAACTCAGGGTTTCCAGAACTATTTAAATTAACTTTTAAAAAAATACATATTTTTTCATTTTTCCTCTCAGCTTTATTGAAGTATAATGGACAAATAAAAATTATATATTAGGTTGTATGATTTTTTTAAAGGTGTGCAATGTTATGGTCATATAAAAATGTGTGTATACACACACACACACACACACACATATATATGGTGTCATGATTGCCACAATCAAGTTAATTGACACATTCATCACCTCTTCTAGTTGCCTTTTTTTCTGTGGTGACAACATTTAAGACCTACTCTCTTAGCAAATTTCAAGTATACAATGTAGTATTATTAACTCTAATCACCATGCTGTACATTAGATCCCCAGAACTTACTCATCTTGTAACTGAAAGTTTGTACCCTTTGACCAACATCTCCCCATTACGTACAGGTACAAGAGACAAGATCTATTATCAAAAGACCCAACCTGACGAAAACCCCATGAAGACTGGGATTTTAGTTTGTTGGATTCAATGTTGTGTGCCTATAATCCCAAATAAAACTTCCAGGTACCACTGCTCAACTTTCATTTAAAAAAGAGAATGCTTCTAACATTTTCCAGTAAACGTTATATTTGCTGTGGGTTTTGGGAAGCTTCTCCTTATAACATACATGCCTTCCTTTTTTATTATTTTTTTATTGATAAGTATCCTTTAATTATATATTTATTTATTTATTTATTTATTTAGTTATTTATTTATTTATTTATTTATTTTACTTAAATTTTAGTTAGTTAACATACAGTGCAATATTGGTTTCTGGAGTAGAATTGAGTGATTCATCACTTAACATACAAGCCAGTGCTCATTACAAGTGCCCTCTGTAATACCCATCACCCATCTAGTCCATCCCCAACACTCCCTCTCCATTAATCCTCAGTTTGTTCTCTATCCTTAATAGACTCTTAAGGTTTGTCTCCCTCTCTCCTTCCCCTCTCCCCACTTCCCATATGTTCATTTGTTTTGTTTCTTAAATTCCACATAAAAGTGAGATCATATAGTAGTTGTCTTTCTCATTTAGCATAATACACTCTAGCTCCATCCATGTCATTGCCAATGGCAAGATTTCATGTCTTCTTTTTTAATATATTAAATCTCTCTTTCATTTACACACCTTATCCCACTGTGTCCTTTGAAGAGCTATCCTTATTTTTGATGTAATGACATTCATCAATTTTTTGTCCTATGATTTCTGACTTTTAAAATTTTATTTTTAAAGTACTCTTCGCCTATAAATCATAAAGATATCCATTTTTTCTACTATCTTATAGTTTATCTTTCACATTTAGATCATTAATCCATTCAGCCATCTTGTGTGTGTGTCTAATTCAATTAGCCAACATATAGTACATCATTAGTTTTTGATATAATGTTCAATGATTCATTAGTTGTGTGTAACACCTAGTACTCATCACATCACATGTCCTACTTATTGCCCATCACCCAGTTACCCCATCCCCTCACCCACCTCCATTTAGCCACTTTTGAATGTACTGCTAAGTAGGCATCTGCTTTCATTTTTCTCCTTGAAGTAATTTAACCTGTTCTACTAAATAATTTGTCCTATTCTCACTACTTTTAACAGTTCCATTGTCATATGTAAATTCCCAACTGTGCTAACAAATTTAAAAACTTAAAAAATGTATAAATTGTAGAAAAAATGTGTCAAAATGTCCTGTTCCAAAACTTAACAATAAATTTTAAACAAAATTGAAATAGTAGCCAAGATTTTGCCTTTATACATAAACAAAACAAAAAAGCCATGACCAAAAAGGTTTTGAAGTGAGTTCATACAAACTTTCAAATAATATTAAATTCCTGTGTTACACAAGTTGTTTCACAAAATAGAGTAAGCGGCAAAGATGCCCAGTTCATTTTATGAAGCTAATGTACTCTTGATTATCATAAAGGTAACGACAAAGTAAGGGCAGCCCTGTTTCACTTAGGAATATATATCTTAAAATAATGCATAAGCTTACTGACTCTACAGTTTTATTTAATTATATGATTGAGTACGAACATAATGATGGTTTGGTATCAGAAAAATCTATCAGTAATATTCAGCCTATTAAAAGAAACAATTTTTCGGTTATCTCTACTAATTAAAAAAATCAATAGAAGAAAACTTCCTTGATGAAAATTACACATGAAAACCAATAGCAAGCATTATACTTGACAGAGAAATTTTAGATATATGTAGATTTTTTAAGATCAGAAACAAAGCCATATGTCACATACCACTGGAAGTTCTGTCTCATGTTAAAAGAAGGAAAGAGAATTAGGAGTTGTAAGGATTAAAAGAGAAAATATACAGTTGCCATCGTATGCAGATGTTTAATCATCCGCCTAAGGGAAAGCAAACAACAAAATCAGGGTACAAATTATAAGAAAAAATAAGAGTCTTGTAAGTTGCCTGGACACACAATCAGCCTATGAAAGGCAGTAACATTCATGTACACCAGAAATAAGCAAATAAAAACAAGCAATTCTCTATGGCTCTCTCATAGGTCTTGTAGACAAAGGCACTGATTGTCTTTGTTCCAGGCTATCTTTTAAAGGATATTTATATTTAGAATAGGACAGAATTATTTATCTTCCATTATAAAAGGTGTGGGTTCCCTTTCTTCGGAGTTCCTCCTTGTAACACCCCCCACTGCATGTATAGTCATCCTCTGGCCATCTTCTCATTTTCCCATGGTAACTGGAGCTCAGAGAGCCAGTGCAAAAAACTAATATTCTGGCTGCTGTTATTGTTGTAATAAATTACCCTTTGTCTCTGAACCAAGAGTCATGTTTCTCCTGCCAGTGTCCATGAAAGCATGATAGGGAGTGCCTGGGTGGCTCAGTCGGTTAAGCGTCTGTCTTTGGCTCAGGTCATGATCCCAGGGTCCTGGGATTGAGACCCACGTCAGGCTCCCTGCTCAGTGGGGAGTCTGCTTCTCCCTCTGCCTTTCACCCTACTCTCTCTCTCTCTCTCAAATAAAATAAAATAAAAGTATGATGGGCTAATTTGTTAGCATGCAAACTGGATAAAAATCTTAGACCCTTCAAAGTTCTTGGCACCAACTAGAAAATTTAAAATAGGACATGATCACACTAACAATGAAAACTTAGATTTATATAGTAATTTGCTTTATCTTGAGTATAATGTGGAGGAAAAACTATAGAAATAATTAAAAATATAAAGATATTAATTTTTCAAGAGACAGTATCTGTTTTTAGAAGAAACAGTTTACTATTAGAAATGAGTCAATTAAAAAAAAAAAAGAAACGAGTCAATTATCCTGAGTGACTCATTGTCCTCCAATGACATTTCCAATTTGAAATGTAGATAAACTTAACAAACTTTATCTGCAACTTATATAGAAGAACAGTTTGTGACTAGCTAGGTCAACCTTACACAAGTAAGAGTAGAGCAGAGGTATTTGCCCAAAAAGAATTACTATTATAAAATGTAATTACACATATGATGGGATATTGGCTCAATAACATTGGCTCAAATGCATGTACTTATATTTTTTTTAAAAAGTAAGTGAATTTTTAAATTAATTTAATCTATTTTTAGAACGATTCTGACAATGTAAAACAGTACTACCAAGTAGTATTTTAGAATTATCTGGTGTACACAAATATGTATTATCTAATGCAACTTTAACCAGAAAAAAATGCCCAGACTATTCTGGCATCATTTCAAAAACATGGGCCTGCTTCATTACACACATCGATCTATAACTTGCATGTAGAATTCCTTTTTGAAGTGAATTTGAACTCTAAGCTTACATTGGCAGATATATATATATTTTTCACCAGTGATACAAATTCATCAGTAATGCTGATGCCATGTTACTTTATAATATAAAATGAAGAGAAATAAGCAAATTTCTTTAAAAAAGAAACAAAGGAATTTGAAAATTATAATACACTGGCTCTGTTTTAAAAGCAGATCTTCCCATGAGTCTGTATTTAAGTTGAATTCACTGTTCTGAAGGACAAACAGCTGATTTACTCCAGAGTGTCCTTAAATCTCCAAGGTTAACATGAAACTTAGTAAACTGATAGTGTAGAACTTAGTGAAAGATTAGAATATAAAGAGGACCTCAAACTTTATTGCTGACTTTGAGATTTAGAAAAAATATTTGACACGTTATTAGAAAGCTATTGCTTTTCAGTGACGAATTGTTTTTCATGAGGGGCTGTAATCATCAGACCACATTTTGGATTATATTGATTGTTTGTTCAAACATGAGATCTAGTCACAATCTTACTATCCATGCCCCCCCCCCCCCAGCCTTCCCTGCTAGATTACACAGTACTTTATGTGTCTTTTTATTGTGGACAACAGTAAAAAAAAGACACAGTAGCATAGAAGAGTTGCTTTGTTTTAATGTACAAAATGTAATGTTGCAAATTTAATTATATCACCATGGTCCTTTGATTTTATCTTAATGACCTATAAGACTTTATGACATATACACTGTTTATTACATAGTTCTGTGAACTATGTTCGTCTGTGAACAAGGGAAACAAGAGAAAATTAACCCCTAAAAATTAACCCCTAAAAATTTAGGACTTGCTTGACTGTGGCAGCTAGGCCTTGATGTTGTTAGGAGCTGAAGTGACCTACAGCTAGGCCACTATGTTCTCTTGCTGGATGTAAATCATTTTACAGAATATCAATTTCAGACAAGGTTACTCTGTGACTATAGTGAAGTGAGACAAAAACAAGAACAATTCATGATGTGGACCAAGAGAAAAACATCACTTGCAAACCCTAAAATATCAAACATCCACCTATCCCAGCTTTAGCTTTACTCTTTAGTCTTTCTTTCTCATTAAGACTTGTTTTTACTCAATCTTAGAACTATCCACAGTTCCTGAGAGCATCCATTTCAGACCAGAGCCTCGCTTGTTTGAACCTTCTCCTAAAATACCTACTCACGGCCCAAATCTTGTAGTAAGTTCTTCCTAACATCTTCTTAATGAGACACTCCATGTTTCTGCATGGTGTGCATTCTCCCTCCCTATACTGCATAATAAATCCAAGCCATTTTAGTACTGTCTTCCTGAATATCTTTTTCTGGAGGATGCTGTCAACCAGTTCATTGTAACCTTGCCTTATATCCTTAAAAAAAGCAAAACCGCAAACCCCAAAACAGAGAAGCAACAACCAAATAACAGCAACAATTAAAACCTATCAAAGTATGCAATTAACATTATTGTTTTTATTTTGTTTTTTAGATTTTATTTATTTTTTTAACAGAGAGAAAGACAGCGAGAAAGGGAACACAAGCAGGGAGAGTGGGAGAGGGAGAAGCAGGCTTCCCACAGAGCGGGGAGCCTGAGACAGGGCTCGATCCCAGGGCCCTGAGATCATGACCTGAGCCAAAGGCAGATGCCTAACGACTGAGCCACACAGGCGCCCCTGTAATTAACTTTAGAACTAATACCTGGCTATTAAGTCCCAATCAGTGTGGAGCAAATTGTTCCTAGCATACTTCAACATTCCATCTCACTAGGCATTGGGAAATTGCAACTGAAAACAAAAAATTAATTCTGGCTACTGTGTGCAAAACCAATTTTCTAAAACTGTTTAAGAAAATCAAAAGGAGTTTCGAGATAAAAAAAAAAAAGATTGTTGGTATGTTATCTGTCTAGAAAGTAGCTTATCAAAAACAGTACTTCCTAACCTCTATCTTGTAAATGATTCTCTATTAATTACCAATAAATACTGGTTCTTCACAAACTCTTCCAAAATAGATAAGGGGAGGAACACTCCCCAACTAATTTTTATGGTGCTAGTATCACCTTGATATCAAAACTAGACAAGGATACCATGAGATAACAAAATTATGTACTACTACTCTTATGAATATAAAAATCCTCAAGAAAATACTAGCAAACCAAATCCAGAAACACACAAAAATAATTCTACACCATGACCAAGTGGTACATATGCTAGGAATGCAAGGTTATTATTTTTTAATGAATTTTTAAGATTTTATTTATTTATTTGACAGAGACATAGAGAGCACAAGATGGCAGAGCAGCAGGTAGGGGCAGAGGGAGAAGCAGGCTCTCTGCTGAGCATGGAGCCGGATGCAGGGCTCTATCCCGGGACCTGAGAGCAAAGTTATTTTTTTTTAAGATTTTGTTTATTTGAGAGAGAGAGAAAGAAAGAGAGAGAGCATGACTGGGGGCGAGAGGGGCAAAGGAAACTCCCTGCTGAGTGCATAGCCCCATAAAGGGCTTAATCTCAGGCCCCTGAGATCATGACCTGAGCTGAAGGCAGATGCTTAACTGACTGAGCCACCCAGGCGCCCCAATGCAAGGTTATTTTAATATCCAAAAATCAATTGATGTAATACATCACACCTATAGAAAAAAAAACAAAAACCAAACCTCACATGATCACTTCAATAGACAAAGAAGAAACATTTGATAAAATCCAAAATTCTGTCATGATAAAACACACTAAAAAATAAAAAAAGAATACAAGGTACTTCCCAACCTTATAAAGGGTACTTACTAAAATTCCACAGTTAACATTATATTTAATGGTGAAAGACTAAGATTAAGAACAAGATAAGAGTGTGCACTTTTGCCACTTTTGGTCAACATTGTACATGAGATTCTAGCCAGGGCAACTAGGCAAGAAAAAGAAATAAAAGTTCTCCAGATTGGAAAGGAAGAAATAAAGATATTTCTATTTCCAGATGACATAATTTTATATATAGAAAGGAATCCAACAAGTAACTGTTAACACTAATAAATGATTTTGGCAAAGTTTCAGGGTATAAGATCATTATGCAAAAACCAACTGTATTTTATATACTTGCATTATAATCTAAAAATTAAATTTAGAAAACAATACCATTTGTGATAGCATTAAAAAGAATGAAATACTCAGGTATAAATTTAACAAAAGAAGTGCAGAGCTTATACTCTGGAAACTACAAAGCATTGCTAAATAAATTTAGAAAGATCTAAATAAATGGGAAAACCATGCTATGTTCATGGGTTAAAAGGCTTAACATTGTTAAGTGGCAAAACTCTGCAAACTGATCTACAGATTCGCTGAGATCATCAGAATTTCAGCTGACTTCTTTGTATAAATTAATAGATGATTATAGAATTTGTATGGAATACAAAGGACTCTGTAATAGCAAAACAATCCTGAAAAAGAACAAAGCAGGATGAATCAAACTTCCTGATTTTAAAACTTACTTTACAGCAACAGTAATGAAGACATTGCAGTACTTGCACAAGAATAGACACGTAGATCAATGGAATAAAATTGACAGTCTGTATATATATCCATATATCTATGGTCAGCTGATTTTGACAACAGTGAAAAAACCATTAATAGTAAAAGAATAGTATTTTCTTTCTTTTTTTAAAAAAGATTTATTTATTCATTATATATATATATAGAGAGAGAGAGAGAGAGCGTGTGTGTGCGCACGCGCATGCATGAGCAGGGGAGGGGAAGAGGGAGAGAGGGAGGTAGAAAGGCACTCTGCTGAGTGCAGAGTGGGAAGCAGAGCTTAATCCCAAGGACCCTGAGATCATGACTTAAGCCAAAATCAAGAGTCAGAAGCCTAACTGACTGAGCCACCTGGGTGCCCCAAAGAATAGTATTTTCGACAAACGCTACTGAGATAACCAGATAGCCACATGCAAAGGAATGAAATTGGACATTTATCTCACACAATATGCAAAAATTAACTCAAAATGGATAAAAGACCTAAATGTAAAAACTAAAACTATAAAACTCATAGAAGAAAACATAAAGATAAATCTTTATAACCTTAGATTTAGCAGAGTCCTTAGATATACTAAAGCTTCAGTAACAAAAGAAAAAAAAAACTTAAAAATACATAAATTGAGCATCAAAATTAAAAAAAATTGTGCTACAAAGGACACCATCAAGAAAGTTAAAAGACATAAACTGGTGGTTACCAGATGGAGGTGGGGGGGGGGATGGGTGAACTAGGTGAAGGGAATTAAGAGTACACTTAACTGTGATGAGCACTGGGTAAAGCATAGTATGGTTGAATTACTATATTGTACACCTGAAACTAACATAAAACTGTATTTTAATTATATTGGGATAAAAAAAGAAAGCTGAAAGGCCACAGATTGGGTGATAAGGGACTTGTATCTAGAATATATAAAGAACTGTTACATTTCAACAACAAAAAGGCAAATAACTCAATTAAAAAAAATGGCAAATGATCTAAATGGTCATTCATTCAAGGAATTTATGAATTTATGTTTACATGACGAATAATGTAAATATAATTATATAAACATAAATTTGGACAAAAGAAGCCACAGAAAAGTATGGTAGGATTCCATTTTTATAGTACAGGAAAAAACCCACTTCGTACTATGGTGATAAAAGTCAGGACAGTGGGTACCTTCACTGGGGCAGAAACAGAAAGGCAGATCAGGAGAGCTTATCAGGGTCCCGGTAATTTCTTTTTTCTTGATGTTGGTGCTGTTACAGAAATGTTTATTTTATAAAAACTCATTGAGCCACGCACTTATAATAAGTGCACTGATCTGCATATGCACTTGCATCAATAAAGGCACTACAAATGGATGTTGATAGATATACATTAAAGAAGCTCTGAGTTAAATAAGCTTGAGAAACACCAACACATATAACAGAGTATTTTTCAATAGGGTCGTCTGATTATATGTGGTTTTCTTATTTTACACTTATATTATGCCATATTGTAGAAAGGATTGAAGCTGGGTTTAAGAGGATAAATGAAAGTAGAGCAAGACACAAGTAAAAACGAACAAAAGTAGAGGTAGAAAGTAGAAGCCTATGATCACAATTATGTGTACTTATAAGTTATTCGCATTTCTTTCACCAGTATGATTTCTTTCGCATGTCTCATTAACTACGTTTTGTATTCTGCTTGGTAATAAGGAAAGTAAAGGGAATACCCATAATCCGTTCACTGTTAAAATTTTACCTATTTTATGTTTATCCAAGTAAAATCCAAAGACTCTCCTCTGAGAGGCTCTGAGGGGGACAGTGGGACAGTGTGAGTTCTTAGCAAGGAGAGAGGTTCTGAGAGGGGTATTGTCTCCTGCACAAGAGCAGCCCTTGCTGCCCTCCTTCTTCTGAGCTCCCACGGCCCTCGCCTTTACTGCTACTTTTGGTATTCATTAAACACGGTCTTGTTACATTAAAAAAAATTGTCTAGACTTCTGCCATTTGCCAATATTTTATACTATCATGAGTCTCATATACTCTATTATTAAAGAAAACCCCATCAAAACCGTGCTGGTATCTCAGACTGCTAAATCTTAATTCCTTTCTTTCCAGGCAAGTGTTCAGAGTTTCTGTTGTTATAACTTCAGAGCTGGGTCAGTTTGAAGAAAATTGAGTATAGCTCTGTCTTCTCTGCTCTGGGAGCAGGTTTCCTGCCACAGCCCCTCCTCCCCGGAAAACGTCCACCTGTGCAAGATTCCTCTCCATCCCCTTCTTGGTCAGGAGTACCTCTCAGCTGTTGAGCTGAACAGTGTCCTCAGTGGTACTAAAATCACGGGAGACACCGACAGACGAGGGCCTCAGCAGCTTGGCAGCCCCATGTCCCCTGACCTCACTTATTCCTAGCCGCAGCTTCTGAACCAGCGCCATTTCAAGGGACATAGACACAGGAGCCAAGTTCATCAGGTCCAGGGCTGCCATGGTAGGGGTGGCTGGCTCTGGGGCTCGAACTGGGACAGTCTTTGGGAGGCTTATCGCTGGTTATGCCAGGAACCCTTTTCTGAACCAACAGCTCTTCTCCAATGCCATTCTGGGCTCTGCCCTCTCAGGGGCCATGGGGCTCTTTTGCCTGATGGTGGTGGCCCTTCTCATTCTCTTTCCCATGTGAAGGAGCCATTTCCATCCCCCATAGGTCTTTTTCCAGTGTCTCAATTGCCCTGTGTATTCCCTTTCCTATACCTTCCCAGGCAGTCTGGGGAAAGTGGTTGGCTCAGGATTTGACAGAGGGAAGACAAATACTGCATTAATAAAGAAAAAAAAAAAAGATTAAGTATATGGTCAAGGCTTGTTTTCAGGTGACATCTATTATTTAAATACAAAATGAAAGAATGACAACAAAGTGCTTTCATCATATGCTGCATGTTGGGAGAATTCTGTCCTTTTTCAGGAAGGTGGATCATCACTACTCTCAATCCTTATAGTTCTGTAAATTTCTTTAATCTATCTGCAGATTTCACTACTCTAAGGCAGTGACTCTACAATATCAAATCAACAAATCCCTTTACTCTTGTTTGTTCTTAATAGCATTAGGAGCCCTCTTTCAGTTCAATTCAGCTAGTCTTTTTTCTTTTTCTCCCTCTATAACTCTGTGTTCAGTCATATGCTAGGTACCCTGAAAAGATTTTTAAGACTTCTGCCTTTAAATAACTTGCATTCTCCATGACAGCCTACGGTACCTACACGAAAACAATAAAATATGACGGGGTTCATTTCAGTCCATGCCCTACCAGTGCCAGTACAGGTAGCAAGGACTCCTTTCTTTGAAAACCCTTCATTAAGACCAGCATGATGGGCTTGACAGCTTGTGTTGTCACTGTCTTGATAAAACGTAGCAAGTGATTGGCTCAGGGATTTTGCTGATGGACACCCGAGCCAAGGTTGAAGGTTCCCTTGCTTCCGAAGTTTGCTTTGCATTTGCTTGGGTTTGATTTTATTTTTTGTAATATTTTGTAGTTCTTATGACCTCTTACTTCAATCTATAGGTACTATCAAATACATAAATAAGCAGACATCCTAGCTCTAAGAAGCAAGACAAATGATTCCTCTGATTCAATTGGTTTGAGGACACAGACAGGACTATGCTTGCTACTTTTTTTTTTTTTTTCATTTCCCAAGATGATTCATTTATTGTTAGTATTTGAGATAGAGTGTATTTGTATTTAATTGTGACATATACCCAAGATTGAGAGGATAGCCTGGTAACAGCCACTTGCAGTAGACTCATCTTTAAACAGATGAAAAGAATTGAAGATACTTCAATAGTTAACTTCTTAAATTGAAACAAAAAAAATGTTAGATAAAATCCTTTATCTATTCTTTTGGGATTCGAAGAACCCTGAGCAGAGTTGAAAGGCTTAGCTTCTACTCCTGATTCTCCATTATAGAAAACTAGCCATCTATCCCTTTTGGGCTTCAGAGTTTTTTTGTTTTTTTTTTTTAAGATATTATGTCATTATTTGAGAGAGGAGAGAAAGGAAGAATGAGTAGGGGGAGGAGCAGACAGCGAGGGAGAAGGAGACTCTCTGCTGAGCAGGGAGCCAGACATGGGGGCTCAATCCCTGGACCCTGAGATCATGACCTGAGTTGAAGTCAGACATTTAACTGACTGAGCCACCCAGGTGCCCCACAGATTCTTTCTTCTTTCTTCTTCTTCTGGCTTTAAGTTATTTTAAAAGTCTAAATTCTGCTTGTCTTCTACAATTACCATTTCGTGGCTACCTAATAGGCAATAAAGTAGGCATTACTTGTACCATCTTGCTTGAACCTCCTAATGATCCTAGGAAAAGGGTTTTTCCTTTTCCTAGGTATCGCCACTTTACAGATGAATCAACTGTAGCAGACATGAGGAAACATCTTGTTTAGAGTAATATAGCTAGCTGGGCCGTGGTGAAGCCAGAAACCCAGCCCATTCTGTTGACTCCAAAGTCCTTTGTTGGTTCCCCTCCATTAAGTAATCCTACTTTTATGAGAGGCAGTCCACTTTCTTCTTTAAAAGCATGCATTCCGGAGTCAGCCTGCAGAGGCAAAACCCAGCTCTGTGGCTCACTCACTATGCAACCTTTAATAAGTTATTTTGCTCTAGTCTAGTTTTGTAGTCTATGAAAGGGGATAATAATTGCTCCTTCTATATCAAATTGGCATGAGGTTTCAAGTTAGTATACACAAAGCACTTAGGACAAAGCCTGGTACAATTAGCACTCCTTTGGTGTTACCCACTGCTATTTTCCTTGCTCTTGCATCAAAAGAAGAGCCATGGGATTAAAATCAATTGGTGTATAGAAGTGGTTCGATTACATCAAATACATCTCTGTTCACTTTGCATGACAAAATAGTCTAGTCCTTGTTTTAAATCGGAAGTCTGCAAGTCAAATGGAATTTCAGCCATCCTGTAATAGCTTTGTAAGATTTGATTTAAAAATTAAAATGAAAAATCTCTTAATGCTGTACATGGCTTTACCAGGGCTTCTAACTCCTACCAATTATATGGTAATGTCCATCGTCATGGTGAATCATTTAGAGTAGACATTTAGTGGATGACAGCACTTGATGAGATGCATTTCAGGGCAGAGGGTGTAGTATGCCCACGTGTGTGCACCCCTGCATACACAGAACTGGGATTAGATCTAGAATGCCTGTGTACCAGTCCTAACTCTGCTGATCCCTTCTAATAAAACATATTAAAAGATCTTTTAATCTTAAATGTCTTTATCTGTCAATTGAACATAATACCTATTCCTTCACTGGGCCTATTTTGAGGATCAAATGAAATAACAACTGTATACAGTGTTCTGTAAAATAAACTTCCTTTCAAAACCAAAATACATTGTTATAGAAACCTCATTTTAATTTTTTTTAAACTGCTTTAAATTCAGCCCCAAATTCTACTAACCATTTTTATGCCATAGCCTTTCACACTATAGCAGTCTTGGAATCTGGGTGCTTACATTTCTGTACTTATCTCCTATAAGAGATCAAATGCTTCACTGTTTCTAGGGTTACAAAGATTACCTTTTTCAATGGTGGTTTACTGCAAGGACCCACAAGAAGGAGGGCAAAGGGGAGTTAACCACAAATTACATCATTCTCTCACCCCAGTTATTCCAGAGCCTGCAACGCACTAAGAATAATACGATGAGACCCAGTGGCCTACTTTCCTTGCTCACTGAGCGTTCGGAGAGAGTGTTAATGGGCAGTCACTCTGTGTGGCTATCAGGAAGAATTTGCTCTTTAGCAATCTGTGTCCAGCTTGAAGATCGTGACTTCCAGTTTATACCCCTGCCTACAACCTAACCGAATGTAGCTCGGATCACAGCACTGGTTTCTCTGGTAGAGCAAGCTGTACCGTCAGGACCAGGCTATGCTAAATAGCAACTTCTGGCCGTTTCCTCTTAGTGATGTGTACAAGGCTTGAAGCTCATGGATTACTTCTTCAGTTTTTCTGGTATATTCATTTTGAGGTTCATTTTACTGAATCATGTTCTACCCACCATTTTCTCAGCATTGTACATTAAAACAAACTGGCATGCCAAAACTGATTAAATGAGTAAAAACAATTTGGCCACACATTCTTTTTGATGCCGAATTAGTAAGATATCTGAATAGACTTTGGGAATCATTAAGCTTCATGACTAGCAGTCACTACCAAACTTATGGAACCAAAGAGACTCCAAGAGAACCTGGACCGGGATATTTTGTCCCATCAGGTTAGACAAGGATTTTGTGAAAATACAGAAGATAACACTGGCCATTGGCCCATCCATCACCTACCATTACAGATTTTTTCCCCTCTCCTTTTCACTACACAGGAGCATACCAAGCACAGAATTCTTTGAGCTCAAGACCCACACTCAACTATTTTTTTTTCTCTTAAATAGGTGTGGACCTATATATAGAATTCTAAGATCATTCAAGGCCAAGGCTTAGGTGTTTAGGTATTACAATATCTGTCTACCTCTCTTTCTTAGCTATATTGAGTCTTGTCTCAATTGTACTTGGTTGCTTTTTCTTTTTCTGATTTTCACTGATTTCACCATTTAATATTAGTGTTTTTTAAAATGCAATCTTTGGCGAAACTGTAAAAGCAGGATATACTGAGAAGCATAAAATCATCAAATGCTTATGCTATGAACCAAATATAATTACTCAGCTTGGGATACAGCCAGAGACATTTGCTATTGAAATTTTAATGTCAAGTGGCAAGAGATTTCCATCTACTTTAGTTCGGAAAGTTCATGGGCACATGTCAATCATTGTATTTGTTTTTGGAAATAATACTACAGTTTCAATTTGTTTTTCCAATTAATTCTTCTCCATCATTATATTCTCACCATGATTCTACTGCTAGTATGTTCTTTAAACATCTGAATATGACCTCTATTCAATAGCTGTTTCTTGCTTCTCTGAGGATTTCTGGAAGAAGGGATGGCTTTCTAATTTGATTGTATTTTACTCCAATATGATAATAGCATGCTTCTAATTGTCAGATACTTCAAGAGCAAGTTAAATAAACACATTTTATGAGCTGAAAAAAAGTTTTATTGGTCATTAACTTTTATAAGCCAGTTTCAAGGTAGCACCTTATACAATCAAATGTGTTGCCTCACTTTCTGTTTATGGGTCATTTTATCACTACATGGTTTTGGAAAAATAGTAAAAACTATTGAAGGGATCATATACCTAAAGACACACAGAAAATTTATTCATGCAATTAGTGTTTATGTGGTTATAATACATATTCTATTGACTTTATAAAATTCATTTAAATACTACCCCTTGAGAAGTCAATAAGTAATGGGAACTTGATTTTAGAAATGCACACTTGATTTGATAAACATTAAAATACACTATTACTGTTTTCACTGTTCTGGTTGAGTGACTAATATATAAACCCTAAATAATGCTTCTTTTTACTAACATTTCCCATGGGGGGAAATTTCTAGATTACATGACTGGGTTTTTCTCAATCATCATCTCTTATGTAATCCGGATTTGCTATTTCCCAGCTAAGGTTAGAAAGCTTTGTCCCGTGCCTGTTCCCTGGTGCTCAGTCTGGAGCCATGGATATTTTCCAGCCAACCCACTTCCCTCCAAAGCCACTGTTCCCCTGGGCCTTATTTCAAAGTCCAGCTTGCATGCATTCTCCCTGCTGTCTCTGAATGCCTTCTCCTGATGGCTTACTCTAGACTGTATTGTTCTTAAGGCTACACCTATCCCTGTCTCAAGTGACTTGGTAGGATTTTGAGGGAAAAGAAAGAGTTGTGGAAATTGATTTGGGAAGGCCTGCTTCATCAGCTTTCCAGACATACCAGATGTATATAAATTATAGTTTAGGCTTGAGCAGAGATACCTGCTACTGTTCCCAAGAGTTATTAACCAGATTAACATTAAATAGCATTATATTATGTACCACACAAATCAATAATGATTCTTACCAGGTCTTTTTATAATTATTTACAGTGCCTAGCACAGTATACTTTCCATATGTGATAAATAAATCTTTGTGTCGAGTGATTTAATAAAGATATTTTTTAAACTATTAAGACCGACAGTGCAATGTACATACACAAATGTACATCACTCATTTACTTATTCAAAAGGCATTTAATAGGACAAATTTTATGTCTGTTGCTATATACAGATACTACTGAATCATCACTGTAAGACTTAAGAAGGGTCACTTAAAGGCACACAGTTAGGAAGGTATAAGTGACACCATTATTCACACAGATCTGTTTAACTTCAAATCACATGCTTATTTCACCAAGTCTCACTTTATTGTACATTACCCAAAGATGTATTAAAAAAGCAAAGCAATAGGATTATCAAGAATGATAATGATTAATACCCCTTGAGCTCTTCCAAAGTGTTAGGCATTTAGCTAAGTGTTTTATATTTATGTAATTAATATTTACAGCAATTTATAATTTATTGTTCCTATAATACAGATGCAAAAACTGAGCTGCAGAGAAACAAGTCATACGCTCATAAAAAGGTAATAGCAAAACTAACTTTTATTTCCTGGATGTCTTACTCTAAATTTATGTGTTCAACTATTACAGTAAATGTGAATAGCATTAAAGAACTATCAAAATGAGGTCTGGATTAAATTATTTGCCAAGGTAGGTTTTAAGCAAGACAAACATACACAGAGTGAGCTTGGAGCGTAGCTGAAAAAGTGCTGTATCTAGGCAGGGTAAGAAGGACTCAAGTACACCTTGATAACTCTAAGCAATGCTTTTGGGGGGAAGTTAAATTATGGAACCGTTTATGGAAGACTAAGCCAAGAGAAGATTAAAAGAGGGAATTTGGGCAATTTAGGCAGGCAGTACTATGGCAAGTGCTGTAAGGCGAAAGGAAAATGAATGGATAAAGGCGTTTTTGATTACTTTTGTCAGGAAATTGGCTGGAACCACAGTGAAGGAATAGGGAGTTTGGATGAAGGAATTCAGGCAGAGATAAAGATTTTTGAGGATTGTTAAAAACAATAGGATCCTTTAGCATACTTTTAAGAAAAAGGCATATACTTTAATTCATATCTTCACTTTTACTGATGTAATAAAATGCCATTCCCGTGATCAGTAAAAGAGATTCAAACATTTTCTACAATTATTTTTCCAATAAGTAACTTAGAGGCAAATGTAGAAAGGACAACATAAAGCAGCACTGTATGGCTTAATTTATTTGATTAGTCTAACTTGAGTTCACATTAACATAGAGGAGAAAGTTCTTCTCCACGCATAGAAAATATATCTCATTGTAAAGGTTAATAACTTAGAAAATATGGCAGCAATTTTCTTTAGCATTGGCTTGATGTTAAATGGAAGAATATTCCACTACAGCCAACTTTGAAGTTTATCACTATAGCCATTTGAGTGCTATTGAGCTAAATAAAAGGGCCCTAGCAAATTTTTATAATGAGAATTTTCTTTCTCACATTACTTACACTTGGATGAAGTGATTTTAGTCTCTTTACTCATAAAAAAGATAACATTTGAGAAGGCTTCCTTTGAGAGGTCATTTGCAGATATAAATACTTTTTTTTTTTTAAAGATAAAGAGGAATGGATTTTCTGTTTCCAAAGTTCCTCACGTTTCAATTAGACATTGAAACTTCCACAAAAATTATACCAGCAATGTCAACTTTGAAATACCTCAACATTGTCCTCTATATTAAGATAAGAGAAGTGAGTAGAAGAAATAGCATTATTTTATTGAAAGAGTCTGGAGTAGGACTAGAATAAACTTTTTAAATGCATGTGCTTGGCTTCAGTTCTAATTTCATCTTAAGCTTGAGCATACTTTTCTGTCAGCAGATGCAAAGTGCTCTAAATCTCCAGAGATCGAAATGTAGGATTTCAAAAACTTTGTAACACAGTTCTTCATCTTTCTCCACTGTTTTACTTAAAAAAAAAAAATCATAATTACATTGGAGCTTTGATTATAGTGAGTACTGACTAATGGCACTGGAGAATATTTCAAAAGAGTATCACATCTCCCACTTGCTTTCTAGGGAGGACTTCATCTAAATGGGTTATCATACCTGGAATGGACAAACATACCCAGAAGGGAAAATCATGCCATCCTCATTAAAGCCCACTGCAGATTACCAAGGGAGAACCTGAAAGGTTACCTACATGATTCCACGTATTTAATGTGGTAGCAAGAGCTGGGTCACGGCAATCAGGCAGTATAAACCTACCAACACAACCACTATCGGCCAACCCTTCACATGGTCACCCCTAAAAAACCATCTCCAAGTAAAAGCCAACTACTTATTGTGGAAATACAACCTCAAGAAATGATTCTTTTCCTTGTGTTTCAAATGGGATGATATCTATATGCTTCCTCTATACAGAAATTCTGGAGTTTCTGCTAGCCTATATATGTATGGGCTTATTTTATATAGGCTTGAATATATAATACATTCATTTCTGTAATATAATATAATATATACATTCAGTTCTGGTTGCCATCTAGAACGACTGAAACCACTATCCAGGTGTGAGTAACATCTGGCCCTTCTAAGGGACCCCAGTCCATGCCGACTCCCTCGGAAAGGTTAAGTCATCACACTTCTGTCAACTTAGCTGTCCTGTGACCTAAATCTTTAACCTATTCATTTTCTTTTCACCAGACATTATATTTCTTCCTCCCCTGGGTTTTGTGGTACCACTCTACTTTCTTTCTTATTTTTTCTAGATATTCTTAAGTTTCTCTGCCTTATTTTTCCCTTTTTACTTTTCTCCTCAGTCATGTGCTCTTTTGAATCCACAGTTTCTCTAAACAATCCTATTCTCACTTCAAGTATGTGTTTGCTGTTGCACAGTAGACCCAGCTCTTTTGTCACCCAGGTCTATATTCTAGCAGCCCGCTAGATATATCCACCTTTATGTCTCATATTCAAAATGGAAACAAATCAAATAAAGTAAAGTAACAAGTCTAACCTTTTCCCATGTTTAGTTTTTTTGTTTTTTTTTTTTAATGAAATCCAAACTAGATGTAGTCACTGAAGGCAAATTTGTCTTTGTTTCCTTAATACCACTGTACCCCACTCTCCCCCTGCTAATAGGCCATCAAATATTGTTGATTCTACAATTCACAATCAGCTTCAATCTCTTTAATTGTGTGTGTTTTACACATTTCCTCTGCCACTCTTAGTCCAGACTGCTGGAATTTCTCCTACAGACGTAAAGAAAGAGCCTCCTGTACTGCCTGGTTCTAATTTGATCCTCACACTCCTGCCCCATATGTAGACACATTGCCCATTCTCCACACTGCTACATATAGGAGCTTGCCATTCCTATTAAAAGCTTCCCAAAACATCTTCAGGATTTCCTTCAACATGAGTCCCTCCAAGGTCTGGACCTGCCCGCGACTTCAACTTCTTTCTCATGTTTTTTGTCAGTATATTCTGAATGTGATGCATCTTCTGCTTGAAATGTGCTTCTCTCTTCCCCATCTTTTTCTTGTTTCCTCTTTTATGAAAAATTGACCTGAACCAGCCTTCAAAAATCTTAAGCCCCAGTCAAGAGTCACTAACCCTTGCTCTGTGCAACCCATGCGCACTTTTTTTTTTTTTTTTTAAAGATTTTTATTTATTTGAGAGAGAGAACAAGAGAGAGCATGCAATCTGGGGGAAGAGCATTGGGAGACAGACAAGCAGACTCTACACTGAGCCCCCACTGTGGGGCTCCATCCCCCGACCCTGAGATCATGACCTGAGCTGAAATCAAGAGTCTGGCACTTAACCTACTGAGCCACCCAAGCGCCCCATGCACACTATTCTTATACACAACAGTTCTCAGAATCTATTATTTTTAAAAAATTAAAGTTTATTTAATTTTGCATTTATTATTCAGTCCAGTAAATATTAGGTGGTAAATCTGTATCTGCTGAATAAAGACATAAATTGAAAAATTATAGAGAAACAACTTCTACTTGATTTGACTTGGAAAAGGTAATTACTTTTTATTATCCCCTTCACATTTCTTTTATTGTCTATTTCCAAGTGGTCTAAAAAATGAGAACTAGTGCTCCTAGGAATAATAATATTCTTTAAAAATAGATGGTTTGTGGATTCTCTGAATAGCTAGATATTTAAAATGATATGATTTCTTGGAAAACCTGTGTTGAGTTATGCATTGTCAGAAGGCATTCATTCAAATACCGCAAGACACTCCTTAGCTCCCAAGGGAATGTAGTTATGAACATATATAGGGATAACATTCTCCAGGAGAGAATATGCTGCCTGCTTCTCCAAAAAAGGAGTTAAAAAATAAGCTGCATATAGCATCATTAGAAAGATAAAAAGCCAGTTCTCACTCTTCTAAGAGATGCTTTGAGCATCTTCTTTATTTTTTCCTCTCGTACATTTTACAGCTTATAAATACAGCTATAATTCCATCTAATATTACTTTTTTGGTAAGGAGCAATAATACAATGTGGATTTATGATCATTACTGGTTTTTTACAAACTCCCTTTGGAAATAGCAAAGTGCATTTGTGTATGTTGTATTAATTCACTAACATTATTTGTCATTTAAAAATCCAATGTTAAGTCCCTAGAAACAAGCACTGATGTCAAAGTATATGTGGATACTGCTTTGGTTTTACTCAATTTAACTCAATTCATATTTATCATGATTATTATGTGTTGAGAATCAGACAAAGAGCAAAGGTAAAAGGCATGAATGTTCTACTAAGGAAATTTTACACTTTTATTGAGTGTGGGGCACAGGAAAAAAGATACACAAACATAATATGAAATAAGCTAAATGTCCAAGTGTTTGGTCTTTAAGTATATTTTTCTTCTAAGGGCACCAACTTATATTCCCTCTCTCTCATGAAAACTGGATTATTAGGAAGAATTTGAATATCCTGAATTGCAGCCCTCAAGGATTTCTTAGACTAAGGAGTGTGTATAGCAAGTAGCCAATTTATAATGCAAAATAGTGTACTGGTAAAGCAACATTAACATAAAGTGTCTTATGATGATAAATAAATGTGATGGAATATTCTAAAATATTCATTGCAAATAAATACACTTTAAATTCAGAATAATTGCTGGCAACAAGGACTGGTCCTACTCATTGAAAGGGTAATTCCACATCTAGGGGGTCTCTCAAGGAAAATACCCAAAGCATATTAAAAGAAATAGGTTTATGCAAATGATGTTAAAATTATGCTATGAGGGCAAGTATACGGAATGATCATAAAACAATACAGTAAGTAGTAGGCAATGGCCAAGGCATTTATACAGCCAATAAAATAATCTTTTCTCTAAGCTTATATTGTGAGGAATGCTTTTGCTACAAGAAGTAAAACATTCAGGAACCTGAATTATATTTATGGTAGAAGTGTGTTAAATTAAGCAAAATGTGCAAAAGGAGGCTAGTGTTAAGCATATTAAACATTTAGGTGGCCTTATCTGAGTTCTCATGTTTTTTCTTCTTTTTATTCTGCTTTTAAATATTTTATATTTTTAAAATTATAGACATGTATTACAATTCCACTTAGAAAATAAATTTTACTTAAAATTTAAATAAATCATATAAAAATAAATGGAATTGTTAAGTTCTATAAATCTAGCAACAATTCCTCCTATCTCCTGGAATGGAAACTGCTCATTTGCTTTGTGTCTTAACTGAGTACAATTTATTAAAAACAAAAACAAGAACTAAAACTCATATTATATAAAATGATAGCCAAAATGCTTATCACATGTAATAACCACTGACTTTTCTTTTTTGACAAATATGTATGTCAATATATTCCAGCTTTAGTGCATTTATAAACAATGCAAATCAAATTTTCAGCTGTTGCTGATTCTGAATTTCCTAGATACCAAAGCTAAACCTAAGAATGTTACAACTAACATCCACCCAAAGTATAAACTACTGACCATTTTGCCTGCGAAGCTTCAAAATAATGAATCATCTTAGTGACAGATGTGGAGGTAAAAACTATACTGTCTATGCTAAAATAACTTCTATACCAAGTAATTTTTAAATAGACTATCGTTTTTAAATAGCTCCAATATTTACATTGCAGAAAACATTTAATATAAGGTTAAGATGAAAGGAAATATAGATGGTATATTTCTTATATCGCTGATATACCAATATTCATTGACTAACAGCTGCTAGATGGTCTGGGAGACCATAGGAGTCGGTGGTAAAGGTGATTATCAGTTTGACCATATGCATTATCCAAAGTCACAAACACAAAAGGACCATTTCCTTTTTTGAAAATAATCTTGGGTTTCCATCTTTGACAAACTTGTCACATATAAAGCTTGAACTGCAGTAATACAAATCCTGTACTTTACTGAGCTTAAATAACTCAGTTAGGCTAACACTTCATGTCTAGAACAGCAGACCAAATGTAATTCAATTTTAAGAGGAGTAAAAAAAAGACTGCAAAGGTAATGGAAATATACTATCCCATCAATATAAGGCGAGGAAAGGCAAGAAGGTGAAATGGTGGCGAAAAGGCCTCTTGAAGGAAATAAAATTAGAAGAGAGATAATTGCCTATCTACTATGGGGGAAATAATGTAAGCCATTTGGAATGAAGGTCACTTAAAAATAAGAAAGCTTCAATAATGCATTCACAATAGACCTCAGCAAATCTGAACATTTCATTGTTTTTAACATTTAGACTGCTCAATCTGGTATCAATGATTGTTATTACCCACAAATTTTACTCTGTGTTTTTGGTTGCACATTAAAATCGCAAGCCAAAATCATGTAAATAAAACTGACATAGGAAAAGTAAGAAAATGATACAAGAGATAATGGTGATTTGTATTTTGACATTTTTTTAGTCATTCTGATAGACTATTGGTACTGGCTTCAAAAAATGAAGTGTGGGCAAACCACATTTCAGAGGCAATACAAATATTTCTCCCTAGGCCAGAAGATATAGACTCATTTTAGGCCAGAGGATAATGATTTCTAGCCACATTCATTCTAGTTTAAACACAATAGGCATAAGCAATTACTCCCTTTTGTTGGCTTATTCGCTCAATAATAGATCACTTGGAAAAACAAATATAGAATCAACAAGAGGTAAGTAATGCAGCGGCACATTTTAACCTATGAGGAGCCAACTATGCTAAAGGAAGCAACTATTTTAAAGGTCAGAGTAGTGCTGTTATATGAGTGCGGACCGAGAGAGAAATTGACATATCACTAAAAATTAAGAAAAATAGGAACATATATAGTCATTTATTTATATCAAAGTTAGTGGAACAAAGAAACTCACAATCTAAGATGGAATAATCAATTTTTCCAGCAAAGACACGTGAATTACGAGTTATATATATTCTGTAATATTTGAGAATAATACCATTAAAGGCTAAGTGAATTATAAATTGTGAGTAATATCACTGTCCAACTCAATCATGAATTACAAAAAATAACAATATAATATCCACAGAGTTGTAAATTACACACACACACACACACTGCGAAGCAAACACCTCCATATATAAAATGTAGTTAATTATATTTCATAACGAGGAAACATATAGATACAATTAATTCAAATTTTCACTTCTTTGCTATTTTGTCTATGACAACAGCAAAACAAACAGGGTCAAGCAGGAAACACAAATAACCATGAATTTTGAAAGCAAAGGAACAATTCAACAAATTCAAATATTCCCAGGTTTCTGTAATAATAAAAATAGCACCTAGGTATAAAACATATAAGCAACAATTTCATACCCTCTACTTTATTAAGAGATACCAGATGGGATCAACATTGGTGATTCCAAAGGAGACAGATGTTTTTATTCATATTAGGGGGGAAAAACTTCCAAGTTTTTTTAGAGGCTATAATTATAGAGGCTAAAATTCCTTACATGTTTATTGAGAATTTCAGGTACTCTCTTGACGAATACCCATGCTGCAATCTCTACTAGATCGTGGTTGGGTATGGTAAACGGAATGGGGAAATGAGAAACATAATAAACTCGTTCCAACTAAATGATGACAGCAGGTTGTTTGTGCTGTACTAGTGGACAGATTGTTCTGACCTCTTTCAAGTCATGGCTAACTCAGAATCTGGTACAGTAAGATTTCCTGCACTTAATGAGCATGTAGACCCCCATCTCAGCAAACAACTTTTCTTATCAGGATCCCAACTTCAAAAGGCATTAAGATATAAGGGCAGGATAACAAAAGAATAACGTTCTCAGTCAATTTATCACTTGTTTAAGGTAACCAATTAAGCAAGTACCCCAATCAAGGATTTATCTCATGATATTACTACCTTTTTATATATTTAACAGGTATACCATGTGCCAATACCTATGATCAATGTTTTGGAAGTGTTACCTTCAATAACAACCTAATTTTTAAATATTTTTTTAGTAAGAAAACTGAGGAAAAGAAACATTAAGTAATTGGCCCAAGGTCACCCAACCAACAAGGGATAGTGATGGAATTTAAACTTTGACCACAGGACTTAGAGCCACTACATTGTACCGGCCTTTGTTTTATTAATTAGAGGAAAAATCTGTTTAAGTAACTAATGATGTTTCATGCAAATGAGATTCTACATGCAATATTAATCATTCATGGGGTTGAAAAGGAGATCCTGAAATTCATCCTAATCCCCCATACCCACATGGTTAGTTAAAACCTAGTATATCTGGTAAATAATTGGTACTTGTTATACATTTGCTGAATTAACAAATGAAAGAATACAGTATGAATATCCAAACCAACTCAGACAGGAAGATGTCATTATCTAAGGCTCGTTATTTTGTTATTTAGTGGCTTTGACTGTTTCAAGTGATAGCACTACTTTTGACAAGCAATAGCTCAATCATAAATACCAAGGGCACTGGGATCATTATAATTGGTTAGCAGCATGACATCCATTAATTAGGGAGTTGATCAGAAAGAAGTAATACCTAAATTTGGATCAAACATTATGTATTTTTAAAGAAGAAAGAGAGAATACTGACTGCAGAAAACAAAATACAAGTGAACATCAGATGCCTGACCTAAAAATAGGTCCTACAGAAGTACTCGTTGATTGATGCCTTGGATCAGTGAGTTATAGTAAATTAAATTTTCTTTATTTAAAACTGACACTTTTTAAATCTCACCTTAAACTAAACCCACTCTTGGAATAATCTTCAGTTGTGGTTTCACTGTGTCCTGTTTCATAAAGAACGTTCTTTTTAGTTGCAGAAAGCAATTTAATAAGCAAATATTTAAATACAAACTGTGATCAAAAGCTATTGACTGATAGGATATCGAACCCTAAGAACATGTGGAGAATTAATGAAATTATAGTGAGAAAGAGACAAATGCCAAAGGGGTTAGTAATCTAAAATGTCTATAACTTCTGTTAACATGTGTGGACAATTTCCAAGAGGGCTCTTCTAAGGAAAAGGGTAATTATTTCAGATTCCTCCTCTGTAAAGTTGCAGGTCTATAATCTCTTGTCAAGAGGTATAACTTTCAGAAAAGAATTAGAAAGACCTATGGATGAGTGGAGAAGTGCTGGCTGCCATGGAGAAGATGACTGGGCTCTAGATGACTGCCTTTCCTGGAGGTAACAGAGGAACCCCACTGCCGAGACAGAAAAAACCACAATAATTTCATCTCTAACATACTGGATGAAAAGTCCAGGGGAGAAAGTCATTGTTCATAATTTTCTTATTAATATACTATTTAAGAATGTCAGAAGTGCTCTGACTACTCACGGAAAGATTTTTCAAAATGCATATCTTAATTAATACTCAGAATGTTATCTATTTAAATAATACTCAACACCTAAGCCCTGGAAAGTGGACCAATCCCAGGAAAATGAACTGTTAGATGTCTATTTCAGTAGAAAAACAGAACAAAGTAAAACACTAACCAACCAATTTTTATCTCTTCAAATTTTCATTTGCTATGTTTGTCAAAAAAAATAAAGATAGCAATTTAGAAATTAAAATTAAATCACTGAGTTTTCATTTTACACAAGTGGTATTTCAAAGGTCTCCATTGTTTAAATTCCACCTGAATGTTTTGAATTACATAAAGTCCAGGAAGTCTGTAGTAGAGGAGAACAGAAGCATAGGGATTTGAGAAATAATAGATTTAATACCCAGGAAACTACTCACTCTTAAAGTTTTCTACACTTTTCAAACAATTCTCTCCTTTGAGTATACCCAAATGCCCTTCTGCCCTCCAATGATTGTCGCAACTGCCTCACATCTATTATCTATACCAGATTTCCACTTTGTTTCCATACTTTCTTTATAATTTTCACTTTCTCCCCTTTTCACCGCACCCTTTCTCTGTCTATACCCCCTAACACGGAAACCACAAAAGATTGAGACTCAATAGAAAATCATAATTAAGAAATCCTTCTTAAAAAAAAAGAGAAACGTTGCATTTGAATCTACATAAAGAGAGTCAAAATTCTGGATGCAACAGTGTGCTTCAACCTCTCTAGTTCACATACCCATTAAATAAACATAAGACTATAAGCCTATCTTTATTATTTAATTTTTATTTTTTTCACTATGTTCAGTTAGCCACTGTATAGTATGTAATTAGTCCTTAATGCAGTGTTCAGTGATTCATCAGTTAAGAATAACACCCAATGCTCATCACAGCACGTGCCCTCCTCAATACTCATCACCCTGTTACCTGCTCCTGCCACCCTCCTCCTCACTGAAACCCCCAGATTGTTTCTTGGGGTCTATAGTTTCTCATAGTTCATCACTCTCTCTGATTTCTCCCCCTTTGGATTTCCCTCCCTTCTCCTATGGTCCTCTGTGCTATTGCTTATGTTCCACATATGAGTGAAACCATATGATAATTGTCTTTCTCTGCTTGACTTATTTCACTTAGCATAATCCCCTCCAGTGCCATCCATATCGATGCAAATGGTAGGTATTCATTGTTTTTGATGGCTGAGTAATATTACATTATGTACCACATCTTCTTTATCCATTCACCTGTTGAAGGGCATCTTCCTCCTTCCACAGTTTGTCTATTGTGGACATTGCTGCTATGAACATTGGGGTGCATGTGCCCCTTCTTTTCACTACATCTGTATCTTTGGGGTAAATACCCAGTAGTACAATTGCTGGGTCGTAGGGTAGCTCTATTCTTAACATCTTGAGGAAACTACATAATGTTTTCCAGAGTTATCTTTCTTTAATGTTAACATTTCAGAATACATTTTATGTGGTGTAATGAAAACAAATAGTATAAACCTAAATTTTTATTTTTAAGTTTTTAATTTCTTTTATTTATTTATGTATTTATTTTTAAAGATTTTATTTATTTATTTGGCAGAGAGAGAGAGAAGAGAGAGCACAAGCAGGAGGAGTGGCAGAGGGAGAAAGAGGCTCCCAGCTGAGCAGAGAGCCCAATGTGGGGCTCAATCCCAGGACCCTGGGATCATGAACTGAGCCGAAAGCAGACACTTAACCAACTAAGCCACCCAGGTGCCCCATTTTTACTTTTTTAAATATTTTATTTATTTATTTAGGAGAGAGAGAGAGAGCGGGCACACAAGTGGAGGGAAAGGCAGAGAGAAGGAGAAGGAGACTCCCCACTGAGCAGGGGAACCCAAAGTAGGCAGACGCTTAGGTGACTGAGCCACCCAGGCGCCCCTATAAATATAATTTTTACTATTGAATGTGTATTTTATACCTATCTAAGACTTTCTTCACATCAGTAGTCAAGTAATCAGCTTAAAATTCACTAGCTTATATGAAATCATATGAAGTCAACAGGGACAAAGAGCAAATAAAACATTTACAGAGTACCTCTAGGTGTACCATAGGCACAATCACAAAATAGGAAGAACAAAAATGGAGAAGAACTAAACAAAGCACCCAGATCAAATAAGGCAGAGGTTTTTCTTTTTTCTTCTCTTCCCTCTTCTACTTTTTTTGGTAGCCTGGTTGGTTTACATTGCAACAGAAGCATCTGAGAAATTCCACTTGTCCAGTGTCAACTCAAAGGGTCTCAGTCAGGCTTTCAGCCACGGGTCGGGTCCAGGCTGTAAATGCTGGGACCACCACACAACATACATGGGCTCAAGGCTTAGATTAAGTTACAGTTATAGTACAGGGATATGTTCTTCCTATAGGAATGTGGAAGATCACAGATGGGGAATATGGGGGCGGGGAGGACCAAGGGCTCAGAAACTGTGAGTTGATAAAGAATTTCTACATTTCATTCTGAGAAGGATGCTTGGTTTTAAGTAGACTGGTTGGTTCTAAGGCTCAAAGTTTAACACACAAAAAAATCCTTAAAAAAATGTTTCCAGCCAAAAGATTTAAGGACCTCAAGCTAAACAATGCAGGTGAAGAAGATCAAACTGGTGAACCAAAGTCAACTGTGGGAGACATGAGATACCAAGTGAGAGAAATTCAGGTATAACGGTTACTTGAAATTACAAGATCCCAGACATGGGCCAGGATGTATCAAACGACAGTATCTATAGGTTCATTGGTGTAGGAGTCTGAAAATGATATTCAAAGATATCCAAATCCTAATCCCTAGAATCTGTCAGTAAATTGCCTTTCCTGCTAAAAGGCACTGAAGATGTGACTTAAATTAAGGATTTTGAGAGGGGAGATTATCCTGGATTATTTTGAGTAATCACAAGTCTTATAAGGAGGAGGTGGAAGATCAAAGTCAGAGGAGATGATGTGACTATGGAAGGAGAGGAAGGGAAAGATATATATAGAGGCAAGGGTCAGAATGATGAAGGGTCATAAGCCAAGGAATATGGGGAGCCTCTGGAAGCTAAGAAGAGCAAGTTAACAGATTCCTTCCAGCACCTCCAGAAGGAACGTAGCTCTGCCAAACCATTTTAGACTTCCGATCTCTAGAACAGAAAGACCAAACATTTGTGTTGCTTCACGGCTTTTTGTGGTAATTTATTACTGCAACATTTGGAAACTCATACAATAGGAATGATGTGACATGAATCAGAGACCCAGGAGGGGAGACACAGATAATAAAGTTTGGAAATCACTTATTTGCACAGAGGTAATAATATAGGAACCCAGGTACAAGTATGGCCTAGATAATAGGTCAGTAAGGAGAAGTTAATAAAAATGATCTGTCTTCTTATTTGTCACAAGAACTGCCTGTATTTTCCCTTCCCATTGATAAGACGAGGCTAAGGCAATAGATATGCCCGAATAAAGTAAGGTGTATGGGTATGGAAGACAAGCAAGAGCCTGAGCTAGGAGTTTGGGAGGTGCACAAAGCCCAAATATTGCTGTTTTTTGTGTCATCGGCTTTGGATATATACATCATCCACTAATTTATGAGAAAGATTGCTTTACTTTCCCATAAGGGACAGAATGACTCATTACCCTTCCTCTCTCTCACTTTCCTTTCCTACCTTGAGCAGTTATTTTTTTCAGGTAAGTTTCCACTAAAATGCCCTTCATTATTCATTTTGTATCTTAATAATTTAAAAAGAACACTGTCTTACAAAGCTTCACTGTAGGTTGCTGGCATGTATAACTTTCAATAAGGACTCACCAACCACACACTAATAACCATGATATGAATAATTAAACACACCCAGGGAACTGGCACCCTATTATTCTAAGTCTAGAGAGAAATGCAAATAGGATTGTCTTATACACAAGTGCTATTTTTTTTTTTTTTTTTGGTAATCTTGGTATACCCTAGGAATAGCTTCCAATTCACCCCAGACATAGTATTTCTAAAGTCCTCCACTTATAACTAAAGTAGTAATAATGCCCCACTGGAAAAGAAAGGCCAAAGGAAGAATTGGCAGAGAGTGAGATCTTTGATTAAAATTAATTATAAAAGCTTCCCTGACTTCTTCCCCCTAACTGTCTGACCTTGAAAGTGAAGCTTCCCGCCATTCCCCACTACAGGGTGAGCTCAGGATTAGGAAGTATAGCCTATATGTGGGGCAACTCATGCTTCTCATGCCTACGATGGGTATTCCCAATCAGAGTGCAATTTCGTCTAAATCTACCACAGTTCAATTTTCCACTCAAGAGGGCACACAGCCACTTAACCATTTCATCACAGTGAACTAGACAACTATTACCATTTGCTCCCAATGCCCACTCCAGATGTAGCCTATTTTCCTTGCTGGATTTCTCTCCATGTTCGAATCTAAGACTAATCCACAACATTAGGAAGTAGGGAACTACATGTCAATTGTTCTCAAGCAAATCCTATTTTTGTGGTTGGCTCTGAGGTGACCTTGCTGCTCTCACCATTTCTCAGGTAGTTTTCATTTGTTTTCTTTGAGGGTTGTCTCTGGATCCCAGTGCTGGCTATTACCAGTGCTAAACTCATCTCCCATTTTGAGTCCACCACTGGTAAAGTACCACTATTAACTAATCTATGGAAACTGGCATTCATTCTTCCTGTTAGACCACATTTACTAACCTTAGAAGCTCTATCACCTGCAGCCTGAGACTCTAAGAACTGAAGTTATAATAGCAATGTCCTTCTATTATTCTCTTACACAGATTCCCAGCAGAATCAGACCTGTTGGTAGCCTTTCGATTCCTCCCAAACTCCCTGCTCAGGCTCGCCTTTCCTAGAGTGGCCAATGCTGCCACTCTCTGACACAGATGATCTTTTCATCAGCACCTATTGTTGATGCAGCTCAGCTAACAGATAATTGCTTCGTGATTCAGGGACACTTTAGCGACATCAAAGGGGAAGAGGACAAGAATGCAAGGACAATGAACAAGTAACAACACTTTTCAGTGCTGTTGAAAAATCGTACATTGATGACCCCCTTACCTCTGGGCAAGGGGTATCTCAGAGCATATCTCTGAGTCTTCTCCAATACTCTGTAGTTGCTCTGATGATTAATTACAGAGACCTGTGAGGATGCTACTGAATAGCAAGCAATCATCTTATTATATGTTGCTGTGGTAAGAACATGAGGTTCAGTGCAATACAGTAACATTTAATTATTTTAATGATAGCTGTGGTATGTGCATTGATGGTCCTTAACACCATTTTTAGGTCAAGTAAATTTAGCAAGTCAAATAGATTTTGCAGATTTATAGGCCGCTGACGTCTATTTATTAACAGGAAAAAAAAAAAAAAAGATACCTTAGCCCTAGCTCATGCAGAACATCTTTATTTGATGTTGGTAGTGGCCAAGGAGCAGTTGGCCAGGAAAGGTGGTTCCTGTCATATGTTCTGAAGTTCCACATTGCTGTCTCACCACACCTGGTATGGCAGTATTCAAGGGGGAATGGATAAGGAATCTTAAAGATCAAAACTAATTTTTAGGACCATCTGCCTTAAATTATTTTAAAACAAGTTTTGTCATATTTAAAGAAACTTGCATACATAAATACATGCATATTGATATATAAAAATATATAGAAAATCTTTGTTTTGCATGTTTTAATATGCATGAATTTCAGTTACCACAGTTTAGTGAAATAATACCACTTTCTTAACAGTAGGGTCCAAATTTCAGTTACCAACATATATTAACTATTAGTCATTACATAAAGTTCAAATTTCACTGCTGGCTCTTAAAGTCCACAAATCATTATGTGAATGACAGACATACATCATGATCAGTGACTAATCACATCCCTTCCTTCCAGACCTGTCAATAATTATTTACTAGCCATTTTCTTGTTATTCAGTCTACACACCCAACAAAATGCATAGTTGGGTTGCCTCTGTGTCTTTCAGTGATCAACCCACATATAGTTTTTACAAAAACAGGTAACTGGAAAAGGGTACCAGCCAACAATGATGGAACTGCAACCAAGAAATGAAAAATAATACCAAAAGTGAAACTCAAATAGAACATAAATGGATTTGGAGAAGAAATGCTGGCTGTGGAAATGTTTTTACTGCTCCTATTCTAGAGGTAGCCGGAGGAAATTAGTGAAGGCAGACTTAGCCATACAAATGATAAATATAGTTGTGATAAGGATGAAAGTATCCTACTGTAAGAAACACTGGAAAATACTTTACAGTAGAAGACCTCTCAGAGATATCTTACAATGTTGAATACACAAAGAGATAAAGTGTTAGAAGTTGATCCCAACTTAGAAAAGAATATGATAATTTACCAAGTCATAGAAAAGATGCCTGTTTTGTGCTGTAACTATGTAACAAGAAGGCAATCACTATTCAAAGCATCCCTGACAGTTCATTTCTTTATTTTTTAAAAGATTAATTTATTTATTTTAGTGAGGGAGGGACAGAGGGAGAGGAAAAGAATCTCCAGCAGACCCCCTACTGAGCACAGATCCCTGTGGGGTTCAGTCCCACAACTTGAGATCATGACCTGAGCCAAAACCAAGAGTCAGACACTCAACCTACTGAGTACCCAGGTGCCCCCATTGGATGGAGCCCCACCTCAGGCTCTGTGCTAGAGATTCTCTCCCCTTCTCCTTTTGCCCCTTTCCTTTGCTCTCTAACAAATAACTCTTTAAAAAAAAAAAGAGAGATAAGATCAGTTCTCAATGTTACTAATTTATAAAAATACAATGTACTATATAAATATGAGTTTTACTATTTTTTAAAATTCCCATACATTTATAACCAAAGTATGAGAGTTTTTGATGTTTGGAGGAAAATATCTATGAAGGTCACAAGACATTTTAAATTTTGCTCATTGATTATTGAGATCACTTTATGCAGTTTCAGCTTGCATGGTCATTTTATAGTCCTGCACTACCATGCTTAAAGATCAAGGACTGCTTCTACTTATACTATATGTTCTCATTTGGAGATCAGATCACCCAGGTAGATTCACTTACAGGATTCTTAAATCTTGAGGTGATGGCAAGATAACTACATATTTTTTTAACAAGTAAATAAGTTGCAAAATCTTGTGTTCTGAAGGGCAGAAGTAGGGCAGGAATGGCCGAAACCATATGACCTACCACGAATCGAGAGGAAGAAATGTTGAAAAAGGCTCAGCCCCATAGACTGGAGAACTGAGGTCTATAAACCTGTTCGGACAGAGAAGAAGCTGGAATCCTACTAATGAAACTATGTATTTATAGACGTATGTGGAGTAATGGGGACACAAATACTTCTGTAATTATGCGTAGGCCCTCATTCTTCCCTATGTGTGATATCCCCTGAGGGAAAAAGAGGAAAGACATGGGAAACATGTCCCTCTGTCAATCTCTCTCTCTCCCACCCACCCACACACACATAAACACATGTGTGCACATGCACAAAACACTTACAATGTGTTACTGACCTAACTTCATGCTCCATATATTAAATGAGTTTTATCCACCTGGATGCCTTAAAATCAATACATAGATTTTGTGTTTTTACTTAATGGGAAATTAGTTTTGGATTTGGAAATATAGAGTCAGTAAGAAAGACACTGTAAACATGTTGAGATGAAAAGTTCTAAAAAAAAATAAAAAAAAAAAAAAAAAAAAAAAAAAAGAAAAGTTCTGAAAAATTACTATACTCACATCCACAGTGAGTGAATTAATATTATCTCTTAATCTTTTGTGAGGCTTCATCTATTTGTCCTCTTTTACTACACAGTGAAAAATGAGACAAGGTCTACCTTTGTGAATTGCATTATGTTGAGTATTGTTGAGGGTTTTTTAAAAACTAATTTATGATGTATTCTGAATAATTTTCTATGGTCATCCAACGGAGTAATCAATATACCTTCCTTTTAAATTGAAAGCTGCGTTCAGCAACTCCCACAGTTCTGTAATTTCCAATTTTATCTCTGAATTCAAATAAGAAGCAAAATCTCGTAAGTGGACACAGTGTGCAGAATAATAAATGACCTGCTGGAGAGGAATGTCACTTGTCATGAGGATTCTGTTCTTCATGGTTTGGAGGGGAAGTGGCCTGTAGTCATTCCCACTTACCTTTTTGAGAGTCACTGACCTGATCTATTCTCTGAAGCAAGTGATGTGATGAGATAACTCATGGGGTAAGTCACTCTCTTGCTAAGGCAGCCCCCAGCAGGCATTGTATGGCAGAGCACCTTCACCTAGAACATTAGCATAATAAAGACTGTAGTTAATACTCACTCCCAAGAGGACTAATGCTAGCATTCTCCCAGTTCATTCCAAGCCTGTCTATGTTGGGTTGTAGAAGGTATTGCTTCTGACTTGATCTGTGTCCTTAAAGTCAGGCCACTCTCTATCTCTGAGTCTCAGTTACTTCAACAGCAAAATAAATGCCTGATGTATTTTACCTCTAAGGTGAAACATTCTCTCTGAGTTTTACTCCAGTCATACATATATATGTATGTGGATATACATACATATGCATATATACATATATTCTTTTGAAGTTTGCTTTTTTTTTTTTACTTTGTATCTTTAGAACACCACTTCATATCAGTTCATAGAGAACTTCATTATTTTTATGGCTGCAGCATGCTTTATTGTGTCTATGTATAAGAATTGATTCAACTAATCTCCTAGTTTGGACATTTAGAAGGTTATCAATATTTTGAAATTTCAAATAGCACTGAAATAAAAATGTTAGTCCCCACACCATATACCAAGATAAAGTTCAAGTCCAAATGGTTTAGAGATTTAAATTTAAAAAATGAAAGTATAAAAGTACTAGAAAAAACACAGGAGTGAATTTGTCTTAACCTGAGTATAGAGTAAGGCTTTGACTCTTCTGAACATGTAATCTGCATAATATGGGGGACATTTAGTCTTTGAGAGAGATTTAATCATAGTGAGTTCATCAGTACAATAGATGTTAGCTGCCTTTCTTTTTTCCCCCACATACATGGTGCATCTTAATTTGGGGTATCTTCTATTTGTTTTAAACAGTCACCTGCTCTTCTGTGTCACTACAGCACATAAGCCATCAGGCCATATGGTAGTTATTTGTCTATATGATTTCTTTACTTAAACCAGGGATTCCTAACACCAAAGTGTTCATATTCCTTTCCCATGCACACCTCCCACTTTCTGGTTCTAATCCATCTATGCTGATGGCCAGAGATCTGTATTTTAACCAGGACTCAGGAACTTTGACGTAGGTGGCTTCAGGAACCATGTTTTCCCAGTTACATTAGGTTTTGAGTTCCCTGAAAGAAAGAGCTATGCCATATTTATCTTTCTCCTATAATTATCCCTCTAACACACACATAAACACCAAGAATAAGTACACAATAAATGCTTTTGATGGATAAAAAATTAGCCATTGATTTGTTTGACAAGAATGAATTAAAATATATTTAATAGTGACTGTCAAGCTTTCAAGACAATATAGTTTAGGTTATTTTCTTTCTTAATAACATTTAGTTAACTCTGGAAATACTTTGCCCATTGTAATAGCTACATTTATATGTCAACTTGACTGGGCCATGGAGTGCCCAGATATTTGATCAAACATTATTCTCAGTGTGTCTCAGTGAAGGTATTTTTGGATGAGATCAATATTTGAATAAACTGAGCAGAGCACACTCTCCTCTCCAATGTGTGGTTGGACTTCACAATCAAGTGAAGACCTGAAAAGAACAGAAAGGATGAGTGAGAGGGAATGCCTCCTGCTTAACTACTTGAGCTGGGACATTGATCTTCTGCACTGGGACTGAACTAACACCATTGGCTCTCCAGGTTATCAAGACTTTGGGTGACAACTGAAATTATACCATTCACTCTCCCAAGTGTCTAGCTTGCCACACACAGACCGTGGGATTGCTCTGCCTCTGTAATTACATGAGCCAATTCCTTAGGATAAATCTCTCCCCTTATTTATATTTATATTTATGTATATAACCATCTCCCTTTTGGAGAACCCTAATATACCCACCTAGGCTATTTTAATGGAGAATGAGTTTAAAACAACCCAAAATAGCAATAACAACAAATCTTCTATGCTTCAAATTATGTTTTTGATGTTGTTTCTTTCTTTCTTTCAAACTTCGTCTTTTCTAGAATAGATACACTATTTTATAGTAAAATAGACATACTATTTTATACTATGTGCTTCACTACAAATAACTACCTAATATCTTATTTGGCCTTTGCATACAAAATCTCACTGAACTTTAATTTCCAACATAGTTATTATAACATATATATACTATATATACATATATTTACATGTATATGAAATAATACACTTGTGGATATAAAGATAAATAGGTAGATAGTGTATTAGAGTGCTCCAGAGAAACAACCAATAGATTATATATAGGTATCTATGAAGAGATTTATCACAGGCATTGGCTCATGTGCTTATGAAAGCAGCAGGCCTATACTCTGCTGAAAGCTGGAGAACAAAGAAAGCCAGTAATATAATTCAGCCCAAATGTGAAGCCCTGAGGACCAGAAGGCCACTGGTGCTTATCTCTTCCAGAAGTACTCTCACAGACACACCCAGAAACAATGCTTTACCAGCTATCTGGGCATTCCTTAGTCCAGTCAAGTTGACACATAAAATTAACCATCACGGATAGATGGACAGATTTTTCATGTTCTACATATACACACTCAACACTACTCAGAGAAAAAGAAATGTGTGGAAGTTTTTATGTGAGACTAACTTTTAAAATCACTGATGTATCCAGTTCTGTAAGTTTGAGGGTAAGTATACAACATCTACCTTTAGAATCAACAGAGGAAAAACCCATTAGTATAATTTTTTTGAGGAAAAAAATAACATCTTTTGTCTGGAAAGATCAAGGAAGTCGACAAGAAAATGAATAGCAGGGAAAACAATAAATTTATTTGATACAACCAAATGTTGGCAGATACAGGGAATTTTAAGGCAAGACTGACAAAAATGTGATGGCAAGAAAAGAAAGATGTTAACTTAGAAATAAAAAAAAAAAAATCAACCTCTGCTGGTGCCTTTGTAGCATGAACAACCCTATAAAAGAATCTCATGCGGTGGTTTCTTATTACTGGCTCTGTTTTCAGATGGCACATCAGCCCCTGCGCTGCAGACTGTGCTCACCCAGGCAAATAGGAAAGATGCGATTGAATGATTAACCAATAAATGAGATTCATGCAAATGGCCTCTTGGAAAATTCTCAAGTCAAAATACATATTTTATGTACTGGGCATATTTTGTATAGCTAAATAACGCTAATGGTCTATGTTTTGTTCATCTATCCGCACGTACATACACACGACCAAGCCAAGACAGAGTGGATAAGTGCATTTCTGACATCTTCCTCTTTTCTGGCACCCATATGCCTTTTTTTTTCATCCCTCCGCCATCCCAACTCATGGCCACCCTGATCTTTTCACTGTCTCCATACTTTTGGCTTTACAAGAATGTTATGTGGTTGGAATCATACAGTGTGCAGCCTTTTCATATTGGCTATTCATTTAGGAATGTATGTTTAAATTTCCTTCATGTCTTTTTATAGCTTGATAGCTCATTTCTTTTCAGAACTGAATAATATTCAATATCTGGATATGCCATGGTTTATTTATCCATTCCTCTACTAAAGGACATGTTGTTTGCTTCCAAGTTTTGGCAGTTGTGAATCAATCTGCTATAAACATCCATGTGCAGGTTTTTGTGTGGATGTAAGTTTCCAGCTCCTCTGGATAAATTCCAAGGAGTGGGGCTGCTAGATGAGATGGTAAGAGTATGTTTGGTTTTCTGTAAGAAAACACCAAACTGTCTTTCTGAAGTGGCTGTACCATTTTGTACTCCCACCAGCAGTGAATGAGAGATCCTGTTGCTCTACATCTTTGCCAGCATCTGGTGTTGCCAATGTTCTGGATGTTGACAATTCCAAGAGGTGTGTAGTGGTATCTCAATGTTCTTCAATCTCACATCCACTTTTAATGCCTTTTGCCGGTTCCATTTCAGGGGGACTGGGTTTTGTCTTTCTGTCAGTTGCAATGCTCTGCTCCTCTACTTTAAGTGTTGCTTGTTAAGATTTTTCATGTTCTAGGGGCATCTGGGTGGCTCAGTTGGTTAAGTGTCTGCCTTCAACTCAGGTCATGATCCCAGGGTCCTGGGATCAAGCCTCACATCGGGCTCCCTGCTCAGTGGGGAGTCTGCTTCTCCCTCTGCCTCTCCCTCTGCCTCTCCCCCTGCTTGTGCTCTTTCTCTCTCTCTCTGTCAAATGAATAAATAAAATCTTAAAAAAAAAAAAAAAGATTCTCATGTTCTAAAGTAATTTTATTAAAATTAGAGGTTTCTGTGCCAAGGAAACAATGAGAGATTATGCTAGGAGAGTGGGGTTTCAGGTAGGTATACTGATCTTTATTTTTCAGGCCGAAGTCTCATAGCATGTCGAAAGCCTGCCTACTCTGTTGACATTTCAGGACTCTTATGCACCACGATGCTTTGAAGGAAAAAGTACAGATGTTGATACCAGACAGAGTCTGAATCCTGACAATTTTCATCTAATGGCTGTTTGACCTCAGACAAATTATTTAATCTTTCAAAGACTCAGTGCTCTATAAAATAGGAGTATTTCCATGATACTGTTTTGAGATTAAAATTTAAATTAGATAATACATTTCAAATACATAGTAAGTACCTGATTTAGTACCTGAATGGCAGGTACTAAAATGGTTGCTATTCTTCTTCTTATTATTATTAGTTATTGAGCAGCAGTGTTAATATTAGGAGCAATATTTTTATTTATATGGGTTGTTTGAGGATTCAGTAAGTTCTATATGAGAAATTTTCTGTCTCAGTACATGGCAGATGCATCCACTGTGCCGCTTCCTGACGGCGCACGGGAGAAGAATGAGGCACAAACAAGTCAGCTGCAATAGAGATTGGGAGCAGGGGTCGGCAGTTGAGAAGACTGCCGCCCCGAACAACTCCTTAATCCCATATTTATTGGATACGAGATGATAATCAATAAAGAAGATTATACATTGTTTGTAGGTAAACAAGAAGGAATGTGAGTC